>LR738712.1:188131971-188268774 GCA_902687465.1 Secale cereale | reverse complement strand
GCATTTCTCTCATACACGTACGCATGTGGGTGCGAGGCGTCGAGCTCTAACTGAACACGAGCGATTGCACTAGCTATGTTACTGAACCCGAGCGATCAATCCCTGGCTATTAACTGAACCCAAGCAATTCCTTCACTACTGCTGCTAACCGAACCCGAGCGATCAATCACTGCTGCTGCTGCTTTGCTGAAGCCGATTGAACCTGCTGCCTCTGGACGAACAGTGAACGTGGGGGTTGGTTGAACGAGTTGAGATGTACATGGTTTGGAGTTGGACGAACAGTTCCCGGTGGGGTTGGATGAACAGGACCCCGTGGTAGTAGAGGCCGTTGCTGCTGGATGAATAGGACCCCAATAAAGAGGAGGCCGACACACACCCGAGCCGGTTGGGGGTAGATGAACGGGACCCTGTGGAGGGCTGGTTGAACAGGATCCCGTGTGGAGGGTTGGTTGATCAGTACCTGGCGGAGGCTGGATGAACAGGTCCCGTGTTGAACAGTAGCTGGTGGAGGCTGTAGGAAGTCGACGGTGGATGAACAGTAGCAGGTGGAGGCTGGAGGAAGTCGACGGTGGATGAACAGTAGCCCGTGGAGGCTGGAGCGAGGCTGGAGGAAGTCGACGGTGGATGAACAGTAGCCCGTGGAGGCTGGAGCAAGGCAGTAGACGATAGATGAACAGTAGCCCCGTGGAGTCCCATTTCGCGGTATGCCACACCCACCCGATGAACAGGACCCCCGTTTCGGCCGTAGGCGCTTCAACACGAGTCTGTTTCCTCCATTTTGCGGTACACCACACCCCTCCCGGTCAACAGCACCCCGTTTCCACCGTAGGAGCTCGAACACAAGTCTGTTTCCTCCATTTTGTTGTACGTCAGACCCCTCCTGATGAACAGGATCTTGTTTCGACCGTAGTCGGTCAAATATAAGGTCGTTTCCTCCGTTCTGTGGTATGCCAGACCTCATTCCCGTTGTTCCATCCAAGCCAGTTGGCTCTTGTTGAACACGACGCATTCTGACCCAGTCTGTTGCCTCCCGATTAACAGGACGTTGTTTCTCCGTTCCGACCCAGTCGGTTGGCTGCCGATGAACAGGACACCCTTGGTGTCGTCCGTTGCCTCTCCATGTACACGTGCACTGGTCGTACGTATGCGCGAGTAGCTACGCGTTCGAGACCCCGGCCGTATGTACGTATGTGGCCGTATTTTTTGGCATCTGGTTGTACGTACATGTACACGGCTTAGACCGGACCGCCTGAACTGCTACGTCAGGGGCTCTACTACTACATGTGTCGCTGCTTGCTCGGCCACGGTTCATTGTAGAGAGACTGATCGACTAGTATGTACGTACGTGTTCGCGACCAGACAGAAAACGCTACGTACGCTTCGACTGGGTGGGTCCCAACTGTCAGGGAGGATAAGGACATACTTTCTTGCGTGCGAAGATATAGCAGGTGGGTCCCAACTGTCAGGGGAAAAAATCATTTTATTTGCTCGTAATATGGACGCACTTCCTTGCGTGCGAAGATGTAGCTGGTGAGTTCATCTATCAGCCTCACCGCGTAGAGTCCTCTTCCGATGGCTGTCGTTCCTTGACCATGTTGACCACCCCGCGCGGGGAGCACCCAGGCGGTGGACGACGGCGAGGCCTAGGAAGGAAACGACGCGGAGCCAGGAAAGATGAGACAGGTAGATGCCCACGCGGAGGGGAGTATGAGGATTCACTGGTTCGGCTGTGGTGTGAGGTTGTCGTCGCCGGAGAATAACAACAGGTGTTGGTGAGTAGAGGGATGGCCTGGATGGCGATGGGGGTAGGATGGGCCGGTGAGTCATGCGTGGCAGCACAACCGGTCATGGGAGGCGGTAGCAGGCGGTACCGCCGGCGGTGGTTTGGGCGGCTGAAGCAAGAATATTCGTGATTGAAGAAGAAGCACGACATCCGTTCGATGGACTTCCAACAACCACTGCTGCTAGAACCGTGTGTTGACTATAAGTTGACAAAGCCTTGCATACGCATCAACTTAGTAGGCCCACAAATGTGTGGCAGAGAATATATAGCCCATTGGTGATTTGTAAGAATATACATCCCATTTTTGAATTATAATAGAATTTATTACAACCTATTTATAGTTTGTTAAAATTACAGCCCATTTTCTAGCTAGGACAATGATTAATAATTTCAACCAACCGCTCAAAACAGAATTTAATAAAATTTCCCATATTTTGATCGGATCTGAAATATTTTTACCCCCAAAATTCTAGTCAGCTTAAATATAATTTCAAAAAAAAATTGTATTACATAAAAATCCAACGAAATATTGCGCGCGCAAGAAGTAATGAAATTAAAATTTCTAAAATCCAAAAATAATATATTTTTAACTAATACGTGTCTGGTGCATTTTTTATAGTTACACCCAGTTTTTGTAATTGCATCCCATTTATTATTTCTTAAATCTCATTTTCTTGTTAAGCCTAAGGCATCCCTCATAGGAAAGATTTGTAGTCCGGAGGGGTGGAGAATAACAAGTTGACCTGGGCTGGGTATTCATAAAAAAAAGTATAACTGGGCTAGCCATTTTCAGCTTAAAAAAATTAATATCTGGACTGGATATTTGGTCGACATAAAATAATATTGTGGGCTAAACGGGCCATAGCCCGCCCAGTTGATACCCCGCTCATCTGAACAACAACAAAAACATCGCTCAAGAAAAACTATGCTCACACCTCAAAAACACAAATACTACTCTAGCTGCTGGGTCCCAACCGTCTGCCGCTCCTTGTGCAATTCTCTCGTTTATTGACTACATAGGTTGACAACGGTGTGAGACTGTGATGTCAGGAAACCAGGAGGAAGCAAAAAAATATAGTTGTATATAATAAGGAGGCACTTGCGTACGTGCGGCTATGGCACTGGTGGATCCCCACTGTCATCCTCTCCAATTAAAGTCATCTCCTGATTCGTCATGTTCGTTGACCATGTTAACAATGCGAGACGGCGGCGCGACGGCGAGCGCAACAACTCGAAGGATGACGGAGAGGGCCTTGCGAGCCCTACGGATCGTCTGATACATCGCCCACTGCTCATTCGGGAAGCCAGGATCATAGGGCCACATATCCACGACAGCATTGTCATTCACTTGTTCGTCGGCGTTTCGTCCTTCCACGAGTCAGTGCTCGTTGAGGAGACGGAGGTTGCAGCACATGTCCTCCTGCGTTGGTAGATCTTCCGCCAATAGGGCGTCAAAGTGCGGCCGCACCTTCTCTATGGTGAACACATCATGAACCGGCTTGGGCGGTGGCACCGGCTCTTGGTCGGAAGCCACGTCCATCGTCTGATTGCCATCGCTCAGCTCAGCGAGCTCGCTGGCGAGCTAGCATATCCGATACCTGGACCGAACTGCTGCCAAGCACGAGTCTGACCGCCCCGGCCCACCTAGACCGCCTCCCTCACCCGCACGCGCTTTCTGCCCAAAACGGTCAATGCCGCCCGCGCCACTTCTCGATGCATACGATTGCTCCGCATTCAAACGACACCAGTGTCGTCCGTCCGTCCGTCTACCGCCCACATTAATGATACACGGTTGCCGAGGCGGCTACTCTCGCACCACCCGTCCGTCCCTCTGGCGCCCACCATTGTTATATAAACTACTGCGTCGGGCATAGCCGCAGTCATCCGCCTTCGTTCCCTTTCTCCTGTCCACACCACTCCCACCATGGCTTCCTCGCGCTCCAGCGCTCTTCAGGACGGGCGGATGACGGACTAGAAGGAGATGGAAGCCATTGTTGCCGCCTAGCTAGCCGTCAGGCAGCCGGAGGACGACGACGTCCCAATGGAGAACGTGGTAGTCGACGATCCGGCACCAAACCCCTCCTCCGCGTCATCCTCATTGGTGCATTGCACCAGGACCATCGGCGAGGCCCGTGCCCAATACATGGACATGGTGAGGCAAAAGCGTGAGGGGAAGTTCTGAGAGGTACAGGCCGACGCCGCCTAGAACCACCATGTCCTCCAGGAGCACCTGCAGGCGGAGGAGCAGATCGCCGTGAAGCGGGCGAAATAGGAGGCGCTGCTCGAGTCATACCGCTTTGCACGCGAGAGCCGCCTCGCGGACGCACGGTGCCGCATGTGGGTGGCGGAGGTTGCGGCCGCCTACAAAGAGGGCGATGAAGCAGTGCGAGATGCTATTTGGCGAGACCGGTGACGAGGCGGAGGACAATGTCGGCTCCGCCGAGGCCTTGCCGCGCCGACACCAAGGTGGAAGACTTCGCCAACTTCGCTGAGGCCCTGCTCCGTCGAGGCCTCGCCCCGCCAACAACAGGCTGAGGACATCACCGGCTCCGCCGAGGCCCCACCACATCGGCACCAAGGAGGAGGACTTCGTCGGCTTTGGCGAGGCCCCGCCCCGCCAACAACGAGGTAGAGGACATCGCCGGCTTCGTCGAGGCCCCGCCCTGCCGACAACGAGGGGGGATTTCTCCCACTCCACCGAGGCGCCGCCTCACCAACAACGAGGTAGAGGACATCGCCGGCTATGTCGAGGCTCCGCCTTGCTGCCAACGAGGCCGCACCACACAAAGAACAAGGAAGAGTAGAATACGGTAGGTCGCCGCCGCTCGGGTCCAAGTAAGGCCACCGCTGCTACCCTCCGGTTGAAGCCAAGCTTGGCAGATTGAACATTGACGGTCAATTAGCTTCTTGGCGGCGATCGTGGAGTCGGAGAGCTGTGCTGGAGACGAAGCTTCTGTCCAGCTCAACCGGACATGGGAAATGGGCGCCGAAGATCATAGATTACGTTAATTAATTATACCTTTAGCGCACCCCTTTTTAGTTGAAGAATGTATGAAATGTAATGAGATCGGGCATGTTTATATGAAATCCGGTCGTGTATGAATGAATTTAGTTCGATTAGTTCGAATTCTTGTATCATTGGCATTGGATGAACATGCAGAACAACACGCACTAGCATTATTCCCAGGACGCACGATGATCACCTCGTTTGCAGCAGTTTCACACGTACTCCCTCCGGTCCTTTTTAGTATGCATATAAGTTTTGTCTGAAGTCAAAGTATCTCTACTTTGATCAATCTTATAGAAATAAGTATCAACATTCACAATGTAAAATCAACATTTTTAGATTCATTATGAAATGTACTTTAGTATACAGTATATTTGGTATTGTAGATGTTGACATTTTCTAATATATATTTGGTCAAACTTTGCAAACTTTGACTTGAAAGAAATCTAATATGCGAAGTAGAAAGGAACAGAGGGAGTACAAAAAGTTTGAGCAGCTTTTTAGCGTGCTTGTACATTGCAATCAAACACACGTCTGGCAATTCATAGAGAACATTCAAAACAATCGATGATTATGCATCTCATCGATTCAATGTTAGAGCCAATATTTACTTCACAACTAAAGAATATAGAAAAATCAATCGATGCTGCTGACAACAAAGGGCGTCCCATTCAAAAATATCAAACGCATGTCTTCTTGCTAACATCAATGAGCAAAAATTGACAAGGTTGTCCCATTCCAAAATATAAAATGCATGTCTTTTTGCGTACATATGTGAGCAAACTTATACAAGGTTTTCCCATTCCAATATATCAAATGCCTACGATTATGGAATGACCGGGGTTTGCGATCAGTTCAGACATTGACATGCCAACCTCGTGTAAATAAATTAGTTGTTCTTTTTGTGTAGTTGCACCAAAATCAAGCAAATTCGCACGTAGCTTGTGTGATTTTGCCTTTATATGTTGCAACGCTTTGAACATATCGGCACCTCATTTCTTGTAGCTAATTTTATGGCTGGAGGTGGAAATGAATGATTCGAGAATATTCGATGTATTGTGCATGAGGAAGTATAATGGGCACGAACCATCAAAACATTTTGCGTGGTTCCCATTGAAATCAAGGTGAGCACCCCTGTTTGCATAAATACAAAAAACATGATTAGTGTAGCAAAATGTATTATGAATTTAGAGTTCACACAGGCACCTACATGGTCCATGCATAGCACACATTTAAAAAAATGGAACTCACCAGAAAGAATCCTAGAACAGCATTGTACTTGCCCATCACAGCAAAAAAGATGGAAATTTGTGAGTCCTTCTGAGTTGAAGTTAATTTGGTCTTGTGGGGAGTAATGTAACCATCCTTCATTTGCTCCTTATGACGAGAAGATAGACTGAGTTTCTTCATCCTCGCATAATTGGAACTAGTCACTTCATGTACTCCATATTCTTCTTCTTCAGAGGAGGATCCTATTGTGCAAACACAACAGGACAACTAGATGCTAGCATCCCTGTTTGCTTAAAAAAAGGGAAATGAAATAATTAAAACAACAATTACATTAACAAAGTGAGCAACTGATGAAATGTGTAGTCACAAAGAGATGCATCCTCATTGTCCTCATAGGAAATGATATGATACCAAACACAGTAGCTCAACTTGAACTATATTATTACTTAATTTTATCACTGGCTATAATGGTGGCAAATCGGTGCATCAATTTATTAGCAGCCTTAGATTAACATGCGAAACAATACCACTTTCTCATGCACAACACCAATAAAGATGAAAAAGCTCAATCATATGGATTAAATAGGTGGGCCGGTACCAACCTTTGTCAGGAGGCTTTTGTGTAGAGCATGCAGATGAAGCACTTCTCCGGAACCATCCGTTATTATCTACTATGGTTGCCATGCTTACTATAAACTCCTCGATTAGTTTAATATTTCCAACATCTTCTTGTGCGGTTCCACTAAAATATATGTTATCTTCAAACAAGATGAATGTTTGCGCAAGTAGAGATAATTACATATTACAATAAGACTGACATCAAATCACAGTCGCATGTTTGCTCGTTCTAGCCATAGTGTAGGATCGAAAGTATGTCTAGAGGGCGTGATTAGACTACTTGACCAAATAAAAATCTAGCCTTTTCCCAATTTTAATTCTTGGCATATCTTAGCAACTTAGCACAAGTCAAGCAATCAACCTACACATGCAATTCTAAGAGTATATCAGCGGAATGTAAATCATTGCACAACAAGGTAAAGGGAGGGGTTTGGAAATTGCAAACGCAAGTGTAGACATGGATGTTTTTGTCGTGGTTCCGACTTTCGATAGGTGTTGCTATCGTCACTACAAAAAAAGACACATCCGTGACATTTTGGGCCGAACGAATTTTTTCCTGTCATACTCATGACACTTCTATGACAATAATTGTGACAAAACCTGGTATCATCATAGATGTGGTGGGGTCCTACTTCTATGACAAAAAATCATGATAGAAAATGGGCTTTTTGTCCTGGGCGGTCCGGAGACGCAGCTGCATGACATTCTTTGGGCCGTCCATGACGGAAAAAACCATAGTAGAAGCGAGGGCGAGGAAAATATCGGGGTGTTCCCGGTTACGGTGGGTGGTCGGGGCTGAGCGATGCGCGTTTCTCTCGTACACGCACGCGCGTGGGTGCGAGGCGTTGGGCTCTAACTGAACCCGAGCGAGGCGTTGGGCTCTAACTGAACCCGAGCGATTGCACTGCAGGCTACGCGTTACTGAACCTGAGCGATCGATCGATGGCTGTTAATTGAACCCGATCGAGCGATTCCTTTGCTACTGCTGCTAACTGAAGCCGATCGATGCTACCTCTGGATGAACAGTGAGCGTTGCTGGGGGGTTTGGATGAACAGTTCCCGGTGGGGGTGGATGAACAGGACCCTGATCGATCGAGCCGGTTGGGGCTGGATGAATAGGACCCCGTGGAGGGCAGGATGAACAGGACCACCCCGTGGAGGGCTGGATGAACAGCAGACGTTGGAGGGCTAGATGAACAGTAGCCCGTGGAGGGGTGGTTGAATAGGAGCCCGTGGAGAGGGCTGGTTGAACAGTACCCGGTGGAGTAGCGCGCGGTGGAGGCTGGATGAACAAGAGCCCGTGGATGAACAGTCGCAGTGGAGGCTGGAGGAGGTCGACGGTGGATGAACAGTAGCCCGTGGAGGCTGGAGGGGGTCGACGGTGGAGATGAACAGTATCCCGTGGAGTCCTGTTTTGTGGTATGCCACACCCCTCCCGATGAACAGGACCCCCGTTTCGACCGTAGCGCTCCAACACAAGTCTGTTTCCTCTGTTTTGCGGTACGCCATACCCCTCCTGATCAACACGACCCCCGTTTCGACCGTAGGAGGTCCGTTTCCTCCGTTTTGCTGTACGCCCGACCCCTCCCGATGAACATGATCCTGTTTCGATCGTAGCCGGTCGAACACAGGGCAGTTTCCTCCGTTCTGCAGTACGCCAGACCTCGTTTCCATCGGTTGTTCCGTCCAAGCCCTCCCGATGAACACGACGACACATTCCGTTCCGACCCAGCCGGTTGGCTTCCCATGAACATGACGACAACACTGTTTCTCCGTTCCGACCCAGCCATGTACACAAGCCCTGGCCGTACGTATGCGCGAGTAGGCGTTCGAGACCCTGCCCGTATGTACGTACGTGGCCGTATTTTCTTTCTTGCACACTGGCCGAGGTACGTACGTGTACATGCTACGTGCGCGCTGATACGTCTCCAACGTATCTATAATTTGTGATTGTTCCATGCTATTATATATGATGTTTTGAATGTTTAATGGGCTTTATTATACACTTTTATACTATTTTTGGGACTAACCTATTAACCCAAAGGCCCAGTCCAGATTGCTGTTTTTTGGCCTATTTCAAGGTTTTGTAGAAAAGGAATATCAAACGGAGTCCAAACAAAATGAAACCTTCGGGAGATATATTTTTGGAGTGATATCTTCACGGGAGACTTGAGAACCATAGGAGAAGAGACACATGGCGTCCACGAGGGTGGGGGCGCGCCCCCTCCCCTGTGCGCGCCCCCTGCCACGTGGGCCCCACGTTGCTCCCCCGATGCCCTCCTTCTATATATACCCATGTACCCTGAAAACATCGAAGCAACAGAGAAAACCCTAATTCCACCGCCACAACCTTCTGTTCCCGTGAGATCCCATCTTGGGGCCTGTTACGAAGCTCCACCGGAGGGGGGATCTTCCACGGAGTGCTTCTACATCAACACCATCACCTCACCATGAGTTGTGAATAGTTTACCACAGACCTTCGGATCCATAGTTAGTACCCAGATGGCTTCCTCTCTCTTTTTGGATCTCAATACCAAGTTCTCCTCGGTCTTCGAGGAGATCTATTCGATGTAATCTTTTTACGGTGTGTTTGTCGAGATCCGATGAATTGTGGGTTTATGATAAAGATTATCTATGAGAAATATTTGGTTCTTTTCTAAATTCTTTTATGATGATTATAATATCCTTGCAAGTCTCTTCGAATTATCGGTTTTGTTTGGCCTACTAGATCTATAGTTCTTGCAATGGGAGAAGTGCTTGGCTTTGGGTTCAATCTTGCGGTGTCCTTTCCCAGTGACAGCAGGGGCAGCAAGGCACATATTGTATTGTTGCCATCGAGGATAAAAACATGGGGTTTATATCATATTGCTTGAGTTTATCCCTCTACATCATGTCATCTTGCTTAAAGCCTTACTATGTTCTTATGAACTTAATACTCTAGATGCATGCTGGATAGCGGTCGATGTGTGGAGTAATAGTAGTAGATGCATAATCGTTTCAGTCTAGTTGTCACGGATGTGATGCCTATATATAATGATCATGCCTACATATTCTCATAATTATTCGCTTTTCTATCAATTGCTCGACAGTAATTCGTTCACCCATCGTAGAATTCTGCTATCATGAGAGAAGCCACTAGTGAAACCTATGGCCCCCGGGTCTATTCTCAACATATCAATCTACAATCTACTTTACTTTGCTGTTTTTACTTTCTGTTCTTATATCCAAAAATACCAAAAATATCAAACTATCATATCTATTAGATCTCACTTTCGTAAGTGACCGTAAAGGGATTAACAACCCCTTATCGCGTTGGCTGTGAAGTTCTTATTTGTTTGTGCAGGTGCGAGGGACTCGCGCATGGTCTCCTACTGGATTGATACCTTGGTTCTCAAAAACCGAGGGAAATACTTACGCTACTGTGCTGCATCTCCCTTTCCTCTTTGAGAGAATACAACGCAAGCTCGAGAAGTAGCAAGAAGAATTTCTGGCGCCGTTGCCAGGGAGGCTTACGCAAAAGTCATATACCAAGTACCTATCACAAACCCTTATCCTTCGCATTACATTTTTTTGCCTCTCGTTTTCCTCTCCCCCACGTCACCCTTGCCGTTTTATTTTCCCTTCTTTTTGCTGTGTGTTTACCATTCGCTTGCTTCTTGTTTGCTTGTGTGTTGGATTGCTTGCTTGTCACTATGGCTCAGAACAATACCAATTTGTGTGACTTCTCCAATACCAACAATAATGATCATATTAGCACTCCGATTGCTCCTATTACCGATGCTGAATCTTGTGAGATCAATGCTGCTCTGTTGAATCTTGTTATGAAAGATCAATTTTCCGGCCTTCCTAGTGAAGATGCCGCTACCCATCTAAACAACTTTGTTGATTTGTCTGATATGCAAAAGAAGAAGGATACGGATAATGATATTGTTAAATTGAAGTTATTTCCGTTTTCACTTAGAGATCGTGCTAAAACTTGGTTCTCCTCTTTGCCTAGAAATAGTATTGATTCATGGAATAAGTGCAAAGATGCTTTTATCTATAAGTATTTTCCTCCTGCTAAGATAATCTCTCTTAGAAATAATATTATGAATTTTAAGCAACTAGATCAAGAGCATGTTGCACAAGCTTGGGAGAGAATGAAATTAATGATACATAATTTCCCTACACATGGTTTGAACTTATGGATGATTATACAAAACTTTTATGCTGGCTTGAATTTAGCTTCTAGAAATCTTTTAGATTCGGCCGCAGGAGGCACTTTCATGGAAACTACCTTAGGAGAAGCTATCAAACTCCTAGATAATATTATGGTTAATTATTCTCAATGGCACACCGAAAGATCTACTAGTAAAAAAGTGCATGCTATTGAAGAGATTAGTGTTTTGAGTGGAAAGATGGATGAACTTATGAAATAATTTGCTGCTAAGAGTGCTTCTTCTTATCCTAATGATATGCCTTTATCCACGTCGATTGAAAATAATAATGAATCTTTGGATGTGAGTTTTGTTGGTAGGAATAATTTTGGTAACAATTATTATAGAGGAAACTTTAATCCTAGGCCTTTTCCTAGTAATTCCTCTAATAATTATGGTAATTCCTACAATAACTCTTATGGAAAGATGCCTTCTGAATTTGAAACAAGTGTTAAGGAGTTTATGAATTCGCAAAAGAATTTCAATGCTTTGCTTGAAGAAAAATTGCTTAAGATTGATGAATTGGCTAGAAGCGTGGATAGAATTACTCTTGATGTTGATTCTTTGAAACTTAGATCTATTCCACCTAAGCATGATATCAATGAGTGTGATGACCCAAGACCGATGCTCCACAAGACTTCCATATGTCCCGGGTTTCACCATGTGTTTCATTTGGTGCTTGCTCTATTTATTTTTGCATCGCATCATATCATCATGCCATCATGTCATAAATCTTTTGCATCTCAACTAAATAAATTATGTGGATCTTCGATCCATTTAAATCGAGGGAAGGATGACTTCTCCTTATAACATATCCTCCTAATATTTACGGAGCTATTATAAAAATATTCCATTTGTTTGGAATTAACCATAACACACTTGCATAGTATTCTCCATGCCTTTCCAACTCAATTCTTGATCTCAAACTTTGTCATAAATTCTTTCATCGCTTTTCCAATCTCCACAAAAATTCCCAACATTTTTGGACACTTCTGAAACCTAGTCCTAGTTCAAACCATTTGAATTTAATTCAAACGAGTTTGAATTCAAACTTTCAATCATGCCCCTTATATTTTTCTTGGATCATGCTCATTTTTATGAGTCCGGGAAAAATAACCCCATGCCTAAACACTATCCCAAACACTTCCTTTCTTCTCCTTTTTTTTCTGTTTTTAGAAAATAGAAGGAGAGGCAGACAGCCCAGCAGCCAGGCGGCCTGCTTCTCCGCGGCACAAGGCCACCCCGGCCTCCCTGGCCCATCTTTTCCAGAGGCACATCTAATAGCCCGACCCCCTCCTCTAAACCTAACTGAAAGCACATTTGCTCCCTGGGTGGTTTTGGTAATTAATGACAACATACTTTGTGGTTGGACTAATGCTTTTATCAAGTATGTTTCAGGAAATCCAATCACATTGGCTATGGAAATGACTGAAGAAGTGGACCCCTCAAAATGCTAAGGCAAGCATTGGCAAAAGCTCAAGACTCCATTTTTGGTTTAGTGATCCAAGATCACATTGAGTCCATAGGAAAAGCCAATACTATTAAAAGGGGATGAGGTTGTGTTGATGATCTGGTTGCTCAAGTGCTTAGTGATATATCTCCTTCAACTATCAGCAACTTTCACTACAATACACACTCATAAGTAATCTCGGACAAACCGATTCTTCCAACTCAGTCCCACCGAGATGAACCACCTCAGCCATAAGCCAAACCCTAGAAAAATCGGTCATTCCGAGTTTGAGTTTGGTCTCACCGAAACACGGGCTGCCAACCTTCTGTAACCGTTTGACATCATATCGGAATATCCGAGTTGATAATTTCGGTCCCACCGAAACTGGCAAGTTCCTATCTTTGACTCAAATCGGACAAACCGAGATGGTATTTTCGGTCCCACCGAAAACCCCAACCTTCACTATATTTGAACTTTCGGTCTGACCGAGTTTCCACTTCGGTCTCACCGAGATTGCTCAATTATGTGTGTAACGGTTGGATTTTGTGTGGAGGCTATATATACCCCTCCACACCCTCTTCATTCGTGGAGAGAGCCATCAGAAAGAACTACCACTCCTACCTTACACTTTCTGAGAAGAGAACTACCTACCCTTGTGTTGAGATCAAGTTGCTCCATTCCTACCATATGAAACTTGATTTCTAACCTTCCCAAGTTGCTTTCCACTCAATCCTTTCTTCCACCAAAGCCAAATCAGTGAGGAGAGTTGAGTGTTGCGGAGATTATCATTTGAAGCACAAGAGCAAGGAGTTCATCATCATCTACAACATCTATTACCTTTTGGAGGGTGGTGCCTCCTAGATTGGTTAGGTGTCGCTTGGGAGCCTCCGTCATCGAGATGTGGAGTTGAACCAAGAAGTTTGTAAGGGCAAGGAGATCGCCTACTTCGTGAAGACCTACCCCGAGTAAGGCTAGCCCTCCGTGGGCGTAGGCCATGATGGTATAGACAAGGTTGCTTCTTCGTGGACCCTTCGTGGGTGGAGCCCTCCGTGGACTCGCGCAGCCGTTACCCTCCGTGGGTTGAAGTCTCCATCAACGTGGATGTACGATAGCACTACCTATCGGAACCACGGGAAAAATCATTGCGTCTCCAAATTGCGTTTGATCTTCTCCACTTCTCTTTACACTACTTGTGCAATTTACTTTCCGCTGCCCATACTCTACAATTGCATGTGTAGTGTGCTACTTGACTTGTGTGTTGTGCAAAATCTGCCAAAATCTGTTCTCGATAAAAGACAGAATTTTTATCTTGTCAAGTAGTCTAATCACCCCCCCTCTAGACACTCTCACCTTCTTCGATCCCTCAATTGGTATCAGAGCTTTGGTCTCCATTGCTTTGGTTTACACACCATTGGAGGAAGATGGACGTGTCTACGTTTGGGAGTATTAGCCATAGAGTGCCTATTCTTAATGGAGAGTCATATAACTCATGGAGGTTTGAAATGCTTAGTATCTTTAAGAAGTACAATTTGTGCAAATATATTGAAAACCCCTATGTGCCTCCTCTTGATCCCTTGCACCCTACCATGGATGAAGAGCTTGATTTGCTTTGTAACCTTAGAACTGTAAATCTTATCATTAGAGGGTTACCCGATGATTTGCTTAAGCTTGTTACAAACTTTGAGTGTGCCTATGCTATGTGGAAGTTCTTGGAAGAACTTTATCCGGACTACTCTATGAGAGGTCTTGATAAAGTTCTATACAAGACTATTGAATTTGATAAGATGCACCCCAATGATCCCAACTTTGATAAATGCTTCTTTGAGCTTCGTGATCTTATGAAAAAGAAGGGTGATCCCGCTCTTATCAATGTTTTAATTAGAAATGCTCTTGCTTTGCATTCCGAAGATTATTGTCACATTGACAAAACTAATGCAAGTACTTATCAAATTGACCTAGGTGTTGATGATGAACAATCTATGGGTCAATATGATGATGAGCATGAGCATGATGATGATTGCTTCGATTCGGACGCCAAGCTAGACAAGGTCATGAAGAGTCTCAATCTTATGGCAAACCTGAGAGACTACATGTCCGGCGGTAAAGAGTGGATTCTTGATAGTGGATGCACCGATCACATGACCGGAGATAAAGACATGTTTCGAGAGCTTGCAAAGAACGATGGACCACGCAAGTATGTGACTTTTGGAGACAACTCCAAGGGTAAGGTACTTGGCCTTGGTAAGGTGGCCATATCTCATGATAGCTCTATTCAAAATGTCATGCTTGTAGAATCTCTTGGATACAATTTACTTTCTGTGTCTAGATTAGCTGACTTTGGATTTAATGTGCTATTCACCAAAGTAGATTGCCAAGTCTTTCGTCATGACAATCAAAACATGACATTTACCGGTATCCGTAGAGGTGATCTATATATTGTTGATTTCACTAAGAAAGCCCAACCTAGAGCTTGTTTCATTGCTAAATCCTCTAAAGGTTGGTTATGGCATAGAAGGCTAGGACATGTTGGTATGCGTAATCTAGACAAGCCAATCAAAGGTGATCATATTCTTGGTGTTAAAGATGTTTTCTTTGACAAAGATAGACTTTGTAGTGCTTGTCAAGCAGGAAAACAAGTAGGTGGAAGTCATCCCGTGAAGAACATCATGACCACAAGGAGACCGCTTGAGCTTCTTCATATGGATCTCTTCGGTCCCAATGCTTACAAAAGCCTTGGTGGTAACTCCTTTGGTCTAGTTATAGTTGATGATTATTCCAGATTTACGTGGGTATTTTTCCTTGATGATAAATCGCAGGTTCAGAGAATCTTCAAGACCTTTGCCAAAAAGGCCCAAAATCAATTTGAGGTGAAGATCAAGAAAGTTCAGAGTGACAATGGAACAGAGTTCAAGAACGCCAATGTAGACTCTTTTCTCGATGAGGAAGGAATTCTACATGAGTTCTCGGCTACGTACACTCCTCAACAAAATGGAGTTGTTGAGAGGAAGAACCGAATGCTCATAGAGATGGCAAGAACGATGCTTGATGAATACAAGACACCGAAGCATTTTTGGGGAGAAGCGGTCGAGACAGCTTGTCATGCTATCAACAGGCTTTATCTTCATAAGCTCCTCGGCAAGACATCATACGAGCTTCTCACCGGTAACAAACCCCAAGTGGGATACTTTCGTGTCTTTGGTTCAAAATGCTATATCCTTGATAAGCATCGTCGGTCTAAATTTGCTCTTAAATCTCATGAAGGCTTTCTCCTTGGTTATGGATCAAACTCCCACACCTACCGTGTCTACAATAATTTCACCCGAAAGGTTGAAGAGACGGTAGATGTGAAGTTTGATGAATCTAATGGCTCGCAAGTAGAGCAAATGCCTATTGATGTAGGAGACAAGGACCCATCGGAAGCTATCCAAGACTTATCTATTGGAAAGATCCGTCCCATGGAAGTGAAGGAGAGTACCTCATCTACATATGTGGAGCCACCTACCTCACGGCAAGATGAACCTCAAGGCAATATGGAGGCCTCCACAAGTGGAACTCACCAAGATGAGGAAGTGCAACAAGAAGATCCACCACAACCTCCTTCTCCACCGCCTCAAGACAACACCAACAACAATGAAGAAGAAGAAGAGGAAGATGAAGATGATGAGGAAGCTCAGCCACAACATCAACAAAAGCTATCCCGAGTTCGAGCAAGAGTCAAGAAGAATCATCCCGTGGAACAAATGATGAACGACATCAACTCCGGGAGAATTACTCGCTCTAATACTCGCTTAGCTAACTTTTGTGAGCATTACTCATTTATCTCTAGTATTGAACCTATGAAGGTAGAAGAAGCACTTGAAGACCCAGATTGGGTGAACGCTATGCACGAAGAACTACACAACTTCGAGAGGAACAAGGTGTGGACTTTGGTAGAGAAGCCCAAGGATGATCAAAACATCATTGGAACCAAATGGGTGTTTCGTAACAAGCAAGATGAAGATGGACAAGTCATCCGCAACAAGGCTCGTCTCGTAGCTCAAGGTTACACACAAGTCGAAGGTATGGACTATGGTGAGACCTATGCCCCCGTTGCTAGACTTGAATCCATTCGCATTCTTCTTGCTTATGCCAATCACCATGATATTACTCTCTATCAAATGGATATCAAAAGTGCTTTCCTAAATGGTGAAATTGAGGAGGAAGTTTTTGTAAAACAACCTCCCGGTTTTGTGAATCCCAAAAAGCCTAATCATGTTTACAAGCTGCACAAAGCTCTTTATGGTCTTAAACAAGCTCCTAGAGCTTGGTACAAATGCTTAACTAGCTTTCTTCTTGAAAAAGGCTTTGAGATTGGAAAGATAGACTCAACGCTGTTCACGAAAAGGGTTAATGGTGAACTATTTGTGTGCCAAATATATGTTGATGATATTATCTTTGGTTCAACTAACCCCCATTTTAGCAAGAAGTTTGGACAGCTCATGTCGGAGAAGTATGAGATGTCCATGATGAGTGAACTCAAATTCTTCCTTGGGTTGCAAATCAAGCAATCTAAGGAGGGTACCTTTGTCTCACAAACAAAGTACACCAAGGATCTCTTCAAGAAGTTCAACATGCAAGAAAGCAAAGGTATGAGTACCCCCATGCCTACAAGTGGACATAATGACTTGACAAAAGATGGAGAACCCATTGATCAAAGGGTTTACCGATCTATGATTGGTTCTCTACTATATCTTTGTGCTTCTCGTCCTGACATAATGTTGAGTGTATGCATGTGTGCGCGATATCAAGCAGCCCCTAAAGAATGTCATCTTAAAGCTGTTAAAAGGATAGTGAGATATTTGATACACACACCAAACTTTGGCATTTGGTATCCTAAGAGGGCCTCTTTCGACCTTGTTGGCTATTCCGACTCGGACTATGCCGGTGACAAGGTTGATAGAAAGTCAACTTCGGGTACGTGTCAATTCCTTGGTCGATCCCTTGTATCTTGGTCCTCCAAGAAACAAAATTCGGTATCATTATCCACTGCAGAAGCGGAATATATTGCTGCTGGTTCGTGTTGTGCTCAATTGCTATGGATGACACAAACGCTTAAGGATTATGGGATACATGTGAGACGTGTTCCCTTGCTTTGTGACAATGAGAGTGCAATTAAAATTGGACACAATCCTGTGCAACACTCTCGAACAAAGCATATTGAAGTTCGTCACCATTTTATTCGTGATCATATTGCCAAGGGTGACATTAATCTTAAGCATGTTCGTACTGACAAACAACTTGCTGATATCTTTACAAAACCTCTTGATGAGAAGGTGTTTTGTCGCTTAAGGAGTGAGTTGAACATCATTGATGCTTCAAACTTGGAGTGATAACTCCATTGATGCATGCAAGGCATGAGCTCACTTGACTAATCCTTGATATTTCTCTTATGATGATGATCATATGTCTTGGACACATTTGCCTCCTTGTATTGCATCTAACTCCTTGCAGGTACTTGGATGATCTACATTCCACAAGATTACCACACACTCAATTCATGAGTAATCTTGTCATTGACCAAGTATCTAGCCCTTTGGGATGTTGAGTTCAAGGAACAAAATTCCACATATCCTTTTTGACACCTTATACATCTAGTATTTCACTCTTGTCATCTTGGATATCCTCGAGTATTTCCTTGCTTGCCTAACCCATGTAGGAAGATGAACTACACAAGTAGAAATGGCGCTCCAACTTCACATTCAATGAGCACCTACATCAAGCTTACCTACATGAGTAAAGCAACAACAAGCCCAAGGTATGTTCTTCACATCTTTAAGAAGCTTTGCTCAAAGTCATGAGTACAAGCAGCTTCATAAGATGTGATCACATCAAATGCTTAATCGAAAAATGGCAACCCCATTTTGAGCTTAAATGATGAGTATGACCTATGATCAAATGTCCTCATTTGACTCCTAAGTCAACATACTCAAACATAGGTGACCTTGTCGCCGACCTTTATCTAGATGAAGTACATATGCTTTTGGAGTCTTTCTGTTTTCTCTTATGTTCTCTCATTGAGTTTTCTTTAAACAACAAAAAAAACTTCATCTAGGAATCTTTTCATTTCTATTCTTATGTCTTTTTGAATATCCTTCTGGCTCTAATCAATTCCCCGAAAATCTTTTACAAATTCATTGCAAATCTTTTGAAACATTCCTCGCAAAGTGAGCTGAATTATCTCTGTATTTCCTTGGAATTAAACTCGGCGTCACCGATTTATTTATTTCGGTTTAACCGAAAAGGGTCTACCCTAACTCAATTCGGTGTCACTGATTTATTTCCTCCAGGATATCATCTCCTGCAGCTCCGCTCATTGTTTTTCTATGCATGTTCTTATTTGCCCTGTTGTGATTCTTAAGGATCCCACTTCTTTCTTTCCATCTTTCCTAACCTTCCTAGTTTGCTGTCCTTTTCGGCACTTGATGTCAAAGGGGGAGAAGACTTAGGGGGAGTAGGGGAGAAGAGAAGACTTAGGGGGAGAAGAAAAGCAATCTTATCTTAAGGGGGAGAGAATCACATCAAAGCTTTGTCGTGTCTTACATTAGACATTACAATTGGCATCATTCTTTGGATTTTGCTGTTTCCATCACTCCTGTTTTGAGAGAACTCAAAGGGAGAGGAATCTTCACAATTGACATCTTATGGAAAGCAAAATCTCTCAGAGTTCATTGAAAATCTTTTAGTTTTGGAGACATGTTTGCTGATTCAAGCCTGTGCTCAATATGAGACACTCCTTATACATGTCATCCCTGGCTTGGTACTCTTGATGTTCTTGTAGTTGGTTGAAGGAATACTCTTGTGTTATCTAACCTTGTTTTCCCAAGTTTATCCCTTCAGGTACAAATGCCAAGGAACCTCAAGGTAAGTATATGCACCTTGCAGAATGTGCATGATGGTGACTTGCTTGTAAATACTTGTTTGCAAGAAATCACCATGCACATACGTATTATCACTCACTTCTTTTTCATCTGCTCTGATGCATATAGCCAAGCTGCATGTAGCACATCTTGCTTATCTCTCTTGTGTGCTTGTGGTAGTCCAAAACCAAAATTTATGAAAATCTTGCACACTTGTAGGGGGAGCCTGTGTACTACATGCTTGTCAAAGCTTTCGTGACAATTCTGTCTTTCTTTCAATAAGCTTTGATGTCTTGTTTAGTGTGATTTTAGTGTGTTGCCATCAATTACCAAAAAGGGGGAGATTGAAAGCACATTTGCTCCCTGGGTGGTTTTGGTAATTAATGACAACATACTTTATGGTTGGACTAATGCTTTTATCAAGTATGTTTCAGGAAATCCAATCACATTGGCTATGGAAATGACTGAAGAAGTGGACCCCTCAAAATGCTAAGGCAAGCATTGGCAAAAGCTCAAGACTCCATTTTTGGTTTAGTGATCCAAGATCACATTGAGTCCATAGGAAAAGCCAATACTATTAAAAGGGGATGAGGTTGTGTTGATGATCTGGTTGCTCAAGTGCTTAGTGATATATCTCCTTCAACTATCAGCAACTTTCACTACAATACACACTCATAAGTAATCTCGGACAAACCGATTCTTCCAACTCAGTCCCACCGAGATGAACCACCTCAGCCATAAGCCAAACCCTAGAAAAATCGGTCATTCCGAGTTTGAGTTCGGTCTCACCGAAACACGGGCTGCCAACCTTCTGTAACCGTTTGACATCATATCGGAATATCCGAGTTGATAATTTCGGTCCCACCGAAACTGGCAAGTTCCTATCTTTGACTCAAATCGGACAAACCGAGATGGTATTTTCGGTCCCACCGAAAACCCCAACGTTCACTATATTTGAACTTTCGGTCTGACCGAGTTTCCACTTCGGTCTCACCGAGATTGCTCAATTATGTGTGTAACGGTTGGATTTTGTGTGGAGGCTATATATACCCCTCCACCCCCTCTTCATTCGTGGAGAGAGCCATCAGAAAGAACTACCACTCCTACCTTACACTTTCTGAGAAGAGAACTACCTACCCTTGTGTTGAGATCAAGTTGCTCCATTCCTACCATATGAAACTTGATTTCTAACCTTCCCAAGTTGCTTTCCACTCAATCCTTTCTTCCACCAAAGCCAAATCAGTGAGGAGAGTTGAGTGTTGGGGAGATTATCATTTGAAGCACAAGAGCAAGGAGTTCATCATCATCTACAACATCTATTACCTTTTGGAGGGTGGTGCCTCCTAGATTGGTTAGGTGTCGCTTGGGAGCCTCCGTCATCGAGATGTGGAGTTGAACCAAGAAGTTTGTAAGGGCAAGGAGATCGCCTACTTCGTGAAGATCTACCCCGAGTAAGGCTAGCCCTCCGTGGGCGTAGGCCATGATGGTATAGACAAGGTTGCTTCTTCGTGGACCCTTCGTGGGTGGAGCCCTCCGTGGACTCGCGCAGCCGTTACCCTCCGTGGGTTGAAGTCTCCATCAACGTGGATGTACGATAGCACTACCTATCGGAACCACGGGAAAAATCATTGCGTCTCCAAATTGTGTTTGATCTTCTCCACTTCTCTTTACTACTTGTGCAATTTACTTTCCGCTGCCCATACTCTAGAATTGCATGTGTAGTGTGCTACTTGACTTGTGTGTTGTGCAAAATCTGCCAAAATCTGTTCTCGATAAAAGACAGAATTTTTATCTTGTCGAGTAGTCTAATCACCCCCCCCTCTAGACACTCTCACCTTCTTCGATCCCTCACTAACCCTCTCCCCTTGATCCATCTCTCCCACTTAGCGCCGCCACCAGGAAGAGGCAACGAGCGCTAGCCTCGCGCCCGAGCCCCACCTTGCTCCCGACACCCTGCAGCCCGATCCCGACGCCGCCTAGCCCCCCCTCTCCGTGCGCCTCGCCTCTGGCCTCGACACCGACCGCACCAGGCAGACGCTGCGCCGGCCACTTCCTCGCAATGGCCGTGCCTCCCAGGGTGCCGCGCCGCCGGTCCTCCACGTCGCCCTCGGTGGCGACCTGCGCCTCTATGGCCCCGTCGTCCTTCTCCCTCCATGCCTGCGCCCCTAAGCGCCTTCCCTTGCCGATCCATCCTCCCAGACGCCCGCGGCGGCGACCTCCTCGTCGCCTCCCAGCGGCCCCGGCGCCCAAGTCTGACCGTCGTGCCATCATGCTCCAGCGAGCTTGCCCCCGCCTGGTTCTTCTCATCGTTGCCCCGGCCATCTTCGGCCCGGATCCAGCCAAGGTCCGCCCCGCCTGCCGTCCTCTGTGCCAAGGCCAGTGCCCGACCTCTGCTTCGAGCCGACGATCGCGACACGTTGGCCTCATCCTTGTCCTCGTCGCCAGCCTCCCCTGCGACCTCGTGTCGTCCTGCACTGCGCCTCCCCGAGCGCCACCTCCAGCTACATCGTACCCGCCAATTGCTCGCGCGCGGCCCTACCTTGATGCTGCCACTTGACGCCAAGTTCCACAAGATACCAAGTACCACGACGGCCCCGGAGACTGGATGCGTCAAGTTCCTCTATGATATGTGTACGACTACACCACCATCGGCGCCTATGGATTCGCCAAGTCCGACGACGCTCTTGTACAACTACGTTGCCGAGACCGAGACCGGCAAGACCACTACGCCTGAACGACTACAAAACCGTGACCCCAAGTTCCTCTTTGGAAGTGTACGACTACCCTCATTGATGACCCGTGTACCACAAGCTTCAAGTTCGACTACACGGATTCCACGAGTACCCCTTCGGAAACGCCAAGGTCGACTATGCCCGGAGATGCAACAAGTACGTCTGCGGATCCTCGAACATCTACGAATACGTGTACCACTACCGTCGCCGAAGACCCGTGTACAACTACTTCCACTACCGTCACGTGAACGCCCACTTCCCTCTCCGAAACGAAACAAGAACGACTACTTCCCTCGACGCACTTGATCCGCCTCGAACCACACGCTTCAAAGGTATAACCCCGAAACGACGCCCGTGAACGGATGCTTGCGATGTATGAGATGTTCCCCTTGTTTGCACTGTGTCCGTTTTACCACTTGTTTCCATGCCACCATCCCGTGGGAACCGGGTAACCGGGAGCACCCGCCATCTTGCATGACACGTTCACGCAGCCCTTCATCTTTTGCGGTCTCTCAACGAGTTACCAGAACCGATATGATGCCGTGGCATCATTTTCGGATTCGTCGCCATGGCACCTTCTCTTTCCACCACGGTGACAAATGCTTCCTAACATGTTCATGTTAACTTTTAATAAAAATTGCACAAAACTAGCAAGTGTCATCCGCTTCATGATAACAACCTTAAAATGGTTAATTTGTTGCTTGTTTAACAAATTGCTAAATATGCACATGGGGAGTTTCCGGAATTGTTGTTGTTATTTCCGGCCTCATTTAAAATGACTGGATATTGTAGTTTGCTCATGCTTCACCCCTTGACATGTTAATCAACATTTAATATTGTTGTGTATATGAACGAGAGTGAAATAAATAATTGGATGTGGTGTTTTGTCAATATGCAACTCGTTCCATATTGAGCTCCACTTAATTTGTAGTGTTGTTTGTGCACCTTGCCATGCCATGCATAATTAAACCGGACATGCATCATACTTGGTTGTGCATCATAGTCCATGTTTATGCTTGTGTGTTTACTATGTTGTTTGATTCTTTCCGGTTTGCTTCTCTCGTTAGCTTCGGTTTCGTTCCGGAGTTGTGAGGATTCGTTCGACTACCTTCGTTTGTCTTCTTCATGGACTCGTCCTTCTTCCTTGCGGGATCCCAGGCAAGATGAACGTTCCCCGATATCACCTCTATCTTTGCCTATGCTAGTTGTCTCGCTCTTTAGCTATGCCTCGATGCCTATTCCTGTTTGTCAGCCTCCTATGTTGCCATGAAACACTCTAACCGCCTTCCTAGCAAACCTGTGACACCCGAGACCGGTGCGCCAGGTGTCAGCTAGTTATTCGTCGTCGTTGACATGTCAACTGCTTGCGTGTTGCATCTTGCCATGTCATCATGTATGTTGCATCAGCATGTTTTTCAAAACTTGCATCCGCCCGAGTCCCCTCGTCCTCTCCGTTGTCCGTTCTGAGCCCAGACACACTTGCACGCTGATGTCTACACACGCTTCTACTCTTGTAGACTATGTTGGGCCTCCAAGCGCAGAGGTTTGTAGGACAGCAACAATTTCCCTCAAGTGGATGACCTAAGGTTTATCGAACTCAGGGAAGTAGAGGTTGAAGATGGTCTCTCTCAAGCAACCCTGCAACTAAGATACAAGAAGTCTCTTGTGTCCCCAACACACCTAATACACTTGTCAGATGTATATGTGCACTAGTTCGGCGAAGAGATGTTAAATGGCAAGTGATATGGATGGCAAAACAAAGTAATATAAATCTGTAATAAAAAGTGCAGCAAGCAAACAAGTGGTAAACGTGAGCACAAATGGTATTGCAATGGTGGAAACAAGGCCTAGGGATCATACTTTCACTAGTGGCAACTCCCAACAACATTAACATAATCGAATCACATGATATTTCCCATAAAACATGCAATGGAGACGCACCCGGAGGTCATTCCCTCGTGGTCAAGACAGGACGAGAATTATGTAGGGCTACAAAAGCACACCTCAAAGTTCGTAGTTCTCAATCTAAGGATTTCCCAATGTCACCGCGGCCATCCAAAGAGAGTCCCACAATCACCACAACATATCTAAAGGATAGTCAAAGACAAGCACCAAGAGACTCTAAATCTTCAATCAACACACAAGAGAGGAAATCACTCATGAAAATATTTTTCTAATCCATGTCCAATAGACCGCTGTCACCTTGGTCTCGGGGATTATACTAGATAAAGATAAGTGAGTACATCAATCCAATACATAGAGGAAGGGGAAATATCATGGGATCACCCTAGATTAACATAGCCTATGATCACAACGAAGATCACATCATGGGAGAGAGAATTGACCACATAGCTATTGGTAAGAACCTCAGCCCCGAGGAGGAACTACTCCCGCATCATGGAGGGAGGAAGCAACGTCGATGGAGATGAATCCGGGGGCACTTCCCCGTCCCGGCAGGGTGCCGGCGCAGGAATTTTGGTCCCCCGAAGCTTGATGGCGATGGCGGCGGAGATCGGAATCGCGTCTGGAGAAAAGGGGTCCGGAATCAGGGTTTCCTCGACACGCTTTAAATATATGCCAAAGGGGGGCATCAGAGGTGCCTCGGGGGGCCCAGGCGCCCCCCCGGCGCGGCCCAGGGGGGGCGCGCCGCTAGGGCGCCTGGAGCCCTGGTGGCCCCCCCCGGCTATCCTTCGGGCGCACGGTAGTTTCTGGAACGCTTATTTTTTATATAATTTTTCTGGATTTTTCCTGGCAGTTCTCGTAATGTGAAAACCTGAAATACAAAAACAGCCGAAAACAGAAACTGGCACTGGGGTGCACCGAGTTAATAGGTTAGTCCAAATATGATCAAAAGTGTATGGAAGTGTATAAATATCATAGCAATATCACCCAAAAGAGGCATGGAGCAAGCAGAAATTATAGATACGTTTTGGACGTATCAACATCCCCAAGCTTAATTCCTGCTCGTCCTCGAGTAGGTAAATGATAACAAGAATAATTTCTATGGTGACATGCTATTAACCATATAGGACTTTTCATAGTCATATGACAAAAGCTTACTAAGACAATGAATCTATAGTAATTAAGTTTCCTCATGAGAAAATCACAAAGAACTGAAAGTTTTACAATATGATATTGAAACATCAAATAGATTTGTAATGAACATGATGTGCAAATATGATAAAGTGATATCTAGCTTGCCCCCTTTAGTGAAGCAAAACATAAATGCAGGGGCACCTCCAAGGTTTAAGTGATGACTAGATACAATGATTTCAAAATAAACGATATCACAATCATGCAAAAGACAATGCTACTTTGGGACAATGCACATTACACTCAGAATGACAATCATGCTCTCAGTAGTTGGTGCTTTTAAAAGAAGGTGGAGACTCTCGAACCGTGGATTTTGTTGGCAAGGTTGAAAACCCGTAGTCGGAAACAAAGACAAAACATGTACCAGAGCCCTTGGTTTTAAAACAGAGGTAATAATTTTTTTAGATCATGCATGTTTCGTCAACGAATGCTAGCACACAACTCAATCACTTCTTGAGATGGACAAGTTTCGAGGAACGGCTCCCGAATGAGGACGATCACATCCTCTTAATCTCCTTTGTTTATCACTGCCAAAGTTTTCTGATTTCTCATGAACAAAGCGTGAAGGAGGGTTTGGTTGTTATATTATCTTTTTGAGTCGGGCGCACTCAATGCCAGTTCCTTCTCGTATTATGGGTTTGCACATTATACATGCAATCCCGGGGTGAAGCTTGTCCAACTTAAAAAGATCATGAATTAACTACTACTTCCTCATGAACTTAAAACAGAGGCACAAAATAGGAATGCTTTTTCTTTGAATAATTTCGAGATGGTACATGCAAGTCTCCGTTAGGAATGGCAGGTAAATACCATGTAGGAAGATATGGTGGACTCATATGGCATAACTGGATTAAAAGGATGTGGATGCACAAGCAGTCAGTCCGCTTAGTACAGGCGAAGGTTAGCAAAAGACTGGGAGCGACCAACTAAGAGAGCAATGACGGTCATAATCATGGAGAGCGACAAAGCAACATTGAATCAGGTATGGAAGTTATATCGCTACTCAGAAACAAAAGATCATCAAGGCTTGACAGACTTTCTTTACAGTCTTAAATATGCGTGAGCATACGCCAAGTCAATCAAAATAAATTCTTTGAAGGAAGATATTACTAAACCATACCACATCATAGGCAAACAAATCATGTTTGTACTCCAATAACACATTGGGAACCCCCCAGCTATTTGAGACTAACCATAAGAAAACATGAACTACTAAGCGCCATTATGCACGTAGCATCTTTATCATAGACATATCAACCAATGCAACGGAAGCAAACTCTCTTAATAAGATAAGCATGATGAATAAAGAGAGTTCAAGCAACCAGCTAAACAAAAGCTCTTTAAAAAGATAAGCATGAAAGTTAAGAGCTAAGCATGATAGTAGCTATTGAAAGACCAAGAACATACACAGCAAAGATAGACATGAAAATTCTATGTTATGTTCTAGGTAGAAGTGGAGCGTGTTTCTCTCCCACACAAAGAAAGCTGAGTTCCGACTCGTTATGAAAAGCTAAAGCAAACTAAAAAGCAAGACGCTCCAAGCATAGCACATAACACATGAAGTGATAAAAATATAGTGGAACGAAAGACGAACTGATAATGTTGATGGAGAAGGGGATGCACGGGGGCATCCCCAAGCTTAGACGCTTGAGTCTCCTTGAATATTTCTTGGGGGTGCATGGGGGCATCCCCAAGCTTGAGCGTTTGACACTCCTGAATCTTTTTATCATCTTCCCTCGCACACTTGAAAACTCCCTTCATACATAACTCATCATAATCTGATTAGCGAGGTTAGTGCCCATAATAAAATAATTGTTTCTTGCTGGAAATAAAGATATTCTTGAAGGTCTACTGTTTCTCAAGATTGCGAAAAGGTTTTTGCAAAGAAAAAGCAAGCTCTTGGTTTGCAAAATGAAGGAAAAGCAAAACAGGACAGAATCTGTGAAAAACAGAACAGCAGGTAGTAATTGATTTGTTCGGGGAACTTCTGCAACTCTAATCAAAAACCTCAAAACAGACGCACGAAAGACAATTATATAGATCACGCTGTCGAAAAAATTCAGACCAAAAAGATGATCTGGTGATTTTATACGGATTTTTCTATCCAAGGACATAATCTGTTTCCTGGACAGCACGTCACAACTTTTGAACTTTCTTGCAATCAGAGGCTAAACTTGGCACAAAGCTGAAAAATAAAGATACCATGATGTTGCTACAGTAGTAACAAACATCAAGACCACTAAAACTGAAAGTAAACATAACAAGGGTTGTCTCCCTAGAGCTCTTTCTTTATAGCCATAAAGATAGGCTTAAGACTTTAATGATGCTCTCGTAGGAATAAGAGCTGAAGAACAAAAGAGAGCATCAAAAAGCAAATACCAAACACATTTTAAGCCTAACATGCTTCCTATGCATAGGAATATTGCAATAGAATAATTCATTGAAGCACAAAGCAACTAGCATAGGAAGGCAAAACAAGCATAACTTCAAAATATTCACCATAAAGAGAGGAAACTTCTTATTATTAATATATTTAGAACCAAGTATCCCTATCTCATTATAAATTTCAGTGGCATCATGGATGAACTCAACAATATAAGCATCACATAAAGCATTGTTACCATGATCCACATGCAAAAAGGTACTCTTACTCTCCACATAAGCATAATCTTTCTCATTGGTAATAGTGGGAGTAGGACTATCATAAACCACTTGAACACTATAGATTAATTGTGTAGTAGGAGGGTGGTGTTCAACAAGGGAGTAATGCCCTCCATGATTATGACAAGTTTCATAAGGATAATTTCTCCTTATGTCATAGGTACCTTTATAATCACTATAGGTTGGAGTTATAACATCATCATGGTAGAGAAGAGCATTATCATTGCTAGCAACTATATTTGTAAACATGTTGTCTTTATTCTTACTAGCAAAAGAATTATCAATTATCACATCACTAGTGGGTAAAGGATTTGCAATCCTATCATCCCCAAGCTTAGAGCTTCCCATATCATCACTTTCAGAGTTGGTACCAAAAAGATTTTCAAGATCATAAGTAGCATTATCATCATTTTCCCAATCACAATAAGTAACATGCATATCATAATCAAAATCATCTTCAATAGTACCTACGGACGTATCATCAAGATGATAATTAAGGCAATAAACTTCACCTTCTTCTTTAAACTTACAATCGTTAGGATAAAAGTTGATGGGAGGAATATGCTCAGGCCAGGTTGATACCCATTCTTCTTCTTTCTTGCTCCTCTTCCTCCTCCTCTTCTTTTTCTTCTTCTTAACCTTAGGAGGGAGTGGTTGGAGATGAAGCTTCTCCACATATCCTGGTTTATCATTAGTAACAATAGGGGAAACTTGGGAGAAACTCTCCTTTTTATTAGTAGAAATATAAGAGACATTTTTATACTTTGGTAAAGTTCCCTCCTTTATAATCTTACCTATGTAATCATTTTCATGGCAATTAACAACACAATAGAGATGGCAATTTTGCAAAGTGTTTTTTATTCCTATGGCATTAACATCTAGCCATGAAGTCTTTTCTGACAACTCTTCACACATCAAAAATAACATAAGCTCATCATAAAGATCAGAGGTGATCATGTTATCACACAACCGGTTAACAGTTATGTTTTGAAAGTTCATGCATTGAGAATTAAAGTGACCCTCTATACGGCAAAGTTCACAAGTAAAAGGATAAATGTCACACAATTCTCTAGCAATTTCATTTAAATCTCTGACCCAAGTGATTGTTCTTTCATGCTTATGTTGCTTACAATACTTCTCTTCTTCAATCATAGGCCTTTCACAAGGTCTATCCACTCCACAAAAATTAACATGCTTATATAAAACTTCATTTTTAGGAATTGGATCATGCATGTTGCAATCATCATGAACAATTTCATTTTCTTTGCAAGTCTCTTTAAAAGGTTTATGATACTTGATCCAATCCTCCTTGGGCATATTAAGATGTGAAGCAAAAGATTTGAGGAAATCAACAAGGAGTTGAGAATCAAGCCCAAACTTGCACTAAACTTATTAAAACTTATAGTTTCAACAAAGGACTTAATGCAATCATACTCATAAATTATACCTGACTCTTTACCTTTGTCGATCTCCCAATCTTCAGTGTTGCGTTGAATTCTTTCAAGGAGTTCCCATTTAGCATCAATCTTTTTGTTTGTGAAAGAACCCATAGAGGAAGCGTCGAGCAAATCTTTATCCTGTCGAGAAAGCCTCACATAGAAATTAGTAATAATCATATCTTTGGGGAGCCCATGGTTAGGACATTTTAGCATTAACGTTTTCAGTCTCCCCCAAGCTTGAGCTATGCTCTCTCCGTCATGAGGATAGAAATTATAAACATAATTCCTATTCTCATGGACTTCATGAAGAGGATAAAACTTGGAGTAAAAGAGAGACTGGATCTCTTCCCAATCCAGCAGGTGAGAGTCATCTAGTAGCCTATACCATTCCAATGCTTTTCCTTTCAGTGTCAAGGCAAATAATTTCCTCATGACAAACTCCTTTGATACACCTGCAAGCTTAAATAATGAACATAGTTGTGACAGATATAGCAAGTGTTCACCGGGATGTTTGTCTCCTGCATAACGATTAGCCAAAACATAATCGATAATACCAGCTGGTATTTTATAGGGCACAATTTCAGTAGGGGGAGGAGCAACCACCACAGGTGTGGGGCGTCTTCCCGCAAGCAACGATCCAATAGCACGGTTTTCCATAAACATAACTAGTGAAATAAAAACAAGAAACAAAAAGATTTAATTGCAAGATCTAGAGATATACCTTCAAGCGCTCACCTCCCCGGCAACGGCGCCAGAAATAGCTTGATGTCTACACACGCTTCTACTCTTGTAGACTATGTTGGGCCTCCAAGCGCAGAGGTTTGTAGGACAGCAGCAATTTCCCTCAAGTGGATGACCTAAGGTTTATCGAACTCAGGGAAGTAGAGGTTGAAGATGGTCTCTCTCAAGCAACCCTGCAACTAAGATACAAGAAGTCTCTTGTGTCCCCAACACACCTAATACACTTGTCAGATGTATAGGTGCACTAGTTCGGCGAAGAGATGTTAAATGGCAAGTGATATGGATGGCAAAACAAAGTAATATAAATCTGTAATAAAAAGTGCAGCAAGCAAACAAGTGGTAAACGTGAGCACAAATGGTATTGCAATGGTGGAAACAAGGCCTAGGGATCATACTTTCACTAGTGGCAACTCCCAACAACATTAACATAATCGAATCACATGATATTTCCCATAAAACATGCAATGGAGACGCACCCGGAGGTCATTCCCTCGTGGTCAAGAGAGGACGAGAATTATGTAGGGCTACAAAAGCACACCTCAAAGTTCGTAGTTCTCAATCTAATGATTTCCCAATGTCACCGCGGCCATCCAAAGAGAGTCCCACAATCACCACAACATACCTAAAGGATAGTCAAAGACAAGCACCAAGAGACTCTCAATCTTCAATCAACACACAAGAGAGGAAATCACTCATGAAAATATTTTTCTAATCCATGTCCAATAGACCGCTGTCACCTTGGTCTCGGGGATTATACTAGATAAAGACAAGTGAGTACATCAATCCAATACATATAGGAAGGGGAAATATCATGGGATCACCCTAGATTAACATAGCCTATGATCACAACGATGATCACATCATGGGAGAGATAATTGACCACATAGCTACTGGTAAGAGCCTCATCCCCGAGGAGGAACTACTCCCGCGTCATGGAGGGAGGAAGCAACGTCGATGGAGATGAATCCGGGGGCACTTCCTCGTCCCGACAGGGTGCCGGCACAGGAATTCTGGTCCCCCGAAGCTTGATGGCGATGGCGGCGGAGATCGGAATCGCGTCTGCAGAAAAGGGGTCCGGAATCAGGGTTTCCTCGACACACTTTAAATATATGCCAAAGGGGGGCATCGGAGGTGCCTCGGGGGGCCCAGGCGCCCCCCCGGCGCGGCCCAGGGGGGGGGGCGCTGCCAGGGCGCCTGGAGCCCTGGTGGCCCCCCCGGCTGTCCTTCGGGCGCACGCTAGTTTTTGGAACGCTGATTTTTTATATAATTTTTCTGGATTTTTCCTGGCAGTTCTCGTAATGTGAAAACCTGAAATACAAAAACAGCCGAAAACACAAACTGGCACTGGGGTGCACTGAGTTAATAGATTAGTCCAAATATGATCAAAAGTGTATGGAAGTGTATAAATATCATAGCAATATCACCCAAAAGAGGCATGGAGCAAGCAGAAATTATAGATACGTTTTGGACGTATCACACGCGCCCGCGGTGCCTCTGAATATCTATTTTGTGAGTGGCCGGAAAACGTTCTCGGAATGGGTTGAAACTTGGCATGTGGTCTTATTATAGTGTAGACAGGCCGCCTGCCAAATTTCATCGCATTCGGAGCTCGTTTGATAGCCCAATGGATAAATATAGCGGCACTAGTCGCCGGTCTAAACGTCGGACGTTTTCGGTCTCCGAAAACCCCGCGGGCCTCTTTTCCCTCCTCTCCTCGCAGCCCGAGACCCCTCTTCACAGCCCATCTAGCCCACCTACAAACCCCCTCCGCTCCGGACCGTCCGATAGCGATCGAACGGCTCCGAAACGGCCTCAAACCCCCAAACCCTAGCCCCTACTATATATATAGACCCCCACCTGCCTAAAATGGACTCATCCAAGTCGAACCTAGCCCCTACCCTTCCCCTAACCTCCAGCCGCAGCCACCCCCCATCTTCCTCGTTTTCAGCACCTCCCCAGCCCAGATCCGCCACTTGGCGGCCAGCCAGCGGCCAGCCTGCCACCAAAACAGCCGTTTCGGCCTCTCCGAGCGGCCACGTGCCCTAGCCAGCGTCCCCGCCACCGCGGCCCTGTGGGCCCGGGCGCAGCCCGCCAGGCCCGTCCGCCCGAGCCACCGTCGGGCCGAGCGCAACAGCCGCCCGAGCGCCGCTTCGCCTGCTTCCCGATCCGTCGCCTGTCTCCCGAGCTCCCCTCAACGCGCGAGCAGCTCGCCGCCAGAGTCCACCTCGTCGTCGTTCTGCGCCGCCACCTCCCTTCACTGCACCGCGCCACCAGGGCCTCGCCATGTCGCTTCCCGATGCCCGCGGCTCCCCGGATCGCCGCCTCGCCCTGATCTCGCCGCCCCGTCACCGCACGGCCTTGCCGCCACCGGAAATGGGACCGCCATGGTCAGATCCGCCCGGATCCGGCCAGGCCCCCGTCCCCTCGGCCTCCACTGAGCTCCCCGGAGCGCCGCCGCCGCCATGACCTCCTGGCCGTGGAGCCTGGGAGGAGGACGACGCAACCGCTCTGGCTTCCCTTGTCGCTGGTGTCGTGGGCCCCGAAGCCCGCCTGGCCGTCGGCCCAGCAGCGCAGGCCCAGGCCGGCCTGCCTCAACCTCCCTCAGCCGACCGGGCCGCCCCATCCTCAACTGTATTGGGCCGAGCCCACCTGGTGAGCACCGTGCTGATCTCCGCCCAGTGTGTCTTATAGCTATTCTACGCCCGCTCGTGTCTGTGTTTTCTTCACTAAGTCCCCAGAAAAACTTTTTTAATGTTGCATGTTCATATGCCTGTAACTTTTTGTGTGGTGATCCAAATTGAGTGTATGATATGTCAAAATGATCGTGGTGATGTGCTCTGCACTTTGTTCCACTGTGCCATGCTCATTTGACTTCATCTAGATGCTCTAATCTTTGTTGCAAGAGTGCTACTTGATATAAACTGCTGCTACTTGTTATTTTGTTGCTATGTTTGAGATATGATAACTTGGTGCATGTTTATCCAAATGGTGCAAATGATATGTCAAAATGTTCATCATGAGATGCTCTACATGTTGGTTGCTATAGCATGCATGTTAGAGTTCATTTTGCCATGTTTATCTCTATTGCAAAAGTGCATGTGGCTATTATGTTTTGTAACTTGTTACGAGATGCCTAGTTGAGGAGCTCGTTGCTATTGTTGTGTTTGTCCCCTTGTCACATGCCTAGATGTTTTAGAGTCTCCATTATGGGTTCTTTGATGTGGTGCATTTAAATTTCCATGATATGCCTTGTGTTGACTTAAACATGCTTGTAAACATGCCATGTTGTTATTGCTGTTTTAACACAGTGAAATTTCACTAAGTCTGGAATCTGTCGTATCATGATGCTATGTTTGCTTGATGCCCTAGGTAAATCCATGTTAGTTTTGGGGTGGCCATTGATCATTCCTCGTTGTAAATGTTGTTTTCTATCCATTCATGCATTCACTTGCTCATTTGACTTGATGTAGCTTATTTATTTCTTGCTCCCAAGTTGCTATAAAATATTGCTGTCAGGTTTTTAGTGTCATGATCAAAATGTTGTAGCTTGTTGCTATTGATCCATGCCTCCTATGGAGATGCTCCAATGGAGTTGTTTGCTGTAGGATATGTCTACTTCATGTCCATGCTCCTTGTCACCATGTTTGAGTGCTGTAGAGTATATATTTCTTGCTCCAAAGTTGCTATGTGGCTGTTAATTACAGCTTTGCATTGTTTCTTGTTTCGGGTGTATCTTTTAGCCCGTTGCTCCGTTTTGAGCGTGCCTTATATGAAACTTGTGTGATTTTGCATGCAGAATCATAATATCATATTGTTTTCATGTTTGGAGTGAGTTTGCTTGATGTTTGGGTGCATCTTGCACCGTTGCCATGCTTGTCTTGTTTTGCTCATATCTTCTAGGACGTAGCTCCGAATTAAACAAACTTTATATGAAACTTGACTAGAATTTTGTGTAGATCATGATGGTGCATGTTAACTTGCTGTTTAACAACTTGAACATAAGGTTTGGTCAGATCTGGACTAATTTCAAACTATGCATACGAGGACTTACCGGTTTTAATATATGTAGTTTCCGGCCTCATTTAAACTTGTTGACTTGTGTTGTTTTGAGTGCTTCCTGCCTTGCCATGTATTGCATCTTATATATACTTGTCTTGCATCAAACTTGCTTGAGCATATTGCCATGTTCTTGTGTTGTTCTCCTGTGCTTCCTACCTTGCCACGCTTTGCTTCCTGTATAGACTTGTATTGCTTCCTATATAGAACTGTCTTGCATCCTACTTGGCTGAGCATATTGTCATGTTGCTTGTGTTGTTTTTCTGTGCTTCCTACCTTGCCATGTTTTGCTTCCTGTATAGACTTGTTGTGCATCATATATAGACTTGTCTTGCATCATACCTTGCCATGTATTGCATCATATATAGACTTGTGTTGTTTTTTTGTGCTTCCTACCTTGTCATGTATTGCTTCCTCCATAGTTTTGTCATGCATCATACCTTGCCATGTATTGCATCATATATATACTTGTGTTGTTTTTCTGTGCTTCCTACCTTGCCTTGTAGTGCATCCTATATAAAACTGTCTTGCATCATACTTGGTTGAGCATATTGTAATGTTCTTGTGTTGTGTGTTTACCGTATTGCTTGCTTCTTCTCGTTAGTGCTTGTTCCGTTGCGATCGTGAGGATTCGTTCGTCTACCCGTGGTTCTTCTTCAAGACTTCTTCTTCGTCTTCTTCATGGATCCGTTCTTCTACCTTGCGGGATCTCAGGCAAGATGACCATACCCTTGGATACTTTTACTATCATTGCCATGCTTAGTGTCTCGATGCTATCGTTATATGTCGCGCTACCCATCTTATTGTCAGCCCCTCTCCTTGTTGCCATGAAACCTCTAACCTTTGATACCTTCCTAGCAAAACCATTGTTTGGCTATGTTACCCGCTTGCTCAGCCCCTCTTATAGCGTTGTTAGTTGCAGGTGAAGATGAAGATCGTTCCAGGAGGGAACTTGTTGTTGGAATATCACAATATCTATTATTATTATTAACACACCTATATACTGGGCATGGGTGGAAGGCTTGGCCTTTTGCTCGGTGTTTTGTTCCACTCATGCCACCTTAGGCGCCGATAAACCGGCATTATGTTCCTTGATTTTGCATTCCTTACACGGTTGGGTATATGGGGTCCCCTTGACACTTCATCTTTGAATAACACTCCTCCAGCAAGGCCCAACATTGATTTTAATTTGCCTCATAATAACAACTTAATTAATTAATTAAATTTGCATAGGGGGTCGCGTCCCCGGGTATTCTTTCTACATAGCAGGGGGGGCCAGTGCTGATGGTGTTGGTCCCGAACGGGGAGGCTGCGGGGCCACCACGGGGAAACTCGAGGATTGGCTCCCGTAGGCTTACCTATCCGGTCGTGGCCTGAGACGACATACGCGCGGCTACTATAAGGGTGTCGGCACGCCGGGAGGTCTTGCTGGACTTGTTTTACCATTGTCGAAATGTCTTGTGCACCGGGATGCCGAGCCTGATCGGATTTCCCTAAGATAAGGGGTGATGATATTATATTTATCACTTCAGCTGATCGTGAGAGCTTGTGATGGGCTAAGTTGGGACACCCCTGCAGGGTTATAATCTTTCGAAAGCCGTGCCCGCGGTTATGTGGCAGATTGGAATTTGTTAATTCCGGTTGTAGAAAACTTGACAGAGGATCCGAAGTAAAACACACAACTGTGTGAGTAACCGTGACTGTCTCTTTTCACTTTGAGAAGAGAACACGGTGGGGTTATGTTTGACTCGTAGGTAGTTCAGGATCTTTAGCGGTCATTACTAGTTTGCGACCGTTTGCGTAGATGCTCATCTTATTCTTGTACTCGTAAGTTAGCCCATATATTGCTTAGCCGGTGCTGCAACCTCACCACTTTACCTCTTCCTACCCATTAAGCTTTGATAGTCTTGTTACCCATGGTTATGGGATTGCAGAGTCCTCGTGGCTCATAGATACTACAACTACAGTTGCAAGTGCAGGTTTCCGATGTCTTGACGTGAGAGCGTTGATCGTTGTGTTGGAGTTCTTTCTTCTTCTTCTTCAGTCTTGGGTTAGGTTCCGGGTCGGCAGCCTGGGATAGCAGATGGATGTCGTTGTTCTTTTCATGTTTGCATCCGTAGTCGGATGCCTTGTATTGATGTTCTTGTAGTCATGTGACTTGTATTGTGATGGCCTGGCTTATTAGGGATGATAGACTACTCATATCAATAAGGAATTCCTTCTTTTCCGGGAGCCCATTCGGATAGAACTCCAAAGTTAAGCGTGCTCAGCTTGGAGTAGTTTCAGGATGGGTGACCGACCGGGAAGTTTCTCCCGGGTGCGCACGAGTGAGGACAAAGTGCGCAGAAAAGACTAGTATTGATATGTGAGGCCAGTCTAGATCCTGCCAGGAGTAACGACCACCGGCGGGTGTGTTCGGGGCGTTATAAGTTGGTATCAGAGCTGACCCTCGCGGTTACACGGATGTTTGCGGACAATTTGCAGTCATGTTGTGCATGGCGTTTGTGACCCGTCGTGGCACACGGCATGGCACATGTGCTGTCCTGGAAGCACAGACGGTTGTGCCAAGAGGGAACGTTCCTGTGGCCCGACGAGGACGTCGGTTCCTCTGAGTGAGGGTGTATGTGATGGCCTGGCTTATTAGGGATGATAGACTACTCATATCAATAAGGAATTCCTTCTTTTCCGGGAGCCCATTCGGATAGAACTCCAAAGTTAAGCGTGCTCAGCTTGGAGTAGTTTCAGGATGGGTGACCGACCGGGAAGTTGCTCCCGGGTGCGCACGAGTGAGGACAAAGTGCGCAGAAAAGACTAGTATTGATATGTGAGGCCAGTCTAGATCCTGCCAGGAGTAACGACCACCGGCGGGTGTGTTCGGGGCGTTACATGTATGTATTGTTGTATCCCCCTTGTATGTATGTAATGGTACGATGTAATGATTTCCATCTTGCTAAGCGCCCGAAATGCGGTTGTGCCCCAATCACGTAAGTGTCACGTGATCGGGATAGAATCGCATCTTGGGCCTGACAAAACCGTTGATTGACTAAGTACGCTTTGCTCAGCCCCTCTTATAGCGTTGTTAGTTGTAGGTGAAGATTGAAGGTTGCTCCATGTTGAACTTTTTTATTGGGATAACACAATATATATCTATGTTAATTAATGCACATATATATTGGCAATGGGTGGAAGGCTTGGCCTTCTGCTTGATGTTTTGTTCCACTCATGCCACCTTAGGACCCGATAAACCGGTGTTATGTTCCTTGATTTTGCATTCCTAACACGGTTGGGGTTTATGGGCCCCCCTTGATAATTTGCATTGCTTAAAGCTTTTCCAGCAAGGCCCAACTTTGGTTTTACCTTTTGCCATAACTAAATAACTTGCATAGGGACTTTCCGGACCCCGAGGACTTAATTTTACAACCCGGGCCAGTGCTCCTCATGAGTGTTGGTCCAAACCCGAGGTATCTGGTATTACCTGTATGATCACCCATCCGGTCGTGGCCTGAGATGAGATACGCACGGCTACTATCAGGGTGTCGGCACGCCTGGAGAAGTTGCTCCCGGGTGCGCACGAGTGAGGACAAAGTGCGTAGAAAAGACTAGTATTGATATGTGAGGCCAGTCTACCTGCCAGGAGTAACGACCACCGGCGGGTGTGTTCGGGGCGTTACATGTATGTATTGTTGTATCCCCCTTGTATGTATGTAATGGTACGATGTAATGATTTCCATCTTGCTAAGCGCCCGAAATGCGGTTGTGCCCCAATCACGTAAGTGTCACGTGATCGGGATAGAATCGCATCTTGGGCCTGACAAAACCGTTGATTGACTAAGTACGCTTTGCTCAGCCCCTCTTATAGCGTTGTTAGTTGTAGGTGAAGATTGAAGGTTGCTCCATGTTGAACTTTTTTATTGGGATAACACAATATATATCTATGTTAATTAATGCACATATATATTGGCAATGGGTGGAAGGCTTGGCCTTCTGCTTGATGTTTTGTTCCACTCATGCCACCTTAGGACCCGATAAACCGGTGTTATTTTCCTTGATTTTGCATTCCTAACACGGTTGGGGTTTATGGGCCCCCCTTGATAATTTGCATTGCTTAAAGCTTTTCCAGCAAGGCCCAACTTTGGTTTTACCTTTTGCCATAACTAAATAACTTGCATAGGGACTTTCCGGACCCCGAGGACTTAATTTTACAACCCGGGCCAGTGCTCCTCATGAGTGTTGGTCCAAACCCGAGGTATCTGGTATTACCTGTATGATCACCCATCCGGTCGTGGCCTGAGATGAGATACGCACGGCTACTATCAGGGTGTCGGCACGCCTGGAGGTCTTGCTGGATTAGTTTTACCTTTGTCGAAATATCTCGAGCACGGGATTCCGAGAATACTCGGGTCTTCCCAATTTGGAGTCGCGTCTCCGCAGATCGTGAGCTTGTGATGGGCTAAGTTGGGACACCCCTGCAGGGTTTTGAACTTTCGAAAGCCGTGCCCGTGGTTATGTGGCAGATGGGAATTTGTTAATATCCGGTTGTAGATAACTTGACACCATATCCTTAAGAATACACTACCTGTGTGAGTAACCGTGATGGTCTCTTTCCGAAGGGCTTCGGGAAGTGAACACGGTGGGGTTATGCATGGACGTGAGTAGCTAGGATCCCTTAGTGATCATCTTGGCGACCGTTGACACATATTCTCATATCGCTCTGAGCTCGTATGCTAGTAGCTTAGTGCTTGCCGCAAACACTTTATTACCCTTCCACACCTAAGGCTTTGTTAGTTTTGATACCCGGGAATGGGATTGCTGAGTACTTGTGTATCACAGATTACAACACACACCAGATGCAGGTATAGCCGAGTAAGATACAGGAGATGGATCAGAACTTCAGTGGGAGTTCGATGAAGAGCGTGGTCGTTACTATGTATCGTATCCCGACGATCAGTAGTGGTTCCTACTAGGGGAAATCATGCCTTGTGTTTGTGGTATCTTGCTCGTTTGGATTTCGTCTGTAGTCGGACCTCTGTTATTTGGATGAATGTATGTTATTGTATTCATTGTGTGACGTGGCGAGTGTAAGCCAACTATATTTTACTCTTTCATCCCTGTATTTTTACATGAGTTGTGCAAAGATACCACGCTTGCAATCATTCCAGAATGCGCCTATGTCTCTAAGTCGTGCCTCGACACGTAGGAGATATAGTCGCATCCTGGGCATTACAATGAGTCTCTAGTTATCATGAAACCAAAGATGAAGATCTGAAAGTTATTGATGTGTATCCTATTAGATCCTTGTTTTCTAGTATGAATCTTGATGAAGATGGGACTGGAGATGAGTCTACTTTAATTAAAAGGCGTCCCAATGATTCAGAGTTTTTAGATCTTGATGCTAAAATTGTTAAAAGTGGGATTGAAGAGATTAAAACTTTGCATAGTGATGAACCCACTACTTTGGATTTCAAGGGATTCAATTATGATAATTGCTCTTTGATTGATTGTATTTCAAGGGATTCAATCATCCGTACTAAACTCTCTGCATGCTTATAGTCAAAATAAAGCTTTTACCAAGCACATAGTTGATGCTTTGATGCAATCTTATGAAGAAAAACTTGAATTAGAAGTTTCTATCCCTAGAAAGCTTTATGATGAGTGGAACCTACTATCAAAACTAAAATTAAGGATCATGAATGCTTTGCTTTGTGTGATTTGGGTGCAAGTGTTTCCACTATCCCAAAAACTTTGTGCGAGTTGTTAGGTTTTCATGAGCTTGATGATTGTTCTTTAAATTTGCATCTTGCGGATTCTACCATTAAGAAACCTATGGGAAGGATTAATGACGTTCTTATTGTTGCCAATAGGAATTATGTGCCCGTAGATTTCATTGTTCTTGATATAGATTGCAATCCTTCATGTCCTAATATTCTTGGTAGACCTTTCCTTAGAACGATTGGTGCAATTATTGATATGAAGGAAGGAAATATTAGATTCCAATTTCCGTTAAGGAAAGGCATGGAACACTTTCCTAGAAATAGAATTAAATTACCTTATGAATCTATTATGAGAGCCACTTATGGATTGCCTTCCAAAGATGTCAATACCTAGATCTATCCTTGTATCATGCCTAGCTAGGGGCGTTAAACGATAGCGCTTGTTGGGAGGCAACCCAATTTTATTTTCTTTGTTTTTGCTTCTGTTTATGAATAAATATTGCATCTAGCTTCTGTTTAGATGTGGGTTTGTGTTTTAATTAGTGTTTGTGTCAAGTAGAACCTTTGGGAAGACTTGTGTGGAGTTTATATGATCTTGCTGTAAAAAACAAAAACGTTAGCGCTCACTAGAATAGTCACCAGATTTTACTGGAGAGTGCTATTTAGTTGATTCTTTTTGCAGATGATTAATAGACAAATTACTCACGTTTACCAATTTATTTCAATTTTTCTGTAGTTACAGAAGTATGCGGAAGTTACAGATTACTACAGACTGTTCTTTTTTGACAGATTCTGTTTTTCGTGTGTTGTTTGCTTATTTTGATGAATCTATGAGTAGTATTGGAGGATATGAATCATAGAGAAGTTGGAATACAGTAGGTTTAACACCAATATAAACAAAGAATGAGTTCATTACAGTACCTTTGAGTGGTGGTTTGTTTTCGTATACTAACGGAGCTCACGAGATTTTTGGCTAAGTTTTGTGTTGTGAAGTTTTCATGTTTTGAGTATGGCTTTGATGGACTATGGAACAAAGAGTGGCAAGATCCTAAGCTTGGGGATGACCAAGGCACCCCAAGCTAAAATTGAAGGACAACCAAAAGCCTAAGCTTGGGGATGCCCTTTCGTCTTCATCTAACGGTAACTATACTCAGGACTATATTTTTATTCACCACACGATATGTGTTTTACCTGGAGCGTCATGTATGATTTGAGTGTTTGCTTGTTAGTTTGCTACAATCATCCTTGCTGTACACACCTTTTTGTGAGAGATAAATATGGCCTAGAATTTTTTAGAACACTCTATGTGCTTCACTTATATCTTTTGAGCTAAATAGTTTTGCTCTAGTGCTTCACTTATATCTTTTAGAGCACGGTGGTGATTTTATTTTGTAGAAATTGTTGATCTTGCATGCTTAAATTATATCCTTTTGAGAGTCTTTTAGAACAGCATGGTAATGTGCTTTGGTTATAAAACTAGTCCTAATATGATAGGCATCCAAGATAAATGTAGTAAAAACTTTCATACAAAGTGCATTGAATATGATGAGAAGTTTGATACTTGATGATTGTTTTGAGATATGAGGATATTGATATTAGAGTCATGCTAGTGTAGTTATTATGAATTTGAGAAATACTTGTGTTAAAGTTTGTGATTCCCGTAGCTTGCACGTATGGTGAACCGCTATGTGACGAAGTTAGAGCATGAGGTATTTGCAGAGTGTCATCCTTTGAGGTCGGGGGCGCGCGATGGTTAACTCCTACCAACCTCCCCCCTAGGAGCATGCGTTGATTGCTTTGTTTTAATGACTCGTAATTTTTTTCAATAAGTATATGAGTTCTTTATGACTAATGATGTGTCCATGGATTATACGCACTCTCACCCTTCCACCATTGCTAGCCTCTCTTGTACCACGCAACTTTCGCCGGTACCATACACCCACCATATACCTTCCTCAAAATAGCCACCATATCTACCTATCATGGCATTTCCATAGCCATTCTGAGATATATTGCCATGCAACTTTCCACCGTTCTGTTCACATGACACGCTTCATATTGTCATATTGCCATGCATGATCATGTAGTTGACATCGTATTTATGGCAAAGCCACCATGCATAATTTTTCATACATGTCACTCTTGATTCATTGCACATCCCGGTACACCGCCGGAGGCATTCATATAGAGTCATACTTTGGTCTAGTATCGAGTTGTAAATCAATATAAGTGTGATGATCATCATTATTAGAGCATTGTCCCAAAGAAAAAAAAGAAAAAAAAGAAGGAAAGGCCAAGAAAAAGAAAGGCCCCAAAAAAGGAAAAAATAAAAAAATGAAAAAAAGGAAAAAAAAGAAAAGAAAAGAAAAGGGACAATGCTACTATCTTTTTCCACACTTGTGCGTCAAAGTAGCACCATGTTCTTCATGATAGAGAGTCTCATGTTTAGTCACTTTCATATACTAGTGGGAGTTTTCATTATAGAACTTGGCTTGTATATTCCAACGATGGGCTTCCTCAAATGACCTAGGTCTTCGTGAGCAAGCAAGTTGGATGCACACCCACTTAGTTTCTTTTGTTGAGCTTTCATACATTTTTAGCTCTAGTGCATCCGTTGCATGGCAATGCCTACTCACTCACATTGATATCTATTGATGGGAATCTCCATAGCCCGTTGATACGCCTAGTCGATGTGAGACTATCTTCCTCCTTTTTGTCTTCTCCACAACCACCACTCTATTCCACCTATAGTGCTATATCCATGGCGCACGCTCATGTATTGCGTGAAAGTTGAAAGATTTGAAAAAATTGAGTATGAAAACAATTTCTTGGCTGAAACCGGGGTTGTGCATGATATGAATATTTTGTGTGATGAGGAGGGAGCATAGACAGACTATATGATTTTGTAGGGATAACTTTCTTTAGCCATGTTATTTTGAGAAGACATGATTGCTTTGTTAGTATGCTTGAAGTATTATTATTTCTTATGTCAATATAGACTTTTGTCTTGAATCTTTCGGATCTGAACATTCATGCCACAATAAAGAGAATTACATTGAAAATTATGTTGGTTAGCATTCCACATCAAAAAATCTATTTTTATCATTTACCTACTCGAGGACGAGCATGAATTAAGCTTGGGGATGCTTAATACGTCTCCAACGTATCTATAATTTGTGATTATTCCATGCTATTATATATGATGTTTTGGATGTTTAATGGGCTTTATTATACACTTTTATACTATTTTTGGGACTAACCTATTAACCCAAAGGCCCAGTCCAGATTGCTGTTTTTTCGCCTATTTCAGGGTTTTGCAGAAAAGGAATATCAAACGGAGTCCAAATGGAATGAAACCTTCGGGAGAGATATTTTTGGAGCGATATCTTCACGGGAGACTTAAAACCACGGCAGAAGAGACACGTGGCGTCCACGAGGTCGGGGGGCGCGCCCCCTCCCCCTGTGCGCGGCCCTTGCCTCGTGGGCCCCACGTTGCTCCCCCGATGCCCTCCTTCCTCTTATATATACCCATGTACCCTAAAAACATCGAAGCAACAGAGAAAACCCTAATTCCACCGCCGCAACCTTCTGTTCCCGTGAGATCCCATCTTGGGGCCTGTTCCGGAGCTCCGCCGGAGGGGGGATCTTCCGCGGAGTGCTTCTACATCAACACCATCACCTCACCATGAGTTGCGAGTAGTTTACCACAGACCTTCGGGTCCATAGTTAGTACCTAGATGGCTTCTTCTCTCTTTTTGGATCTCAATACCAAGTTCTCCTCGGTCTTCGAGGAGATATATTCGATGTAATCTTTTCGCGATGTGTTTGTCGAGCACCCACCATCTTGCATGACACGTTCACGCCACCCTTCATCTTTTGCACCGGTCTCTCAATGAGTTACCAGAACCGATATGATGTCATGGCATCATTTTCGGATTCGTCGCCGTGGCACCTTCTCTTTCCACCATGGTGACAAATGATTCCTAACATGTTCATGTTAACTTTTTATAAAAATTGCACAAAACTTGCAAGTGTTATCCGCTTCATGATAACAACCTTAAAATGTTTAATTTGTTGCTTGTTTAACAAATTGCTAAATATGCACATGGGGAGTTTCCGGAATTGTTGTTGTTATTTCCGGCCTCATTTAAAATGACTGGATAGTGTAGTTTGCTCATGCTTCACCCCTTGACATGTTAATCAACATTTAATATTGTTGTGTATATGAACGAGAGTGAAATAAATAATTGGATGTGGTGTTTTGTCAATATGCAACTCGTTGCATATTGAGCTCCACTTAATTTGTAGTGTTGTTTGTGCACCTTGCCATGCCATGCATAATTAAACCGGACATGCATCATACTTGGTTGTGCATCATAGGCCATGTTTATGCTTGTGTGTTTACTATGTTGTTTGCTTCTTTCCGGTTTGCTTCTCTCGTTAGCTTCGGTTTCGTTCCGGAATTGTGAGGATTCGTTCGACTACCTTCGTTTGTCTTCTTCATGGACTCGTCCTTCTTCCTTGTGGGATCCCAGGGAAGATGAACGTTCCCCGATATCACCTCTATCTTTGCCTATGCTAGTTGTCTCGCTCTTTAGCTATGCCTCGATGCTTATTCCTGTTTGTCAACCTCCTATGTTGCCATGAAACACTCTAACCGCCTTCCTAGCAAACCGTTGATTGGCTAAGTACGCTTTGCTCAGCCCCTCTTATAGCGTTGTTAGTTGCAGGTGAAGATTGAAGGTTGCTCAATGTTGAACTTGTTTATTGGGATAACACAATATATATCTATGTTAATTAATGCACATATATATTGGCAATGGGTGGAAGGCTTGGCCTTCTGCTTGGTGTTTTGTTCCACTCATGCCACCTTAGGACCCGATAAACCGGCGTTATGTTCCTTGATTTTGCATTCCTAACACGGTTGGGGTTTATGGCCCCCCCTTGATAATTCACACTGCTTAAAGCTTTTCCAGCAAGGCCCAACTTTGGTTTTACCTTTTGCCATAACTAAATAACTTGCATAGGGACTTTTCGGACCCTGAGGACTTAATTTTACAACCTGGGCCAGTGCTCCTCATGATTGTTGGTCCAAACTCGAGGTATCTAGTATTACATGTATCATCACCCATCCGGTCGTGGCCTGAGACGAGATACGCGCGGCTACTATCAGGGTGTCGGCACGCCGGGAGGTCTTGCTTGATTAGTTTTACCTTTGTCGAAATATCTCGAGCACAGGATTCCGAGAATACTCGGGTCTTCCCAATTTGGAGTTGCGACTCCGCAGATCGTGAGCTTGTGGTGGGCTAAGTTGGGACACCCCTGGATGGTTTTAAACTTTCAAAAGTCGTGCCCGCGGTTATGTGGCAGATGGGAATTTGTTAATATCCGGTTGTAGATAACTTGACACCATATCCTTAAGAATACACTACCTGTGTGAGTAACCGTGATGGTCTCTTTCCGAAGGGCTTCGGGAAGTGAACACGGTGGGGTTATGCATGGACGTGAGTAGCTAGGATCACTTAGTGATCATCTTGGCGATCGTTGGCACATATTCTCATCTGGCTCTGAACTCGTATGCTAGTTGCTTAGTGCTTGTTGCAAACACTTTATTACCCTTCCACACCTAAGGCTTTGTTAGTTTTGATACCCGGGAATGGGATTGCTGAGTCCTTGTGGCTCACAGATTACAACACACACCAGATGCAAGTACAGCCGAGTACGATGTAGGAGATGGATCAGAACTTCGGTGGGAGTTCGATGAAGAGCGTGTTCGTTACTATGTATGGTATCCCGATGATTAGTAGTGGTTCCTACTAGGGGCGATCAGGCCCTGTGTTTGTGGTATCTTTCTCGTTTGGATTTCGTCCGTAGTCGGACCCTGTGTTATTTGGATGAATGTATGTTATTGTATTCATTGTGTGACGTGGCGAGTGTAAGCCAACTATCTTTTACTCTTTCATCCCTATACTTTTACATGAGTTGTGCAAAGATACGACGCTTGCGATCATTACAGAATGCGCTTATGTCTCTAAGTCATGCCTCGACACGTAGGAGATATAGAAGCATCCTGGGCATTACAAGTTGGTATCAGAGCCTTCTTCGACCTAGGTGCCCTATGATTGATTGAACCGCTGTCGGTTGAGTCTAGGCACATACGCAAAATGTTTTGAGTCATATATATATATATCGTAGAGTAGGATTTCTTTTTACTCCTCATCCCCTTCGTCGCTTTGGTGAGGACTACGGACGTTGTTTTAACATCACTATTCTCAAAATTTTACCAATTTTGTTTAGGATCACGCGGGTATTGTTTGGATTGTTCCGATATCTTTGTGACGAGAACATTATTCTTGGTGCCTCCTGTCATTTAGGGGTTGTGGCAGTGTCTCGAGGAGTTGAGCTCTGAGGTGTTGTCGTCACAAATGTATCGTTGTAGTTCTAGAATACAAGAGGCGGCCGACATCGAAAACTCTTCTATGCGTGTCTGGTGGTGAGATAATCCCGACATCAACCAGTACTGCTGGGATAGTTTGGGAGTATTGCCACAGCTAGTATAGGGATGTGTTTCGAAGGTCCGAGGTAAAATGTTTCCGAAGATGACTGGTTATGTGTTGACGGATGGATACAGCTGGATGTAGGTTTAGAGTTGAGTGCGCGGTGCTTCCCCTATATCCCTAACAGCAGATTGCGTAACCGAAAAGCTTCGGGAATTAATACGTGGGATTCAAGTAGCTCTTAGGTAATCTTCCAACGGGTGCATGATATGAGGTTGGGGTTCAACATCTAGTGAAGAGGCTATCATGGGCGTTGTTGCACTAGGGGGTTGCATCTTAAAGGATCCTTGGCTATGCTGATCCGGGGATTGCAAGGCCCTTTGTACCACATGCCATGGGGCATTCAGCATGAACATGTTGGACGAAACCTCTATTATGTATTTGTTCCATATGTTACCTTGTTGTTTTAATCTATCATTTTGTTCTCCCAAGTGGTTTATCGACAAGTTGATGTATCATTAAGCTATGGAATTCATCTATTCAATTTTGTTCGGATGTTTGTTGTGAAGACTATATGTTGCAACATATCTATCCTTTGTTTTGTTTTGATTGTTGTCAGATTTAGGGCTCCGCAAAACCCAAGAAGTTCGAACACAGGGGCGTGAACGAAGATCTCTCCCACTCACGTCTACCTAGCGTCTCGCTCTCGTCTAGGTGAAGGGATTCAAGCAAACAACATATAGTGTACGCAAGAGTTTACCCAGGTTCGGGCCACCGTGTGGTATAAGACCCTACTTCCTGCTTTGGTGGATTAGCCTCAGGAGGGCTGGAATATGAGCTAGTACAGTGGTTCCTGAGCTCGGGAGGCAAGCTCAGGAGGGCCAGGAGGCAAGTGTTCTTACTCCTTTGCATGGTGGCTGAGCTTATGGATCTGCTCTACTCGGCTAGGCTTGGTTCGACTTGTTTCCACTTGTCCCTCCATAGTGGGGGTTCTAGCTACTTATATAGGCGGCCAGGGTCCTCTTCCCCCGAAATGTTTAGGCGGGAAGGGATCCCACAATCGCCATTTTTGAGCGGGAACACAAGGACGTTCCTATCCTGACAAAAGCGATCTTCGCCTGCAAAAGGATCAGGCGTTGACGCGGTGGTGGGCTCGACGGTGACATCCTCCTTGTCGTCCTTGCGGTCTTCGGTCTTGTTGCACCAAAGGGGAAACCTTTGTCCCGCTCCTTGGGAACCCGCGGCTGCGCTGTCCCCTTTGCATCGATATGGCAACTGCGCCGCTGGTGGACGCTGGCACCCGCTGGCGCGGTGCATCACTGCTGACATCACTTCCTCCTCCTGAGGCAAGCTTGGCCTTGGATTCTCCGCCCCTCCGGAGCACCTTGACAAGGCCGCTCCTGAGGAGGTCTTGACGTCGTTCTCCTCGCGAGGCTTATCCCCCTCGCGAGGGTCTTGGACGGCTAGTCGATCAGCTGGGGCATACCAGGCCGATTGTAGGAGCACGTCGCGGCCCGCAGACAGGAAAGTCTGGGTACCCTGGTTCCCAGGACGCCGACAGTAGCCCCCGGGCCCAAGGCCCGCGCGGAGTTGGCTTCGTGGTGAAGCCTTAGTCGAGGACGAAGCACCGCGGGCCCCAAAAAGGTTGCGGGCTAGGCCGGCGCATGACGGTTGGATGGGACGTGGGCGACTCCGCTTCCCATGCAGTTCTTGGCAATCGTGCGACTTGACAACTCCTTGGCGCGGGCGGCGGGGCCATGATGGCTGCGCGTGAGTGGCCGCCGGTTGATCTTCTTGGTCTTTAAACAGGGAGTGAGGCACCACGCCTCTCACTCGACTGTTGTAGACCGATCCTTGCTGCTTGCACTACTCCAAGGGCTTCCATGGCGCCGATTTGCAGGTTCTCGGCCGCGGAGAAGGGGAAGAGCCCGATGGTAGAGCCTGAGCGCCCTCCCAAAGAAGAGGTGCCATAGTTCTCCGAGTGCGTCCCTGAGGCCGTTGGACACCCACACATGGTGCACGCGGGCGCCACCAGGATTTCCGCTTCCCTTGTATGCTCCAGCGGCAGGCGGACGAAGCGGGGACGACAACAGGAGTGGCGCCATCAGTCGCCCGGAGAGACGGGCGACTCCTCACGCCCTGCTGCCGTCCCATTCCGAGGATGATGCCCTTCATCGTATGGGCGGGGGCCCCTCCGCATTCATGGATCCTTCTTCCCCCGTTCCTGAGGGAGGTACTCCTGGCTCGCGGCCGGGTGATGATGCAACTAAGGCACGAGGGGTGTCGCCTTCCTCCTTCGTGGGCCCACGTGGTGGTGATCTCCTCTGGCCAGGTCTTCCTGACCTAGGGTTGGGGTGTGGTGCGCCACGCCCGTGCCCCTGCCGGGAGGCACATTCTTCACTTCACGCTGGATAGGATGGTCATGATGACCTTCAAGGTCTTCGGGGAGGACGGCCCCGGCTGTCGCTTGGCGCGGGGAACGGGCTCGCCAGCGACCATTCCCCATGCCGCCAGGGCAGCGAGGCGCTCGCCCTTGGTTGCGCCTCCGACTCTCCTGGTAGCAGTTACGCTACCCCTGAGACGGCCTCGAGCTCCGATGAGAGCTACGAGCCGCCAAGTCGCCGTTCCTATCGCCGGAGGGAAACGGTGTCCTCCCGGCGCCATCGTTGTTGAAGGAGTTCAAGCCGCATTCCTCGAGAGTGACCTTCTTAGCTTAGTTCCTGCGGGACATCATGGAAGGCTCCATGAGGGCATGTAAATTCTTGTAATACTTTTGGTATTGCCTGGAGTTATAAACTTATGTACTTCATGAGACCCTTGTTAAAGCATGAATTTCCCTTCCTTCTGTCCCCGCGGTAGTTTAGGGCCCTACACCTGCGAGACCCACTCCCCAGACAAGCCTCAGCCTGCGCTGGTATGCCAGGTCGCGATGCCGTGGTCAGGGCCAGGAGGTGAGTGATCCAGGGTCCGGCAAGAGCCCCCGAGGCGCGATGCTCAGGAGGTCCCTCCTGGCGTGTAGGAAACCGCATATCGGTCCGCCGGGAAGGGTTTTCATGCCTTAGCGGATTCGCGATTATAGTGGATGGAGGTGTAGGTACGTGAGTAGATGCGGCGTTGAAAACTTATCTTAACGATCCCCTGTGGTTAGGTGGTGGTGGCACTTGATTTTCTGTTACCCTTCCTTCGAGGTGAGGTTCTGTGTCCAGCTATCTTCACGAGGAGGCGACGGTGGTCGCTCCGAGGCCCTGGGGGCAAGGGTCATGGAGCTGGTGGAGGCGTTCCTCCAGGCCGCTACTATCGCAGCCAAAGAGGAGAAGACCGGTGATGATGTGCTTGGTAATGCCTGATATGTTCCTGTCCAGAGAGAGAAGTGCGATTGCCTCGGGGAGGCGTAAGAACTTTGTTTGATTTTGAAAAACTTGGTATTATTGTAATAGCTAGATGATTTCCATGCTTGCTTCCTTTCATGTTTGCTTAGGTGCTCTGCGTCGGCAGGGCCCAACCCCGCGCATACCTCGATTGCCATTGAGCCCTCCGGATGACCGAGGTTATCGTAATAACGAGACTCAAGGGATGAGGGTTACGTGGCTAGTGAGGCCCCTGGGTCGCGATGCCCAGGGGTCCCCGTTGACGTTCAAGCAATCCCGTTTGCGTTCTGTGTCGGCAGGTCCCAACCCCGCGCATACCTCGATCGCCATTGAGCCCTCCGGGTGACCGGGGTTATCGTCATAACTAGACTCAAGGGATGAGGGGCTACGTGGCTAGTTAGGCCCCTTGATCGCGATGCCCAGGGGTCCCCTTTGACGTACGAACGGCTCTCATGAAGGAGAACGAGCACCATACCTTGCCCATGAGCCTTCGCCTGGGATGGGGGCGCGGGAAGGCCAGGTGTCTGGGCACCTGGTAGGGTGGCGTCTGCCAGGCGTGACCTGAGCATAGCCCCCGTGACTAGCCCCCCTCGCGACACCCATCCAAGGAGAAGTTGTGAGCGTCGTGAGCTGAAAAGCTCCCTGAGGTTGGTGCTGCCACTGGGGGCCGCCCTCAGTTGTTTATAACTAGCGCGGAGCATAGAGCTACCACACTTGCGTAGAGTGTGGGCATAACCGCGCCTCGGTTGTAGCGGCCAACGCGAAGCTTGGTGCTTCCACTAGTTCGTGGGCATAACCGCTCCTCGGTTGGATCTGCCAGCGCGGAGCTTAGTACTTCCACTGGACCGTGGGAGGGAGCCTTCCACCGGGAGAGACCCCGGGGCGTGTACAGCTCCATCCTGACACGTGGCTTGCACGGTAGGACAACCAAGGTGTATATGGGCCCTCCCCAGGACGAGTTGGACGACTCTGAGGAAGTTCTCGTGAGCTTACGCATCACTCACGAAACCCTACCCTGAGGCGGGTTGCGCCTGAGTCTTCTTCTGCAAAATGTGAAAAGAGAGGTGTTGTGTCGACCTGCGCCGAGTGCATCTCTAAAGGGTATCACATGAGAAGGCCGCAGCACCAGTGACCCCAGGAGGTGACGTCACGGGAATGGCTCGCAAGACAGAGCTCAGCCGCTGGATTTGTCGACGCTGCAGGGATGGACCCAAGCACAGACGTCGTGCCCAGTCTTCTCATGCAACGATCCAAAAGAAAAACAATCGGCGCGCGGTTCCCGCGTGAGCGAGGCACCTGCCACGGGCACCCTACTTACCCATCCACGATTAGCCCATGCAAGAACAAGGCACCAAGGACCATGGGAGGTGATATCACGGGAATGGCTCGCGAGACAGAGCTCAGCCCTTGGGTTTAGCGACGCTGCAGGGATGGACCCGAGCACATACGCCGTGCCAGTCTTTAATCATGGGGCGGTCGCGAGTGGGCTCACAAGGGCTCATGACCTTAGTGGAGGTGAGGACGCCAAACATGTAGATAATGCGAATGGAAAGAAACAACTAACCTTGATCATGCAAAAAGGGAGACAACTGTGAGGGAACAACCCCTAGCAGTTCGAGGATGATGCAGCCCGAGGGGCGCCCTCGATTGGATACCTGAAGCGTCACCTGATACTTGTCGAAGAAGAGTTGGGGTAGCTAAAGACGCGAGCCATGCGGTTCGGTCCTGAGGATCGTTGGGCTCCTGAGGCCCAGGGGCTCCGAAGGCTCTTAGTGGTCGCGCGGGTCCGCTTCTTGCTCCGTCCGAACCGCTTGCCACTGAGCCTCCCGAGCCCCCAAGGCCTGCTACGCGAGATGCTGGAACGTGGCAGCTATGTTGCGGAAGCCGAAGAGTGTGCGGGCGTAGCTGCAGGGGAGGGCCCTCCTCTGACCGACCGCCGTCGGCCAGAAGGGCTCCTGAGAGGCGGCTCGGTTGAGACCCGCGATGTTAACACAGACGCGGAAGCAGTCGCTCGGGCTGTGAGCAGGTGAACTTGGGGTTGTGCGGTTACGCCCACCGCGGATGAGTCTTGCATACCGAAGTTCCTCGGTAACTTGGTTGATGAAGTCCTGAGCCCCCAACGCTGAGTGGTTCGCGCTGGGCTCACAAAAACGCGCGTCAAGACACGCTTGCAGGTGGTGCCCGAACACCTCCCTCGAGACGCCGGTCAGTCCGGAGACACTCCAGAGGAGAGCCCCCGAGCCCGTCACGAGAGGGGCGTCGGGCGCGCCCCCCTATGCGACGGTGGAGGGCACCTCGTCAGCAGGCGCGAGTCCTAAGGCCAGGCCGTCAGGAGCCCCTGCGTCCTAAGGTCCGTTGACGGGAAGGTTCTTCTTCTTCTTGGGGGCTGTCTACAGGGCGACGACGGCTCCATCCTCATCGGAGCATTCGACCGCCGCGGTCTGGTAGGCGCGCTCCAGGGAACGCACCGCTTCCTTCTCGTCGGAGGCAATCGTGATGACTCCGCCGCTCCCAGGCATCTTGAGGACGTTGTAGCCGTGATGAGTCGCCGCCATGAACTTGGCGAGGACAGGATACCCGAGGATGGCGTTGTACGGGAGGTGGATGTTGGCAACGTCGAAGTCGATGAGCTCGGTGTGGTTGTTGTCGCGGTCACCAAAAGTGATGGGGAGGCGGACCTGCCCCATCGGGAGTGTGGAGCCATCAGTGACTCCGTAGAATGGCTTGGTCGGGTGGAGCTGATCGTAGGGAACCTGGAGCGTCTTGAAGGTCTGGACGGAGAGGATGTTGAGTCCTACTCCGCCGTCGATGAGGGTCTTGGTCACGAGGACGTTGCTGATGGTCGGGGTGCAGAGCATCGGGAGGGCGCCTGGGGCCGCAGTGCACTTGAGCTGGTCCTTGGGGTCGAAGGCGATGACTTGCTTGGTCCACCTGAGGTTGCACGCGGCGTCAGGCCTGGGAAGCGCCGCGTTCACCTCACAGGCAAACTGCTTGAAGATGTGATGGGAAGCCGGAGCATGGGCTCCTCCCAAGATGCATGCAAATGCACGCGTCTCCTGAAAGCCCCCTGCTCCGTCTCCCTGGCGGTCGTCGTCATTCCTTCTTGGCGGTGGCGGCAGAGGAGGCAGGCCTCCATTGCCCTGTGGGCGACCCTCATGAGGCTGGTCGCGCCAGGGGGCGTCACGAGGCTGCTCCTGCCAGTGATCCTCACGAGGCTGTTCGCGCCACCCCTGGCGTGAGTTCCTGCCGTCCCAACGTCCTCCTCCTCGGCCTCCTCCATGGCTGTAGTTGTGGTTGTCGCGCTCAGGGCGCTGCCCGACGCGCCCACCATGCATCGCCCTGAGATCCTGGCAGTCGTTAGTGTTGTGGCTGTGGACGTTGTGGAAGACGCAGTACGACCGGTTGTCTCTAGGGAGGTCATCGTAGCCGCAACCACGCTTCACCTCTGGCTCCGCAGCCAGCATGGCGGGTCCCTTGCGCTTTGATTCTTTGGCCTTGGTCTTCTTGTTGTCTGCCTTCGCCTCAGGCAGCTCCTAGAGGGAGAGGCGTCCTTCCTCCGCCCTGGCGCACTTTGCCATGAGCTTGAACATCTTGAGGGTTGTGCACAGGTCCTCATGAATGGCGAGCTCCTCCCTCATCCTGATGTCGTGGACGCCGTCGAAGAACGCCGAGATGATGGCCTCGTCCGAGACCCTTGGGATCCGGAGGCGCATGGTGTTGAAGCGTTGGATATACTTTTGCAGGGTCTCTCCCGGCTGCTGCCTCACGCGGCGCAGATCAGTAGCTGCCGGGGCTCGGTCGCAGGTGCCTTGGAAGTTGGCGACGAAACGCTCGCGAAGCTCTTCCCAGGAGGAGATGGATCTCACGGTGAGGTTCAGGAGCCAGGAGCGTGCGCCACCTTTGAGAGCCATGGGGAACCAGTTCGCCATGACCTGCTCGGTGCCGTTGGACGCCTCGATGCTCAGCTCGTAGAGTTGGAGGAACTCTGTGGGGTCGGTGGTGCCGTCGTAGCGCGGAGGCAGGTCCCTCTTGAACTTGCCGGGCCAGACGAGGCGCCGTAGCTCAGGAGCTAGGGCACGACACCCAGCCACGCTCATGATCGCAGGTGCCCCCTACGCCTGCGGTGCTGGTTCTTGGGGTGCTGGCGCCACCACCTCCTGTGGCGCGCGGTCTTGGCGCTGCGGGCCAGGTGGCCCAAGAGCCCCTGCATGGGGATGCAGAATCACCTGGTAGCTCTCCTCGTTGCGCGCATGGGCTCTGCGGGGTTGCTCACGTCGAGGAGCCTCGCGCCGGACCTCCTGTCCGGCGCCGTGGAGTGGAGGCAGAGCCGGGACTCCGTGGCCTTCATTCCCCGCCGGGGGCGACGGAGGACATGAAGAGTGCGTTGGTGCAGGTGCTTCTCCTACGGCGTTGACGAGCTCGGTGATGCGGTGGAGCTACTCGTCGTAGAGGTCATCTGCCGGGCAATAGCGCAAGAGCTCCCGCGCCATCAGCAGCGCAGGCTGCTAGTAGACCGGCCCGCGGTGGACCAGCGAGGACGACGCCGCGGCCAGCGAGGGTGAAGGCGTCGCCGTGCGGCCATCTTGCCGCACGGACGGTGGCAGCGACGAGTCCTGCTGCTCGTAGACGGCCGGGTCGGTGGCGGCATTGGAGACCGGCGAGTTGGGGCGGAGCGGTGCACCATTGCCCACGGGCGTCGTCTGAGCGACGTTCACGGCGCGGCGGGCGGCGCGAGCTCGGCGTGTGTCCACCATGGCTGTGGAGCGGAGTCGACGACGAGAACGCGACGAGGTCGTCAGAGATGCGATATCTCGACACGCCCCCTACCTGGCGCGCCAAATGTCGGATTTAGGGCTCCGCAAAACCCAAGAAGTTTGAACAAAGGGGCGTGAACGAAGATATCTCCCACTCACGTCTACCTAGCGTCTCGCTCTCGTCTAGGTGAAGGGATTCAAGCAAACAACATATAGTGTACGCAAGAGTTTACCCAGGTTCGGGCCACCGTGTGGTGTAAGACCCTACTTCCTGCTTTGGTGGATTAGCCTCAGGAGGGCTGGAATATGAGCTAGTACAGTGGTTCCTGAGCTCGGGAGGCAAGCTCAGGAGGGTCAGGAAGCAAGTGTTCTTGCTCCTTTGCGTGGTGGCAGATCTTATGGATCTGCTCTACTTGGCTAGGCTTGGTTTGACTTGTTTCCACTTGTCCCTCCATAGTGGGGGTTCTAGATACTTATATAGGCGGCCAGGGTCCTCTTCCCCCGAAATGTTTAGGCGGGAAGGGATCCCACAACCGCCATTTTTGAGCGGGAACACAAGGACGTTCCTATCCTGACAAAAGCGGTCTTCGCCTGCAAAAGGATCAGGCGGTGACGCGGTGGTGGGCTCGACGGTGACATCCTCCTTGTCGTCCTTGCGGTCTTCGGTCTTGTTGCACCAAAGGGGAAACCTTTGTCCCACTCCTTGGAAACCCGCGTCTGCGCTGTCCCCTTTGCATCAAAATGGCAACTGCGCCACTGGCGGACGCTGGCACCCGCTGGCGCGGTGCGTCACTGCTGACATCTTTGCCTCCTCCTGAGGCAAGCTTGGCCTTGGATTCTCCGCCCCTCCGGAGCACCTTGCCGAGGCTGCTCCTGAGGAGGTCTTGACGTCGTTCTCCTCGCGAGGCTTAGGCCCCTCGCGAGGGTCTTGGATGGCTGGTCGATCAGCTGGGCCGTACCAGGCCGCTTGTAGGAGCGCGTCGCGGCCCGCAGACAGGCAAGTCTGGGTAGCCTGGTTCCCAGGACGCTGACAATTGTGGTATCCGAGTTGCTTCGATGTCAAGTGTTGATTCCATACCTTTCCTAAGCGGTGTTCTCATATTCCAATGGGAGTGCTAGTCCTTCTTGATCATCGAGATTATTATGTAAATTCTTTTTCAACCGGTGCGTTCTCTTCAAGTTAACCCGATCCTTTCAATATGTGTAAGACTAATCCATGGTTTTTCTCAATGGTGTCCATTTCGTTCGCGTGAAGCTGTCTTTGTTTTTCCCCACCCTCCAACCCTTCTTTTTCTCGTAGTTGATATCTCAATTCAAGTGTCCTTATAGTCATGTGAAGTCTCTTCATTCTTTCCTTCGATGTTGTTATCCGATGATTCTCAGGAAAATGCTCAGGAAGCTTCAAGTTCATCATTCTTCGTTCTCGTTTCTTCTCTGGTGGACTAAATTCAAGCATCGGTCATGCTCATAGCTCTTCCTTTTTGTTTCACATGTTTTCCCTTGTTGGAATTTCTTATCCAAAGTCTCTCCTGTTTATTCAACTCTCTCTAATTCTTCTCCGGAGTGTTCAAGATATCTCGAAAGATTCGTGTTTCCATTTTTAATCCGTTCAAGCTATTTTGAGGATTGTCATCTTATTCAAGCCATTTAATTCAACCGGTGCAATCTCTCTTTCAAGAATCATTTCCATCGGTGATTTCTTTTGAGTGGGCCTGTGACACCCGAAGACCGACGTCCCAGAAGATTCCAGAAGATTCCAGATGTTCCGGGTTGCCCGTGTATTTCTTTTGTGCTTGTGTTATTTATTTTCTGCATTGCATCATGTCATCATGCCATCATGTCATATTTTATTTTGCATCTCAACCAAATAAATTGTGTGGGCCTTCGGTCCATTTAAATCGAGGGAAGGTGACTTCTCTTTATAACATATAAAAGTCTCTCAATATTTTAGGGAGCTATTATAATAATATTCCATTGCTTCGGAATAACCCAACACACTTGCATTTATTCTCCAGACATCTTTTGCTTCAAGTTTCCCATCTAAACCTTCCCTATATTTCTTTTCCCGTTTATCGAGATTCTTCCAAAAACCCTCCAGCCATTTTAATTAAATTCCTGACATTTTTGTGAGTCCAGAGATTTTTACTTCCTGTCCTAAGCCCATTCCTAGCACCTCCCTTCTTTTCTTTCTTGTTGTTGTTTTCTGTTTTAATTTAGTTAAACAACAGCAATTTAAAAAGAAGAAGTGCAGCCACAGCTTTCCCTAGGCCCATCTCTGCCTCCAGGCCGGCCCATCCTTTTCCTCCAGGCCAGCTTCCCTCCCCGGCCCAACTTCTCAGGCCCAAGGCCCAGCCTCCTTTTCTCCCCTCGTAACCCTAGCTCCCGGCCGCTCCTTCCGCCCGACCGCCGCCACCCCCGTTCCCTCATTCGTTTCCCTCGACCCCGACCCCCCTCGTTCGCCCGCAGCGTCTCCCCCTAGCTACCTCGCTCACCTCTCTGTCCCTCTCCCCGACCGCATCGCGCCCCGATCTCCTCGCCTGCGGCCTCCCCGTCGAGCGCCCGCACCAAGCCGCCTCTCCTCGCCTCCAGGAGCCCGGCCGGCCACCGCGGCCCCACCTCCTCACGCGCCCTCCCTCCGGTCCTCCTCTCCAGGAGCAGCGCCTCTGCAGCCCCCGCGACCAGCGCCAGGCCGCAGCCCGTGGACTCCATCTCCAGCCGCCAAGGCCCGTCCTCCGCCTCGTTCCTCTCGCGAGCACCACCGGGGCTCCGTCCCGCTCGACCCTCCAGCGGCCTGCCTCCTCAACGTCTCCCTCCAGCCCCCTCCAGCACCGGGCCCCGACGCGCCTCGGCACCCTGTCTCCTCGCCCCCGCGAGCATCTCGCGTCGCCAGGCTGCTCCTCGCGCATCCCCAGCGCCGGGCAGCTCTGCTCCGACCTCCAGCTCGCCGGCCAGGACCGCCCCGCCTGGGTCCTCCTCGCCTCTCCGCTCCGGGGCTCCAGCCCGCCAAGTTCCGCGCCCTGGACAGGAGCTCGAGTGCCGCCGTCGCCCATCTCCTGCGGGATCCAGCGCCAAAGCCTCTGCCTCGTCGCCCCGTCGTGCTGCCTCTCCTCCTCGCCGTGACCGCGACCGTAACCGCTGCTGCTGCTTTGCTTCTTGTCGGCCTCGTTATGTTGTTTTGGTCCAACAGTTTTTCGGCAAGTTCCACGACACGTGGCAAGTACAACTACGGACGAGAACGTCTACCGCGACAAGTACCTCGACGGCCACTGTTTTGAAGACCCCAAGTACCTCTACGGTTATGAGCACATCTACGAACGACTACGATGACGAGAACGTCTACGAGCTCCGTGAACGACTACCGTCGCCGTGTACCACTACCGTCGCCGAGACCAAGTTCCACTACGTCCACGACGACCTTATGACAAGTACCACGACGACCGAACGGCTACGATGACAAGTACATCTACGAACGTGAACCACTATTTCCTCTACGACTCGCGAGAACGACTCCTTCCTCTACGATCTCGAACCGTCCCGAAACGAGTGTTTCGAAGGTATAACCCTGAGACGATGAACCGTGAGATGCTTGTGTTGTATGAGTTGTTACCCTTGTGTGCATCGTGTCCGTTCCATCTTTTATCGTGTTCCTCGGTTGCCTCGTCACCGACTCGTGGGAACCCGGCAACGGGATCGTCCCACCTTTCTTCCATGTCTCGCTCCCCGTTACCTTTTGCACCGGTCTCTCAACGAGTTACCGGAACCGATATGTTGCGTGGCATCATTTTCGGATCGTTGCCGTGGCACCCTTTCGTTCCACCACGGTGACAAATGCCTCATATCTTCATGTCAACCTTTAACTAAAAATTGCATAAACTTGATCATGTCATCCGCATCATGTTAACAACATTATATGTGTGAATTGTTGTTACTTTATAATTACTAAACATGCTCATGGGGATTTTCCGGAATTTGTTGTTGTTATTTCCGGCCTCATTTAAAATGTCTTAATAGGTAGTTTGTTTTCGTTTCACCTCTTGCCATGTTAACCAACATTTAATCTTGTCTTGTTAATAATGAGAGTCAACTAAATAATTATAACGTGGTGTTTCGTCAATATGCAACTCGTTGCATATTGAGCTCCACTTAACTTGTAGTTTTGTTTGTGCACTTTGCCATGCCATGCATATTTAAACCGGACATGCATCATACTTGGATGTGCATCGTATGCCATGCTTATGATTGTGTGTTTACCGAGTTGTTTGCTTCTTTCCGGTTGCTTCTCTTGATAGCTTCGGTTTCGTTCCGGAGTTGTGAGGATTCTCTCGTCTGTGTTGCTCCGTCTTCTTCATGGATCCGTTCTTCTCCTTTGTGGAATTCCAGGCAAGATGACCGAACCCCGATAACATTACTATCTTTGCCTATTGCTAGTAGTTCCGCACTATAGTTTTGCCTCGATGCCCATGTTTTCCTGTCAGCCTCCCATTGTAACCATGAACCTGTTTAATCCACCCTTCCTATGCAAACCGTTGTTTGGCTAAGTACGCTTTGCTCAACCCTTCTTATAGCATTGCTAGTTGCAGGTGAAGATTGAAGATGCTTGCTTCATGTTGAAGTTTTGTTGGGTTATATCACACTATATAAATGCTTAAATGAAATCATCTATATATTGGCAAGGGTGGAAGGCTAAGCCTTTTGCTTGGTGATTTGTTCCACTCATGCCGTTAGGAACCGTATAAACCGGTGTTATGTTCCTTGATTATGCGTTCCTAACACGGTTGGGGTGTATGGGACCCCCTTGATAAACCGCTAAGTGCTAAGTCTTTTCCAGCAAGTCCCAACATTGGTACTATTTGCCTAATAACTAATAAAACTTGCATGTGGACTAGCTATCCCTTTTATTTTAATTCAACCCCCCCGGGCCAGTGCTCCACATGAGTGTTGGTCCGAAACGAGCAGACTGCGGGGCCACCTCAAGGAAACTTGAGGTTTGGTAAAAACCTGTAGGATGACTCATCCGGTCGTGTCCTGAGACTTAGATACGCGTGGCTACTATCAGGGTGTCGACACGCCGGGAGGATTTGCTGGATTAGCCTTACCTTAGTTCGGAGTATCTTGAGCACGGGATTCCGAGAATACTCGGGTCTTCCCACCTATGGAGTTGCGACTCCACGGATCGTGGGCTTGTGATGGGCCAAGTTGGAACACCCCTGCAGGGTTTGAACTTTCGAAAGCCGTGCCCGCGGTTATGTGGCAGATGGGAGCTTGTTAATATCCGGTTGTAGAAAACTTGACACAATGATTCAATACACTACCAGCGTGTGTACCGTGACTGTCAATTTCCGAATAGGGATTCGAGAGTTGAACACGATGGGGTTATGTTTGACCGGCTTTAGTTAGGATCACTTCGTGATCACCTCTCGACCGAGGCACTTCTCTTCTCGCTCTCTTTTACGTAATTTAGTGCTAGTTGCTGCTGCAGACTCTTGTTTTTCCTTCACCTCTTATTCTTCTCTTCAGCCTTATCCACACCCAAGGCTTAAATAGTCATGTTACCCGGGAACGGGATTGCTGAGTCCTCTGTGGCTCATAGTTACTTCACCACACCAAATGCAGGTTCAGCCGAGTTTGATGCAGGAGCTGGATCAGTTCTTCGCTGAGAGCTCGAAGAAGAGTTTGGCCGTATGCTTGTGACGCTTCGACGATCAGTAGTGGTTTCTACTAGGATTCGATCCTGACCTGTGGCTTTATGTTGTTTTGGTATCTTTCTTTTGGATCTTTGCCCGTAGTCGGGTTGTGATGTTTTGAATGATGTTATGCTTATGTAATGTATGGTGTGAAGTGGCGAGTGTAAGCCAACTATCTCATTTTGCAATTTAATCCCTCTTTTACATGAGTCGTGCAAAGATACCAAACTTGAGATCATTCTAGGATGGGCTTATACCTTTAAGTCGTGCCTCGACACGTAGGAGGTATAGTCCCATCCTGGGCATTACAAGTTGGTATTCAGAGCCTTCTCCGACCTAGAAGCCCCCACTGATTGATCGAATCGTTGACGCTTGAGTCTAGGCACACACTTGAAGATGTTTTGAGTCCTATATTTATATCGGAGAGTAGGATTTCTTTTGCTTCTCATCCCTTTTCACTCTGGTGAGGACTCCTGACGATTACTCTTGCCTCTTCTACTTTCAAAAATTGCAACAATTTTTTTTTTAGGATCTCGCGAGTATTGTTTGGATTGTTTCGATGTCTTTGTGACGAGAACATTGTTCTCGATGCCTCCTGACATTAGGGGTTGTGGCAGTGTCCCGGGGAGTTGAGCTCCGAGGTGTTGTCGTCACAAATCCATCGCGGCAGTACTAGAATACTTAAGACGGCCGACATCGAAAACTCTCATATGCGGTTAGTGGCAAGATAACCCCGACATCACCCAGTACTGGGGAGGTAGCTCGAGAGTATTGCCATAGCTTGTATAGTGGATGCGTTTCGAAGGTCCGAGGTAAACAGTTTCCGAGAAAGACTGGTTATGTGTTGAAGGATGGATACACCTGGATGTAGGTTTAGAGTTGATTGCGCGGTGCTTCCCGTGTATCCCCAACACCTGATTGCATAACTGGAAACTTTCGGAAATCTATAGGTGGGTTCATCTAGTAGTTCTAGGCATTCTTCCAACGGATGCACGATATGAAGTTCGGGGTTCTACATTGAGTGAAGTGGTTTTATGGACTTGTTCTGATCGGGAGTTGCATCTTAAAGGGTCCTTGGCTATGCTGATCCGAGGATTGCAAAACCCTTTTGTAACACGTTCCATGAGCTTTCAGCACGAAGATGTGGAATGAAGCTCCTATCCTGTATTTGTTCTATCTGTTCCTTGTTCCTTTTTATTTTCATTTTGTTCTCCAAGTGGCTTCTCGTCAAGTTGATGTACCTGCGGAATTCATTCGTTCATTCTTTGCTCGGATGATATTGTGAAGATGATGCTGCGACTTATCTATCCTTGTTCTTGTTTTGATTCTGGTATTCGAGTTGCTTCGATGTCAAATGTTGATTCCATACCTTTCCTAATCGGTATTCTCATATTTCTATGGGAGTGCAGGTCCTTCTTGATCATCAAGATGGTCATGTTAAATTCTTTTTCAACCGGTGTCCTTTTTGTTCATCTCAAGTTGTCTTTGTTTTACCCACCCTCCCACCCTTTTCTTTATGGAGCTGGAATTCTTAAATGAAATATCCATTTTATTCATGTGATATTTCTTCATTGTTTTCCTTCAATGTTCTTATCCGGTGATTTATCGTGTAGATGCTCAAGAGCTTCAAGTTCACCATTCTTTTGTTCTCAAATTCTGCCGGTGGATGTAATTCAAGATTTCGGTGTTGATCTTATCCTTTTTCCTCTTTTCACAATGTTTTCTTATTCCGGTGCACCAACTAATCATGCTCCTCTTGCTATTCATATCCGGAGTGCTGAAGATTCATAATTCCATTCTTAATCCGTTCAAGCTATTTTTGAGGATTGTTATCTTATTCAAGCCATTTAATTCGACCGGTGCAATATCTCTTAAGCAATCTTTTTCCAACCGTGATTTCTTTGAGTGGGCCCTAACCCACAGGTTTTTCCCAGGATCTTACCTGACTCTTCTATTTTCTGGAGTTATACTCAAATTCTTTCAAAGCGTGACGTGGGAATGATTCCATCAGTCACATGCCTTCTCCAAGATCGCTTTCAAATTCTTGTTCATCATTGGTTCAACCTTTTTAATTCTTCATTCCGGAGTGCTCAACAATTCTTATGGCATTTCTCGTCTTCATTCTCAACATTTGGAGACCGCAGAAGTGTTTCTCTTAAATATTGGCCCGTCTTCTTCAAGATTCGTGGTTCTAGCTTCATGCCATCCTCATTATTGTTCTGATTGTGAGGAATTCTTTTATGCCATCCGAAGCTTTTCATGAATTCTTTTCCTTGTGTTCCTCCGAAGGCCATCATTTCAGAATATTTCTTCGTTCTCAGTTTTCAACTTCGTCCTCCAAATATTCTTCATTGATGCCTCTTCGTTCGTCTCCATATTCTTACGGTGGTTCTTTAAAGTTACTCTTCCGTTGTTATCATATCAATTCAATTGTTCTTTTCACAATCCTACCGGTGCTTCGTTGAATATTTATCCAAGGTTGTGCTAGATCTCTCTTTAATTCTTTCCAACGAGAATAAGTAGTACGCCAAATCCTTTGGTTGTCATCAATTTAAAATGGTGAAGGAGATGCATGACATAATTCTTATTCTTATTCCTTCAAGGTGATTTAATTCTTTTGTCTGGAGCTTGTTCATCATATCATATTCTCGGTTCTAAATTCTTCATCTTGTTTTCTGGAGTTCTATCTGATTCATCGCAGGTCTTGAATCTTATTCTTTTCATCTTTCACTTCTCATGCTTTCTTTACCGGAGTTCTTCATGGTGGTTCATCATCATTTAATTCATCCTTGAAGTTTTCTTCAAGATTCTTGTTGGAGCTCAAGCATTCTTCATCATGCTTTCCAATTGCAATTCTTTCCACCTTATCTTTTCAGATGGTGTTATGTCATTCTTGACAATTCCTTCAGGTTTCATGATTCACGAGTTATCAAGAATGAGATAATTAAAACCATCATTTTCCTTGTCGAGGAGATGTTTTCAACCCTTCAATTATTCATTGGAGTTATCTTGGGTTATAATTCACCTAAAAGCTTTCCTTGAGAATTGTTGCTATTATGGTGCTTATTAATGACCCAAGTTCTTCATTTATCATTCCGGTGAAATAAGTTTATCATCTCCTTGTTGATCTCAATCCAAGCAAATGTTTTCGTTAGTGGCTGGTTGTCACCTCTTAATTTTGAGATGTTTTCCATAAGCCCACAACGAACTTATTCTTTTCGTTGTTGAATTCCAACAACTCTGTTCAACCCTTCTCCGTAAGGAGGATTTTCTAATGCATTCGTGGGAGAAGTTGTCTTTTTCTTCTCCATTCATTTCTTTCATTGATCTATATTCTATTCTTTCATTCCGGAGGCTTTGTGATGTTGCTATCTCCAAACCATCATATCGTTTTATCGAGATCATATTCTTCCCTTGCTTGTCTATTTAACCGGAGGTTGTATTCTTCAATTCAAGTTACGTCATCTTATCTAGTTTTACCTCTCTTTTCAACCGGAGTGCTGTCTGAAATCTTTCTTAACATTGTGCCATTCTTTTAATTGTTTCGGAGGCAATATGTTGCTGTTTTCATCAAGTATCATCTCAACTTGCCAAGTTCTTGTTAATTCCTTCCATTTTCAGACGGAGTGCTGTCCAAATTTTGTCATTCTTATTCCTTGGCCATACCATTGCGGTTTCATATTCTTTCCGTCCGTGAGCTCTTGTTTCATGTCTTTCAACCTACAAGGTTCTCATTGTGTTCCTTGTTCTTCCTTTTATCGGAGTATTTTAATATTCGTTCATCTCCGTTGTATTCTTTTCCTTCAAGATTGTTCAACCTCTCAAGGTTCCTTGGTTTCACTCGTCTGTCAAAGAAGCAACTTTGTTTTACCTCTTCCTCTTCCGTTTTTACCCGGTGATATCTCTAGGATCTCGGGTCGAGATCCTCTGTTAGTGTGGGAGAGTTGTGACGCCCGAAGACCGACGTCCCAGAAGATTCCAGATGTTCCGGGTTGCCCGTGTATTTCTTTTGTGCTTGTGTTATTTATTTTCTGCATTGCATCATGTCATCATGCCATCATGTCATATTTTATTTTGCATCTCAACCAAATAAATTGTGTGGGCCTTCGGTCCATTTAAATCGAGGGAAGGTGACTTCTCTTTATAACATATAAAAGTCTCTCAATATTTTAGGGAGCTATTATAATAATATTCCATTGCTTCGGAATAACCCAACACACTTGCATTTATTCTCCAGACATCTTTTGCTTCAAGTTTCCCATCTAAACCTTCCCTATATTTCTTTTCCCGTTTATCGAGATTCTTCCAAAAACCCTCCAGCCATTTTAATTAAATTCCTGACATTTTTGTGAGTCCAGGGATTTTTACTTCTTGTCCTAAGCCCATTCCTAGCACCTCCCTTCTTTTCTTTGTTGTTGTTGTTGTTGTTGTTGTTGTTTTCTGTTTTAATTTAGTAAAACTGCAGCAATTTAAAAAGAAGAAGTGCAGCCGCAGCTTTCCCTAGGCCCATCTCTGCCTCCAGGCCGGCCCATCCTTTTCCTCCAGGCCAGCTTCCCTCCCCGGCCCAACTTCTCAGGCCCGAGGCCCAGCCTCCTTTTCTCCCCTCGTAACCCTAGCTCCCGGCCGCTCCTTCCGCCCGACCGCCGCCACCCCCGTTCCCTCGTTCGTTTCCCTCGACCCCATCCCCCCTCGTTCGCCCGCAGCGTCTCCCCCTCGCTACCTCGCTCACCTCTCTGTCCCTCTCCCCGACCGCATCGCGCCCCGATCTCCTAGCCTGCGGCCTCCCCCTCGAGCGCCCGCACCAAGCCGCCTCTCCTCGCCTCCAGGAGCCCGGCCGGCCACCGCGGCCCCTCCTCCTCACGCGCCCTCCCTCCGGTCCTCCTCTCCAGGAGCAGCGCCTCTGCAGCCCCCGCGACCAGCGCCAGGCCGCAGCCCGTGGACTCCATCTCCAGCCGCCAAGGCCCGTCCTCCACCTCGTTCCTCTCGCGAGCACCACCGGGGCTCCGTCCCGCTCGACCCTCCAGCGGCCTGCCTCCTCAACGTCTCCCTCCAGCCCCCTCCAGCACCGGGCCCCGACGCGCCTCGGCCCCCTGTCTCCTCGCCCCCGCGAGCATCTCGCGTCGCCAGGCTGCTCCTCGCGCATCCCCAGCGTCGGGCAGCTCTGCTCCGACCTCCAGCTCGCCGGCCAGGACCGCCCCGCCTGGGTCCTCCTCGCCTCTCCGCTCCGGGGCTCCAGCCTGCCAAGTTCCGCGCCGTGGACAGGAGCTCGAGTGCCGCCGTCGCCCATCTCCTGCGGGATCCAGCGCCAAAGCCTCTGCCTCGTCGCCCCGTCGTGCTGCCTCTCCTCCTCGCCGTGACCGCGACCGTAACCGCTGCTGCTGCTGTGCTTCTTGTCGGCCTCGTTATGTTGTTTTGGTCCAAAAGTTTTTCGGCAAGTTCCACGACACTTGGCAAGTACAACTACGGACGAGAACGTTTACCGCGACAAGTACCTCGACGGCCACTATTTTGAAGACCCCAAGTACCTCTACGGTTATGAGCACATCTATGAACGGCTACGATGACGAGAACGTCTACGAGCTCCGTGAACGACTACCGTCGCCGTGTACCACTACCGTCGCCGAGACCAAGTTCCACTACGTCCACGACGACCTTATGACAAGTACCATGACGACCGAACGGCTACGATGACAAGTACATCTACGAACGTGAACCACTATTTCCTCTACGACTCGCGAGAACGACTCCTTCCTCTATGATCTCGAACCGTCCCGAAACAAGTGTTTCGAAGGTATAACCCCGAGACGATGAACCGTGAGATGCTTGTGTTGTATGAGTTGTTACCCTTGTGTGCATCGTGCCCGTTCCATCTTTTGTCGTGTTCCTCGGTTGCCTCGTCACCGACTCGTGGGAACCCGGCAACGGGATCGTCCCACCTTTCTTCCATGTCTCGCTCCCCGTTACCTTTTGCACCGGTCTCTCAACGAGTTACCGGAACCAATATGTTGCGTGGCATCATTTTCGGATCGTTGCCGTGGCACCCTTTCTTTCCACCACGGTGACAAATGCCTCATATCTTCATGTCAACCTTTAACTAAAAATTGCATAAACTTGATCATGTCATCCGCGTCATGTTAACAACATTATATGTGTGAATTGTTGTTGCTTTATAATTACTAAACATGCTCATGGGGATTTTCCGGAATTTGTTGTTGTTATTTCCGGCCTCATTTAAAATGTCTTAATAGGTAGTTTGTTTTCGTTTCACCTCTTGCCATGTTAACCAACATTTAATCTTGTCTTGTTAATAATGAGAGTCAACTAAATAATTATAACGTGGTGTTTCGTCAATATGCAACTCGTTGCATATTGAGCTCCACTTAACTTGTAGTTTTGTTTGTGCACTTTGCCATGCCATGCATATTTAAACCGGACATGCATCATACTTGGATGTGCATCGTATGCCATGCTTATGATTGTGTGTTTACCGAGTTGTTTGCTTCTTTCCGGTTGCTTCTCTTGATAGCTTCGGTTTCGTTCCGGAGTTGTGAGGATTCTCTCGTCTGTGTTGCTCCGTCTTCTTCATGGATCCGTTCTTCTCCTTTGTGGAATTCCAGGCAAGATGACCGAACCCCGATAACATTACTATCTTTGCCTATTGCTAGTAGTTCCGCTCTATAGTTTTGCCTCGATTCCCATGTTTTCCTGTCAGCCTCCTATTGTAACCATGAACCTGTTTAATCCACCCTTCCTATGCAAACCGTTGTTTGGCTAAGTACGCTTTGCTCAACCCTTCTTATAGCATTGCTAGTTGCAGGTGAAGATTGAAGATGCTTGCTTCATGTTGAAGTTTTGTTGGGTTATATCACACTATATAAATGCTTAAATGAAATCATCTATATATTGGCAAGGGTGGAAGGCTAAGCCTTTTGCTTGGTGATTTGTTCCACTCATGCCGTTAGGAACCGTATAAACCGGTGTTATGTTCCTTGATTATGCGTTCCTAACACGGTTGGGGTGTATGGGACCCCCTTGATAAACCGCTAAGTGCTAAGTCTTTTCCAGCAAGTCCCAACATTGCTACTATTTGCCTAATAACTAATAAAACTTGCATGTGGACTAGCTATCCCTTTTATTTTAATTCAACCCCCCCGGGCCAGTGCTCCACATGAGTGTTGGTCCGAAACGAGCAGACTACGGGGCCACCTCAAGGAAACTTGAGGTTTGATAAAAACCTGTAGGATGACTCATCCGGTCGTGTCCTGAGACTTAGATACGCGCGGCTACTATCAGGGTGTCGACACGCCGGGAGGATTTGCTGGATTAGCCTTACCTTAGTTCGGAGTATCTTGAGCACGGGATTCTGAGAATACTCGGGTCTTCCCACCTATGGAGTTGCGACTCCGCGGATCGTGGGCTTGTGATGGGCCAAGTTGGAACACCCCTGCAGGGTTTGAACTTTCGAAAGCCGTGCCCGCGGTTATGTGGCAGATGGGAGCTTGTTAATATCCGGTTGTAGAAAACTTGACACAATGATTCAATACACTACCAGCGTGTGTACCGTGACTGTCAATTTCCGAATAGGGATTCGGGAGTTGAACACGGTGGGGTTATGTTTGACCGGCTTTAGTTAGGATCACTTCATGATCACCTCTCGACCGAGGCACTTCTCTTCTCGCTCTCTTTTACGTAATTTAGTGCTAGTTGCTGCTGCAGACTCTTGTTTTTCCTTCACCTCTTATTCTTCTCTTCAGCCTTATCCACACCCAAGGCTTAAATAGTCATGTTACCCGGGAACGGGATTGCTGAGTCCTCTGTGGCTCACAGTTACTTCACCACACCAGATGCAGGTTCAGCCGAGTTTGACGCAGGAGTTGGATCAGTTCTTCGCTGAGAGCTCGAAGAAGAGTTTGGCCGTATGCTTGTGACGCTTCGACGATCAGTAGTGGTTTCTACTAGGATTCGATCCTGACCTGTGGCTTTATGTTGTTTTGGTATCTTTCTTTTGGATCTTCGCCCGTAGTCGGGTTGTGATGTTTTGAATGATGTTATGCTTATGTAATGTATGGTGTGAAGTGGCGAGTGTAAGCCAACTATCTCATTTTGCAATTTAATCCCTCTTTTACATGAGTCATGCAAAGATACCAAACTTGAGATCATTCTAGGATGGGCTTATACCTTTAAGTCGTGCCTCGACACGTAGGAGGTATAGTCCCATCCTGGGCATTACAAGTTGGTATTCAGAGCCTTCTCCGACCTAGAAGCCCCCACTGATTGATCGAATCGTTGACGGTTGAGTCTAGGCACACACTTGAAGATGTTTTGAGTCCTATATTTATATCGGAGAGTAGGATTTCTTTTGCTTCTCATATCTTTTCACTCTGGTGAGGACTCCTGACGATTACTCTTGCCTCTTCTACTTTCAAAAATTGCAACAAATTTTTTTTAGGATCTCGCGAGTATTGTTTGGATTGTTTCGATGTCTTTGTGACGAGAACATTGTTCTCGATGCCTCCTGACATTAGGGGTTGTGGCAGTGTCCCGGGGAGTTGAGCTCCGAGGTGTTGTCGTCACAAATCCATCGCGGCAGTACTAGAATACTTAAGACGGCCGACATCGAAAACTCTCCTATGCGGTTAGTGGCAAGATAACCCCGACATCACCCAGTACTGGGGAGGTAGCTCGAGAGTATTGCCATAGCTTGTATAGTGGATGCGTTTCGAAGGTCCGAGGTAAACAGTTTCCGAGAAAGTCTGGTTATGTGTTGAAGGATGGATACACCTGGATGTAGGTTTAGAGTTGATTGCGCGGTGCTTCCCGTGTATCCCCAACACCTGATTGCATAACTGGAAACTTTCGGAAATCTATAGGTGGGTTCATCTAGTAGTTCTAGGCATTCTTCCAACGGATGCACGATATGAAGTTCGGGGTTCTACATTGAGTGAAGTGGTTTTATGGACTTGTTCTGATCGGGAGTTGCATCTTAAAGGGTCCTTGGCTATGCTGATCCGGGGATTGCAAAACCCTTTTGTAACACGTTCCATGAGCTTTCAGCATGAAGATGTGGAATGAAGCTCCTATCCTGTATTTGTTCTATCTGTTCCTTGTTCCTTTTTATTTTCATTTTGTTCTCCAAGTGGCTTCTCGTCAAGTTGATGTACCTGCGGAATTCATTCGTTCATTCTTTGCTCGGATGATATTGTGAAGATGATGCTGCGACTTATCTATCCTTGTTCTTGTTTTGATTCTGGTATTCGAGTTGCTTCGATGTCAAATGTTGATTCCATACCTTTCCTAATCGGTATTCTCATATTTCTATGGGAGTGCAGGTCCTTCTTGATCATCAAGATGGTCATGTTAAATTCTTTTTCAACCGGTGTCCTTTTTGTTCATCTTAAGTTGTCTTTGTTTTACCCCCCTCCCACCCTTTTCTTTATGGAGCTGGAATTCTTAAATGAAATATCCATTTTATTCATGTGATATTTCTTCATTCTTTTCCTTCAATGTTCTTATCCGGTGATTTATCGTGTAGATGCTCAAGAGCTTCAAGTTCACCATTCTTTTGTTCTCAAATTCTGCCGGTGGATGTAATTCAAGATTTCGGTGTTGATCTTATCCTTTTTCCTCTTTTCACAATGTTTTCTTATTCCGGTGCACCAATTAATCATGCTCCTCTTGCTATTCATATCCGGAGTGCTGAAGATTCATAATTCCATTCTTAATCCGTTCAAGCTATTTTTGAGGATTGTTATCTTATTCAAGCCATTTAATTCGACCGGTGCAATATCTCTTAAGCAATCTTTTTCCAACGGTGATTTCTTTGAGTGGGCCCTAACCCACAGGTTTTCCCCAGGAACTTACCTGACTCTTCTATTTTCTGGAGTTATACTCAAATTCTTTCAAAGCGTGTCGTGGGAATGATTCCATCAGTCACATGCCTTCTCCAAGATCGCTTTCAAATTCTTGTTCATCATTGGTTCAACCTTTTTAATTCTTCATTCCGGAGTGCTCAACAATTCTTATGGCATTTCTCGTCTTCATTCTCAACATTTGGAGACCGCAGAAGTGTTTCTCTTAAATATTGGCCCGTCTTCTTCAAGATTCGTGGTTCTAGCTTCATGCCATCCTCATTATTGTTCTGATTGTGAGGAATTCTTTTATGCCATCCGAAGCTTTTCATGAATTCTTTTCCTTGTGTTCCTCCGAAGGCCATCATTTCAAAATATTTCTTCGTTATCAGTTTTCAACTTCGTCCTCCAAATATTCTTCATTGATGCCTCTTCGTTCGTCTCCATATTCTTACGGTGGTTCTTTAAAGTTACTCTTCCGTTGTTATCATATCAATTCAATTGTTCTTTTCACAATCCTACCGGTGCTTCGTTGAATATTTATCCAAGGTTGTGCTAGATCTCTCTTTAATTCTTTCCAACGAGAATAAGTAGTACGCCAAATCCTTTGGTTGTCATCAATTTAAATTGGTGAAGGAGATGCATGACATAATTCTTATTCTTATTCCTTCAAGGTGATTTAATTCTTTTGTCTGGTGCTTGTTCAACATATCATATTCTCGGTTCTAAATTCTTCATCTTGTTTTCCAGAGTTCTATCTGATTCATCGCAGGTCTTGAATCTTATTCTTTTCATCTTTCACTTCTCATGCTTTCTTTACCGGAGTTCTTCATGGTGGTTCAAAATCATTTAATTCATCCTTGAAGTTTTCTTCAAGATTCTTGTTGGAGCTCAAGCATTCTTCATCATGCTTTCCAATTGCAATTCTTTCCACCTTATCTTTTCAGATGGTGTTATGTCATTCTTGACAATTCCTTCAGGTTTCATGATTCACGAGTTATCAAGAATGAGATAATTAAAACCATCATTTTCCTTGTCGAGGAGATGTTTTCAACCCTTCAATTATTCATTGGAGTTATCTTGGGTTATAATTCACCTAAAAGCTTTCCTTGAGAATTGTTGCTATTATGGTGCTTATTAATGACCCAAGTTCTTCATTTATCATTCCGGTGAAATAAGTTTATCATCTCCTTGTTGATCTCAATCCAAGCAAATGTTTTCGTTAGTGGCTGGTTGTCACCTCTTAATTTTGAGATGTTTTCCATAAGCCCACAACGAACTTATTCTTTTCGTTGTTGAATTCCAACAACTCTGTTCAACCCTTCTCCGTAAGGAGGATTTTCTAATGCATTCGTGGGAGAAGTTGTCTTTTTCTTCTCCATTCATTTCTTTCATTGATCTATATTCTATTCTTTCATTCCGGAGGCTTTGTGATGTTGCTATCTCCAAACCATCATATCGTTTTATCGAGATCATATTCTTCCCTTGCTTGTCTATTTAACCGGAGGTTGTATTCTTCAATTCAAGTTACGTCATCTTATCTAGTTTTACCTCTCTTTTCAACCGGAGTGCTGTCTGAAATCTTTCTTAACATTGTGCCATTCTTTTAATTGTTTCGGAGGCAATATGTTGCTGTTTTCATCAAGTATCATCTCAACTTGCCAAGTTCTTGTTAATTCCTTCCATTTTCAGACGGAGTGCTGTCCAAATTTTGTCATTCTTATTCCTTGGCCATACCATTGCGGTTTCATATTCTTTCCGTCCGTGAGCTCTTGTTTCATGTCTTTCAACCTACAAGGTTCTCATTGTGTTCCTTGTTCTTCCTTTTATCGGAGTATTTTAATATTCGTTCATCTCCGTTGTATTCTTTTCCTTCAAGATTGTTCAACCTCTCAAGGTTCCTTGGTTTCACTCGTCTGTCAAAGAAGCAACTTTGTTTTACCTCTTCCTCTTCCGTTTTTACCCGGTGATATCTCTAGGATCTCGGGTCGAGATCCTCTGTTAGTGTGGGAGAGTTGTGACGCCCGAAGACCGACGTCCCAGAAGATTCCAGATGTTCCGGGTTGCCCGTGTATTTCTTTTGTGCTTGTGTTATTTATTTTCTGCATTGCATCATGTCATCATGCCATCATGTCATATTTTATTTTGCATCTCAACCAAATAAATTGTGTGGGCCTTCGGTCCATTTAAATCGAGGGAAGGTGACTTCTCTTTATAACATATAAAAGTCTCTCAATATTTTAGGGAGCTATTATAATAATATTCCATTGCTTCGGAATAACCCAACACACTTGCATTTATTCTCCAGACATCTTTTGCTTCAAGTTTCCCATCTAAACCTTCCCTATATTTCTTTTCCCGTTTATCGAGATTCTTCCAAAAACCCTCCAGCCATTTTAATTAAATTCCTGACATTTTTGTGAGTCCAGGGATTTTTACTTCTTGTCCTAAGCCCATTCCTAGCACCTCCCTTCTTTTCTTTGTTGTTGTTGTTGTTGTTGTTGTTGTTGTTTTCTGTTTTAATTTAGTAAAACTGCAGCAATTTAAAAAGAAGAAGTGCAGCCGCAGCTTTCCCTAGGCCCATCTCTGCCTCCAGGCCGGCCCATCCTTTTCCTCCAGGCCAGCTTCCCTCCCCGGCCCAACTTCTCAGGCCCGAGGCCCAGCCTCCTTTTCTCCCCTCGTAACCCTAGCTCCCGGCCGCTCCTTCCGCCCGACCGCCGCCACACCCGTTCTCTCGTTCGTTTCCCTCGACCCCGACCCCCCCTCGTTCGCCCGCAGCGTCTCCCCCTCGCTACCTCGCTCACCTCTCTGTCCCTCTCCCCGACCGCATCGCGCCCCGATCTCCTCGCCTGCGGCCTCCCCCTCGAGCGCCCGCACCAAGCCGCCTCTCCTCGCCTCCAGGAGCCCGGCCGGCCACCGCGGCCCCTCCTCCTCACGCGCCCTCCCTCCGGTCCTCCTCTCCAGGAGCAGCACCTCTGCAGCCCCCGCGACCAGCGCCAGGCCGCAGCCCGTGGACTCCATCTCCAGCCGCCAAGGCCCGTCCTCCGCCTCGTTCCTCTCGCGAGCACCACCGGGGCTCCGTCCCGCTCGACCCTCCAGCGGCCTGCCTCCTCAACGTCTCCCTCCAGCCCCCTCCAGCACCGGGCCCCGACGCGCCTCGGCCCCCTGTCTCCTCGCCCCCGCGAGCATCTCGCGTCGCCAGGCTGCTCCTCGCGCATCCCCAGCGCCGGGCAGCTCTGCTCTGACCTCCAGCTCGCCGGCCAGGACCGCCCCGCCTGGGTCCTCCTCGCCTCTCCGCTCCGGGGCTCCAGCCCGCCAAGTTCCGCGCCGTGGACAGGAGCTCTAGTGCCGCCGTCGCCCATCTCCTGCGGGATCCAGCGCCAAAGCCTCTGCCTCGTCGCCCCTACGTGCTGCCTCTCCTCCTCGCCGTGACCGCGACCGTAACCGCTGCTACTGCTGTGCTTCTTGTCGGCCTCGTTATGTTGTTTTGGTCCAACAGTTTTTCGGCAAGTTCCACGACACGTGGCAAGTACAACTACGGACGAGAACGTCTACCGCGACAAGTACCTCGACGGCCACTGGTTTGAAGACCCCAAGTACCTCTACGGTTATGAGCACATCTACGAACGGCTATGATGACGAGAACGTCTACGAGCTCCGTGAACGACTACCGTCGCCGTGTACCACTACCGTCGCCGAGACCAAGTTCCACTACGTCCACGACGACCTTATGACAAGTACCACGACGACCGAACGGCTACGATGACAAGTACATCTACGAACGTGAACCACTATTTCCTCTACGACTCGCGAGAACGACTCCTTCCTCTACGATCTCGAACCGTCCTGAAACGAGTGTTTCGAAGGTATAACCCCGAGACGATGAACCGTGAGATGCTTGTGTTGTATGAGTTGTTACCCTTGTGTGCATCATGCCCGTTCCATCTTTTGTCGTGTTCCTCGGTTGCCTCGTCACCGACTCGTGGGAACCCGGCAACGGGATCGTCCCACCTTTCTTCCATGTCTCGCTCCCCGTTACCTTTTGCACCGGTCTCTCAACGAGTTACCGGAACCGATATGTTGCGTGGCATCATTTTCGGATCGTTGCCGTGGCACCCTTTCTTTCCACCACGGTGACAAATGCCTCATATCTTCATGTCAACCTTTAACTAAAAATTGCATAAACTTGATCATGTCATCCGCATCATGTTAACAACATTATATGTGTGAATTGTTGTTGCTTTATAATTACTAAACATGCTCATGGGGATTTTCCGGAATTTGTTGTTGTTATTTCCGGCCTCATTTAAAATGTCTTAATAGGTAGTTTGTTTTCGTTTCACCTCTTGCCATGTTAACCAACATTTAATCTTGTCTTGTTAATAATGAGAGTCAACTAAATAATTATAATGTGGTGTTTCGTCAATATGCAACTCGTTGCATATTGAGCTCCACTTAACTTGTAGGTTTGTTTGTGCACTTTGCCATGCCATGCATATTTAAACCGGACATGCATCATACTTGGATGTGCATCGTATGCCATGCTTATGATTGTGTGTTTACCGAGTTGTTTGCTTCTTTCCGGTTGCTTCTCTTGATAGCTTCGGTTTCGTTCCGGAGTTGTGAGGATTCTCTCGTCTGTGTTGCTCCGTCTTCTTCATGGATCCGTTCTTCTCCTTTGTGGAATTCCAGGCAAGATGACCGAACCCCGATAACATTACTATCTTTGCCTATTGCTAGTAGTTCCGCTCTATAGTTTTGCCTCGATGCCCATGTTTTCCTGTCAGCCTCCTATTGTAACCATGAACCTGTTTAATCCACCCTTCCTATGCAAACCGTTGTTTGGCTAAGTACGCTTCGCTCAACCCTTCTTATAGCATTGCTAGTTGCAGGTGAAGATTGAAGATGCTTGCTTCATGTTGAAGTTTTGTTGGGTTATATCACACTATATAAATGCTTAAATGAAATCATCTATATATTGGCAAGGGTGGAAGGCTAAGCCTTTTGCTTGGTGATTTGTTCCACTCATGCCGTTAGGAACCGTATAAACCGGTGTTATGTTCCTTGATTATGCGTTCCTAACACGGTTGGGGTGTATGGGACCCCCTTGATAAACCGCTAAGTGCTAAGTCTTTTCCAGCAAGTCCCAACATTGGTACTATTTGCCTAATAACTAATAAAACTTGCATGTGGACTAGCTATCCCTTTTATTTTAATTCAACCCCCCCGGGCCAGTGCTCCACATGAGTGTTGGTCCGAAACGAGCAGACTGCGGGGCCACCTCAAGGAAACTTGAGGTTTGGTAAAAACCTGTAGGATGACTCATCCGGTCGTGTCCTCAGACTTAGATACGCGCGGCTACTATCAGGGTGTCGACACGCCGGGAGGATTTGCTGGATTAGCCTTACCTTAGTTCGGAGTATCTTGAGCACGGGATTCCGAGAATACTCGGGTCTTCCCACCTATGGAGTTGCGACTCCGCGGATCATGGGCTTGTGATGGGCCAAGTTGGAACACCCCTGCAGGGTTTGAACTTTCGAAAGCCGTGCCCGCGGTTATGTGGCAGATGGGAGCTTGTTAATATCCGGTTGTAGAAAACTTGACACAATGATTCAATACACTACCAGCGTGTGTACCGTGACTGTCAATTTCCGAATAGGGATTCGGGAGTTGAACACGGTGGGGTTATGTTTGACCGGCTTTAGTTAGGATCACTTCATGATCACCTCTCGACCGAGGCACTTCTCTTCTCGCTCTCTTTTACGTAATTTAGTGCTAGTTGCTGCTGCAGACTCTTGTTTTTCCTTCACCTCTTATTCTTCTCTTCAGCCTTATCCACACCCAAGGCTTAAATAGTCATGTTACCCGGGAACGGGATTGCTGAGTCCTCTGTGGCTCACAGTTACTTCACCACACCAGATGCAGGTTCAGCCGAGTTTGATGCAGGAGTTGGATCAGTTCTTCGCTGAGAGCTCGAAGAAGAGTTTGGCCGTATGCTTGTGACGCTTCGACGATCAGTAGTGGTTTCTACTAGGATTCGATCCTGACCTGTGGCTTTATGTTGTTTTGGTATCTTTCTTTTGGATCTTCGCCCGTAGTCGGGTTGTGATGTTTTGAATGATGTTATGCTTATGTAATGTATGGTGTGAAGTGGCGAGTGTAAGCCAACTATCTCATTTTGCAATTTAATCCCTCTTTTACATGAGTCGTGCAAAGATACCAAACTTGAGATCATTCTAGGATGGGCTTATACCTTTAAGTCGTGCCTCGACACGTAGGAGGTATAGTCCCATCCTGGGCATTTCAAGTTGGTATTCAGAGCCTTCTCCGACCTAGAAGCCCCCACTGATTGATCGAATCGTTGACGGTTGAGTCTAGGCACACACTTGAAGATGTTTTGAGTCCTATATTTATATCGGAGAGTAGGATTTCTTTTGCTTCTCATCTCTTTTCACTCTGGTGAGGACTCCTGACGATTACTCTTGCCTCTTCTACTTTCAAAAATTGCAACAAATTTTTTTTTAGGATCTTGCGAGTATTGTTTGGATTGTTTCGATGTCTTTGTGACGAGAACATTGTTCTCGATGCCTCCTGACATTAGGGGTTGTGGCAGTGTCCCGGGGAGTTGAGCTCCGAGGTGTTGTCGTCACAAATCCATCGCGGCAGTACTAGAATACTTAAGACGGCCGACATCGAAAACTCTCCTATGCAGTTAGTGGCAAGATAACCCCGACATCACCCAGTACTGGGGAGGTAGCTCGAGAGTATTGCCATAGCTTGTATAGTGGATGCGTTTCGAAGGTCCGAGGTAAACAGTTTCCGAGAAAGACTGGTTATGTGTTGAAGGATGGATACACCTGGATGTAGGTTTAGAGTTGATTGCGCGGTGCTTCCCGTGTATCCCCAACACCTGATTGCATAACTGGAAACTTTCAGAAATCTATAGGTGGGTTCATCTAGTAGTTCTAGGCATTCTTCCAACGGATGCACGATATGAAGTTCGGGGTTCTACATTGAGTGAAGTGGTTTTATGGACTTGTTTTGATCGGGAGTTGCATCTTAAAGGGTCCTTGGCTATGCTGATCCGGGGATTGCAAAACCCTTTTGTAACACGTTCCATGAGCTTTCAGCACGAAGATGTGGAATGAAGCTCCTATCCTGTATTTGTTCTATCTGTTCCTTGTTCCTTTTTATTTTCATTTTGTTCTCCAAGTGGCTTCTCGTCAAGTTGATGTACCTGCGGAATTCATTCGTTCATTCTTTGCTCGGATGATATTGTGAAGATGATGCTGCGACTTATCTATCCTTGTTCTTGTTTTGATTCTGGTATTCGAGTTGCTTCGATGTCAAATGTTGATTCCATACCTTTCCTAATCGGTATTCTCATATTTCTATGGGAGTGCAGGTCCTTCTTGATCATCAAGATGGTCATGTTAAATTCTTTTTCAACCGGTGTCCTTTTTGTTCATCTCAAGTTGTCTTTGTTTTACCCACCCTCCCACCCTTTTCTTTATGGAGCTGGAATTCTTAAATGAAATATCCATTTTATTCATGTGATATTTCTTCATTCTTTTCCACATGTGACGTAAGAATGAATTCTTTTCCAGGATCTTACAGGGCCCTAACCCACATGTCTTTTTCCAGGATCTTACCTGATTCTTCTAATTTTTTCGGAGTTATACTCAAATTCTTTTCAAGTGTGACGTTAGAATGATTTCCATCAGTCACATGCCTTCTCCAAGACCGCTTTCAAATTCTTTTTCAACTTCAGGTCAACCTTCCTATTTTCATTCTTCCTGAGTATTTCATGAATTCTTTTCTTTGTGTTCCTTCGAAGGCCATCATTTAAGAAGATTTCCTCGTTCTCAGTTTTCAACTTCGTCCTCCAAATATTCTTCATTGATGCCTCTTCATTCGTCTCCATATTCTTACGGTGGTTCATTCAAGATTACTCTTCCGTTGTTATCGTATCAATTCATACGTTCTTTTCATAATCCTATCGGTGGTTCGTTGAATATTTACCCAAGTTTGTGCGAGATCTCTCTTTAATTCTTTGCAACAAGAATAAGCGGTATGCCAAATCCATTGGTTGTCATCAATATAAATTGGTGAAGGATGAGTATAACATAATTTTTATTCTTATTCCCTCAAGGTGATTCAATTTGTTTGTTCGGAGTTTGTTAATGATGAATAAACTCTAGGTTAGAGGTGTTTCATCTTTCTTTCCGGAGTTCAAGGTTTTCCGATTATCTCGTCGCGAAGCTCCATCTAATATTTGCAAGGTCTCTTCTTGTTCTTTTCAACTTTCACTCCCTACCATTTCTTTTGTTACCGGAGTTCAACATGGTGGTTCATCATGATTTAATTCATCCTCAAAGTGTTCTTCAAGATTCTTGTTGGAGGACTTCAAGTATTCTTCTTCTTGCATTCCGAAGTGCAATTCCTTCTACCTTATCTTTTGAGGTGGTGTTATGTCATTCTTGACAATTTCCTTCATGTTTCATGATTCACAAGTTGTCAGGAATGAGGTATTGTAAAACCATCATTTTTCTTCGATCATGAGTTGTTTCAACCCATAATAATTTCCTCGTTGGAGTTAACTTGGGTTATAATTAACCCAAAGCTTTCGCTAAGAATTGTTGCTATTTATGGTGCTTATAAATGACCCAAATTCTTCATTTATCCTCTCGGTGAAAGAAGGTTTTATCTCTTCGTTGATCTCTAGCAACAATTGGTTTCCATTAGTGGCACAATTTCACCTCAAGTTGAGATGTTTTCCATAAGCCCACATCAAGCTTATTCTTCTCGTTGAATTTCCAACAACTTTGTCCAATCCATCTTTGTAAGGATACTCTTTCAAATTCAATTGTGGAGAAGTTGTCATTTTATCCACCGTTCTTTTCTTTCCATCAATCTAGCTTCTATTCTTTCGTTCCGGAGGTATTGTGGTCTTGATCTCTTGGTCCCGTCATCTCATTTTTGTCAAGATCATGTTCTTTCCTTTGCTTATTCATTCATCAAGAGTGTTGTGTCCTCCATTCAAGTTCCGTCATCTTATCAAGTTTTAACTCTCTTTTAACCAGAGTGATGTCTGAAATCTTTCTTACACCTTGTGCGATTCTTTTAATTGTTCTGAAGGCAGTGTATTGTTGATTTCATCAAGTATCATACCATCTTATCAAGTTCATGTTCAATTCCTTCTATTTTCAGTCGGAGTGCTGTCCGAATTATTTCATTCTTATTCCTTCTTGTGACGCCCGAAGACCGACGTCCCAGAAGACTCCAGAAGATTCCAGAAGATTCCAGATGTCCGGGTTCCCCCTTGTGTTTCTTTTGTGCTTGTGTTATTTATTTTGCATTGCATCATGTCATCATGCCATCATGTCATTTTTTTATTTTGCATCTCAACCTAATAAATCGTGTGGACCGTGGGTTCATTTAAATCGAGGGAAGAATGTCTTCTCTTTAAAACATATAAAAGCCTCTCAATATATAGGGAGCTATATAATATTATTCCATTTGTTGGAAATCACCATAACACACTTGCAATATTCCCCATGCCTCTTAATTCAAGTTTCTATTTCTAAACCTTGCCTATAATTCTTTTCCTATTTATCGAGGTTCCTCCGAAAATTCGAACATTTTTTGGACACTTCAATAATCAAGTCTTAGTTCAAAACTATTTGAATTAAATTCAAATATGTTTGAATTATTTTTTCCGATCATGCCTTTTCTATTTTCTCGGACTTTGTTCTTTTTATGATGCCCGAGAAAAATAGTCCCTTGTGCTATTTTTTCCCTAACCTCCCTCTTCTTTATTTTCTTCTCTTTTTGTTTTCTGCTAAAATCAATTATAAGGCAGAAGAGGGCCCAGCCGCAGCCAGGCCCATCTCCTTCCAGCCTCCCTCTCCTCCCACTCTAGCCGCGGCCCAGGCCTCCAGGCCCAGCCGGCCGCACCTCACTCCCGCAGCCCATCTGGCCAATTCCAGCCGGCCCATTCTCCTCTCCTCCCTGGCCCAACTCCTCCTCCAGCCCGCTCCCACTCCACCGAACCCTAGCGCTCACCCGATCGCTCCTCCCTTTCCCCTACAGCGCCGCCGCTATTCCCATCGATCTCCCTCTATCCCTCGTTCACTCTCCCGTCGCTCCCTTTTCCCTTGAACGCCGCCAGCCCCGAGCCTCCCTGCTCCGGCCCCGAGCGAGACCCTCCTGCCGAGCGCCTCAGCCAGGCGCCGCCGCTCACCTGCGACGCCCGCGCCTCGCCCCGAACAGCAGCCTCTTCCTCCCACGCGCCAGGCCGCCCCAAGCCCGAGTGCCTCCTTCCTTCCACCTACGGGCGCCATTCCTCGCGACCGCACGAGCTCCCGCGCCGCCTCCTCATCTCGCGCGCCTCGCCCCGCCGGCCAGTACCGAAACCGCGCCAAAGCTTCCTCCTTGGCCCGTGACTCTCCCTCGCCGCTCTCCCTCGCCAGGAGCAGCCTCCAGGCCGCCGGCCGGATCCCGCGGCCGCGTCGCCGTCCTGCTGCCTCCTCGACCCCAGGGCCGCCCCAAGCACGACGCCCTGCCTCAAGGCTTCGTCCCTCCGCGCCAGGGATCCCGTCCGCGCCCTCCGTGCACCTCGGCTCTGCTCCGTCCCCAGCTCGCCATGGTCGCCGTGTTGCCCCTTTTGTTTTTGCTCCTGTGTTGCTCTTTTGTTGTGTTGCCGTGCTGCTGTTTTGACAGAGGACCCGAGTACAACTTCATAACGACGAACCGTGTACGAGACCGACGCCGAGTACTCCTCCGATGACAAGCACATCTACGAACGGGAACGCCTACACGACGACCGACTCGACAAGTACCTCTACTTCCACTACCGTCGTCGGAAGCGCCAAGTACCACGACTACTCGGAGACCCCAAGTACCACTACCGTCGCCTCGTGTACCTCTACGGAACGTGTACGACTCCGAGACGAGAACGACTACACGTGATGACGAACGCCAAGTACCACCACGTCCGACGGTGCGACATGAAACCCTACGACAAGTACCTCTCCGAACGGGATGCGAACGACTACACGTGTACCTCTACGGAACAACTACTTCCTCTTCGCAAACGTGAACCACTACTTCCTCTACGACCCGCAAGAACTTCTACTTCCACTACGTCCCTCGACGATCTCGAACCGCCCCGAAACGATCGTTTCGAAGGTATAACCCCGAGACGATGACCCGTGTGATGCTTGCTTGTGTTGTATGAAATGTTTCCCGTGTGTGCACCGTGCCCGTTTCGTCCGTTGTCATGTTCCTCGGTTGCGTCGTCACCGACTCATGGGAACCCGGTGACGGGATCGCCCCACCTTTCATCTCGTTTGACTCGCTCACGCCATCTTTCCTTTTGCACCGGACTCTCAACGAGTTACCGACACCGAGATGTTGCCGATGCATCATATTCGGATCGTTGCCGAGGCACCCTTTCTTTCCACCACGGTGACAATGCTTCATATCTCTTTTAAGTCAACCGTTTTAATAATTGCATAAACTTGACCATGTCATCCGCATCATGTTAACAACCTTTAATGTTGAATTGTTGTTTGCTTAAAATTACTAAACCTGCTTATGGAGATTTTCCGGATATGTTGTTGTTATTTCCGGCCTAATTTAAAATGTCTTAATAGTGTAGTTTTATTATTGTTTCACCTCTTGCCATGTTAAAAACATTTAATCTTGCCTTGTAAATAAACGAGAGTCAACTAAATAAATAAAATGTGGTGTTTCGTCAATATGCAACTCGTTGCATATTGAGCTCCACTTAACTTGTAGTTTTGTTTGTGCTCTTTGCCATGCCATGCATATTTAAACCGGACATGCATCATACTTGTTTGTGCATCATATGCCATGTTTATGCTTGTGTGTTTATCGTGTTGTTTCTTTCTTTCCGGTTGCTTCTCTTGTTAGCTTCGGTTTCGTTCCGGAGTTGTGAGGATTCGCTCGACTGTGTTGCTCCGTCTACTTCGTGGATCCGTTCTTCTCCCTTGTGGAATCCCAGGCAAGATGACCGAACTCGGATACCATTACTATTTTTGCCTATTGCTAGTAGTCTCGCTCTATGGATTTGCCTCAATGCCCATGCCTTTCTTGTCAGCCTCCTACTTGTAACCATGACCCTGTTTAACCACCCTACCTACGCAAACCGTTGCTTGGCTAAGTACGCTTCGCTCAGCCCTTCTTATAGCATTGCTAGTTGCAGGTGAAGATTGAAGATGCTTGCTTCATGTTGAAGTTTGGTTGGGTTATATCACACTATATAAATGCTTAAATGAAATCATCTATATATTGGCAAGGGTGGAAGGCTAAGCCTTTTGCTTGGTGATTTGTTCCACTCATGCCGTTAGGAACCGTATAAACCGGTGTTATGTTCCTTGATTATGCGTTCCTAACACGGTTGGGGTGTATGGGACCCCCTCGATAAACCGCTAAGTGCTAAGTCTTTTCCAGCAAATCCCAACATTGGTACTATTCGCCTAATAACTAATAAAACTTGCATAGGGTCTTGCAAACCCTCTTTTATTTTAATTCAACAACCCCGGGCCAGTGCTCCACATGAGTGTTGGTCCGAAACGGGGGTTACGCGGGGCCACCACGAGGAAACTCGAGGTTTGGTAAAAACCTGTGGGATCGCCCATCCGGTCGTGTCCTGAGACTTAGATACGCGCGGCTACTATCAGGGTGTCGACACGCCGGGAGGATTTGCTGGATTAGCCTTACCTTAGTTCGGAGTATCTTGAGCACGGGATTTCGAGGATACTCGGGTCTTCCCACTTTGGAGTTGTGACTCCGCGGATCGTGGGCTTGTAATGGGTCAAGTTGGAACACCCCTGCAGGGTTTGAACTTTCGAAAGCCGTGCCCGCGGTTATGTGGCAGATGGGAGCTTGTTAATATCCGGTTGTAGATGACTTGACACAATGTTCAAATACATTACCAGCGTGTGTACCGTGACTGTCAATTTCCGAATAGGGATTCGGGAGTTGAACACGGTGGGGTTATGTTTGACGTGTTGTAGCTAGGATCACTTCGTGATCATCTCTCGACCGAGGCACATTCTCTTCTCGCTATCTTTTACGTAAGTTAGTGCTAGTTGCTGCTGCAGACTCTTGTTGTTCCTTCACCTCTTGTTCTTTCTTCAGCCTTATCCTCTCCCAAGGCTTAAATAGTCGTGTTACCCGGGAACGGGATTGCTGAGTCCTCTGTGGCTCACAGTTACTTCCACACCAGATGCAGGTTCAGTCGAGTTTGAAGCAGGAGATGGATCAGTACTTCACCAGGAGCTCGAAGAAGAGTTTGACCGTATGCTTGTGACGTTTCGACGATCAGTAGTGGTTTCTACTAGGATTCGATCCAGACCTGTGGCTTTATGTTGTTTTGGTATCTTTCTTTTGATCTTCGCCCGTAGTCGGGTTGTGATGTTTTGAATGATGTTATGCTTATGTAATGTATTGTGTGAAGTGGCGAGTGTAAGCCAACTATTTCTTTTTTTGCAGTTTCATCCCTCTTTTACATGAGTCGTGCAAAGATACCAAACTTGAGATCATTCTAGGATGGGCTTATACCTTTAAGTCGTGCCTCGACACGTAGGAGGTATAGTCCCATCCTGGGCATTACAAGTTGGTATCAGAGCCTTCTCCGACCTAGAAGCCCCCACTGATTGATCGAATCGTTGACGGTTGAGTCTAGGCACACACTTGAAAGTGTTTTGAGTCCTATATATATATATATATATATATATATATATATATATATATATATATATCGGAGAGTAGGATTTCTTTTGCTCCTCATCTCTTTTCACTCTGGTGAGGACTTCTGACGACTACTCTTGCCTCTTCTACTTTCAAAAATTGCACCAATTTTTTTAGGATCACGCGAGTATTGTTTGGATTGTTACGATGTCTTTGTGACGAGAACATTGTTCTCGATGCCTCCTGTCATTAGGGGTTGTGGCAGTGTCCCGGGGAGTTGAGCTCCGAGGTGTTGTCGTCACAAATCCATCTCGGCAGTACTAGAATACTTAAGACGACCGACATCGAAAACTCTCCTATGCGGTTAGTGGCAAGATAACCCCGACATCACCCAGTACTGGGGAGGTAGCTCGAGAGTATTGCCATAGCTTGTATAGTAGATGCGTTTCGAAGGTCCGAGGTAAACGGTTTCCGAGAACAACTGGTTATGTGTTGAAGGATGGATACAGCTGGATGTAGGATTAGAGTTGAGTGCGCGGTGCTTCCCCTGTATCCCCAACACCTGATTGCATAACTGGAAACTTTCGGAAATCTATAGGTGGGTTCATCTAGTAGTTCTAGTCATTCTACCAACGGATGCACGATATGAAGTTCGGGGTTCTACATTGAGTGAAGTGGTTTTATGGACTTGTTCCGATCGGGAGTTGCATCTTAAAGGGTCCTTGGCTATGCTGATCCGGGGATTGCAAAACCCTTTTGTAACACGTTCCATGAGCTTTCAGCACAAAGATGTCGAACGAAGCTTCTATCTTGTATTTGTTCTATCTGATCCTTGTTCCTTTTTATTTACCTTTTCTTCTCCAAGTGGCTTCTCGACTAGTTGATGTACCTGCAGAATTCGTTCGTTCAATTCTTTGCTCGGATGATATTGTGAAGAGGATGCTGCGAAATATCTATCCTTTGTTTTGTTTTGATTCTGGTATTCGAGTTGCTTCGATGTCAAATGTTGATTCCATACCTTTCTTAATCGGTGTTCTCATATTTCTATGGGAGTGCTAGTCCTTCTTGATCATCAAGTTCGTCTTGTTTATCCTTTTCAACCGGTGTGCCTTCTCTTCAAGTTATTCCATACGGACGCCGTTGAGAAACCTGACGATTTGTCTGCATTCATTCATCACAAGTTGTCTTTGTTTTCCCCACCCTCCCACCCTTCTTCTTCTCGGAGCAAGAAATTCTCAGAAGAAGTATCCATTTTATTCTTGTAATGTTTCTTCATTCTTTTTCCTTCAATGTTCTTATCCGGTGTTTTATCGTGAAGATGCTCAAGAGCTTCAAGTTCATCATTCTTTTGTTCTCAAATTCTGCCAGTGGATCTAATTCAAGATTTCGGTGTTGATCTTATCCTTTTCCTCATTTCACAATGCTTTCTTATTCCGGTGCACCAATTAATCATTCTCCTCTTGCTATTCATATCCGGAGTGCTGAAGATTCATAATTCCATTCTTTAATCCGTTCAAATTATTTTTGAGGATTGTCATCTTATTCAAGCCATTTAATTCAACCGGTGCTATATCTCGCAAGCAACCTTTTCCAATGGTGATTTCTTTGAGTGGGCCCTAACCCACAGGTCTTTTCCCAGGATCTTACCTGACTCTTCTATTTTCTGGAGTTATACTTAAATTCTTTTCAAAGTGTGACGTAAGAATGATTTCCATCAGTCACATGCCTTCTCCAGGACCGCTTTCAAATTCTTTCCATCGTTGGTTCAACCTTTTTAATTCTTCATTCCGGAGTGCTCAACAATTCTTATGGCATTTCTCGTCTTCATTCTCAACGTTTGCAGACCGGAGAAGTGTTTCTCTTAAATCTTGGCCCGTTTCCTTCAAGATTCGTGGTTCTAGCTTCACGCCATCCTCATTATTGTTCAGATTGTGAGGAATTCTTTTTTATACCTTCCGAAGCATGTCATGAATTCTTTTCTTTGTGATCCTACGAAGGCCATCATTTCTGGATATTTCTTCGTTCTCAGTTTTCAACTTCGTCCTCCAACTATTCTTCATTGATGCCTCTTCGTTCGTCTCCATATTCTACCGGTGCTTTGTCAAGTATTCTTTAATCGGTTCGCGATCTCTTCGTTATCTTGTAAATGTTCCTCTAGTGCTTATTCTTCAAGGTGATTATTCTCTTTCATCACCCATTTTCAATTCTTACGGTGGTTCATTCAAGATTACCCTTCCGTTGTTATCGTTTTAATTCATTTGTTCTTTTCATAATCCTACCGGTGCTTTGTTGAAGATTTATTCGAGCTTGTGCTAGATCTCTTTTTAATTCTTTCCAACGAGAATAAGTAGTATGCCAAATCCTTTGGTTGTCATCAATTTAAATTGGTGAAGAGATGCATGACATAATTCTTATTCTTATTCCTTCAAGGTGGTTTTAATCTCTTTTTCCGGAGCTTGTTCATCATATCATATCCTCGGTTCTAAGTTGTTCATCTTGTTTACCGGAGCTTCAAGTTATTTCAATTATATCATTTCAAAGCTCTATCTAATTCATCGCAGGCCTTGAATCTTATTCTTTCATCTTCCACTTCTCATGCTTTCATTACCGGAGTTCTCATGGTGGTTCATCATGTTTTAATTCATCCTCGAAGTCTTCATCAAGATTCTTGTTGGAGGAGGTCAAATATTCTTCTTCTTGCATTTGAAGTGCAATTCTTTCTACCTTGTCTTTTCAGGTGGTGTTATGTCATTCTTGATGATATTCCTCCATGTTTCATGATTCACAAGTTGTCAAGAATGAGATATTTAAAACCATCATTTTCCTTGTTCCGGAGATCTTGTCAACCCTTTAATTATTCCTTGGAGATATCTTGGGTTATAATTCACTTAAAGCTTTCCCTAAGGATTGTTGCTAATTGTGGTGCTTATAAATGACCCAAGTTCTTCATTTATCATTCCGGTGAAATAAGTTTTTCATCTCCTTGTTGATATCAATCCAATCAAATTGTTTTTCCATTAGTGGCTGGTTGTCACCTCATAATTTTGAGATGTTTTCCATAAGCCCACATCAAGCTTATTCATTTCGTGTTGATTTTCCATCAACTCCATTCAACCCTTCTTTGTAAGGAGGATTTCCTAATTCATTCGTGGGAGAAGTTGTCATTTTCTTCTCCATTCATTTCTTTCATTTCTTTCGTTGATTTATATGCTATTCTTTCATTCCGGAGGCATTGTCATGTTCCTCACTTTAACCATCATCTCGTTTTTATCAAGATCATATTCTCCCTTGCTTGTCTATTTAACCGGAGTGTTGTGTCCTCCATTCTAATTCTCTAATCTTATCAAGTTTTGCCTATCTTTTTAACCGGAGTGCTGTCTGAATCCTTCTGTCGGGACCCCGATCCTAGGTCACACCGATCTAGCATGTAACACACCATATCACTTTGCGGCCTCACGCACGGTATCCCCACGGGTGCCACCTTACCTGGCCCGGGACCGTTTGCGCATTTTGGCTCACGTAGATGATAGTGTCGCTAGCATCCATATGACAGAGAACCCGGGCCGACATGACCAGTTATAAACCAAAAGTGGCACTAAATTACAGAGACATGCATTCATGACCCAGCAACGAACGTGTCGGTCATCAACGTATGAACCCAAGTCGTAGCAAGCTACAAGGACTTAAAGGAACAACGCGTGACATTTCCCCTAAGGGACAGACACAGGAACGAAGAAGGACATATGTCGGTCAGCCTAAGTGATCCGGAGCAGTAGCAAGCTACCAAGGCTCAGTGGAAGCACTAGGAGACATTTCCCTGTAAGATAGACTACCAAGGGTAAACAACTAGGTGTTTGATCCCACACATACCAAGCATTTCAATAACATACACACAATATGCTCAATATGTGCAAATACAACATGGCATCACAACAAGACTCTAATAACCAAAGTATTTATTCATTAGGCTCCGAGGAGCCAAGTATTACAAACATGGGTCTCACGACCCAACATTCAGAGCATACAAGCAACAAGCAGAAGCACTACATGTCTGAGTACAGACATCTACAAATGAAAAAGGCTGAATAGCCTGACTATTTACAACACTCGTCCAAGATCGTAGCTGAGGTACAAGCTACTTGTCGAAGTCCAAGCGGAACTACTAGTGAGACATCAATCCTATCTGCAAAACATAAATTAAGCAAACATGAGTACAAAGGTACTCAACAAGACTTACATCAGATCCTATCATACATGCACTTGTATCAAGATGGCAAAGTGGGGTTTAGTTGCAGCAAGCCAGCTTTGACTCAGTGGCTATCCTATTCTACGATTGCTGGTAACTCTCTTGAGGTGGCGCACACGAGTCCACTAAGCACCACACAATACACCACTATGGATTCATTCCCGTCTCCCTACGAGAAGGCCATCCATAGCACTCACACTTGTCTTGAGTATTTTAGAGTATCCACTTCAAGTTGTCTATGTACCACGTAAGCATCCAAGAAGTCCATATCCGCGGACCCGGCTATTCGAATAGATTATGTTAACCCTGCAGGGGTGTACTTCTTCACACACGCTCTCGCCACTTACCGCCAGGTACATCTCGTGTATCTCGGCAACCTTCAAGCGGAAGCCTGGCGAGGGTGTCGGCCACGACCTGACTAACCACACAAGACTCTAGTCCAGGTTTATCGCCTATTCGGGTTCCATCCGTGGGGAGATCCGGCCGGGGTGTCGCTCACGGCCCCAAATGATGTGCGCAGGGTTCCCAAGCCCACCTCGCCGAGTGGATCTACGCTTGGTACACCGTGCCACGGTGCCTAGTCTGTCCCAAGCCCACTGGCCGAGTGCCACTTGGTAGACTACTAACACTACCTACAAACACCAGAAACTAGTTGCAACTCCTGGACAGAGACCAAGTCGGTTAATAAGTCGAGAGGGGCACTTAAGCATTCCAATGCATGGTAGTAGCTGGTCATTGGACAACATACACAGAACTCAGTTCTTAGGGACGGTTCCAGTGAGACAACCCACCATGTACTCCTACATGGCCTCTCACCGCTACCTTTACCAAATCGTGTTCACACGTTCAACCCTCAGCATCAGAACATATCATTTCACTCCAATTCATTCCCGATGAATCAGACCTAACACACTCTAAGCAATAGCAAGCAAGGCATGGTAAGATCACAACATGGCTTCAATCAACTCCTACACCTGCTAGTGGGTTTCAACTATTTACTGTGGAAAGACAGGTCATGCAGAGGAATGGGTTCAACTACCGCAGCATAAAGTAGCAGTTGAAGTCGTTGTTGTCCTAATGCAATAACAGGGAGCAGGAGCGAGAGAGGGGTTGTATCGGAATGAACAAGGGGGTTTGCTTGCCCGGTGAAACAACGTGCAGAGCACTGCTCCTCTGACAGATACTCTGGATCGGTCTCCGGAGCTGGACCTATCGAGAAGAACGGTGCCGACAATCAAACACAAGCATATGCAACAATATGATGCATGATATGGCATGAAGTTATGATGTTGTTTGAGCTAATGCAACTAGCATTTTAATTGGTTGAACTCCATTTGAACCAAGGGTTCAAATGCAACTCTTTAATAAGTATTATAAAATGCCATATATGTGTTTTCATATAAACAGTAGGCTTAACTTCATTTGTCATGCATGAAATTGGTACAGATGGATAGATTGAATTTTTCTGATAATTTTTCATATATAAATTATTTCATTCTGAGCTACGGTTGAATTTCTGTGATTTTTTGAAGTTTAAACCAATTTCTGGAATAAATAAATCATTTAAGATTTATTTAAAAACCAGAACTGATTTACTGCATCAGCATGACACAGGCATGACGTCAGCAGGTCAAAGGGGCTGTTCTAGAGTCAAACCTGACAGTGGGGTCCACTGGTCTGTGACTCAGTTAATTAGCTGAGTTAATTAACTCTAAATTAATCCTAACAGAAAGATTAGCAGGGCTGGGCCCACATGTTAGTGTCTAAACTTATTAACCAAAAGTAATTAAATTAACTAAACAGACATCTAACTAAATGGGGTGGGGCCCACCTGTCATTGACACAGGGGGTCAAAGCACGGTCAAAACTACGGCTAGCACGCCGGCGTTTAGCCGCCGGCGGCAGCAAACGCGGCGGAGGGCTTCGGGAATCCTGCTCCGGGGGTCTTTTGAGCAGCTGAGACCACGGGCGAGCTGCTGGAGCTCTTCCGCGTCCATTCCCGCAAGCGGCAGCAGCTGGGATGGCCGGAGCTCGCCGGAAATGAGCTCGCGGCGGCGCCGGAGTTCGGCCCTCGTCGGGTCTGGGGCTACAGGGCACGGGGAGAGCTACGGAGGGGCGCTACGGGCTCCTGGTGAGACGGCGGACGCGGTGGCATGCTCCGCTTGGAGGGTGGGTGGCTGTGGCCACGGCAGCGGCATCGCCGGCGGCGGTGAGGTCGGGCAACTGCGGTGGTAGGGGCTAGAGGCCGCAGACGACGGCGAGGACAGGGGGGAAAGAACCGGGGGCTCACCGCGGTTCTGCTGGGGAGGTTAGCGGGCTCGGGGAGGCGCTGAAGGCGGCGAATCGTCGGTGGCGATCGTCGGGGCAGAGGAAGAAGACGACGGCGTTTACGGTGTTCCAGGGCACCCGGCGTCTTGTGGCTCGACGGAGAGGACGAGGGTGAAGTGGCGGAGCTCTCGGGCTACTCGGAGGGGCGAGGGGTGGCCTGTGGCCACGGCTGCGGTGATCGACAGCGACGGCGGCGCTCGGGCGTTGCGAGAGAGAGCGAGGGAGAGGAGGGGAGAGGGCCAGGAGAGTGCGAGAGGGTCGGGGGGAATCGCGTGGCGCCTCCAGAACGACGAGGCGGCGAGGGGAGGGCAGGCAGGCAGCTCGCGTGGCGCTCCCGCCGTGCGCGCGCGCCGGCCACATGCTCGGCCTCCTGTCGTCGGGGAAGACGACAGGGGAAGGCTCGGTGGGCTGGGCTGCCAGCTGGGCCGGCCAGGCAGTTGGGCTGCAGGAAGCCAGATAAGCTCTCCCTTTTATTTATTTCTGTTTTCTAATTTTCTGACATTTGTTTTGATTTAAAATCTAAATTAAATCAATAATTTCTTCTGACATATTTATTTTGCAGGGACCTAGAAATTAACCCAAGCCCCTAAAAATAAACAACCAGAATTTTGGACATATATAAAATATATAATATATATATATCCAATGCAAATAACTATTGCATTAATTCCAAATGCCCAAAATAAATACTTATGAGCTCCTAATAATATTGGTTTGATTTTTATCTCTAACCAATATTTTTAGAGGGCCACATGAACATTTTCTTGGACCTTTTTGGAGCAATTTTTATTTGGGTCATTTTCAAAAGGGTTTCTGAGGGTTTCACAAGTCCTCATTTCAATTTCATTTGAAAATTAAACATGATGCAAACCACAAGACTAACCTAGTGCATACCAGAACTAGGGTTGTGACAACTCGCCTCCACTCGAAAGAATCTCGTCCCGAGATTCAGGAGTAGGCGGAAAGAAGGTGGGGTACTCCAGTCGGAGACGATCTTCTCGCTCCCAAGTAGCTTCTCTCTCGGAATGATGAGACCATTGAACTTTGAGAAACTTGATGTTATGACGTCGAGTGACACGCTCTGCTTGATCCAAAATGCGAACGGGATACTCTCGATAAGTGAGGTTATCTTGGAGATCAAGCTTTTCGTGGTCCACTCCGCGGATGGGATCCGAGAAGCAACGCCTGAGTTGTGAGACGTGGAAGACATCATGAACTCGAGAAAGATGTGGGGGTAGTTCCAATTGGTAGGCAACCTCTCCTCGTTTAGCGAGAATGCGAAAAGGACCAATGTAACGAGGAGCCAACTTGCCCTTGATACCGAAACGATGGGTACCCTTCAAAGGAGTAACCCGAAGATAAGCTTTGTCACCAACTTCATAAGCCACTTCCTTATGATGACGATCATACTGGCTCTTTTGACGAGACTGGGCTGTTTTCAAATTCTCATGAATGATGCGAACTTGCTCTTCCGCTTCCTGGATCATATCCGGCCCAAAGAATTGTCTTTCACCGGTTTCTGACCAGTTCAAAGGTGTTCGACATCTTCGTCCATAGAGTATCTCAAAAGGAGCTTGCTTGAGACTAGATTGATAGCTATTGTTATAAGCAAACTCGGTGAAAGGAAGACATTTCTCCCAATCCATACCGAACGAGATAACGCAAGCTCTAAGCATGTCTTCGAGAATTTGATTAACCCGTTCCACCTGACCACTTGACTGAGGGTGGAAAGCGGTACTGAAGGAAAGATGGGTGCCCATGGCAGTCTGGAAACTCTCCCAAAAATGAGAAGTGAAAAGACTACCACGGTCTGAATTGATCTCTAGTGGGACACCATGAAGTGACACTATTCGAGAAATATACAAGTCAGCAAGCTGAATAGCAGTGATACTCTCTCGAACAGGTAGGAAGTGAGCCACTTTGGAGAGACGATCAATGACTACGAAGATAGCATTATTCCCTCTCTTGGTCCTGGGAAAGCCGGTGATGAAGTCCATACCAACTTTATCCCATTTCCACTCAGGAATAGCTAGAGGCTGAAGGGTGCCAGTAGGTCTTTGATGTTCTGCCTTAACGCGACGACAAACGTCACATTTAGCAATGAACTCAGCAATTTCTCTCTTCATCCTAGTCCACCAGAACCTCCGGCGTAGATACTGATACATCTTGGTACTACCGGGATGAATCGTGAGAGGAGATTCATGAGCCTCTTTAAGAATCAATTGCCGAAGATGTTGCTTCTTGGGAACTACCAAGCGATTCTCAAAGAAAACAACACCTCGATCATCCATAGAGAAACATCCACCAACTCCCTTTTTAATGTTCCTCTTGATGCGGATAACACCCCTATCGAACTTTTGGTCAGAAATAATCTGATCCTCAAGGGTGGGTTTCGCCACCAAGGTAGAAAGGAATCCGTGAGGAGCGATGTGAAGGTTAAGCTTACATAATTCCTCATGGAGAAGTGGTTGGCCCTGCTGCAACATGAGATTGTTGCAATAGGATTTACGACTTAGCGCATCAGCCATGACATTTCCCTTGCCTGGGGTATAGGTAATCCCTAAGTCGTAATCGGAGATCAACTCCAACCAACGTCTTTGCCTAAGGTTCAAATCTGGTTGGGTGAAGATATACTTGAGACTCTGGTGATCGGTGTAGATCTCGCAACGATTACCAAGAAGGTAATGTCGCCAGGTCTTAAGTGCATATACTACGACTGCAAGCTCTAGATCATGTGTAGGATAATTTTCCTCATGTGGATGCAACTGTCGAGATGCATAAGCAATCACACGACGATCCTGCATAAGAATGCAACCTAGTCCCTGTCGTGAGGCATCACAGTAGATAACAAAGTCCTTAGTGAAATCCGGTGGCACAAGTATGGGAGCAGAAGTCAGGCGTCTTTTCAGTTCCTGAAAACTGTGCTCACACTGTGGGGACCACTCAAACTTTTTATCTTTCTTAAGAAGTTCCGTGAGAGGTTTGGCCACTTTAGAGAAGTTCTCAACAAAGCGGCGACAATAACTGGCTAGACCAAGGAAACTCCTAACTTGTTTAACTGTTTCAGGCGGAGTCCAATCAAGAATGGCCTGAACTCTCTCGGGGTTGACAGCAATGCCCTTACCAGAGATTACATGACCGAGATAGGTCACTTCTGGCAACCAAAATTCGCACTTGGAGAACTTGGCATAAAGGCGGTGCTCTCTGAGTTTTTCTAGAACAAGTCTAAGATGTTCGGCATGCTCTTCCTCGTTTTTCGAGTAAATAAGAATATCATTGAGGTAAACCACGACGAACTTATCTAAGTACTCCATGAAGATCGAGTTCATCAAGCGGGAGAAGGTGGCTGGAGCATTTGTTAGACCGAAGGACATGACGGTGTACTCGTACTGACCATAACGAGTGACGAAAGCCGTCTTGGGGATGTCCCCATTTCTAATCTTGATTTGATGGTATCCTAACCTCAAATCCATCTTGGAGAAGACTGAGGATCCAGCGAGCTGATCATACAGGTCATTGATCCTGGGAAGCGGATACTTGTTCTTTACCGTGACCAAATTAACGGGACGATAATCTACAACCATCCGATCCGTACCATCCTTCTTCTTGACAAAGAGGACGGGGCAAGCCCAGGGAGAAGAACTAGGACGGATGAAACCCTTTTGCAAGGACTCATCAAGTTGTTTCTTAAGCTCGGCTAGTTCTAAGGGTGCCATTTTGTAGGGTCTCCTAGAGATTGGAGCGGTTCCTGGGACCAGATCTATAACAAACTCTACATCTCGGTCGGGTGGTACACCTGGCAGTTCCTCTGGAAAGACATCCGGAAAGTCACGGACTACTGGAACATCTTCAAGATCTGGGAGAGGGCTGGCATTAAGAGAATAGAGTTGACGCTTTGCAACTCTAGTGTTGACAGTGACTATCTTACCAGATGGATGTGTAAGCTGAACAGACCTAGTGAAGCAATGAATCTTGGCATGATGAGCTGTCATCCAGTCCATACCCAAGATGATATTAATATCTGAAGACTTGAGGGCTACAAGTGATGCAAGGAATACAAGTCTGTCAACAAGGATTTCATTACCATGGCTTACACTAGAAGTTTGCCATTTGGATCCAGGAGTTTGAATAAGTAGTGGGGAAGGCATATCACAAATGACATGTCGTGCAAACGGGCATAACTTTCGGAAATGAAAGAATGAGACGCTCCAGTATCGAATAGAACCGATGCCGGATGACAATTGACAAGAAGTGTACCAAGAACGACATCTGGATCATCATGAGCGTCATTGGCTGAGACGTGATGCACACGTCCATGTTCGATGGAAGCTGACTTAACACTGATCATCTTGCGTGATGATTTATCACGTCTAACAGATTTCTCGGACTGGGATGGAGCAACACGGTTCTGAGTGCAAATACGAGCAATGTGGCCCGGCTCTCCGCACTTGTAACAAATCCTGGGATTAGGACGTGGACCCGTATTGACAAACGGTCTATCAATAGGCCTGGGTGGAGCATACTGCTGAACTGGAAGAGGTACCACACGAGATGGCCTCGGAGGATAAGTGGGTGGAAGAACAGAGTTCGGAACCCAAATCCGGCGCTTTTGGGAACTGGAACCGAAGGAAGATCCCAAATCAAGGGTGTGCTTACGAGACTCATCGTAAGTGAGCTGAGCTGTCTCTGCGTTGATGGCCTTGTTCACAAGAGCCTGGAATGTGTTGCAATGATGCAAGTGGAGATCACGACGCAGTTTGGGGTTGAGACCCTTTCGGAACCTAGCCTGCTTCTTGGCGTCCGTGGACACTTCTTCTGTAGCATAGCGGGCGAGGTTCTCAAACTCTCGACTATAAGCATCAACAGCCATCTTAGCCTGTGTAAGACTATAGAACTCTTCTCTCTTGCGATCGATGAGGGCTTGAGGGATATGATGTTCACGAAAAGCCTCGGTGAAATCTCTCCAGGTAGGAATCTGGTCAGCTGGAATCATGGCTTCATAGTTCTGCCACCAAAGACTAGCAGGACCTTCCAGGTGATAAGTGGCATAGATAACCTTGTCATCTTCAGCTACGTTCGCAGAACGCAGCTTGTGAGTGATACTACGGAGCCAGTCATCTGCATCGAGTGGCTCAATGGAATGATGAAAGGTGGGTGGTTTCAGACGAATGAAGTCATGGATGGTTGTTGATTCCTTGCACTGATGTGCGGTGTTCTCCTCAATACGTGCCAGCAAACGGTTAGACTCACGCTTGTTTCTCTCCATCTCTAACATTAACTCTGCCAACGAAGGCTGGTCGGGAGGATCCTCCTCATCCCTACCATCTCCGTGGTTCTGTCTACGAGCAGCTGAGCTTCGCTTAACTCAAGACATCCTGAGAAGCGAAACCGAAGACGGAAACATCAACAACTATAGGAAGCATAAGGTAGAACAAGAAATTAGTATCTCTCGAACTACTAGGATAATTCCGGCAGCATAACGGCAGAAAAATGCTCAGAATGAGACATCTTGCTAACAAAGGATAGTTCAACATCTCAACATCATCACTCAAGGTACTGTGATAGTACTAAAACAACTTCACCGGAAGAACTTGAAAACAGGAGTAGAACTCTGATCAACCAATCTTAAGGGACTACGGAGTAGTAACTCGTGATCCTGATAGACGGAAGAGAAAGCCTAGTTCCTTAACCCCGTAGGAAGGTAAGATGACTCAGATCAGAAGACATGAGGTATAAGGAGTAAAAAGAGCCTTACGTTCCCTTCCACAATCAATTCCCTTATATAACTAAAGAATTTCTAGACTCAACTTCGACCAGTTTGGCTTGGTAATCCTACATGCAGTCAGGCTCTGATACCAGCACTGTCGGGACCCCGATCCTAGGTCACACCGATCTAGCATGTAACACACCATATCACTTTGCGGCCTCACGCACGGTATCCCCATGGGTGCCACCTTACCTGGCCCGGGACCGTTTGCGCATTTTGGCTCATGTATATGATAGTGTCGCTAGCATCCATATGACAGAGAACCCGGGCCGACATGACCAGTTATAAACCAAAAGTGGCACTAAATTACAGAGACAGGCATTCATGACCCAGCAACGAACGTGTCGGTCATCAACGTATGAACCCAAGTCGTAGCAAGCTACAAGGACTTAAAGGAACAACGCGTGACATTTCCCCTAAGGGACAGACACAGGAACGAAGAAGGACATATGCCTTTCAGCCTAAGTGATCCGGAGCAGTAGCAAGCTACCAAGGCTCAGTGGAAGCACTAGGAGACATTTCCCTGTAAGATAGACTACCAAGGGTAAACAACTAGGTGTCGGATCCCACACATACCAAGCATTTCAATAACATACACACAATATGCTCAATATGTGCAAATACAACATGGCATCACAACAAGACTCTAATAAACAAAGTATTTATTCATTAGGCTCCGAGGAGCCAAGTATTACAAACATGGGTCTCACGACCCAACATTCAGAGCATACAAGCAACAAGCGGAAGCACTACATGTCTGAGTACAGACATCTACAAATGAAAAAGGCTGAAGAGCCTGACTATTTACAACACTCGTCCAAGATCGTAGCTGAGGTACAAGCTACTTGTCGAAGTCCAAGCGGAACTACTAGTGAGACATCAATCCTATCTGCAAAACATAAATTAAGAAAACATGAGTACAAAGGTACTCAGCAAGACTTACATCAGATCCTATCATACATGCACTTGTATCAAGATGGCAAAGTGGGGTTTAGTTGCAGCAAGCCAGCTTTGACTCAGTGGCTATCCTATTCTACGATTGCTGGTAACTCTCTTGAGGTGGCGCACACGAGTCCACTAAGCACCACACAATACACCACTATGGATTCATTCCCGTCTCCCTACGAGAAGGCCATCCATAGCACTCACACTTGTCTTGAGTATTTTAGAGTATCCACTTCAAGTTGTCTATGTACCACGTAAGCATCCAAGAAGTCCATATCCGCGGACCCGGCTATTCGAATAGATTATGTTAACCCTGCAGGGGTGTACTTCTTCACACACGCTCTCGCCACTTACCGCCAGGTACATCTCGTGTATCTCGGCAACCTTCAAGCGGAAGCCTGGCGAGGGTGTCGGCCACGACCTGACTAACCACACAAGACTCTAGTCCAGGTTTATCGCCTATTCGGGTTCCATCCGTGGGGAGATCCGGCCGGGGTGTCGCTCACGACCCCAAATGATGTGCGCAGGGTTCCCAAGCCCACCTCACCGAGTGGATCTATGCTTGGTACACCGTGCCACGGTGCCTAGTCTGTCCCAAGCCCACTGGCCGAGTGCCACTTGGTAGACTACTAACACTACCTACAAACACCAGAAACTAGTTGCAACTCCTGGACAGAGACCAAGTCGGTTAATAAGTCGAGAGGGGCACTTAAGCATTCCAATGCGTGGTAGTAGCTGGTCATTGGACAACATACACAGAACTCAGTTCTTAGGGACGGTTCCAGTGAGACAACCCACCATGTACTCCTACATGGCCTCTCACCGCTACCTTTACCAAATCGTGTTCACACGTTCAACTCTCAGCATCAGAACATATCATTTCACTCCAATTCATTCCCGATGAATCAGACCTGACACACTCTAAGCAATAGCAAGCAAGGCATGGTAAGATCACAACATGGCTTCAATCAACTCCTACACATGCTAGTGGGTTTCAACTATTTAATGTGGAAAGACAGGTCATGCAGAGGAATGGGTTCAACTACCGCAGCATAAAGTAGCAGTTGAAGTCGTTGTTGTCCTAATGCAATAACAGGGAGAAGGAGCGAGAGAGGGGTTGTATCGGAATGAACAAGGGGGTTTGCTTTCCTGGTGAAACAACGCGCAGAGCACTGCTCCTCTGATAGATACTCTGGATCGGTCTCCGGAGCTGGACCTATCGAGAAGAACGGTGCCGACAATCAAACACAAGCATATGCAACAATATGATGCATGATATGGCATGAAGTTATGATGTTGTTTGAGCTAATGCAACTAGCATTTTAATTGGTTGAACTCCATTTGAACCAAGGGTTCAAATGCAACTCTTTAATAAGTATTATAAAATGCCATATATGTGTTTTCATATAAACAGTAGGCTTAACTTCATTTGTCATGCATGAAATTGGTACAGATGGATAGATTGATTTTTTCTGATAATTTTTCATATATAAATTATTTCATTTTGAGCTACGGTTGAATTTCTGTGATTTTTTGAAGTTTAAACCAATTTCTGGAATAAATAAATCATTTAAGATTTATTTAAAAACCAGAACTGATTTACTGTATCAGCATGACACAGGCATGACGTCAGCAGGTCAAAGGGGCTGTTCCAGAGTCAAACCTGACAGTGGGGTCCACTGGTCAGTGACTCAGTTAATTAGCTGAGTTAATGAACTCTAAATTAATCCTAACAGAAAGATTAGCAGGGCTGGGCCCACATGTCAGTGTCTAAACTTATTAACCAAAAGTAATTAAATTAACTAAACAGACATCTAACTAAATGGGGTGGGGCCCACCTGTCATTGACACAGGGGGTCAAAGCACGGTCAAAACTACGGCTAGCACGCCGGCGTTTAGCCGCCGGCGGCAGCAAACGCGGCGGAGGGCTTCGGGAATCCTGCTCTGGGGGTCTTTTGAGCAGCTGGGACCACGGGCGAGCTGCTGGAGCTCGTCTGCGTCCATTCCCGCAAGCGGTAGCAGCTGGGACGGCCGGAGCTCGCCAGAAATGAGCTCACGGCGGCGCCGGAGTTCGTCCCACGTCGGGTCTGGGGCTACAGGGCACGGGGAGAGCTACGGAGGGGCGCTACGGGCTCCTGGTGAGACGGCGGACGCGGTGGCGTGCTCCGCTTGGAGGGTGGGTGGCTGTGGCCACGGCGGCGGCATCGCCGGCGGCGGTGAGGTCGGGCAACTGCGGTGGTAGGGGCTAGAGGCCGCAGACGACGGCGAGGACAGGGGGGAAAGAACCGGGGGCTCACCGCGGTTCTGCTGGGGAGGTTAGCGGGCTCGGGGAGGCGCTGAAGGCGGCGAATCGTCGGCGGCGATCGTCGGGGCAGAGGAAGAAGACGACGGCGTTTACGGTGTTCCAGGGCACCCGGCGTCTTGTGGCTCGACGGAGAGGACGAGGGTGAAGTGGCGGAGCTCTCGGGCTACTCGGAGGGGCGAGGGGTGGCCTGTGGCCACGGCTGCGGCGATCGACAGCGACGGCGGCGCTCGGGCGTTGCGAGAGAGAGCGAGGGAGAGGAGGGGAGAGGGCCAGGAGAGTGCGAGAGGGTCGGGGGGAATCGCGTGGCGCCTCCAGAACGACCAGGCGGCGAGGGGAGGGCAGGCAGGCAGCTCGCGTGGCGCTCCCGCCGTGCGCGCGCGCCGGCCACACGCTCGGCCTCCTGTCGTCGGGGAAGACGACAGGGGAATGCTCGGTGGGCTGGGCTGCCAGCTGGGCCGGCCAGGCAGTTGGGCTACAGGAAGCCAGGTAAGCTCTCCCTTTTATTTATTTCTGTTTTCTAATTTTCTGACATTTGTTTTGATTTAAAATCTAAATTAAATCAATAATTTCTTCTGACATATTTATTTTGCAGGGACCTAGAAATTAACCCAACCCCTAAAAATAAACAACCAGAATTTTGGACATATATAAAATATATAATATATATATATCCAATGCAAATAACTATTGCATTAATTCCAAATTCCCAAAATAAATACTTATGAGCTCCTAATAATATTGGTTTGATTTTTATCTCTGACCAATATTTTTAGAGGGCCACATGAACATTTTCTTGGACCTTTTTGGAGCAATTTTTATTTGGGTCATTTTCAAAAGGGTTTCTGAGGGTTTCACAAGTCCTCATTTCAATTTCATTTGAAAATTAAACATGATGCAAACCACAAGACTAACCTAGTGCATACCAGAACTAGGGTTGTGACACCTTCTTACCCCCTTGTGCCATTCTTTCAATTGTTTCGGAGGCAATATGCTGTTGATTTCATCAAGTATCACTCCATCTCCTCAAATTCTTGTTAATTCCTTCCATTTTTAGACGGAGTGCTGTCCAAATTATGTCATTCTTATTCCTTGGCTGTACCGTTGCAGTTTCATATTCTTTTGGTTCGTAAGCTCTTAATTCATGTCTTTCAACCTACAAGGTTCTCATTGTGTTCCTTGTTCCTCATTTTACCGGAGTGCTCTTAACTTTGTTCATCTCCGTTGTATTCTTTCTTTCAAGATTGTTCTACCTCTCAGGTTCTTTGGTTTCACTCGTTTGTCAAAGAAGCAACTTTGTTTTACCTCTTCCTCTTCCGTTTTTACCCGGTGATATCTCTAGGATCTCGGGTCGAGATCCTCTGTTAGTGTGGGAGAGTTGTGACGCCCGAAGACCGACGTCCCAGAAGACTCTAGAAGATTCCAGAAGATTCCAGATGTCCGGGTTCCCCCTTGTGTTTCTTTTGTGCTTGTGTTATTTATTTTGCATTGCATCATGTCATCATGCCATCATGTCATTTTTTTATTTTGCATCTCAACCTAATAAATCGTGTGGACCGTGGGTTCATTTAAATCGAGGGAAGAATGTCTTCTCTTTAAAACATATAAAAGCCTCTCAATATATAGGGAGCTATATAATATTATTCCATTTGTTGGAAATCACCATAACACACTTGCAATATTCCCCATGCCTCTTAATTCAAGTTTCTATTTCTAAACCTTGCCTATAATTCTTTTCCTATTTATCGAGTTTCCTCCGAAAATTCGAACATTTTTTGGACACTTCAATAATCAAGTCTTAGTTCAAAACTATTTGAATTAAATTCAAATATGTTTGAATTATTTTTTCCGATCATGCCTTTTCTATTTTCTCGGACTTTGCTCTTTTTATGATGCCCGAGAAAAATAGTCCCTTGTGCTATTTTTCCCCTAACCTCCCTCTTCTTTCTTTTCTTCTCTTTTTGTTTTCTGCTAAAATCAATTATAAGGCAGAAGAGGGCCCAGCCGCAGCCAGGCCCATCTCCTTCCAGCCTCCCTCTCCTCCCACTCTAGCCGCGGCCCAGGCCTCCAGGCCCAGCCGGCCGCACCTCACTCCCGCAGCCCATCTGGCCAATTCCAGCCGGCCCATTCTCCTCTCCTCCCTGGCCCAACTCCTCCTCCAGCCCGCTCCCACTCCACCGAACCCTAGCGCTCACCCGATCGCTCCTCCCTTTCCCCTACAGCGCCGCCGCTATTCCCATCGATCTCCCTCTATCCCTCGTTCACTCTCCCGTCGCTCCCTTTTCCCTTGAACGCCGCCAGCCCCGAGCCTCCCCGCTCCGGCCCCGAGCGAGACCCTCCTGCCGAGCGCCTCAGCCAGGCGCCGCCGCTCACCTGCGACGCCCGCGCCTCGCCCCGAACAGCAGCCTCTTCCTCCCACGCGCCAGGCCGCCCCAAGCCCGAGCGCCTCCTTCCTTCCACCTACGGGCGCCATTCCTCGCGACCGCACGAGCTCCCGCACCGCCTCCTCATCTCGCGCGCCTCTCCCCGCCGGCCAGCACCGCAACCGCACCAGAGCTTCCTCCCTGGCCCGTGGCTCTCCCTCGCCGCTCTCCCTCGCAAGGAGCAGCCTCCAGGCCGCCGGCCGGATCCCGCGGCCGCGTCGCCGTCCTGCTGCCTCCTCGACCCTAGGGCCGCCCCAAGCACGACGCCCTGCCTCGAGGCTTCGTCCCTCCGCGCCAGGGATCCCGTCCGCGCCCTCCGTGCACCTCGGCTCTGCTCCGTCCCCAGCTCGCCATGGTCGCCGTGCTGCCCCTTTTGTTTTTGCTCCTATGTTGCTCTTTTGTTGTGTTGCCGTGCTGCTGTTTTGACAGAGGACCCGAGTACAACTTCATAACGACGAACCGTGTACGAGACCGACGCCGAGTACTCCTCCGATGACAAGCACATCTACGAACGGGAACGCCTACACGACGACCGACTCGACAAGTACCTCTACTTCCACTACCGTCGTCGGAAGCGCCAAGTACCACGACTACTCGGAGACCCCAAGTACCACTACCGTCGCCCCGTGTACCTCTACGGAACGTGTACAACTCCAAGACGAGAACGACTACACGTGACGACGAACGCCAAGTACCACCACGTCCGACGGTGCGACATGAAACCCTACGACAAGTACCTCTCCGAACGGGATGCGAACGACTACACGTGTACCTTTACGGAACAACTACTTCCTCTTCGCAAACGTGAACCACTACTTCCTCTACGACCCGCAAGAACGTCTACTTCCACTACGTCCCTCGACGATCTCGAACCGCCCCGACACGATCATTTCGAAGGTATAACCCCGAGACGATGACCCGTGTGATGCTTGCTTGTGTTGTATGAAATATTTCCCGTGTGTGCACCGTGCCCGTTTCGTCCGTTGTCATGTTCCTCGGTTGCCTCGTCACCGACTCGTGGGAACCCGGTGACGGGATCGCCCCACCTTTCATCTCGTTTGACTCGCTCACGCCATCTTTCCTTTTGCACAGGACTCTCAACGAGTTACCGGCACCGAGATGTTGCCGATGCATCATATTTGGATCGTTGCCGTGGCACCCTTTCTTTCCACCAGTGTGACAATGCTTCATATCTCTTTTAAGTCAACCTTTTTAATAATTGCATAAACTTGACCATGTCATCCGCATCATGTTAACAACCTTTAATGTTGAATTGTTGTTTGCTTAAAATTACTAAACCTGCTTATGGGGATTTTCTGGATATGTTGTTGTTATTTCTGGCCTCATTTAAAATGTCTTAATAGTGTAGTTTTATTATTGTTTCACCTCTTGCCATGTTAAAAACATTTAATCTTGCCTTGTAAATAAACGAGAGTCAATTAAATAAATAAAATGTGGTGTTTCGTCAATATGCAACTCGTTGCATATTGAGCTCCACTTAACTTGTAGTTTTGTTTGTGCTCTTTGCCATGCCATGCATATTTAAACCGGACATGCATCATACTTGTTTGTGCATCGTATGCCATGTTTATGCTTGTGTGTTTACCGTGTTGTTTCTTTCTTTCCGGTTGCTTCTCTTGTTAGCTTCGGTTTCGTTCCGGAGTTGTGAGGATTCGTTCGACTGTGTTGCTCCGTCTACTTCGTGGATCCGTTCTTCTCCCTTGTGGAATCCCAGGCAAGATGACCGAACCCGGATACCATTACTATTTTTGCCTATTGCTAGTAGTCTCGCTCTATGGATTTGCCTCAATGCCCATGCCTTTCTTGTCAGCCTCCTACTTGTAACCATGACCCTGTTTAACCACCCTACCTACGCAAACCGTTGCTTGGCTAAGTACGCTTCGCTCAGCCCTTCTTATAGCATTGCTAGTTGCAGGTGAAGATTGAAGATGCTTGCTTCATGTTGAAGTTTGGTTGGGTTATATCACACTATATAAATGCTTAAATGAAATCATCTATATATTGGCAAGGGTGGAAGGCTAAGCCTTTTGCTTGGTGATTTGTTCCACTCATGCCGTTAGGAACCGTATAAACCGGTGTTATGTTCCTTGATTATGCGTTCCTAACACGGTTGGGGTGTATGGGACCCCCTCGATAAACCGCTAAGTGCTAAGTCTTTTCCAGCAAATCCAAACATTGGTACTATTCGCCTAATAACTAATAAAACTTGCATAGGGTCTTGCAAACCCTCTTTTATTTTAATTCAACAACCCCGGGCCAGTGCTCCACATGAGTGTTGGTCCGAAACGGGGGTTACGCAGGGCCACCACGAGGAAACTTGAGGTTTGGTAAAAACCTGTGGGATCGCCCATCCGGTCGTGTCCTGAGACTTAGATACGCGCGGCTACTATCAGGGTGTCGACACGCCGGGAGGATTTGCTGGATTAGCCTTACCTTAGTTCGGAGTATCTTGAGCACGGGATTTCAAGGATACTCGGGTCTTCCCACTTTGGAGTTGCGACTCCGCGGATCGTGGGCTTGTAATGGGTCAAGTTGGAACACCCCTGCAGGGTTTGAACTTTCGAAAGCCATGCCCGCGGTTATGTGGCAGATGGGAGCTTGTTAATATCCGGTTGTAGATAACTTGACACAATGTTCCAATACACTACCAGCATGTGTACCGTGACTGTCAATTTCCGAATAGGGATTCGGGAGTTGAACACGGTGGGGTTATGTTTGACGTGTTGTAGCTAGGATCACTTTGTGATCATCTCTCGACCGAGGCACATTCTCTTCTCGCTCTCTTTTACATAAGTTAGTGCTAGTTGCTACTGCAGACTCTTGTTGTTCCTTCACCTCTTGTTCTTTCTTCAGCCTTATCCTCTCCCAAGGCTTAAATAGTCGTGTTACCCGGGAACGGGATTGCTGAGTCCTCTGTGGCTCACAGTTACTTCCACACCAGATGCAGGTTCAGTCGAGTTTGAAGCAGGAGATGGATCAGTACTTCACCAGGAGCTCGAAGAAGAGTTTGACCGTATGCTTGTGACGTTTCGACGATCAGTAGTGGTTTCTACTAGGATTCGATCCAGACCTGTGGCTTTATGTTGTTTTGGTATCTTTCTTTTGATCTTCGCCCGTAGTCGGGTTGTGATGTTTTGAATGATGTTATGCTTATGTAATGTATTGTGTGAAGTGGCGAGTGTAAGCCAACTATTTCTTTTTTTGCAGTTTCATCCCTCTTTTACATGAGTCGTGCAAAGATACCAAACTTGAGATCATTCTAGGATGGGCTTATACCTTTAAGTCGTGCCTCGACACGTAGGAGGTATAGTCCCATCCTGGGCATTACACTTCTCCATGTTGTTTTAACCAGAGTGGTTTCGTTGACTATCTTTTCACTTAACCTCAAGGTTCTCGTAATGTTCCTTGTTCCTCTTTTCTAACGGAGTGTTTTCATCTTCGTTCATCTCTGTTGTATTCTTCTTTGAATTTGTTCAACCTCTCAAGGGCTGTGGTTTCACTCGTTTAACAAGAAGCAATTTTGGTTTACCTCTTCCTTTTCCTCTTCTATCTGGTGCCATCTCCAGGATCACGGGTCGAGATCCTCTGTTAGTGTGGGAGAGTTGTGACGCCCCAAGACCGACGCTCCAGAAGACTTCCATATGTTCCGGGTTTCACCATGTGTTTCATTTGGTGCTTGCTCTATTTATTTTTGCATTGCATCATACCATCATGCCATGATGTCATAAATCTTTTGCATCTCAACTAAATAAATTATGTGGATCTTCGATCCATTTAAATCGAGGGAAGGATGACTTCTCTTTATAACATACCCTCCTAATATTTATGGAGCTATTATAAAAATATTCCATTTGTTTGGAATTAACCATAACACACTTGTATAGTATTCTGCATGCCTTTCAACTCAATTCTTGATCTCAAACTTTGTCATAAATTGTTTCATCGCTTTTCCAATCTCCACCAAAATTCCCAACATTTTTGGACACTTCTGAAACCTAGTCCTAGTTCAAACTATTTGAATTTGATTCAAATGAGTTTGAATTCAAACTTTCAATCATGCCACTTATATTTTTCTTGGATCATGCTCATTTTTATGAGTCCGAGAAAAATAACCCCATGCCTAAACACTATCCCAAACACTTCCTTTCTTCTCCTTTTTCTTCTTTGTTTTTTTTTCTGTTTTTAGAAAATAGAAGGAGAGGCAGACAGCCCAGCAGCCAGGCGGCCTGCTTCCCCACGGCCAAAGGCCACCCCGGCCTCCCTGGCCCATCTTTTCCAGAGGCCCATCTAACAGCCCGACCCCTCCTCTAAACCTAACGCTCTCCCCTCGATCCATCCCTCCCTCTTAGCGCCGCCACCAGGAAGAGGCAGCGAGCGCTAGCCTCGCGCCCGAGCCCCACCTTGCTCCCGACACCCTGCAGCTCGATCCTGACGCCACCTAGATCCCCCTCTCCCGTGCACCCTGCCTCTGGCCTTGACAGTGACTGCACCAGGCAGACGCCGTGCCGGCCACTTCCTCGCCATGGCCGCGCCTCCCAGGGTGCCGCGTCGCCGGTCCTTCCCGTCGCCCTCAGTGGCAACCAGCGCCTCCATGGCCCCGCTGTCCTTCTCCCTCCATGCCTGCACCCCCAAGCGCCTTCCCTCGCCGAGCCATCCTCCCAGACGCCCGTGCTGGCGACCTCCTCGTCGCCTCCCAGTGGCCCCGACGGCCAAGTCCGTCCGTCGTGACGCCATGCTCCAGCGAGCTTGCCCTCGCCTGGTTCTTCTCGTCATCGCCTCGACCATCTTCGGCCCGGATCCGGCCGAGGTTGGCCCCGCCTACCGTCCTCTGCGCCAAGGCCAGCACCCGACCTCTACTTCAAGCCGACGACCGCGACGCGTCGGCCTCATCCTTGTCCTCGTCTCCAGCCTCCCCTGCGACCTCGCATCGTCCGGCACTGCGCCTCCCCGAGCGCCACCTCCAGCTACATCGTACCCGCCAACTGCTCGCGCGCCGCCCTACCTTGATGCTGCCACTTGACGCCAAGTTCCACGAGATAGCAAGTACCACGACGGCCCCGGAGACTGGATGCGTCAAGTTCCTCTACGATATGTGTACGAGTACACCAGCATCGGCGCCTATGGATTCGCCAAGCCCGACGATGCTCTTGTACAACTACGTTGCCGAGACCGAGACCAGCAAGACCACTACGCCAGAACGACTAGAAAACCGTGACCCCAAGTTCCTCTTCGGAAGTGTATGACTACCCTCGTCGATGACCCATATACCACAAGTTTCAAGTTCGACTACACGGATTCCACGAGTACCCCTTTGGAAACGTTAAGGTCGACTACGCCCGGAGATGCAACAAGTACATCTATGGATACCCGAACGTCTACGAAAACGTGTACCACTACTGTCGCCGAAGACCCGTGTACAACTACTTCCATTACCGTCACGTGAACGCCTACTTTCCTCTCCGAAACGAAACGAGAACGACTACTTCCCTCGACGCACTCGATCCGCCTCGAACCACACGCTTCGAAGGTATAACCCCGAAACAACGCCCGTGAACGGATGCTTGCGATGTATGAGATGTTCTCCTTGTTTGCATCGTGTCCGTTTTGCCACTCGTTTCCATGCCACCATCCCGTGGGAACCGGTTAACCAGGAGCACCCACCATCTTGCATGACACGTCCACGCCGCCCTTCATCTTTTGCACCGGTCTCTCAACAAGTTACCGGAACCGTTATGATGCCGTGGCATCATTTTCGGATTCGTCGCCGTGGCACCTTCTCTTTCCACCACGGTGACAAATGCTTCCTAACATGTTCACGTTAACTTTTAAAAAAAATTGCAAAAAACTTGCAAGTGTCATCCGCTTCATGATAACAACCTTAAAATGTTTAATTTGTTGCTTGTTTAACAAATTGCTAAATATGCACGTGGGGAGTTTCCGGAATTGTTGTTGTTATTTCCGGCCTCATTTAAAATGACCGGATAGTGTAGTTTGCTCATGCTTCACCCCTTGACGTGTTAATCAACATTTAAAATTGTTGTGTATATGAACTAGAGTGAAATAAATAATTGGATGTGGTGTTTTGTCAATATGCAACTCGTTGCATATTGAGCTCCACTTAATTTGTAGTGTTGTTTGTGCACCTTGCCATGCCATGCATAATTAAACCAGACATGCATCATACTTGGTTGTGCATCATAGGCCATGTTTATGCTTGTGTGTTTACTATGTCGTTTGCTTCTTTCGGGTTTGCTTCTCTCGTTAGCTTCGGTTTCGTTCTGGAGTTGTGAGGATTCGTTCGACTACCTTCGTTTGTCTTCTTCATGGACTCGTCCTTCTTCCTTGCGGGATCCCATGCAAGATGACTGTTCCCCGATATCACCTCTATCTTTGCCTATGCTAGTTGTCTCGCTCTTTAGCTATGCCTCGATGCCTTTTCCTGTTTGTCAGCCTCCTATGTTGCCATGAAACATTCTAACCGCCTTCCTAGCAAACCGTTGATTGGCTAAGTACGCTTTGCTCAGCCCCTCTTATAGCGTTGTTAGTTGCAGGTGAAGATTGAAGGTTGCTTCATGTTGAACTTTTTTATTGGGATAACACAATATATATCTATGTTAATTAATGCACATATATATTGGCAATGGGTGGAAGTCTTGGCCTTCTACTTGGTGTTTTGTTCCACTCATGCCACCTTAGGACCCGATAAACCGGTGTTATGTTCCTTGATTTTGCGTTCCTAACACAGTTGGGGTTTATGGGCCTCCTTTGATTCGCACTGCTTAGAACTATTCCAGCAAGGACCAACTTTGGTTTTACCTTTTGCCATAACTAAATAACTTGCATAGGGAATTTCCGGACCCCGAGGACTTAATTTTACAACCCGGGCCAGTGCTCCTCATGAGTGTTGGTCCAAACTCGAGGTATGTGGTATTACCTGTATGATCACCCATTCGGTCGTGGCGTGAGACGAGATACGCGCGGTTACTATCAGGGTGTTGGCATGCCGGGAGGTCTTGCTGGATTAGTTTTACCTTTGTCGAAATATCTCGAGCACTGGATTCCGAGAATACTCGGGTCTTCCCAATTTGGAGTTGCGACTCCGCAGATCGTGAGCTTGTGATGGGCTACGTTGGGACACCCCTGTAGGGTTTTGAACTTTCGAAAGCCGTGCCCATGGTTATGTGGCAGATGGGAATTTGTTAATATCCGGTTGTAGATAACTTGACACCATATCCTTGTTGCAATCCGTACTAAACTCTCCGCATGCTTATAGTGAAAATGAAGCTTTTACCAAACACATAGTTAATGCTTTGATGCAATCTTATGAAGAAAAACTGGAATTAGAAGTTTCTATACCTAGAAATCTTTATGATGAGTGGGAACCTACTATTAAAATTAAAATTAAGGATCATGAATGCTTTGCTTTGTGTGATTTGGGTGCAAGTGTTTCCACCGTCCCAAAAACTTTGTGTGAGTTGTTAGGGTTCCATGAGCTTGATGATTGTTCTTTAAATTTGCATCTTCCGGATTCTGCCATTAAGAAACCTATGGGAAGGATTAATGATGTTCTTATTGTTGCCAATAGGAATTATGTGCCCGTAGATTTCATTGTTCTTGATATAGATTGCAATCCTTCATGTCCTATTATTCTTGGTAGACCTTTCCTTAGAATGATTGGTGCAATTATTGATATGAAGGAATGAAAAATTAGATTCCAATTTCCATTAAGTAAAGGCATGGAACACTTTCCTAGAAAGAAAATTAAATTACCTTATGAATCTATTATGAAAGCCACTTATGGATTGCCTTCCTAAGATGGCAATACCTAGATCTATCCTTGTATCATGCCTAGCTAGGGGCGTTAAACGATAGCGCTTGTTGGGAGGAAACCCAATTTTATTTTCTTTGTTTTGGTTCTATTTAGGAATAAATATTGCATCTAGCTTATGTTTAGATGTGTTTTCGTGTTTTAATTAGTGTTTGTGCCTAGTAGAACCTTTGGGAAGACTTGTGTGAAGTTTATATGATCTTGCTGCAAAAAACAGAAACATTAGCGCTCACTAGAATAGTCACCAGATTTTACTGGAGAGTGCTATTTAGTTGATTCTTTTTGCAGATGATTACTAGACAATTCCTCACGGTTACCAATTTATTTCAAATTTTTTGGAGTTACAGAAGTATGCGAAAGTTACAGATTACTACAAACTGTTCTATTTTTGACAAATTCTGTTTTCCGTGTGTTGTTTGATTATTTTGATGAATCTATGAGTAGTATTGGAGGATATAAATCATAGAGAAGTTGAAATACAGTAGGTTTAACACCAATATAAACAAATAATGAGTTCATTACAATACCTTTGAGTGGTGGTTTGTTTTCTTATACTAACGGAGCTCACGAGATTTTTGGCTAAGTTTTGTGTTGTGAAGTTTTCAACTTTTGAGTATGGCTTTGATGGACTATGGAACAAAGAGTGGCAAGATACTAAGCTTGGGGATGCCCAAGGCACCCCAAGGTAAAATTCAAGGACAACCAAAAGCTTAAGCTTGGGGATGCCCCGGGAAAGCATCCCCTCTTCCGTCTTCATCTAACGGTAACTATACTCGGGACTATATTTTTATTCACCACATGATATGTGTTTTACTTGGAGCGTCATGTATGATTTGAGTCTTTGCTTGTTAGTTTTACACAATCATCCTTGCTGGACACACCTTTTTGAGAGAGATAAATATGGCCTAGAATTTGTTAGAACACTCTATGTGCTTCACTTATATCTTTTTAGCTAAATAGTTTTGCTCTAGTGCTTCACTTATATCTTTTAGAGCACGATGGTGATTTTATTTTGTAGAAATTGTTGACCTCTCATGCTTCACTTATATCCTTTTGAGAGTCTTTTAAAACAGCATGGTAATGTGCTTTGGTTATAAAACTAGTCCTAATATGATAGGCATCCAAGATAAATGTAGTAAAAACTTTCATACAAAGTGCATTGAATATGATAAGAAGTTTGATACTTGATGATTGTTTTGAGATATGAGGATAGTGATATTAGAGTCATGCTAGTGGAGTTATTATGAATTTGAGAAATACTTGTGTTAAAGTTTGTGATTCCCGTAGCATGCACGTATGGTGAACCGCTATGTGACAAAGTTAGAGCATGAGGTATTTGTAGAGTGTCATCCTTTGTGTGGAGGTCGGGGGCACGCGATGGTTAACTCCTACCAACCTCCCCCCTAGGAGCATGCGTTGATTGCTTTGTTTCGATGACTCGTAAATTTTTGCAATAAGTATATGATTTCTTTATGACTAATGATGAGTCCATGGATTATACGCACTCTCACACTTCCACCATTGCTAGCCTCTCTTGTACCGCACAACTTTCGCCGGTACCATACACCCACCATATACCTTCCTCAAAATAGCCACCATATCTACCTATCATGGTATTTCCATAGCCATTCCAAGATATATTGCCATGCAACTTTGCATCATTCCGTTCATATGACACGCTTCATATTGTCAGATTTCCATGCATCATCATGTAGCTGACATCGTATTTGTGGCGAAGCCACCATGCATAATTTTTCATACATGTCACTCTTGATTCGTTGCACATCTCGGTACACCGCCGGAGGCATTCATATAGAGTCATACTTTGCTCTAGTATCGAGTTGTAATATCGAGTTGTAAATCAATATAAGTGTGATGATCATCATTATTAGAGCATTGTCCCAAAGAAAAAAAAGAAAAGAAAAAAATGAAGGAAATGCCAAGAAAAAGAAAGGCCCAAAAAAAAGAAAAAAAGGAAAACAAAAGGAAAAAGAAAAGAAAAGAAAAGAAAAGGGACAATGCTACTATCTTTTTCCACACTTGTGCTTCAAAGTAGCACCATGTTCTTCGTGATAGAGAGTCTCATGTTTAGTCACTTTCATATACTAGTGAGAAATTTCATTATAGAACTTGGCTTGTGTATTCCAACGATGGGCTTCCCCAACTGCCCTAGGTCTTCGTGAGCAAGCAAGTTCGATGCACACCCAATTAGTTTATTTTGTTGAGCTTTCATACATTTTTAGCTCTAGTGCATCCGTTGCATGGCAATCCCTACTCACTCACATTGATATCTATTGATGGGCATCTCCATAGCCTGTTGATACGCCTAGTCGATGTGAGACTATCTTCCTCCTTTTTGTCTTCTCCACAGCCACCACTCTATTCCACCTATAGTGCTATATCCATGGCTCACGCTCATGTATTGTGTGAAAGTTGAAAGGTTTGAAAAATTGAGTATGAAAACAATTGCTTGGCTGAAACCGGGGTTGTGCATGATATGAATATTTTATGTGATGAAGAGGGAGCATAGCCAGACTATATGATTTTGTAGGGATAACTTTCTTTAGCCATGTTATTTTGAGAAGACATGATTGCTTTGTTAGTATGCTTGAAGTATTATTATTTCTTATGTCAATATAGACTTCTGTCTTGAATCTTTGGAATCTCAACATTCATGACACAATAAAGAGAATTACATTGAAAATTATGTTGGTTAGCATTCCACATCAAAAATTCTGTTTTTATCATTTACCTACTCGAGGACGAGCAGGAATTAAGCTTGGGGATGCTTGATACATCTCCAACGTATCTATAATTTTTGATTGTTCCATGCTATTATATATGATGTTTTGGATGTTTAATGGGATTAATTATACACTTTTATACTATTTTTCGGACTAACCTATTAACCCAAAGGCCCAGTCCAGATTACTGTTTTTTGGCCTATTTCAGGGTTTTGCAGAAAAGGAAAATCAAACGGAGTCCAAACTGAATGAAACCTTCGGGAGAGATATTTTTGGAGTGATATCTTCACGGGAGACTTGAGAACCATGGTAGAAGAGACACGTGGCGTCCACGAGAGTGGGGGCGCGCCCCCTCCCCTGGGCGCGCCCCCTGCCTTGTGGGCCCCATGTTGCTCCGCCGATGCCCTCCTTCCTCCTATATATACCCATGTAAACATCAAAGCAACAGAGAAAACCCTAATTCCACTGCCTCAACCTTCTGTTCCCGTGAGATCCCATCTTGTGGCCTATTCCGGAGCTCCGCCAAAGGGGGGATTGTCAGGGATATAACTATTAGGTATAAACCGCCCATGAGGGGCCGGTTTATGCCTACAAATAACTTATACTGAAGCCTAGGGAGACAGAGTATGGCGCATTACTCCAGAAGATTAAAGATCCAGGGCCCAAAGGGTGTTAGGGCTCGTAAATGTAAACCGCCATATGGCGTGTAACTTGTATTGTAAGATAGGAAAGATAGAGACCGAGCCGGGCACGTTTATGAGCCGACCTCGGGATTCTGTAAACCGGACCGGGCGTCATCCTGTGTATATAAAGGGACGACCCGACGATGGTTTAGGGACAGAGGACAACAACTCGAGACACGGGCAAAGCAGATTCACTCCCTCGTCATCGAAACCCTAGAAATACCACACCAAACTAGACATAGGCTTTTACCTTCATCGAAGGGGCCGAACTAGTATAAAATCCCTTGCATCCTTGTCCGCTTTAACCCCTTTAAGCTAACCCGTAGCGATGGCTCCACGACTAAGTCCTTTTGCTAGGACATCTGTCGTGACAAAACCACGACAGTTGTCGCCCACCGTGGGGCTATCGCACGATGGTTTTGAGTTCTTGAAGGGCAGCTTTGAAGGACTTAAGGGTTATGCAATGGGCCGGATGGCTAAGAGTCGTTGCGGCAAGATCTACATCGACGACGCAGGCTGGGGCCCCGAGGCCGATTCAATCGAGTACGGGTACCAGGTCCCCTTTGGTGGCATCCACGTCTACATTGGCAAGATCGGCGAACCGGGCCCTGAGCCAAACATCTGCTCCAACATCGTCGAGTCGGCTCAGCGTGCGAGACCTGCCCGGATTCGGCCCGCCGTGAAGCGTGTCTTCATGGGAGCGGTTCACGGAGCACAAGCTGAGGATGGATCAGAATCTGGTGGCGAGACCGTCGTTTATTCCAGCGACGAGTCATCCACCGGAGAAACCGAGTCTTTGTATCTACTGCAGGATGGCCGGTCTGGGGGCTGTTCCGACGGTGACAGTATTCCGGACACCCTTGATCCGCCGAGCCGAGTCGCGGTCTTCATGGCCGGATCACAATCTATGCAACAATCTTCAACTACGGCAGCGTTAACATCCGATCTGGCGGCGGCAGCAACAGCTGGGGTAGGAGGCCCTGTGCAGCTGCCGGCTCAAGTTCTATCCGCTTTATTCGACACTTTGACGGCACTACTAACCGCGGAGGTTAGCCAGGCTGAAAAGGTATAGCATGATGCAGAAGTTGCAAAAGTAAGGGGTCAAATAGATCAAGACAAGTTGGACCTGCCAGCTGAAAACACCAGGATGGCCGCGAGGCAAGCCGAGTTAGATGCTCAGGCTTATCGGCTCTTGTTGGATCAGACTGCATCGAATGACGTAATGAGGAGAAGGCGCCAGTCTCGCCTGCCTCCGGTTTACGAAGCAAGGAACCTCTTCAGTATGCCAGGAGCGGGAACCAGCAACCAGCCAACGATAAGCCAAGGAGAAGTGCCTGGAACGGGGGTGTCGGTCCAGCCGCAGGCCGCGGATCCAACCGTCAGATCGTTCCATCACAGCGTACACCAACGCCTCCCGGTCACTACTCCAACCCCTTGGATAACATAGTTGCAGCCGCTTCACGATTGGCGGCCCTTCCCATTGAAGGGGATCCCCTATAGCAGTGGAAGCAAGGCGAGATAGGGAGTTCCTGGAGACGGCGTTAACTCAGCAACAAGCTTACTCTCACAGCCGCGAGAGGATTCATTCCAGCCCCCGCCCAAGCCGGAGTTACAGCAGGCATATGGATGAACCGACCGTATCAAGTAGTGTGCGGAACCGTTACCTGCCGCAGAGGGATAACCCGGCGGGTGGAGGTGCAAATGCTCAAGAGGTAGTGGATCAGGGCATACATCGCCGAGAGAACGAGTTAGCAGCATAATATGAAGCCCGTCAACTTACATCGGTTCGTCCATCTACCACAATCGAGCCAGGAGTTTCTTCTAGCTCCTTGGGAGTACCATGTCTCACCCCCGCTTTACGCAATGTGCGACTGCCTAAGGACTTCAAAGGACCACACAAGGTGCCCAATTATACTGCTGATATGTCCCCCGAAGCGTGGGTTGAAAGCTACGAGATGGCAATGGAGATGCTGGACATGGATGATGCGGCATGTGCAAAATACTTCACCATGATGTTGGAGGGCACGGCTCGTACTTGGTTAAAAAGTTTACCGCAAAATTCCATCAGATCATGGGCCGAGTTACGGCGCCGGTTTATCAATAATTTCAAGGATACATGCAAGCAGCCCGTGTCCATTGTAGACTTGGAGGCTTGTGTTCAAGGGGAGAACGAATCAACAAGTCATTGGGTGCGTCGAGTGTTAGAGATCCTGCATTCCTCAGACCGCATCAATCCGGACACAGCAGTGGTGACATTGGAGGGCAATTGCTGGTTCGAACCTCTGAAGTTGAAGCTGGGACGGCTCAAACGTCACTGTAACGACATGGGAACACTTATGTGGGCCCTGGTGAAGTATGCCGATTCGGATAGTGCCAAATATCCAGAGTCTGATGATGAGAAGTCAGGAAAAGGAAAGAAGAACAGTAAAGCACCACAGTCTAATCCGATGAATCAGGGATACAATGGTAAGCGTAAAGCAGATAGCAGTTCAGATTTTGTGGCTAACACTAGTGCATAGGATGATGGCCAGCGCCACAAAGGTAGACCGCCCCCACGGGGTGGAGGATCAAATGTTAATCTGGAGCGCCAGATGAATCTGCCTTGCCCTAGGCATGGCACGAAGGAAAAGGCGGCCACACACCTTTGGAAGGACTACTTTATTATGAGGGAATTCAAAAATCGGTTCCAATACGATCATGGATCGTCCGGCGGTTCAGGCCCTGGCTTCCACGGGTCGGGTTATCAACGTGGTGGTTTCGGTCCAGGATTCCAAGGCAATAAGGGCGGCCACGGCAATCAGAACGGACATAATCAGCAGAACGGCCAGGGTGGTTATAATCATCAGGGCAATCATCAACAACAACAATCAGGCTATCAGAGTAACCCGAAACAGCTGAGTAGCAGGCAGTACCATGTCTTCACCACTAGCTTGTGCAAACGCGATCAGAAGGTCTATAAGAGGGCGGTGCACTCTGTTGAACCGGCAGTACCCCGTTACTTACGCTGGTCGGAGCAGCCCATAGTGTGGAGTCGTGAGGATCATCCACCCCGGATTGATAATCCGGGTCAGCTGACACTAGTAGTGGCACCTCAGGTTGGGGGGTATAATTTCACTAAGGTGCTCATGGACGGGGGCAGCAGCATCAATATCTTGTATTATGAGACTTTCCGTCGCATGGGACTGACAGACAAGAAGCTTAGGCCATCCAAAACTGTTTTCCATGGCATGGTACTTGGTAAATCGGCGTATTCGGTCGGTAAGATAGACCTGGAGGTTACGTTTGGAGATGAGCATGACTCGAGGTCGGAAACCTTGACCTTTTGAGGTGGTAAAAATCAAGAGTCCGTATCATGCCTTATTCAGGCGGCCGGTTTATGCTAAGTTCATGGCGAGGCCCTGTTACGTTTATCTACAGCTCAAGATGCCAGGTCATAAAGGAACTATCACGGTCCATGGGAGCCGGAAGATTGCTTTGGAATGTGAGGAAGGTGATGCAGCCTATGCTGTGGCGGTTTGTGCAACCGAGGAGTTGAAATTTTACAAGGATAATGTTGATCCGACGGATATGTCTCAGTTGAAGAAGCCGACTACCGAGCATGATCCGGCCTTGAAATTTAAATCAGCTGATGAGACCAAGCAGGTCGATTTTGTCCCTGGCGATTCATCCAAGCAGTTTACCATCAGTGCTAACCTGGATCCGAAATAGGAAAGCGCGCTCATCGAGTTCATCCGTGAGAATCGGGACATCTTTGCATGGAAACCTTCTGACATGCCAGGGGTACCGAGGGAACTCGCTGAGCACACTCTTAATATTGATCCCAAGTTTAAGCCGGTTACACAATTTCTCCGCCGCTTTAATGAAGAAAGGCGCAAGGCTATTGGTGAAGAGGTAGCCAGGCTCCTGGCGACAGGTTTTATAGTTGAGGTGTTTCATCCTGAGTGATTGGCTAATCCGGTGCTGGTGCTAAAAAAGAATGGCACTTGGCGAATGTGTGTTGATTACACAGATCTTAACAAGGCTTGCACAGCTAATCCTTTTGCCCTCCTCCGTATTGATCAAATCATTGATGGCACGACGAGTTGTGAGCGTTTAAGTTTTTTGGATGCATATTTCGGTTATCTTCAGATCAAGATGGCAGTTAAGGACCAGGAGAAAACGACTTTTATAACTCCTTTTGGAGCCTTCTGCTATGTATCCGTGCCTTTTGGGCTCAAGAGTGCCCAGGCGACCTATCAGCGTTGTGTACATAATTGTCTTCATAAGCAAATTGGGCAAACTTTCATGCGTACGTGGATGATATTGTGGTCAAGTTCAGGAAGAAAGAGACGTTGATAGCTGACTTGAAGGAAACTTTTGATAATCTTCGAGTTTATAAGATGATGCTTAATCCGGCCAAGTGCGTGTTAGGTGTACCAGTAGGCAAGCTCCTGGGGTTCCTTGTGTCAAACAGGGGAATTGAAGCTAATCCAGAGAAGATCAAGGCTATTACGTCCTTGGCTAAACCGGTGTGCATCAATGATGTTCAGCGCTTGGCAGGCTGCATTGCAGCACTGAGCCGGTTTATCAGCCGTTTGGGAGAGAAGGCCATCCCGCTTTACCAGATGATGAAAAAGACAGATCGCTTTGTCTGGAGTGATGCTGCTGATGCTGCGTTCGAGGACTTAAAAAAAGCAACTGGCAGAACCGCCCATCCTTGTCGCCCTAGTTGATAATGAGTCGTTGTTGTTATATGTGGCTGCTAACGCCTGAGCTGTAAGTGTTGCCATTGTAGTAGAGCGCAAGGAGGCGGGGAAGGAATATCCGGTTCAAAGGTCGGTTTACTATATTAGCGAGGTGCTCATTGAGTCGAAGCAGAGATACCCGCATTGGCAGAAATTGGTATACGGAGTCTTCATGGCAAACCGGAAGCTTAAGCAATATTTCAAGGCCATCCAATCACTGTGGTCAGTTCTGCCCCTCTGGGAGATATAATCCAAAACAGAGAAGCAACTGGCCGGGTTGCCAAGTGGTCCATTGAACTTGGTCCTCACGGGCTAAAATATATGCCTCACACTGCAATCAAATCTCAAGCATTGGTGGACTTCATCAACGATTGGACGGAGTTGCAGCACCGGAGGAGAAACCGGATCACACGTATTGGACTATTCACTTCGATGGATCCATGCAATTGGAGGGTCGGGGGCTGGAGTCGTATTAACTTCCCCACGAGGTGATAAGTTTTGTTATGTCCTTTGTTTAATGTTCCCTTGTACTAACAATGCAGCTGAATATGAGGCTCTCCTCCATGGTCTGCGAATGGCTAAGGACATGAATTTAAGCCGGGTTAAATGCTTCGGTGACTCAGATTTGGTGGCACAACAAGTGTCTGGTACTTGGGATTCCAAGGACCCACTTATGGCGGCATATCGTCAAGAGGTGGACGCTGTCGCTGGGCACTTCAAGGGTTATCAGGTGGACCATGTGGACCGGCGAAAAAATGAAGCGGCTGACGCATTAAGCCGTCTGGGTTCCCAGCGTAAACCGGTTCCACGTAATGTCTTCCTGGACGTATTGCATAATCCATCAGTGAAATTACCTTCAGAGGAAGACTTGGCTGTTCCTGATCCAAAGGCTCAATTGGTGGCGGTGCTTCACGCTATTCCGGATTGGACAGTCCCGTACCTGGCATATATGAACCGAGGTGAATTACCAGAGGATGAAGTCTTGGCCAGGCAGATAATCCGGTGGTCCAAGTCAATGACTATTGTCAATGGAGAACTGCATCATTGCAGTGTATCCGGGGCATTTCAACGTTGCGTGTTGCCAGAGGAAGGCTGCGAGATTCTTCGAGAGATACACAAAGGAGATTGTGGTCACCATGCCGGTTCAAAGTATTTGGTAGTTAAAGCCTTTCCTCATGGGTTTTATTGGCTGACAGCTCATGCTGATGCGGAGGACTTAGTCAAAAGGTGTGATGCTTGCCAGAAATTCTCACAACGTGCTCATATACCGGCTCAAGAATTGAGGATGATTCCAATTACCTGGCCTTTCATGACTTGGGGGCTAGATATGGTTGGGCCCTTTAAGAGATCTCCAGATAAGAAGACTCACCTTCTGGTGGCAGTTGATAAGTTTACCAAGTGGGTTGAGGAAGAGCCAGCCAGTAGGTGTGATGCAGCAACGGCGGTTCAATTCATTAAGAAGGTGATTTTCCAGTTTGGCTTTCCACACATTATTATAAATGATAATGGCACCAATCAAGAGATCTTGAGAGGCATCAAACCCCGGCTCATGGTTCGTTTGTAGAGGACGCCGGGTTGTTGGGTGGAGGAATTACCCTCTGTGTTATGGAGCATCAACACCACGACCAACAGGTCCACGGGTTACACGCCTTTTTTTCATGGTATATGGAGCTGAAGCAGTTCTCCCTAGTGACATCCGTCATGATTCACCTCGGGTGGCGGCTTACGTTCAAGCTGATAATGAAAAGGCACGGCAAGAAGCATTGGACCGGCTGGATGAGGAGCGTGACATTGCAGCGGCTCGATCGGCAATTTACCAGTAGGATCTGCGTCGATACCATAGTAGCCGAGTTAAAACCAGAATGTTTCAAGAAGGCGATCTAGTGCTGCGGCTCATCCAAGACCAGACAGATATGCACAAGCTATCCCCGCCTTGGGAAGGACCCTTTGTGGTCAACAAGAATCTGCACAATGGGTCATACTACCTCATCGACATTCGAGAACATAAGGACTCATGCACCGCGGAGGAGGAGACCCGACGGCCGTGGAACATCGCTCATCTCCGACCTTACTACACCTGAGCCATAGGCTCCGCTTTATGTACATATATTCGCAATGTATATATTATGATCAATATAATAAACCGGCATCCCTTTTAAAGCGGGGTATCTGCTGCTTTTTCATAAGAGTTTGTCACATGGGGGCTTCTGTGTGTAAAACGGAGTTCCTATGGCCCTCTTAGACCGGCTATCAAGCCAATATCATCATAAGAGCACAACTTTGGTTACTTCAGTAATCCGGCTATCAAGCCAACATGATGGTAAGGGGCAAAAGAGAGTTTGATGCATAGCACAACTCAAACATAGGCACCCGATGAGCATAGCTCACAATGTTACTTGGGGGCTCTTGTCGCACATCGACAAAGATCTTTTAAGGCCCTTGTAATAGGCTATCAAGCCACAGCTTGGAAACCTGGTGTATACACCTAAAACCCCGGGTTAACCTGCCTGCATCAAGTAAGTCACTCCACCCAGGTAAACCTGGTATGACCCGTCAAACGATTGACAAGTCAATCTTATAACAGACCCTGAACTTGTCAACGTTAAAATGACGATTGGTTAAAGATTGAGGTCCATCTTAACAGGCTTTGTAAAATGGTTTAACTCAGCGGCCTGGCAGCCCATGAAAAGCCTCGAATTTGGAGCCTGGCAGCTTGTAAAAAGCCTCGACTACAAGTTTTTATTTGCTTTGTTTGCCAAGCTTTTTACTTCTCATTGAGATTGTTGATATCCATCCGATATGTATTGATTTGACCTAGTGGTTGACTACAAGTCACCACCGTTAATAAACCGACATTTACAGAACTCGGTCTGGTTTTTATTACAAATCGCTAGTATGATCTACAACTAAGCCAGTGTTTATTACAACTCGGTATGGTTTCATCATGAACCGGCAAAATATTGCAGGAGTCATCAATACTCACAATTTGGGATCATCATCCTTACTGCAAAAGTTGGTCAAGCCAACGACACGATTTTATATCACAGGTATGATATATGTTTCATATTTTAAATACAGCTCAGGTAATAAATCTAGATCATGTATTTGGGCATTATGACCCGTCCGGCGATAAGCCGCTAGGACCCTTTAAATTTTGTCTTCTGCAGAAATAGGTTGAGTAAAACTGTTCAGCGTAATAAGCAGAAATACTATGAAACTGCCGGATTGAGCAATGTTATGCAGAGGGAATATGCGTGAAGACATGACCAAATGTTTCAGCTATCCTATTACAAGGCGTTTTACAGCCCAAAAGAATATCTATTCCTCGCCAAGTATTGCGACACACTAAACATTAAACCGGCACCGGTTCATGGCTCCTCGTCAGCCCGGCCAGACGGTTGTGTATCATCCTGCGCCATCTCTTCTTTGTTTTCATCCAACAGCTGGAAGTCAGTGGTTGCCCAATGGATCTTTGTCAGAGCCTGGAAAACAGCTTCATGGGTTATGAGCTCAGACGGTTCAACATTAGGGGCATAGGTATGCTTACGGACGGACGGGATGAGATCCTCCACTTCATGGATCGGCGCATTGACCCGACGATTGTCAACATCGTAACCCGCCTGATAGCGGGACATATCAGCTTCATCGGCTAATTTGCTGGCCAAGGGCCGCATTTCTCTTGTCAAAGCCCGCAGATCTTCGTTGGTGAATTCTGATCCGTCCTCCTTCATGCTTGGGTAGCCGTTTATTACATCGGCCGGATCAAGATCAGGTACCCAAACCTTTGCCTGAGTTAATGCAGTTAAAGCGCCCACCCTGGCAGCTGATTTCTTGAGTTCTCCAAATCGGGCGGGTAGCACTGATAACTTTTCCAACGTCTCCTTGATCAATGTGGGGGCCGGTTTGTTATGAGAAACAGCACAAATAATCCTTTGAGCATCGGTATAAAGCTGCTCTATAAGTGTATAGGCAGCCTTCAGCTTCTTCTGCATATCAACACCAAGATGAGTAGTACGTTTCCCTACGTCAATGGAACTAGGGTTAAACCGGAAGATTGTAGAGATATCATATTCAGAGTTATGATAAGAGTACTTACCAAAGACAGCAGTAGTCATGGCGTTTATCTGCCGCTTTAAGCCAGATAGCTCTTCTGACATTGGATTGAGGGCGGCATCTGCGTCAACTGCCCTTTTCTCCGAAGCGGCTCTTTCTGCCTCCCAATCCACCCGTTCCTTCTGGAAGTCTTTCTTCAATTTCTCCATGCTTGCTAAGGCGATGGTCAGCTCATCCTTGGTCTTGGAAGCGGCGGTTTCTGGAATTTCAGGTTGTCTTGGAGATCAGCTACTTGAGATTCTTTCTGGTTTAGAGCAGCCTGCAATGAGAAGCACATATCATACATTGGTAAAGCATATTGGAAGTCCCAAGCACATAACAAGTTATACACTTAGCACTTGGGGGCTAATGCGTATTTGCAGTTATCAGGCATTTTTATCAAAAGTCCCAAGCACATAACAAGTTATACACTTGGCATTTAGGGGCTAATGCGTTGTTGTTCAAAGAGGGTTACATAATAAAATTCCCTGTTCATTCTGAAGAGATAAACCAGCCCTTGGGGACTACACATGTGAAAAATTACGTATTGGGCATTCTGAAGTCCCGGTTCATCCTGAAGAGATAAACCGGCCCTTTGGGGCTGCGGTGGAGTTGAGACAAGCTATTGGGCTTAGGCAGGAATAAGATTGCAGGAAATTAAGCAGAAGTTTACCTCATATCGTTCCTTCATCAGATTCACTAAACCAGCTTCATAATCGCGGTTGGTATACAACCGGTTCAGATAACCGGAATGAAGGTCCTGGGCGCTGAGTTGAGCATAGCTGGACAAATCGGCATTCCATTTGCCTTTATATTTACCAGAGACTTCTTCTTTAGCAGTATGTTTGGATAAAGCAACGGGTTCATCAGGAGCGGTGTGATCAAAACCAGTAATTTGGACATCTTCTGTTGAAGCGGCATCGGCTCTGGCAGGGCTGGTCGGAGTAGTACTAGCCCGGACTGGGCTAGTTGGATTATCGCCAAGGACCATTGGCGCAGCTTCTTGTTCAGTAAAGGTTTCATGATCCGGTGGAGGAGGCTCATCATGCAAGACATCAGCATGTTCTTCGGCTGGCTCGGGATTCTTTTCCGGTTCAGGGTTTGTATCATCACCCGTCGGTTTATTCAATTTAGCCTTCTTGCTAGGCTTTGGCTTACAGCGAAATTTAAAGGTAAAGATAGTCAGTGGAGTAAAAGAAAAGGATTAACAGGAAAATAAAAACTTACCTAGGAACAGTTTTGAGAGGAGAAAGTTGTGTGGCTGTTGACTCGCCGGATGACAAACGAGGAGTGTCCTGATAATTTGAATTAGATGGATTAAGAGGCTGGCGAATATGAACCGCTTTGGGATAAAGAACATATGGAATATACAAGACCTCTGATCGACGTCTCCGGGCCGGTGTCTGTGGTAAACCGGTGGATTCGATAACTTGACCACTGTGCCAAGTTGTGCGGCGAGCTTCATGTTGCTGTTTGTTCAAAATAAAGTTTGGATCGAAGTAAGCGAAAGGGTGAGAAAATTGTACTTTCCGGCTTGCTCGACGAATTTTCGGTGTTGGCAGAGGATCTGAACCGGAGGAAAGGGTAATTACCTCAACATCCTCAGCCTGGCTGCCTTCAGCATTTTCCTGAGTATAATCATTGTCAATAAGATGCAAGAAAAGGGAGCCAAGGGAGTCAAGTGAAACCTCCGAGGCCGCTTCATCATCATTATCAGGATTTAAATCGGATGTCTCAGTGGTTTTCTTTTTTGAGGTTTTCTTAACAGTCTTGGTCTTGAGGCGAGCTGCCTTTACGGGTTTATCCTGGGGTTTCCTCTTCCAGAACGGATCATTACCCTGATAAAGGTTGTGAGGTCATTCAGAAAATATACTAAAACATATTGAAATAAAGCAAACAATATAATAAGACTTAACGATGGCGGTTTATTGGATTCACAAAAAGGGGCCAGCCCAGTTTTGCTGCAGGCGTCCACCGGTTCATTCAATATCTTCTTAACAGATTCATTGACTTCACTCTATGATAGCACAACTTCAGCATGGCGTAGAGGATCTTTGGGGTTTCCGGTGTATTCACACATCAAACCGGAACACCGGCTTAACGGTAGAATGCTCCAAGAAATCCAACAGTGGACAAAAGCAATGCCTGTTAAGCCGTTGGCGGTAAAGGCCCGGAGCTTTGAGAGCTGCAGGGCGTATTGGGATCGTTCTTGGGCACTTAGCCGTTGGGGGAAAGGATGATTATCAGGAAGCTGGTGAGGACGGTAACCCGGCAGAGGATTTTCATCAGCTGGAGATGTGTCTAGACAATAAAACCAAGTCTGGTTCCAATCTTTAGGGTGACTATGGTGCTTGGCGTGAGGAAAGCTGACATCCTTCCTTTTCTGGATGGACATGCCGCCAAGTTCAGTGTTGGGCCCGTCTGTAAACTCTGTGCGGCGGTTTAAGTGGAAGAAATCCCTAAACAGTTCAACTAAAGGTTCCTCTTGCAAGTAAGCTTCACAAAATACTTGAAAGTTGCAAATGTTGGACACCGAGTTGAAGGAAATATGCCCTAGAGGCAATAATAAAGTTATTATTTATTTCCTTATATCATGATAAATGTCTTTTATTCATGCTAGAATTGTATTAACCGGAAACTTAATACATGTGTGAATACATAGACAAAACAGTATGTCCCTAGTATGCCTCTACTAGACTAGCTCATTGATCAAAGATGGTTATGTTTCCTAGCCATAGACATGAGTTGTCATTTGATCAACGGGATCACATCATTAGGAGAATGATGTGATGGAGAAGACCCATCCGTTAGCATAGCACTATGATCGTTTAGTTTAACTGCTATTGCTTTCTTCATGACTTATACATGTTCCTATGACTATGAGATTATGCAACTCCCGAATACCGTAGGAACACCTTGTGTGCTATCAAACGTCACAACGTAACTGGGTGATCATAAAGATGCTCTACAGGTGTCTCCGAAAGTATTCATGGTGTTGGCATAGATCAAGATTGGGATTTGTCACTCCGAGTGTCGGAGAGGTATCTCTGGGCCCTCTCGGTAACACACATCATAATAAGCCTTGCAAGCAAAAGACTAATGAGTTAGTCACGAGATGATGTGTTACGGAACGAGTAAAGAGACTTGCCGGCAACGATATTGAACTAGGTATAAAGATACCGACGATCGAATCTCGGGCAAGTAACATACCGTTTGACAAAAGGAACAACGTATGTTGTTATACGGTTCTGACCGATAAAAGATCTTCGTAGAATATGTAGGAGCCAATATGAACATCCAGGTTCCGCTATTGGTTATTGACCAGAGATGAGTCTCGGTCATGTCTACATAGTTCTCGAACCCGTAGGGTCTGCACGCTTAACGTTTGATGACGATCGGTATTATGAGTTTTTGAGTATTGATGTACCGAAGGTAGTTCAGAGTCCCGGATGAGATCACGGACATGACGAGGAGTCTCGGAATGTCCGAGACATAAAGATTGATATATTGGACGGCTATATTCGGACACCGGAAGTATACCGGAAAAGTTTCGGATTTATCGGGAATGCCGGAGGGGGTTACCGGAACCCCCTACGAGAGGGGATGGTCCATAGTGGGCCTAAAGGGTGAGAGAGAGGCAGCCCATAGGGCTGGCCGGCGCCCCCACCTAGGAATCCTAGTTGGACTAGGATTGGGGGGGCGCCACCTCTCCTATTTCCTTTCCCCCTTCTTCCTTTCGGTGAATCCTACTAGGAATAGGATTGCAATCCTATTCCTAGTAGGAGTCCCTTCCTAGCCGCACCATAGAGGATTGGCCGGCCCTCCTCCCTTGCTCCTTTATATACGGGGGCAAGGGGGCACCCAAAGACACACAAGTTGATTTGTTTTAGCCGTGTGCGGTGCCCCCCTCCACAGAATCACACCTCGGTCGTACCGTCGCGGAGCTTAGGAGAAGCCCTACGCCGGTGATCACATCATATCCGTCACCACGCCGTTGTGCTGACGAAACTCTCCCGTGAAGCTCAACTGGATCAAGAGCTCGTGGGACGTCATCAAGCTGAACGTGTGCTGAACGCGGAGGTGCCGTACGTTCGGTGCTTGATCGGTTGGATCGTGAAGAAGTTCGACAACATCAACCGCGTCACTTGACGCTTCCGCTCCCGGTCTACGAGGGTACGTAGATGCACTCTCCCCTCTCGTTGCTATGCATCTGGTAGATAGATCTTGCGTGATCGTAAGAAAATTTTAAAATACTACGTTCCCCAACAGTGGCATCATGAGCCAGGTCTATGCGTAGATGATATGCACGAGTAGAACACAATAAGATTGTGGACGATACTAGTCATACTGCTTACCAGCATGTCATACTTTGCTTCGGCGGTATTGTGAGATGAAGCGGCCCAGACCGACATTACGCGTACGCTTACGCGAGACTGGTTTCACCGTTACGAGCACTCGTTGCTTAAAGGTGACTGGCGGGTGTCTGTCTCTCTCACTTTAGCTGAATCAAGTGTGGCTACGCCCGGTCCTTGTGAAGGTTAAAACAGCACATACTTGACGAAACATCGTTGTGGTTTTGTATGCGTAGGTAAGAACGGTTCTTGCTAAGCCCGTAGCAGCCACGTAAAACTTGCAACAAACAAAGTAGAGGACGTCTAACTTGTTTTTGCAGGGCATGTTGTGATGTGATATGGTCAAGACATGATGAGTTATACAGTTTTGTATGAGATGATCATGTTTTGTAAAGTTATCGGCAACTGGCAGGAGCCATATGGTTGTCGCTTTATTGTATGAAATGCAATCGCCATGTAATTGCTTTAGTTTATCACTAAGCGGTAGCGATAGTCGTAGAAGCAATAGTTGGCGAGACGACAACGATGCTACGATGGAGATCAAGGTGTCAAGCCGGTGACGAAGGTGATCATGACGGTGCTTTGGAGATGGAGATCAAAAGCACAAGATGATGATGGCCATATCATGTCACATATTTTGATTGCATGTGATGTTTATCTTATTATGCTTCTTATTTTGCTTAGAACGACGGTAGCATTATAAGATGATCCCTTACTAAATTTCAAGGTATAAGTGTTCTCCCTGAGTATGCACCGTTGCGAAAGTTCGTCGTGCCGAGACACCACGTGATGATCGGGTGTGATAAGCTCTACGTTCAAATACAACGGGTGTAAGCCAGTTTTGCACACGCAGAATACTCGGGTTAAACTTGACGAGCCTAGCATATGTAGATATGGCCTCAGAACACTGGAGACCGAAAGGTCGAGCGTGAATCATATAGTAGATATGATCAACATAAGATGTTCACCATTGAAAACTACTCCATCTCACGTGATGATCGGACATGGTTTAGTTGATTTGGATCACGTGATCATTTAGATGACCAGAGGGATGTCTATCTAAGTGGGAGTTCTTAAGTAATATGATTAATTGAACTTTATTTTATCATGAACTTAGTCCTGGTAGTATTAGCATATCTATGTTATAGATCAATAGCTCGCAATGTTGCTCCCCGTTTATTTTTCATATGTTCCTAGAGAAAACCAAGTTCAAAGATGTTAGTAGCAATGATGCGGAATTGTTCCGTGATCTGAGGATTATCCTCATTGCTGCACAGAGAAATATGTCCTTGATGCACCGCTAGGTGACAGACCTATTGCAGGAGCAGATGTAGACGTTATGAACGTTTTGACAAAAGCTCAGTATGATGACTACTTGATAGTTTAGTGCACCATGCTTTACGGCTTATAACCGGGACTTCAAAAACGTTTTGAACGCCACGGAGCATATAAGATGTTCCAAGAGTTGAAATTAGTATTTCATACTCATGCCCGTGTCGAGAGGTATAAGACCTCTGACAATACTTTGCCTACAAGATGGAGGAGAATAGCTCAACCAGTGAGCATGTGCTCAGATTGTCTGGGTACTACAATTACTTTAATCAAGTGGGAGTTAATCTTCCTGATAAGATAGTAATTGACAAAGTTCTCTAGTCACTATCACCAAGTTAGTAGAACTTCGTGATGAACTATAATATGCAAGGGATGACGATAGGAATTCCCAGCTCTTCGCGATACTGAAGTAGGCAAAGGTAGAAATCATGAAAAAACATCAAGTGTTGATGGTTAACAAGACCACTTGTTTCAAGTAAAGGGCAAAGGGATAGATGGGGAACTTCAAGAAGAATGACAAGCAAGTTGTCACTCCCGTGAAGAAACCCAAAGCTAAACTCAAGCCTGAAACAAGTGCTTATACTGCAAAGGAAATGGTCACTAAAAGTGGAACTGCCCTAGATACTTAGCGGATAAGAAGGATGGCAAAGTAAACAAAGGTATATTTGATATACAGATTATTAATGTGTATTTTACTAGTGTTCATAGCAACCCATCGGTATATGATATTGGTTCAGTTGCTAAAGAATAGTAACTCGAAGTGGGAGTTGCATAATGAACATAAACTAGTTAAAGGATGAAGTGACGATGTATATTGGAAGCAGTTCCAAGATTGATATGATCATCATCGCACACTCCCTATACTTTCGGGATTAGTGTTGAACCTAAATAACTGTTATTTGGTGTTTGTGTTGAGCATGAATGTGATTAGATCATGTTTATTGCAATACGGTTATTCATGTAAGTTATAGAGAATAATTGTTGTTCTGTTTAAATGAATAAAACCTTCTATGGTCATACACCCAATGAAAATAGTTTGTTGGATCTCGATCGTGTGATACACAATATTGAAGCCAAAAGATGCAAGGTTAATAATGATAGTACAACTTATTTGTGGCACTGCCGTTTAAGTCATATTGGTGTAAAACGCATGAAGAAACTCCATAATAATGGACTTTTGGAATCACTTGATTATGAATCACTTGGTGCTTGCGAACCATGCCTCATGGGCAAGATGACTAAAACTCCGTTCTCCGGAACTATGGAGCGAGCAACAGATTTGTTGGAAATCATACATTCCGATGTATGTGGACCAATGAGCGTTGATGCTCGCGGCGGGTATCGTTATTTTCTGACCTTCACTGATGATTTGAGCAGATATGGGTATATCTACTTAATGAAACACAAGTCTGAAACTTTTGAAAAGTTCAAAGAATTTCAGAGTGAAGTAGAGAATCATCGTAACAAGAAAATAAAGTTTTCTACGATCTGATCGTGGAGGAGAATATTTGAGTTACGAGTTTGGTCTTCATTTGAAACAATGTGGAATAGTTTCACAGCTCACGCCACCCGGAACACCACATCATAATGGTGTGTCCGAACGTCGTAACCGTACTTTATTCGATATGGTGCGATCTATGATGTCTCTTACCGATTTACCACTATCATTTTGGGTTATGCATTAGAGACAGCTGCATTCACGTTAAATAGGGCATCATCTAAATCCGTTGATACGACACCTTATGAACTATGGTTTGGCAAGAAACCAAAGTTGTCGTTTCTTAAAATTTGGGGCTGCGATGCTTATGTGAAAACACTTCAACCTGATAAGCTCGATCCCAAGTCAGAAAAATGTGTCTTCATAGGATACCCAAAAGTAACTGTTGGGTACACCTTCTATCACAGATCCGAAGGCAAAAATTCGTTGCTAAGAACGGATCCTTTCTAGAAAAAGAGTTTATCTCGAAAGAAGTGAGTGGGAGGAAAGTAGAACTTGATGAGGTAATTGTACCTTCTCCCATATTGGAAAGTAGTACATCACAGGAAATTGTTCCAGTGATTCCTACACCAATTAGTGAGGAAGTTGATGATAATGATCATGAAACTTCGGATCAAGTTTCTACTGAACGTCGTAGATCAACCAGAGTACGTTCCGCACCAGAGTGGTACGGCAACCCAGTTCTGGAAATCATGTTACTAGACCATGATGAACCTACGAACTATGAGGAAGCGATGATGAGCCCAGATTCCGCAAAATGGCTCGAAGCCATGAAATCTGAGATGGGATCCATGTATGAGAACAAAGTATGGACTTTGGTTGACTTGCCCGATGATCGGCAGGCCATCGAAAATAAATGGATCTTCAAGAGGAAGACCGACGCTGACGGTAATGTTACTGTTTACTAAGCTCGACTTGTTGCGAAAGGTTTTCGACAAGTTCAAGGAGTTGACTACGATGAGACTTTCTCACCTGTAGCGATGCTTAAGTCTGTCCGAATCATGTTAGCAATTGCCACATTTTATGAAATCTGGCAAATGGATAACAAAACTGCATTCTTTAATGAATTTATTAAAGAAAAATTGCATATGATGCAACCCGAAGGTTTTGTCAAATCCTAAAGGTGCTAACAAAGTATGCAAAGCTCCAGCGATCCATCTATGGACTGGTGCAAACATCTCGGAGTTGGAATATACGCTTTGATGAGGTGATCAAAGCATATAGTTTTATGCAGACTTTTGGAGAAGCCTGTATTTACAAAAAGTGAGTGGGAGCACTACAAACTTTCTGATAAGTATATGTGAATGACATATTGTCGATCGGAAATGATGTAGAATTTTCTGGAAAGCATAAAAGGATATTTGAATAAAAGTTTTTCATTGAAAGACCTCGATGAAGCTGCTTATAAATTAGGTATCAAGATCTATAGAGATAGATCAAGACGCTTAATTGGACTTTCACAAAGCACATACCTTGATAAGATTTTGAAGAAATTCAAAATGGATCAGTCAAAGAAAGGTTCTTGCCTGTTTTACAAGGTATGAAGTTGAGTAAGACTCAAAGCCAGACCACGGCAGAAAAATATAGAGAGAATGAAAGTCATTCCCTATGCCTCAGCCATAGGTTCTATAAAGTATGCCATGCTGTGTACAAAACACGTTGTGTACCTTGCCAAAAGTTTGACAGGGAGGTACAATAGTGATCCAGTAGTAGATCACTGTACAGCGGTCAAAATTATCCTTAGTAACTGGATGACTAAGGAAATATTTGTCGATTATGGAGGTGATAAAGAGTTCGTCGTAAAGGGTTACGCCGATGCAAACTTTGACACTAAATTCAGATGACTCTGAGTATCAATCTGGATGCATATTGAAAGTGGGAGCAATTAGCTAGAGTAGCTTTATGCAGAGCATTTATAGACATAGAAATTTGCAAAATACATAGGGATCTGAATGTGACAGACCCGTTGACTAAACTTCTCTCACAAGCAAAAACATGATCACACCTCATTACTCTTGGGTATTAATCACATAGCAATGTGAACTAGACTATTGACTCTAGTAAACCCTTTGGGTGTTTGTCACATGGCGATGTGAACTATGGGTGTTATTCACATAGCGATGTGAACTATCGGTATTAAATCACATGGCGATGTGAGCTAGATTATTGACTCTAGTGAAAGTGGGAGACTGAAGGAAATATGCCCTAGAGGCAATAATAAAGTTATTATTTATTTCCTTATATCATGATAAATGTCTTTTATTCATGCTAGAATTGTATTAACCGGAAACTTAATACATGTGTGAATACATAGACAAAACAGTATGTCCCTAGTATGCCTCTACTAGACTAGCTCATTGATCAAAGATGGTTATGTTTCCTAGCCATAGACATGAGTTGTCGTTTGATCAACGGGATCACATCATTAGGAGAATGATGTGATGGACAAGACCCATCCGTTAGCATAGCACTATGATCGTTTAGTTTAACTGCTATTGCTTTCTTCATGACTTATACATGTTCCTATGACTATGAGATTATGCAACTCCCGAATACCGTAGGAACACCTTGTGTGCTATCAAACGTCACAACGTAACTGGGTGATCATAAAGATGCTCTACAGGTGTCTCCGAAAGTATTCGTGGTGTTGGCATAGATCAAGATTGGGATTTGTCACTCCGAGTGTCGGAGAGGTATCTCTGGGCCCTCTCGGTAACACACATCATAATAAGCCTTGCAAGCAAAAGACTAATGAGTTAGTCACGAGATGATGTGTTACGGAACGAGTAAAGAGACTTGCCGGCAACGAGATTGAACTAGGTATAAAGATACCGACGATCGAATCTCGGGCAAGTAACATACCGTTTGACAAAAGGAACAACGTATGTTGTTATACGGTTCTGACCGATAAAAGATCTTCGTAGAATATGTAGGAGCCAATATGAACATCCAGGTTCCGCTATTGGTTATTGACCAGAGATGAGTCTCGGTCATGTCTACATAGTTCTCGAACCCGTAGGGTCCGCACGCTTAACGTTTGATGACGATCGGTATTATGAGTTTTTGAGTATTGATGTACCGAAGGTAGTTCGGAGTCCCGGATGAGATCACGGACATGACGAGGAGTCTCGGAATGTCCGAGACATAAAGATTGATATATTGGACGGCTATATTCGGACACCGGAAGTATACCGGAAAAGTTTCGGATTTATCGGGAATGCCGGAGGGGGTTACCGGAACCCCCTACGAGAGGGGATGGTCCATAGTGGGCCTAAAGGGTGAGAGAGAGGCAGCCCATAGGGCTGGCCGGCGCCCCCACCTAGGAATCCTAGTTGGACTAGGATTGGGGGGCGCCACCTCTCCTATTTCCTTTCCCCCTTCTTCCTTTCGGTGAATCCTACTAGGAATAGGATTGCAATCCTATTCCTAGTAGGAGTCCCTTCCTAGCCGCACCATAGAGGATTGGCCGGCCCTCCTCCCTTGCTCCTTTATATACGGGGGCAAGGGGGCACCCAAAGACACACAAGTTGATTTGTTTTAGCCGTGTGCGGTGCCCCCCTCCACAGAATCACACCTCGGTCGTACCGTCGCGGAGCTTAGGAGAAGCCCTACGCCAGTGATCACATCATATCCGTCACCACGCCGTTGTGCTGACGAAACTCTCCCGTGAAGCTCAACTGGATCAAGAGCTCGTGGGACGTCATCAAGCTGAACGTGTGCTGAACGAGGAGGTGCCGTATGTTCGGTGCTTGATCGGTTGGATCGTGAAGAAGTTCGACAACATCAACCGCGTCACTTGACGCTTCCGCTCCCGGTCTACGAGGGTACGTAGACGCACTCTCCCCTCTCGTTGCTATGCATCTGGTAGATAGATCTTGCGTGATCATAGGAAAATTTTAAAATACTACGTTCCCCAACAAGAGTTTGGCCCAATATCTTGGGGGTGGAGTTGGAAGCTAGTCAATACATCATGAAAGAATTTTTATCCAGGAGGGTTAAACCCTTGGGATAAATGATCAACAAATACAATCACTTCTCCATCTTTGGGCTCTGGAGGACATTCTAGCCCAGGAATTCTCCAATGGATGACATCCTTCTTGCCTAAAGCGCCAACCTTGGCCCAACCGTTCAGTTCCTCTTCGGTAACCCGGGATGGAACCCAATTGCAGGAAGTGAATTGCTTGGCTTGCTTTGCCATTTTGAAGGAAAAAGCTGAAATTACAGTGAAGGGCCGGTTTATAATCTATGACTGGCAGGTATTGAGAAATATGCAATAATAAACCGGAGTTAACTATAGGAAGTATTACGAGGGAAACTGCAAATGGCAGTTTAAGCGGGGCCTAATGATATCTACCGGTTTATGATTTTTTCTAAAAAGATTAAACAGCCGGTGAGAAAGGTGCAGATCTAAAGTTATGGAAAAATAGGTTTCGCAAATCAGCAGCAGAATTACAGATCTATGGCATGTCAAAAAGTTCAGAAATATTTAGGATCAATACTGAACGAGTACTGCAGCAGTTCAAACGAACCTAGATTGGTGTGACGCCCCCGATTTGACCGTACACTAATCATGCACGCAAATGTGTACGACCAAGATCAAGGACTCACTGGAAGATATCACAACACAACTCTAGACACAAATTAAAATAATACAAGCTTTATATTACAAGCCAGGGGCCTCGAGGGCTCGAATACATAAGCTCGAAACACAAGAGTCAGCGGAAGCAACAATATCTGAGTACAGACATAAGTTAAACAAGCATGCCTTAAGAAGGCTAGCACAAAAGTAACGACGATCGAAAAGGCAAGGCCTCCTGCCTGGGACCTCCTAACTACTCCTCGAAGCCGAACTCCATGTAGAAACATCATCGGGATCCTCTGGGTCCTGGACTCCACCACCTGGTTGCATCATCCGAGTAGAAGGAACAGAAGGGGGGAAAAGGGGGAGCAAAGCAACCGTGAGTACTCATCCAAAGTACTCGCAAGCAAGGATCTATGCTACATATGCAATGATATCTGTGTAAAGGGATAATATATGTGGGTTAAACTGCAGAATGCCAGAATAAGAGGGGGATAGCTAATCCAATCGAAGACTACGCTTCTGGCCACCTCCATCTTGCAGCAGTAGAAGAGAGTAGATGGAAGTATCAAGTATCCTCGTATCTCGCGGCCTCCGTCTTGCAGCAGTAGAAGGGAGTAGATGTTGAGTTCACCAAGCAACAACGTATAGCATAATCCTACCCGGTGATCCTCCCCTCGTCGCCCTGTGAGAAAGCGATCACCGGGTTGTATCTGGAACTTGTCTGGGTGTGTTTTATTAAGTATCCAGTTCTAGTTGTCATGAGGTCTGAGTACAACTCCGGGTCGTCCTTTTACCGAGGGACACGGCTATTCGAATAGATTAACTTCCCTGCAGGGGTGCACCACATAACCTAGCACGCTTGATCCCATTTGGCCGGACACACTTTCCAGGGTCATGCCCGGCCTCGGAAGATCAACACGTCGCAACCCTACCTAAGCACAACAGAGAGGTCAGCATGCCGGTCTAAACCCTAAGCGCATGGGGGTCTGGGCCCATCGCCCAATGCACACCTGCATGTTGCGAGGGCGGCCGGTAAGCAGACCTAGCCTCTCCTAATACCAGAGTAGGCGTTCCGGTCCAATCCGGCGCGCGCCGCTAAGTCGCTGACGTCAAGAAGGCTTCGGCTGATACCACGACGTCGAGTGCCCATAACTGTTCCCACGCAGCTGGTTAGTGCGTATAGACCAAATGGCCAGACTCAGATCAAATACCAAGATCCCGTTAAACGTGTTATTATGAAATAACCGCGGACAACGACCAGGACCAGGCCCACCTGTCTCCTAGGTGGTCGCAACCCGCCCTATCGCTCCGCCACAAAGTAACCATCACGGGGCTGTCGGGAACCCAGGTCCACCACTACCTGGGTGGAACCACCTGCCCATTCAACCCCCATCTCCGAATCATCATCATGTGTATGTAAAGTATGCATATAGTATATACCCGTGATCACCACCCGAGTGATCACGACCCGATGGTATAGCATGGCAGACGGACAAGAATGAAGGGCCACTGATGGAATGCTAGCATCCTATACTAAGCATTAGGATGGCAGGTACAGGTATCAACAGTTGTAGCAACAATGTCAGGCTATGCAACAGAATAGGAGTAACCGAACAGTAACAGGCTACACTACTCTAATGCAAGCAGTAGAAAGAAGAATAGGCGATATCTGGTGAACAAAAGGGGGGGGGGGCTTGCCTGGAAGCTCTGCAGATGAAAGGAATCTTCGGAAGCGTAGCCGTTGTCGACACCGAAGCATCAAGGGTCTCGGGGTCTATCACGGTATCGGAGCCTACCGAAAAGAAGCAACGAAGGGGAAACAAATAAATAACAGCGCAAACAATAGCAACACAAAGAATAACATGGCAATACGCGGTGTTACGTGTGACCTAACGCGGTAGGAGGTGATACTGGCAAGGATGAAATACATCCGGGAAAGTATTCCCGGCGTTAGGCATTTTCGGGCAGATGAAACGGAGGGGAATGTTGCATGTTCGGTATGATAGAGATGTGTGGCGGACGAACGGACCGCGTATTCGGATTCGTCTCGTCGTTCTGAGCAACTTTCATGTACAAAGTATTTTCATCCGAGTTGTGGTTTAAAAGATATGATTTTCTAAAGTTTTTATTAATTTCTGGAATTTAATATTAATTAAATTAATTCGAAAAAGGGTTTATGACATCAGCACGACATCATGCTGATGTCAGCATGGTTGCCTGGTCAACCTGACCAGTGGGTCCAACTGGTCAGTGACACAGTATAATTAGTTCTATATTTAATTAACTAAACCTGATTAGTTTATCTAATTTAAAGTTAATTAGATTAATTACAATTAATTAATTTAATCTTAACATTATTCAATTTAGTTAATTGTCCATTAGGTTAATTAAAGACATGATTAATTAGATTAATTATCTAATTAATTAATTAATTAATTAATTAATATTATTAATTATTTCTATTTATATTTTTTTCTGTTTCCGTTCTGGGGCCTGGGCCCTCTTGTCATAGGGCCATAGGGGCTAGCGGGCTAACGGGCAGACGGGCACGGGCGCCGGGCGCCGCTGGGGCGGACCCGAGCGATGGCCGCGGCGACGGGCGCCGGCCGCGGCGGCTCGCGATGGCGCGAGGGGCCAGGGCGGAGCGGCGCTAGGGCGTGCGCGGGGAGGGGGGGGGCATGCGGGCAGGGACGGCCGCGGGAGGAGCTGCGGCGCCAGGAGAAGCGGGCTGCGGGACGAGCAACGACGCCGGGGAAGCGGGGCACGGGCGGCCGCGGCGCAGGGGTAAGCGGGGTGTGGGGTGCGGGCGGCAGGGGCGCCGGCCAGGGGCAGCGAGGCCACCAGGGGGGCGCCGGAGGTAGGGGCCGGGAGTGGGCCGGCGCAGTGAGCGCGGCCGGGGATGGCGCGGTGGCTGCCGGAGAGGCCGAGCGGGGCAAGCATGAGCGGAAGCAGGGGAGGCCAGCCGCGATGGCCGGGGGCGAGGTCAGGGGCGTCGCGGGCGCGGGCAGGAGGCGTTCGGGAGTGCGTGCGGGTGGGGAAGAAGCGCGAGGCGGTGAACGTGTGCGCGTGCGAGTGCGGAGAGCGGCGACCGCGACGACGGGGACGGGGAGAGAGGGAGAGGCCGGGGCCTCACCGCGGGGCCGTAGGGCAAAGGCAATGGGCTCGGGGAGGTCCGGCGGGGCAGATCGACGGCGGGGTGCGGCGGCCCGAGGAGGAAGTCGAGCACGGGGCGTCCTCGTGGGGCGGAGGTCGAGGGCACCATCGCGGGTGGTGGCTCGGGCCGAGGTTGCCGAGGCGACACACCAGCGCGGAGAGGGGAGGTGGTGGTGGCGGTGGCCGACGAGGCGGCGGCCGACTGGCGAGCGGGGCGCCGGCGGATCGGGAGCTCCTCTCCCGATCTTATCCAGGGGATATTTTGGGGGAGGGGTTGTGGCGTCGGTGGGGGGGTGTTAG
>LR738712.1:188086282-188124246 GCA_902687465.1 Secale cereale | reverse complement strand
GTCAGCTGGGCCGAGGTCCAAAGTGGGGGGGGGGGCTTTGCCCTTTATTTTTATTTTATTTCTTTTGTCTATTTTATTTACTATTTTGTTTTAGTTAGAACTCAAATGACTTTGAAATATTATAAAACTTAATTCCAAATTAGTAACCTACCAAAACCCGCTGAGATAAAATGCCCCAAAATTATTTTAACTTAGTTTACAATTATATATCAAATTAAAAGTATTTAATAATTATTCTAAATGATGTTTTAATTACTTTGGTGCATTAAACTATTTTATAAAAGTGTAGTTTCATTACCCACATTACTTATGAAACAACCGACACACTCAGAACATTTTAGTTTTAACGTTCGGAAACTTTTATTGTTTGACTAAATTTTAAATTTGAATTTGAATGGGTTTCGAACTAACGTGAGATTAGCAATAGTAATCGAAGTGATGTGGCATCATTACCAGAGGTTTACTGTAGCTTGATTACCCGGGCGTCACAATTGGGGAGTACTTTAGAGAAGGATAAATACGCTAAGTAAGCGGAGTTATTACTACAGTCGCAGACAAAAGCATCAAATCTACACTAGTCATCGGAGCTATGGCGAAGAATAAGGAAGAACAGCGAAGAACATCGCACTAGCCGTGACGAACTCGCAGGAAAAACCCTAATGAGATCTATAGGAAACATAAGGAAAGAACTTACCGGAGTTGTCGGGTGCGGAGGTGCGCCGGCGAGGCTCTGGTCCGAACAGGTTGATGCAGCGGCTTGAGTTGAAGAAGAGGGAAAGGTCGACGGCGGTGGCGGTGCTTAGGCACGTACGGGCACGAGGAAGAAGAAGGAGCAAAGAGATGAGGGGGGAGAAAGAAATAACCCCTCGCCCTATTTATAAGCCAAAGGGATAAACAGCAGGCACGTGAATCGAGGAGCCCGAAATTTGGATATGGGACGACACTATCGCCTCGATTTTCGGAGGATCAATAAATAAAGATTAAGACAGGTACAAGCATTAAATGGACAGGTGACGTCATGGTGCTTTAACATAGTTCAGGAAGATGACGACATGGCGGTTTACAAAATATTTGAAGCCACTGAGGACCAAACTTTTCTAAGGTGTTGAAGATTGACATGAATAGGTTCAAATCAATCTGGGGCCTAATGTTAGGGATATAACTATTAGGTATAAACCGCCCAGGAGGGGTCGGTTTATGCCTACAAAGAATTACTTATACTGAAGCCCAGGGAGACAGAGTATGGCGCATTACTCCAGAAGATTAAAGATCCAGGGCCCAAAGGGTGTTAGGGCCCGTAAATGTAAAACGCCATATGGCGTGTAACTTGTATTATAAGATAGGAAAGATAGAGACCGAGCCGGGCACATTTATGAGCCGGCCTCGGGATTTTGTAAACCGGACCGGGTGTCATCCTGTGTATATAAAGGGACGACCCGGCGACGGTTCAGGGACAGAGGACAACAACTCGAGACACTGGCAAAGCAGATTCGCTCCCTGGTCATCGAAACCCTAGCAATACCACACCAAACTAGACGTAGGCTTTTACCTTCATCGAAGGGGCCGAACTAGTGTAAAATCCCTTGCGTCCTTGTCCGCTTTAACCCCTTTAAGCTAACCCGTAGCGATGGCTCCACGACTAAGTCCTTTTGCTAGGACATCTGTCGTGACAAAACCACGATAGGGGTCTTCCACGGAGTGCTTCTACATCAACACCATAGCCTCACCATGAGTTGTGAGTAGTTTACCATAGACCTTCGGGGTCCATAGTTAATACCTAGATGGCTTCTTCTCTCTTTTTGGATCTCAATACCAAGTTCTCCTTGGTCTTCGAGGAGATCTATTCATGTAATTTTTTTGTGGTGTGTTTGTCGAGATCCGATGAATTGTGGGTTTATGATCAAGATTATCTATGAGAAATATTTGGTTCTTTTTTGAATTCTTTTATGTATGATTATAATATCCTTGCAAGTCTCTTCGAATTATCGGTTTGGTTTGGCCTACTAGATCTAAAGTTCTTGCAATGGGAGAAGTGCTTGGCTTTGGGTTTAATCTTGCGGTGTCCTTTCCCAGTGATAGCAGGGGAAGCAAGGCACGTATTGTATTGTTGCCATCGAGGATAAAAATATGGGGTTTATATCATATTGCTTGAGTTTATCCCTCTACATCATGTCATCTTGCTTAAAGCATTACTCTGTTCTTATGAACTTAATACTCTAGATGCATGCTGGATAGCGGTCAATGTGTGGAGTAATAGTAGAAGATGCAGAATCGTTTCGGTCTACTTGTCATTGACGTGATGCCTATATATAATGATCATGCCTAGATATTCTCATAATTATTCGCTTTTCTATCAATTGCTCGACAGTAATTCGTTCACCCACCATAGAATTCTGCTATCATGAGAGAAGCCACTTGTGAAACCTATGGCCCCCGGGTCTATTCTCAACATATCAATCTACAATCTACTTTGCTTTGCTATTTTTACTTTCTGTTCTTATATCCAAAAATATCAAACTATCATATCTATCTGATCTCACTTTCGTAAGTGATCGTAAAGGGATTGACAACCCCTTATCGCGTTGGCTGCGAAATTCTTATTTGTTTGTGCAGGTGCGAAGGACTCTCGCGTGGTCTCCTACTGGATTGATACCTTGGTTCTCAAAAACTGAGGGAAATACTTACGCTGTTGTGCTGCATCTCCCTTTCCTCTTCGAGGGAATACAACGCAAGCTCGAGAACTAGCACACGCCTCTACTATGACACGTGCGCGTCTCTACATTGACCAGTATGTACGTACACGTTCGCGACCAGAATGACAATGATACGTACACTTCGACCAGGTGGGTCCTGACGGTGTCATGGACTAGGGGGTACTCACCACGTCGTCCCTCGACCAGCTGGATCGGGCCGAGGACCCCCTCGGCGGTTCATTCATGAGCCACTTCGGGTAGCCCATGCCGCATACAAGGATAATTCCACAAGACTTGACGCCCAAGCCAAGGACTCTCCTAAAACCCTAGGCCTCCGGTGTGTATATAAACCGAGGCCGGGCTAGTCAATAGGCAGTCTCATTCATTACTACAATCTCGTGGTCATATACTCTGTACTACACCCATATGAATACAATCAAAAGCAGCTTGTAGGGTATTACCTCCGTAGAGAGGGACCGAAGCTAGGTAAAATCCCGTGTACATGTTACCATCGCTCTAAGATGCCTAGCTTAGGACCCCTACTACGAGATACGCCCGATATTGAACCGACATTGGTGCTTTCATTGAGAGCCTGCTGGGTGATCGTCACGGATCGATGGGATGATCATGTGATATCTTTTTAGTTAGATCTATTCCACATAAATTATATTTTTTCTGTAAATTGTTGTCGCTGCCTTGGGTTATTCGTTCGCAGTGCCAGACAGAGATCAAGGAATTTTATGGCTGTGGCCGGCGTTCCGCCATGCGTCAAATCCTAAGTCTCAACCTACCATGGCCATTGTGAACACATGTAGGCGACAGGAGAAGAGGGAGCAAAGTCGGCAAATTTGACAATTTTGACCTCTGGGCGAAATCAATTCACAGAATGAACTGCTCGTGAAACAATTTCACACCCCTGACCTTTTTGTGTAGCGCCCGCCACGACGGCACCACACCCTATGGTGCAGCGCCTAGTTCGGGGGCGTTGCACGCCTAGCCAGCGTCGCACCCGGGTGATCCGAAAAATTACTAAGTCAATGTGCAATGCTTGAGAGCTAGGTGCCACACTATACAGTGTAGAAGCAACCACTAGTGCAACCCCTAGGAGCTAGGCGCTACACTATATAGTGTGGCGCGTAGCTCTCAAGCGCTGCACATTGACTTAGTAATTTTTAGGCAGTTAGGGGTGCGATGCTGGCCAGGCGTGTAACGCCCCCGAGCTAGGCGTTGCACAGTGTAGTGTGACGCCATCATGGCGGGCGCTACACAAAAAGGTCAGGGGTGTGAAATTGTTTCACGGACAGTTCATTCTGTGAATTGATTTCGCCAAGAGATCAGAATTGTCAATTTTGCCAGCAAAGTCGTGTAGCAATCATGCTCGTGCAGTGGCAGCCAAGGAGATTCGCTTTCCCCTTTTTTTTATTCGGCCCACTGCTTCCCAAAAGCATCGGCCGATGTGAAACTCCAATCAGAGCAGCAGGGTTCGGCCCCAGATTGATCTGTTGCTGCTCCAATGCAATATTACCTCCTTTCCGATTTATAAGGCTCAACTCAAAATCTCACCAACCAAGATAAATGGTGAGTGGTGGAACAAATTTTATAGTTTGCAAAGGCACATAATTAATGCGCTTATTTTCCTCAAAAAATTATGTTTATCAATGCATTAATTGCAATGCATGCATAGATAAAGTACATGCATTGGTCAATTTTGTCTTAATTTTTGCATGTAATGATTTAATGTACCTTAAAATTTGAACATGTGACGGGGAACAATCAAATTGAGATTTATAAAACGGAAAATCTAAAATTTTGAGATAAGCCTTATAAACCGGAAAGAGGGGAGTACCAAGTCCGGCAACCGTACTCAATTCGGCCCCTATAAACCACACATCCATCCAGTTATTTGCTAGACACATATTTCGAGGATGATTAAAGAAAGTGGAGGCTTTGTTCTCTCCACCAGCGCATCCATTGATGGTCTGCTCTTGAATACTTACAAGATGCCAAACTACGTCGTATCAATTGGAATATGACGTGTGATTGCTGCATCTTCCACTGGTGTCTCATAAAATATCAGGTGGATAGGTGGCAAAATGGAAGGTTGGAGTAGGTGACAAAATTCTGTTCTGGAAGGATAGGTGGTTTCACGGAGCCACTATTCTGGAAATGGCCCCTCTAGTTGTGAAGAATGTTCATACGCAAGTCGCTAACAGAAGACTTGTCCGGGATGCAATGCACCTGCACTCTTGGATGAATGATGTGGTTGATAACCTATGCACGGAAGGTTTAGCCCAGTTTATTGGCTTATGGGAAATCTTGGAGGAGGTGCATCTGGATGTCCGGGCTGAGGACTGCCCCATTTGGGCCTGGAATGCATCAGGAACGTACTCCGCGTCTTCAGCGTATAAGATGCTTTGCGAGGGAGGAGTGAGGTTCCACTCATTTGGAGCCATTTGGAAATGTTGGGCACCACCTGCATGCAAAGTTTTCATGTGGCTGGCGGTACATCATCGCCTTTGGACGTCAGACAGGAGGACTAGGCATGGTTTGCAAGATCAAACTTCTAAATGTTTTCTATGTGATCAAGATGAAGACACGATGGAGCACATCCTACAGCAGTGTGTGTTCTCGAGGTAGGTCTGGTTCTGCTGTTTTGTCAGGATGGGGATACCTTTGGAACTCTGCCCAACCAATGAATCCAAGTTGGTGCATTGGTGGTCGGAAGCCAGAAAGCGCAGTCATAAGCAACACCGGAAAGGTTTTGACACATGTGTAATGCTTATATGTTGGACGCTTTGGAAACAGAGGAATGCGAGAGTGTTTGGATCGAGCCAGATCAAAAACGAGCATGACACGGTGAGCATGATCTTCGAGGACCTCAAGACTTGGGCCTCGGCAGGAGCGTTTGGAGTCCAGAGTATGAGTGAGTTGTAGAGTTAGAGGTTGGTGGAGTGGAGGCTCGGTTAGGCCGCCTGTGGCCCTACCGGCCGTCGTTAATATCCCTTGTACATATTTCCTCCTTCTATAAAGCTAAGGTACGCCTTTGGTGTACCCTCGAAAAAAAATATATCAGGTGTTATTCTTCCTAATAATTATGTATAATTAATTGTTTATGCAAGTATATTTCTTGTTTGTTTGTACTATCTCTTGTGTACACAGATCACAGAACGACCTATATAATGGTCGAACCAATTTTCTGTTCGCGGTCTGTTCGGGACCCGGGCTGCTATGCGAGTTGGGGCTTCGTCGTGCCTTCGTGATAATCGACCTCGACTACGCCCACATTACCACTTCGGCGAGCTGTCGTCGTCCCGTCTGCGTCGACCAAACCATGGTGTCGCCTCGACACGCGTCCCTGTGCCGGCATCTCCGCACTGCCACTCCACCGCATCTTCGAATGACTCCATATTCTTTTCATTATTTATTTTAAATCAATCAAGTAGAATATTTTTAACTATTTCTTTGTTATTACTTTTGGGTTTGCACAATTCTATGTGTGCAGATAATCAACTTCTACTGTGTCACGCGGTCATCTCGGCGTCACCTTGCCGACCTACTCCACCACCTCGGCCGGCCCGTGGGCTTCGCCTCGCCACATCGGCCGAGCCGTGTCACTACTTCGGAGTGCTGAACTCCTTGCTCGGTCACCTCGGGACGGGCTTGGGGCTGGGACCTCGATCCCTCCGAGGATCATGCACGGCAGGAGGATCGGTCAATGGCGATCCAGATCGGTGGCATCATACAGGGAAGATTCCATCTATCATTCCTTTTCTTAATTATTTACCATTTAATTATATAAGGGTTAAACGAGTTGACCTTTTGGCTAGTCCATCCACCGTGTGTGCACTTTTCACGTATGCATATTAATAATTTATATATGTCTACTCCTAATGGAGCAGTTGGTAGTCTTTGTTCCAGGTTTTTTTTCGTCCCACCTCGTCTGGTTTTTTTTCAACCGGTTTTTTTTGCTACAATTAACCTACCCCAACCCCACCCCACTCACCGCATGCAGTCAGGTTCCGTTTCCCCCCTTACATCCCTGATTCATGCATGGCAATCAATTCTTTCCAAACGCAATCATGCATGACAATCAATTCTTTCCAAACGCAATAATGCATGACAATCAATTCTTTCCAAACGCAATCAATTAACTTAAGGTAACCAGACACAATCAATTCATTCATAACGCAATAAAAACTTTCCAATTTTTCCCAAAGTTTCCTAACTAGACACATTATAAACGGGCAGGAACCGATAACACGTTACCAATTAATAAAGTTTAGTTTTATGACCATAAATTCCAAATCCTAATTTTCCTAATGCATTGACGTTTGCCTTTTCTAAGAACCAATCAATAATCAATATAAGAGAAAAAAAGCTCCGCACCTAGCGAGCCAGCCGCTTCTCTTCCCGATTAGCAATCTTGCGCTAGGGTTCCTTGTGTTGTGTCGCCACCGTGGAGCTCCTTGACCAGCCCGTCTCCTGCCGCCTTGTCCCTCTCTCTTCCCTCCAACCTAGACGCTGGCGACGAGGCGCACAACGCCCTCACGGCCCTGCTCGATCGCTTCCAGAACCCACCACGCGCGTCGAGGCGAGGCACCTCCTGGGCTCCGTTCGTCGCCGCTTCGCCGATGACCCCCACGCGTTTGTCGCCGCTACACCGACGACCCCGCTGCCGGGCAGGAGGAGTGCTTCGGCGCCTCATTGGCTACGTCCGTCGCCGCTTCGTGGACGACCCCCACGCGTCTGTCGTCGCTTCGCCGATGACCCTGCTGCCGGACAGGAGGAGTGCTTCGGTGCCTCATGGGCTCCGTCCATCACTGCTTCGACGACGACCCCCATGCGTCGGTCGCCGCTTCGCCGACGCCGACGACCCCGCCGCTGGGCAGGAGTGCTTCGGCGCATCATTGGCTCCGTTCGTCGCTGCTTCACCAACAACCCCCACACACCGGGCAGGAGTAGTGCTTCTGCGCCTTCAACCTTAGCCTCCGCGCTGTCGTGCTTTACGCCCACCTGCAAGGTCTCTCGCCCAGAATCGCCCTCGTCCTTCCCAACAAATGGATTTGATAAAATTCGAATGTTCATCCGGCCTTCAATGATGAATCAAACCTTCTGTAGCTAAAGAATCCTTTCCACTAATTTAGGAAGGACTGAAGCTTGCACTTGAGCTTCCAGTCTGAATTTTCTTCAGGTTATTGACGTGATTTCATTTGGAGAAGCTATTGGCGGCAATGGATCCCTAGGTTTTTTCGGTTTCTGAAAGAGAATTTTGTTTTGGCCTATTTCTACAGGCGTTCCGTAAGGGCAAGGAGCACGAGCCTGTGAGAGAAAAAGGGCAATGCAGAGAGGAGGAACTGGATGCTCCGTCATGAAGTTGTGTCATAGTAGCCATTTAGAGAGACGGCAAAGCATGCAATCATTTGCACAATAGAATACAACTATGCTGCATGAGTCATCAATTCAAGTGAGAAGAACTTGTTTTATGTGATTTTTTGTGGACAAAAGAAAAAAATGTTTTATGTGATTTTTTGTGGACAATAGAAAAAAAAGTTTTAATAACGGCTAATTCGACAACACAAGTGATATGCCTTGATCATTATGTGCATATGATATGATTCTAGCTATTTTCCTTTGTATGGGTGATTTTAATCCTTGGGTATAGGAGAATTCTTACGAGTGGGCCTATCAACTCTCATGCAACATAACGAAGTAATAACACAATGATTGAAGCGCTGAAGTTGAGGGGCTCTAACATAGCGAGGTAATAACACAATGATTGAAGAGCTTAAGTTGAGGGGCTCGTCATAGATTCATTTCTTGGCCCGTGGCAACGCACGGGCGTTCTACTAGTCTAAATAATGGATGTACCTTCTACTTAATCAAAGTGTGCTAGCTATGTAGTCCACCAGTGATATGTCCGGCAACCTAGCCGAGGAGACTGCGCAGAGGCCATTCCACGTGAGCATGGGATTCGGTACTGGCGCTGCTCGTTAGCATCCAAACGCGATTTCCCGCGGTCGGTTAAATTTCGGCCCGCTGTTGATTTCGACTGCGTCATGTGGTCGGCTCGCCGACCTACTCCGCCAGCTTGGCAAGACCGGGCCTTCGCCGCCTCACCACATCGGCCGAGCCGTGTCACTACTTTTTTTTTGAAAGTTCCAGCAGCTGGCTGGCATTTTCATTGATCATAGCAGGAAGAATAGTGGAGAAATACAGAAGGTGAGGGTGATCCGAGGATCAAGGATAAAAATAAAAATGGAGGTCACAGCTCCAGAGGGGTTAACAAAAATGTACTAATCCCTCACAGTTGAATCCCCAAAAGGGGGCTCAATGCAGGTTACTCCTGCCAGTCTCCATAGAGCTAGTTCTGTCCTTATGGCTGCTATAATTTTTGTTGCTGAGGCAATGTCTCCTCTGAAGATGCTGTCATTTCTTTGCTGCCAAATCTTCCACATTATGAGCATGGTGAGTGTTTTTATAGCTTTCCTGTGTGTCGGTGGCGTTGAGTCAACCATGACCAAGAAAATGTCGCATGATTTTTCATTGGGGTGTTGGTCATGCTTGGCAAAAGCTTGGAATCCAACCCAGGTTGCTGCTCTGGACCAGACCGCATGGGCCACTTTGCAGCTCCAAAAAAGATGGCCAGATGATTCAAGGTTGCGGAGGCAGCATTGGCAAAAATATAGGTTCGGCCAGCCGTGTCGCTGCAACCTATCATTGCACCACAGTCTGTTTTGGAGGAGGAGCCAGGCGAACACTTTGATGCGGCCCGGCGCCCAAGCTTTCCAAACTAGCTTACTGAATGATGATCTGGTGTGTCCCTGGAATTGTATCTTGTAGGCTGAAGCCGTGCTGTATGTGCCCTTCACCGAAGACCGCCAGGTTATGGTGTCTTCGCGATCTTCATTCAGCGAGAACGTTTCTGTTGCTAGCCATCTTCGTAGTTCTACAAATTCATGAAGCAGGTTGCTTGTGTTTCCATGAGCTAGGTCTGAGATCCAGTTATCTTGGGAGAGAGCATCTTTTACTGACCGGTTCTTTCCCCGTGAATGCTTGAACAACAGCGGGTATGACATCCTCAACGGTACTGATCCGGTCCATTGGCAGTTCCAGAAAGAGGCCAGAGCTCCATTTACCAGTGTCACCAAAGTGGCTACAGAAAAGAGTTGTCTTTCCTTTTCATTGCATGGAAGCTCAGTTCCCACCCATGGGCGGTCTCGTTGTCTCCAGGAGTTCCATAGCTATCTTAGCTTTAACGCCGAGCTAAATTTTTCCAGGTCTTGTACCCTAAGACCCCCATGATCTACTGGGGAGCATACCGCTGACCAGTTAACCTTACATTTTCCTCCTGTTAATTCTTGGTCCTGGGCCCAGAGGAAACGCCTCCTCGTTTTGTCCACTTCCTTGAAAAACTTCTTTGGTACTTTTAGGACTGCAATCGCAAAAGTGGGCAGCGCACTAAGAACGCAGCGCACGAGCACTCGTCGTCCAGCAATGGACATTAGTCGCCCCTTCCATCCTGCCAACCTTGCCTTGATCCGGTTGAGAATAAACTGCAGATGAACTAGTCTTAGCCGTGAGAGCGTGACCGAGAGCCCTAAATAGCGTAGTGGGAAAGTAGCAACCGAGCCACCAAAACTTTGCAGGATCTCATCTATGTTGAGCTCATCGCATCTGATGGGTGTTGCTGTTGATTTTTGGGGGTTTATCCTGAGCCCCGAAGCACAACCGAATTCCTCAAGAATATGCATGATGGCTTTGATCTCCGTCTTGTCCGGGTTGGCGAAAAGCACCGCATCATCTGCATAGAGGCTGACACGGAGCTTGACAGCTCTTCCCGGAAGAGGTGGCAGCAAGTTTTCATCGGTGGCCTTCTCAATGATCCGGTGCAGCGCATCAATTGCTATGATGAAGAGTAGGGGCGATATTGGGTCACCTTGCCGGAGGCCCCGACGATGGTTGATTGCAGGGCCTTGCCGGCCATTGAGGATGAAGGAGGAAGAGGATGTTGACAGGAGGCAAGTGATCCAGTCTCTCCATCTGGCACTGAAACCCAACGCTCGCAGCAATTCCAGGAGACGTTGTCAAAAGCACGGGAAATATCCAACTTCAGAAGCAGGGCCGGTGTTTTCTTCCTGTGCAAAGATCTGACTGTGTTCTGAACATATTGGAAGCTGTCATGTATGCCTTTTGAGCTGAGGAAGGCAGATTGCACCGGTGAAATAATGTCCTGCACAACGGTGGCCAGCCTGATTGACAAGGTTTTTGCTATAAGTTTTGCCATGGAGCGTATCAGACTGATTGGACGGAATTCAGAGATCCTGGTAGCACCGTCTTTCTTTGGGATTAGTGCAACTACAGCGGTGTTCAACTGCTTTAGGTTTCCGCCTGCAAGCCTGTGGAACTGGTCAAAAACTGCCATGATGTCTTCCTTGATCGTGTTCCAACTAGCTCTGAAGAACACTCCAATGAAGCCATCAGGCCCCGGTGCTTTCTCTGCTGGTGATTCTTTGATGGCTGCCCAAACCTCTTCTATGGTGAAAGGGTTATCTAGACCTCTGTTCTGTACCGACGGCAGGTGAAGCTTCCCCCAATTAATCGCTCTTGTTCTGGGTGCTTTTGTGCCAAGAACGGAGTTGAAGTGTTGAGTGATGAGCTGCTCCTTTTCTGCATGAGTGGTGGCAATGGCAGTGTCCGTTTGCAGAGTGTGGATGAATTTTTTTTGTCGCCGCGAGCACATCCTTGCATGAAAAAACTTTGTGCTTGCATCACCTGCTTTGAGCCAAGATATTCTTGATGCCTGTCTTCTTCTTGCTCTCTCGATTGCTGCCAGGCCCAGGAGCCGTTGTTTTAGCATCTTTCTCAGGTGGAACTCAGCCGTGGACAGGGATCTTCTTTCTTGCGCCACCTCTAGGCGTAGAATGATTTCTGTGGCTATATGGAATTGCATCTTGGCGTCGCTAAAGAGGGACTTACTCCATATCTTGAGATCTTTTGCAGTCCGATCCATCTTAATCTTCAGCCTAGCAAAGGCACAGGTGTGATTCACTGGTCTGTTCCAGGCCCTGTCGACAGTTTCAGCATAGTGCGGGAATTTTGGCCAGAAAGCTTCAAATTTGAAACACGCTTTTCGTGGAGGGGCAGCCATGTCCGCAAGCAGCAGCGGGCAGTGATCTGAGCAAGCTGTGGATGCTGCCATGAGTGCATAGGAGGGGAACATGAGCTCCCAACTTGTGTTGCAGAAGAACTTGTCAATGCTGACAAGGGTCGGCTGCTCCCTCTCATTACTCCACGTAAAGCGTCTGTTTTTGCACTTGATTTCTCTCAGCCCCGCGGCATCAATTGCAGCACGGAATTTGCCCAGCAATCTTCGGTTGATTTTGAGGTTGTTTTTGTCTCTTGCTTCGTAGATCATGTTGAAATCTCCATTTATGAGCCAAGGCTCTCCCAAGGGTGGTGAAGATGCAGCGACTTCGGCGAGAAACGCATCATGGCCTGATCCATTTGCAGGGCCGTAGACGGAGGTCAACCAGTAACTAGTGCCAGTGGGTAGGAGGTCGACCTTTGCCGTGATAGCGAATTCTCCTACGGCCCGTGAGGTGATGGTGACTACGTCCGGGTTCCAGAAGATCGCTATGCCGCCTCTAGTGCTGATAGCCGGCAGAACGATGCATTTCGAGAGGCTTGCGCCGCCGATCTCTCTAACTAATTGCGGGGTCCAAATGTCTATCTTGGTCTCCTGGAGACCGAGGATGGTCGTTCGGAGGGAAGCAACTACTTCGCTAACAGTAGATCGTTTCGCTGGTGAATTTAGGCCGCGGACATTCCAACTGAGAATTGGTGGGTTGTCATTCATATGGACACCGATGATTTCTCCAATGACTATCATAACTAGTGGGCAGAATGCCAAGCAAATACACCATCCATATAGCATGGGAGCAGTGGTGACCACCAATAGGCCCCAGAATGCACCGTTGCTCATCTATCCTCACAACCGAAACAGAAACTAAAGCTACTGATCCTAGCTCAAGCCAGCTTAAGGCCAGCCGCCATCGGAGACTACAACGAAGACTAAAGCAGTAGTAGAGGTGTCCTAACATAGCTAAACCATGGCCTCCTCGGCGACTCCATCAGGCCCCGCAAGGCCGGCCGCCACCAACAGGGCGTCCTTGTTCAGACGCGTGAGCCTGGCGAGGGCGGTGATGTCAGCTTCGGTGAGAGGCTCGTGGAAACGCTTGATCAGGGCGTCCACGGCTTTCTTGGTCATCTTGTCTTTAGGTCCCAGCATGCCCAGCTCCTTGACGATCCTCAATGTCGCCCGGTTAGCCACCAGACCCAAGTGCGCATTCTTGGCCTGGCGGACGCTCTGACGTGTTGGCACAGAGGTTGCTCTAGATCTTGGCGGCGCTGAGGGCCGGGGCGGGGGCGCAGCGGCGAGCAACGACGGCTGGACGTCCTTGAAGAGGCGACGAGCGGCCGGGGCAGCGTGAGCCTCTTGAATCTCCAGAGCACGCACTTGCTGTGTAACGACACCAAGCTGAATCTCCACTGTGTGGGCAGGCTGTGGGGTGTGGCAGTTGAACTGGCCTGGGCTGGAGGACGGGCCAGCCAATGTTGGTCCAAAAGCATCGATCGGCATGGATGTCTTCTTAGGCAACTCTTGCTGTTTGTCAGAGAACTAGAGAGGGGTCGAGACGAGCCCATCTACCACAGCCTCCAGCTTCGCCGCAGTGCAATCGACACGGTCGCCCCCCTGGATGGCCTCTTGGCGCCGGCGAAGAAGACGTCGACGGGGTCCTGATGGTTAGCAGCAGGGGCAGTGGCAGCCTCCCTGTTGGAGCAGGAGATTCTGCGCCTGCCGCCGGCGCTCTTGTGGCGTCTTCCCGGCGGCGAGTGGCTATGCTGCCTTTCTTGCGGACCCTTGTTCTTGCCCGTGTCCTTGGCCGGAGCCTGGCGCTGGTTGCGCCCACGTCCCAGCAGCGTGTCCTTCCAGGAACGCCTGCCTGACCCGTCTCCATCTTGGTCGCGGCGCGGCTCGCCCCGCGGCAGGCCTCTGCAGCCAGAGCGCACCACAGGAGGCTGCTGCAAGGGGCGGTGGCTCTCGGGCTGCTGGCCGTCCTCGACCTTCATCGTCCAAGAGCCCTGGTACTCCAGCGGCGACTGCTTGTCCTCATTGTCGGAGTCGGAGGAGGGCAGGCCACTTTGGCCGGAGGAGGCTGCTTGTCCTCATTGTCACTACTTTGGAGTGCTGAGCTCCTTGCTCGGACACCTCGGGCTTGGGGGCTGAGACTTCGGCCAGCCCGAGGACTACTTCTTCGTTCCGCCACAAGCCTGAATTGCGTCATCAACACCGAGCACATTAACCAGCTAAGTCGCTTTCATGCTCAAAAACTTTCAGTTTTAAATTTTGTTCGGTTTCGACCAAGCATTATACTTTTTTGGCAAAAAGTTGTTTGTGAAAAACTTTCTTGTCAATACTTTGTTTGGGACACAGAAATTCAAATACCCCGTTTACTTGGGGGCTTCCTTTATGAAGCCCTTCCTCTTGCATATGATTGTACTTGTATGGCTTCGTTCCTTGTTCGTGTATTACGCCACAATATGCACCATGTTGACTTAAGTGCCGCAAGCTGGCTTGCCTTGCTCCTGTGTTTACCCATACGTTCCCGATTGTTCGGCTAGGGAGTAAAGGGAGCACCTCTGCGATTGTCACGATCGGGTCATCCAAGCTCGGACCTCAGACTGGGTGAAGCCGAAAGCTAGCGCTCTTATTGTTTCCAATCATGGTCGGCACACAACGGAACTCATGAATACAAAAAATCTATTGCACAAGTCTCATAGTAACAATGAGCAACCGAAGAAAGGTATTGGTGGAGGCACTATTTTCTTCGAAGATGCTTCTTACACTTCGTTAGTAATATAGCATAAGTTCCCTGAGCGCGCTTTGTCTGTTACAGCCGTATGGCCTGATTGCCTGGTTATCGGAAATGCCGTCGATATTCTCGACAGGTGGAGTACATAACACTTTTCGGCCCTTGACCGAAGAGGGAGAAGCCGACGGTCAGTTAATACACGTTTAAAGTTTGGGTGAACATATATATGATATAAGTACTTCGGTACATACAATCATTATACATAAAATTCTTTTACCCAAGTCACTTGGGGGGCTCTTAAATTTGCATGAGCCGTTTTACAATATTTTTTTCTTCTCAGTCGCTGCAAAGTCTTTTTCTATCACTCTTTTTTCGACGTGATTGTGTGGTCAATAGCCGGGTAGCCTGATTTCTCTCTCAAGCCGCTCGAGTTTTAGTTCGCTAAACTGGCCTAACAAGAAACACTCTGCCTTCGGGATATGGATGTTGAAGCCGAAGGCTGACCCGCTTGAAGTCTTGAGATAGGGTGTGTCATGTTAAAGCACTACAGAAGCACTTTTTTCTCTAAGACCAATTTTTTGGATTGGCACCGAACACTTGATCTAGTTCGGACGTCAAGTTTTTCCTGAGGTTTTCTGGTTTTCCAAGCCTATGGCACTTTTAAACAATTTGTGTGTTTCCAGCATAAAGTCTCGCAGTGCAACGCAGGACACCTTCAGAGATTCGGCAAAAAACATTCTCGGATATTGCTATATATGCATTGGTTTCGAATTGTGTCTTCGGTCAATAGTTGGGTCGCTCGGCTCCTCTGCTTGCCGCCTATGTTCCGCTTTGTTCGGCTAGGTGCACACAGGGAGAACCACTACGATTGTGCTTCCAGCTAGCATGGCTAAGCGCCTCAGTGCAGCAGGCCGAAAACTGACTGTCAAAATAAGCGTAAATTGGTCAGCGATCCGATGACTGTATTAAACTATAAAGATCGATAGAGGTCACCCCGTGTTGAATCATGGTCCATTCACAACATTGGCCGAAGTGCTTACGGCTTGACCTCGACTGTCGTCGAACACTAACCGGGGGCTAGTAACTAGCCTCCCAACCTTAAGCTCCTATGACTAAGTGAAAGTTATAAAGCCTGCATATCCGACTGCCTCGTTTCCGCTAACACAACCGCCTTCACGCACCGACACATCGGCTAAGGGTTGTTTTATTATTGCGACAACATCCTGCGTAGCATCTACCAGGGGGTGGAAGCCGACGATGGGAAACTTTCAACTGATAAACGGTTGCAACGGAGTCTAAATAAACATATCATCGGTGTTTGTATTTAATACACGAGGGCTGCCTTCCGCAATCATCATTATAAAGCCATAAATATGCATCAATTTGACTTAAGATTTTGGCCAAGCTGGGTTGCCTGGCTCCTGTGCTTACCCCTACGTTCCCGATTGTTCGGCTATGCGGTAAAGGGAGCACCTCTATGATTGTTACTACCAGGTCATCCGAGTTAGTACCTTAGACTGGGTGAAGCCGAAAGCTAGCAATCTTAAAGGATCACATTGGTCGGCAACGACAGAAGCGAATTTTTTCGTTCATTAATACCATAGAGTTCAGGAACTTTCCCCGAGCTAAATCCTCAATATTTTCCTCCCACATTGATCGGAGCTGGGGTTTCAGGATCATGCTTAGCATGACAACCCAAAGAAAGGAACTGATAGCGGGACTATTTTCTTTGGAAGATGTTTCTTACATTAAAAAGTAATATAACATATCTCTCCACGTACCTTTGTTTATAAAACCGTATGACCGGATTGCCTTGTTTGCCGTAAATCTTTGCCCTTATAAAGGCTTTATAAAAGTAGGACAAACACTCCCCAGCTACTGGCCGAGGAGGTTGAAGCCGATGGTCGGTCAACAAAGTTTTGTACAATGCGGATCCGAGCATTAATGATGTCAAGTACTTGGATACATAGAATCATTACACATAATTTGTGATTTTACTACAGATATCGATCCTTAATTCGGCCACCCATGCCCACATTAAGGCTCTGGGGCTACTGGGCTTCACGCTCATTATTTATAAAAATTTAAAGTGCACATCGATCCCCTGATCTGGTGTTGCCACCCGACCAATGGCTAGTCAATGCATAAAATTCAAAGTGTTAAGTGTTCGGCATGACCGAACTATGGACAAGCACGTCTTCGGACGACAATAAGTAACATTTGTGACTTATCCGGCATCAAGCTGATATATCACGTTGACTTCTCATGACCCTCTCTCAAGGGCCCGTCCGCCAATCACTATTACATATAATAAATTACACTGCGTTTCTATTCCTACGTATGCTGCCGAGCTAGGAGTTCATCCTGAGGCCAATTTCACAACCCGAGTCTCAGAAGCTACTAGGATCGGTGGTTTCATATTTTCCTTCAGGTGAATCTCAGATTTTAGGCCGACGGACACCTTGAGGGCTACTGGCAATACATCTCGTCAGCAAATAAATTTACACACATCGGAAATAAAATGCGTAAACAATCAGCCCAAGCCCGGGGTGGTGCATCACCTCGGAAGCAGTCCGGCATAAAGCTCGGATGCAAGTGGCAGGCTCTATAGAAGGCATTTCTGGCGTTAAGCTCGGCCAACCTCCTTTAAACTTCTTCAAACCAAGGTGATCTATAACACCTCGGATATAGTCCGACATTGGAGCTCGGATATAGTCTAACGTTGGAGCTCGGATTCAGCCCGACGTTCGTGCTCGGCCGCAAAAGATACCTCGAATGCAGTCTGGCGTTGGAGCTCAGATGCAAGAGGACACCGCCGCCCAGGAACAGCTTGAAACCCGAGGTGGGCATAAAAATAACAAGGCATTGATAAAGACCGATAACTTAAAGGGGCTCCTCGGATACCCGACGTGTAAACTCTTCGAATTTTCTTCGGCGATCCTCAAGATCGAAGATAAGAAGATTTGTTGAACCAGTTTTCAAGACCGACGACCGAAGATGCAGACCAGTTTGGAAGAATCGAGGAGCGACCCCAACTTGAAGACCGGTTCAGGGGGCTATAGACGGTGTCATGGACTAGGGGGTACTCACCACGTCGTCCCCCGACCGGCTGGATCGGGCCGAGGACCCCCACGGCGGTTCAATCATGGCCCACTTCGGGCAGCCCATGCCGCATACAAGGAGGATTCCACAAGACTTGGCACCCAAGCCAAGGATTCTCCTAAACCCCTAGGCCTCCAGTGTGTATATAAACCGAGGCCTGGCTAGACAATAGGCAGTCTCATTCATTACTACAATCTCGTGGTAGATACATATACTCTGTAGTACACCCATATGAATACAATCAAAAGCAGCATGTAGGGTATTACCTCCGTAGAGAGGGCCCGAAGCTGGGTAAAATCCCGTGTACATGTTACCATCGCTCCAAGACCCCTAGCTTAGGACCCCTACTACGAGATACGCCGTATATTGAACCGACAGGTCCCGACTATCAGGCACTTCCTTGTCTGCGAAGAAGTAGCTGGTGGGTCCTAGCAGTCAGGGGGCGAATCGTTTTTTTGCCCGGACGCACTTCCTTGCGTGCGAAGATGTAGCTGGTGGGTCCCAACAGTCAGGGGGAAACGTTTTTTTCCCGAAATACGGTGACCCATCCAGTGGGTCCCCGATGTGAGGTGGAGGAATAATTATTTTGCGCGTAATAAGGAGGCACTTCCTTGCTGCGGCCGTGGACCCAGCTGTCAGCCTTTCCACGTACAGTACTCTTCCGATGGAAGTCGGTCGTTGACCACATTGACCACGCCGCGCCGAGAGCACCAAGGCGGTGGACGACAGTGAGACCTAGGAAGGGGACGGCGCGGAGCCAGGGAAGACGCGGCAGTGGATGCCCACGCGGAGAGGAGTACGAGGGTTCACTGTTTCGGCTGCGGTGTGAGGCTGCCGTCGCCGCAGAATAACATGGGGTGTGGGAGAGTAGAGGGATGGCCTGGACAGCGGTGGGAGTAGTAGGGGGCGGTGAGGCCTCCACGGCATCGCAACCGGCCACGGGAGGCAGGAGCACGAGGCACGACCGGCGCTGGTTTGGGCGGCTGGAGCAGGAAGACCAGAGGTTGAAGAAGCACTACAGCCGTTGGATGGACATCGTACGGTCACTGGACCTATAATCGTGCATATTGACTAAGTTGACAAAGCCCTCCGTCCCCGTCAACTTAGTAGGCCCACAAGTCAGCCTCCAACAACACTGGGTCCCAGCTCGCAGGGGGTATTCATTTTTTGTGCATAATAGGAGGCACTTCCTTGTGTGCGAAGATATAGCTCGTGTGTCCGAGCTGTCAGCGGCGATAATGTTTTTTTCACGAAATACAGAGGCCCTTTCGGTGGGTCCCAGATGTCAGGTGGAGGAACCATTATTTTGCGCGTAATAAGGAGGCATTTCCTTGCGTGTGGCCGTGGACCCAGCTGTCAGCCTCTCCACGTACAGTCCACTTCAGATGCATGTCGGTCGTTGACCACGTTGACCAAGCCGCGCCGAGAGCACCACGGCGGTGGACGACGGCGAGGCCTTGGAAGGGAACGACACGGAGCCAGGGAAGACTCGGTAGTTGTTTCTCACGCGGAGGGGAGTACGACTGTACGAGGGTTTACCGGTTCGTCTACCGTCGCCGGAGAATAACAACATGTGTGGGTATGTAGAGGGATGGCTAGGCCAGCGATGGGAGTACCGTGGGACGGTGGGGCCTGCGCGGCAGCACAGCCGTCCGCAGGGAAGAGAGAGCAGGCAGTCCCGGCGACGCTTGTTTGAGCGGCTGGAGCAGGAAGAGCAGAGATTGAAGAAGCACGACGGCCGTTGGATGGACATCTAATAGTCACTGCTTGTGCGTCAACCTTTTTTTAGAAAGCCTCAAATCTGTGGAAAACATCATACAGCCCATCTGCCATTATTTGCTAATTCTTAAGGTTTTTTTGGAGCCCATATTCTTTTTGTTAGCATTACAGCCCATATTGTGGCCACGGTTAAAAAATTATACAAAATTTTGCATATTTCGGTGCGATCCGACCTATTTTTAATCCCGAAATTTCAAGTCACGTTCAAACTGATATAAAAAATAAATATATATCAATATAAAATCCAACAAATTGTCTACGCATAAAAATCAATGCAATTTAAAATCTCGAAATGAAAAAAAAGAAATTTGAAACTAATTGCCGGTTTAATGTGTATTAGAAATGTACAGCCCATTTCTCATTACTGATAGGCCATTTTTTCGGCCAGCCGAATGAAAGCTCTCCTCGTCTTGAAAGATTTGCAGCCCAACAGGCCTGACAAAGCGACTTACATGGCAAATCACAAAAAAACTGGGCTGTGGCCGTGGACCCAGCTATCAGCCTCTCCACGTACAATACTCTTCCGATGGAAGTCGGTCGTTGACCACATTGACCATGCCGCGATGGCAGCACCAAGGCGGTGGACGACGGCGATGCCTATGAAGGGGATGATGCGGAGCCGGGGAAGACGCGACAATGGATGCCCACGCGGAGAGGAGTACGAGGGTTCACTGGTTCAGCTGCGGTGTGAGACTGCCATCATTGCAGGGCCTGGCTAGCGGTGGGAGTAGTAGGGGGCGATGAGGCCTCAAAGGCAGCACAGCCGGCCACTAGAGGCAGGAGCAGGCGGTCTCGCCAGCGCTAGTTTGGGCGGCTGGTGCAAGAAGAGTAGCGATTGAAGAAGCAGCAGGACCGTTCGATTCGAATCCAACGGTTACTGCTGCTAGAATCATTTGTTGACTAAGTTGACATGACCTGCGTATGCATCAACTTAGTAGGCCCATAGGCCAGCCTCCCAACCGGTGCGCCCCAGATGTGAGTGGGAGGAATCATTTTTTCCACGTAATAAGGAGGCAGTTGATTGCGTGCGGCCAGGCCAGCGGCGGGAGTAGGGTGGGCCGGGGAAGCCGGCGCGGCATCACAGCGGGCCATAAGAGGAGGGAGCACGCAGTCCCGCCGGTGCTAGTTTAGGCGGCTGGAGCAGGAAGATCAGAGATTGAAGAAGCACGTCGGCCGTTGGATGGACATCCAACAGTCACTGCTGCTAGAATCGTGTGTTGACTGACAAAGCCTTGCGTAAATAAGTCAGCCTCGAAATCTGTGGCGTGTACAACCCATTTGCTATTATTCTTATAATTTTTACTCATTTTCTAATTCATATGGAATTTATTGGAGCCCGTTTTCCATTTTTAGAATTGCTGCCATTTTCTCGTCAGTACCAAGGTTAAAAAATTAACTAAATATGTGGGAAATTTTGAAAATTCGCAAATTTTTGCTGGGGAACAAAATATGCTTAATCCAAAAATTAGTAGCCATACTAAAACAAATTTAAAAATAAATTAGTACTATGTCATGTTAAATCCAATGGAATACGTATAAGATATCAGTGAAGAACAAAAACAAAAAAAGAAACTAATATCCCATTTTCTATTTTTTTTGGAATTTTCAACCCCTTTTGATATTAATTTTAACATACACTGACCATACTCTTTGGCCAGGCTGGAATGCATCCCTCGTCGTCTTGAAAGATTTTGCAGCCTAGTACGTCGGAGAAAACAAATAGCCTAGCTTGGGTATACTTCAAAAAGAAATACTGGGCTACCTATTTTCCCAAAGAAAAAACTGCTGGGCTGGTCATGTTGTTAGACGGGCCACAAAGACCGCACAACCCAGTTTATAGCATGCTCCTCCGAATTAGTACTAAAAAGTTGTGCAATTATGTCGTGAATTGACTATACATTGAAAATGATGTGGGTCCCAGATATCAGCAGGATGTATTAGAGTAAAAAATGAGGGGTTCATCTGAGTAGTAAAAGAGACGCTTGCTTGTGTTCGGGAGTGGACCTGGTGGGTCCGTACTGTCATACTCACAACTACAGTCCTCTCCTGATTCACTATGTTGACAGGGACCGTTTCGAAAAAAACTATGTTGACAGGGCCGGACGGCGGCGCCGCGGCGAGCGCACCAAGGCAGAGGATAAAGTGTTGTCGCCAATGTGCTGGGCTGGGTTGGACATTCTTATTGAAAAAAATGGACCGGATCTATTTACGACGTTGACTACGATTTGCATGGGTCCGCTCGTTGCAGGAAGAAAATGCTGGGAGAAAGAAGACTGGTCGCTATCTTTGCCGAAGAATAATATCGACTGAATGTAACGACACTATCATAGGAAATAATATCCTCCTGTTAAATCGTGAATTTAAAGAACTGGTGCATGAGCATTTAGCTTTATTTATTTATTTACTTATTTATGTTTAGGGGACCATGAGCATGTACCTGGGCCGGATTCATGTGAGAGCCTCCCTTCCAGTTAATTATGGGCTTCTCTATTGGGCCTTCATCAGTGGGCTGCATGTTATCAACAAGTGGAAAATGTGTTCCGTACAAAAAATAGTATGCGCTACGTACTGTACGAGGCACTAAAGGATCGAACCATGCAACGACTTCCAAAACATTGTGTTTGTCGTTCTAACAACACATTTATTCAACCAACAGACAAAATATACTACTGATTGTACATTGAAAACATCAGCTGTAGCAACCAGGGTTGGGGGTGCAACAAAAGCCGTAAGTAGGCCAGAAGAGTGAAGACACGGCTCTCTCTTCCAAACCAAACATCAGCCATCATTACAAAAGTGCTACAAAAAAGAACAACTATATGCATCAAACTAAATAAAGATCCTACTACACAAGTGTACGCATCTAACTAACTGGCTCAGTTAGATGTTACTATTTATTAAGTTCTGGAGATTGGTTGATGGCTTGAACCAGATGGGTGCCTAACAGGGGAAACTCCAGCCAGCAGGTCAAAGTCTGATACTTGGGACCCTCTCTCCTACTTTGGGCTGCAGAGCGTGGCGGCGCATATCAGGGTATGGTGCATGCAGAGACGCATGGTACGCTGTGTACACACAGTTTTTCCTGATGAATGAAACCGCGCTGCCATCATGATCCTTGTTGTAGGTTATCTCCTCGTTAATCGGATAATTCAGTCCGACAAACACAGAGCGTGTACCAAGGCTACTTACCAACCTCCAGTCAAAAATTCATGAAGGCCCAGAGAAGCTGGGATCCTGCTCAAAGACCTTGCAGTGACTGTGATTGTATTCCACGAAACAACACGTCTGATACGTGCGAACGATCATCAATCGTTCGCCGTCGTCTGATCGAGCCATGAACCACCTGCATCTGCCATGCCGCTTTTCTTTGAAAGGTTCTGGGATTAGGAAGGGTAGGGACACCAGGCGGCTTACAACATCATATCAAGTTGGAGTCAAATAACCCTAAAAAAAGTTGGAGTCAAATAAAAAAGAGCTCTTGATGTAGTCAATCTTAAGAACAACATGTTATGAGCATGAATATTTTTTCCAGTAAAAGTTGACAGTAATATAAGCAAGCCATCATGATATCATAGGAAAGTAACATACTGCTATAACAGCCGTTTGTAGCAATGACTGGAGTAGGCCAGCAATACGTCCAGCCGTAGAAGGAGTCGACAACGTAAATGAAGCCCTTGTGTTCAATGGCATCAAAGAACCATGGAGGATGTATGATCCTACGATGGACATGCAGATTTATCCACTTACCAAAGTGACCTGTCAGATAGGCGAGACCACTGTTAAAGAACGCAATAAGCCCGAAGTCTTTATAATTTGGAGATCACTACTGGCCCTTGGTGAAGAACATCAAGTACTTGACGTGCTACCCGTTCACCGTGCCAGAGTCGCTGGAGGATCAGCGCCGCCTGCTAGTCTCAGAGGAGGATGGCAGCATCTTCCTCTTGATCGTGGGCACCGGCGAGGCCCGCGTAGGCCGCCGCCACATATTTGTAGTGTGCGTCAGGGGCGACGCCGCTGATGCTGACTCTAACACGAGGCCGATGTAAGGGTGCGTGCTCACTATTACTATCCCTCAGAGGTACGTGGGCGGCGACACTCGCTACGTCAAGCTGACTTGGACTCTGCCGAGCTGGGACCTTCCCGCCGATGTGGACATGGAAGACGCATGGTATTATTTGACCCCCAACAATGTGCACGGGGACTCCAAGTAGGTTCACCTAGACATCTGCATTATCAAGTTAAATGTTGATCATTAGTCTTTGCTCAATGTAATCCGCTGTCTATGCATGTGGAGACTTCCATGCATGATCTTGCTCTATTGGGTTATCGTGCATGAATAAAAGTGTATCCATTTATGGTTTAGTCTAGAATCTTCCATGTATGATTTTTTACTACAGTACTGGTGAAAGACTTATGATGAACCATTTCTTACATATCCTCTGCCCCCTTCCAAGTCATCCTGATTTAATCCCTCCGTCTAGGTGTATAAGGGCATGGTTAATACTTAAATAGTATAGCCAACTGTTGACTATAAGAAAGTGCCATGTCATCTGTAGCCAACATGTATAACAATGGATACTCAAAAACTAATTCTTGAAGATCATTTCCTGCAAAGCACAATAAGAGTTATTTCTTCACAAGTTTTGGATGCAGGTTGAACAGTTGAACGCTTTTGTTTGCAAAAGATAATTTTTTATCTATTTCACCCGGATGTTTGTGAGCTCTAGAGATGAAATAATATCCAAACAAACCCATCGATACCCGTTACACATGATATGACCCCCACATACTTTGTCAAAATAAACAACTCCCCGATAAATGCATTTCACTCTTTCATGCAACATACGAGCACCTTACTGTAGATTAGTACGACCAAAAATTGAAGTAACCTTATATATAGTACGATAAATGATGATGCATGTCACCTAAAATTATATCACTGAAAACTATGTTCAAATACGAATCCAACGATATTGTTTTTGTTGACATGCACTAACATTTTGTCAGTTAAATCTTCAGTCAAATTCAATGGGGGAGAAACCATGACCGATGTAGTAGTACTAGTGTAGAGGGTGGCGCTGCACGGAAGTCTCACCATGCTCATGGCGCGGCAGTAAAGTCGTCATATCACAAAACCCAACCACTCCCAGTAATAAGTGGCCTGGTAAAATAAACGGACAAGCAACCATCACATCCCTCTATCTTTTTTGCATTTCATCTCTCTGCATTTACTTTCTCCGGTTCATCTCGCACACTCGATCCCTAGCTACTACTCCTAGGGCTAGTTCTTTTGGCGGCTTCCCCAGCTTTTCCCATAAGACTAGTCACAGTGGAGTGTAACATTAAGGCGCCTCACTCATTTATTTGGGCTTCTAAACTACTACTAGTAGTACCTCCGTCCTGGTTTATTCCTCACCATTGTAATTTGTGCTAAATTTTGACCAAAGATTTAACTGATAAAATGTTAGTGCATGTGACATGCACTAACATTTCATTAGTTAAATTTACGATCAAAATTTCATACAGATTACAATGTGGACCAATAAACCAGGACGAAGGTACTAGTTATGGGATTACTAGAAGCCTAAAAGAACTGGCCCCTAGTACTCCTACTAGTAGTAGTACTCAAGTTGGAATTCCAATTGCACGGCACAACTTGTTAGGCAAAAAATTCGATACAGGGTGTAGGAAGCGGTTTGGGATTTTGCATGCCTTTCCGACCAGTGAGATGCTTCGTACAAAGTAGGATAGAGAAATAACCACAGAGAAGGAAGCTAAAAGTAAACAATCAAATGAGAATTTTTGCATTTGTTTTGCATTGAATCGTTTCACAAGCTTGACTAGTGCTGTTTTTCTACTTTTACAAAAACCGCATCGTAGTGTTAAAACGTGCATTTGCACGTACATAAGTAATAGTAGCACTCCCTCCGTCTAGGTGTATAAGTCTTCCCTCTTTCTTGGTCACGGTGCACAACCAAAGATGACTTATTAACCTGGACGGAGGGAGTAGCACAATCTGCAAGCATATATAGAGAGGGACGTGTAGTGCGATAGTATATAGTAAAGTTTGTGCTATATGCACGTACTTACGAAATGCGTATGAATACGCAAGGTTTCCAAACTTTCACTTTTACATACTTAATTAAGGACGCTAATAATTCCTGAACGTTCGGGATTTATCATTTGCGTCCCAAAACTAATGAGATCGCCTTACGAAACAAAAATTATATTCCTACTAAAAGCCACGTCGCTCGCAGGAAGGCTTGCGGCGCGCCACGAGTGCCCTAGTGTGTGGCCGTTTCTCAGCGCGCCGACACATCACCTCTTCCTCAGCGTCGCAACTCGTGAGGTGCTGATTAGCGGCTTGCCAGCGGGCGAGCGCGATCTCACCGGTGTGGTGATCCGGCGCCAACAGGTACTCCTCCTCGCTGGAAGCATGCACCCGGTCCACGTACCGGCAAGCGTAGATGAGGCGCTTGTGCCCGACTGCACTCAGGGCTTTGGCACAGGCGTCCTCCGCCATCCTCACGGCCCTTGCATGAGCCTTCTGCCAAAGAGCCAATTGCCTGACTCTCTCGGATGCGACATAGTCCTGCCAGGCAGCTTGTCCTGCGGTGCGCTTCTCTTCCTCGGCCTTCTTCTCCGCCTCTATTTTGGCGCGCTCTGCTGGAGGCAAAGCCTCCCACATGGCGACATCCATTTCTTTCCAAAGCTCCTCAAGCCTGGGGGGCTCGGTGGGTGGTGCGGAGTTCTCCTCATTGCGGGGAGCCGACGCGTCCTCCGACGCGCGTGCTGGCGAGATTGGGAACGCCGACGCGTCCACCTCGACGCATCGCGGCGAGGAGCGGAATGCCAACGCGTCCTCCTCGACTAGTGGCGGCGAGGAACGGAATGCCGACACGTCCACCTCGACGCGTCGTGGCGAGGAGCAGAACGCTGACGCGTCCTCCTCGACTAGTGGCGGCGAGGAACGGAATGGCGACGCGTGACCGTCCGCGCGGTGCAGCGAGGGGCGCCTAGGGCTTGGGAGGAGCGATGCCATGGTGGTCGACGTGAGAGGGAGGGGGAGGAGATAGCGATGATCGTGAGCGTTCTTCTGAATGTCGTGGGATGCGCAGTATTTATAGCGAGCAATGGCACCTACGTAAGATATGGACTAAGCTGCACTGACTTAACTGCAGGTCCAGTTGCGTCACTGACATGTGGGCCAGACCCGTGTTGGGCCCATATGTCAGTGACCCAATGCACCTGAAGTTAAGTAACTGAAGCAGCGTCCCAAGTGGAGTGGTGGGATCGCCGGAGGGAGAAGGAGAGTCTGGCAGGCATATTGTTTCCACACATGGAGAGGAAACGATTTGGAGACGAACGGGCTTCCTGCAGGTATGGGGAACGGTGCATAAAGTCTCATCTTGCATGCCGGGCTAGGTATAGTCTCAAGTCATTAAAAACATACACGCCCCACACATGTTCATATTTCAAGGTGCACTAAATCATTGCATGCGATGGTTAAGGCTGGCCATAATGGTGGTATCTTAGCTGGTACTCCCTCCGATCCTTTATACTATGCGCATAACTTTTTTTCGTTTTTTCCCAAATGCTCTGCGCGATCCCCTTGAGTAGCGCACCTTTCCCAGCCTGCCCCTGCCTTTCCGCTTCGCTAGCAATTAATCTCCTTAATTGGTGCAACTTCCTAGTTTGCATGCAGAGACATAAGCGGAGGAGTGAGAGATTACATGTGACATGCATGGAGGGATTCGAGGCGACTAGTACTCTAATCCACGCAAAAGTAGTGGCAAACTTGTTCAGAAAAATTTCGAACGGGCCTCTCCTTGGTAGCTACGAGTTATGCGCAAAGTAAAAAGAAACGAAGGGAGTATCATGCACACGAGAATAGCAAACAAGTCGGCATGGCGTGCGAACATGCCGAAGGTCGTGGGAGGCGCGACGGTTGACGAAATTAATTGAAGTTACACACAAGCCAGCATGGCGTGCGAACATGCAGAAGCTATACCGTCAGGCCTACGATATGGGTCTAGTAGACATGACATCGAGTGGGTCCCACATAGTTCTTGAGAACTCTTTGCGGGCTTGCAGCCGTTTATCCACCGGGCAAGCCAGCAACCCCACGCCGTTCACACGCCCTACTCGTCCCCATCTTCTACTAATACAGTACCTTATAACAGTTCGCTCCCAGTCGTCTCGTTCTTTCACATTACGGCAGTTCCACTAATTCTAACCCTCCTCCCAAATCCATGGCGTTCCAAATCTCCATGATCGGCGGTGATTAGAAGGTTAGAACCATCACCAGCGATGAGTTCGACGTCATCTACGCCCGTTCTTCCACAACGGTGAAAGAATGCCTTGCTCGCTTCAAACGCATGTTTGAAATCTCAAATGATGAGTGGGTCGCTGGGCTAGATGTCGAGTACACCACAGTCCTGGGAAACGAGAAGAAACTAAAGGAGGCAGAGAAGAAGAAGCCCGCCGTGATCCAGGTTTGCGTGCATGACTTATGCTTGGTCTACCACATATGCCATGCCGACGTTGAGTGCGAGGAATTTAAGAAGTTCCTCAAGGGCGGCTGAGTCAAATTCATTGATGTAGACTTTAGGAACAACAAGGAAATCCTGGGTCGGATAGGCCTCGTTGTAGGCCAGCCCTTGAATCTCCAGAAGGCAAGCCTGGTGTCCTCCTCTCAGCCTTCAATGCTGACCCTTGCAGCACCCATGATTGATCGTTCGTACGCTAAACTGAAGAAACCTCACCACGAGTTTCATCATGCATGGGAGTCGAAGACATTAGATGAAGATCACATCCTGTACGCAGCAATGGATGCCTACCTTTGTTTAAATATCTACAAGGGTTGGATGAAGAAGAAGAGCCCAATGTCTGATTCAAGCAAAGAAGCGTCGGCGAAGAGGAAGAGTAAGAGGGACGAGGACAAATTCGAGGACGTGGACTCGGACTCCGATTAGGTGGCAGTGCCGTCGCTCATGCTGGTTCTACTACAGTGTCAAGCGGACTAGTTGCTTAGTTTATTTTCAAGGGTGTGTTGTGCTGAGGCCCCAGTAGAACTATGTTTATGTTCTTTCTCGTTATTTGAACTCTTTAGTACGTACAGTAGTACTAGTACTATGTCTTACAACTGTTCTTCTTGCATCGGCAGCGGCGGCAGGCAGTTAGACGTGTGGTGGGCTGAGAAGATGAACCGTGCATCTATTTCGGAGGTTGAAGAAGCCCTTCTAGCCATCCATGTTGCATCAAATGGCTCACAAGAGTCGACTGACCCAAATTGCTCCTTCAGATTGCAGGATCCACGTGGCATTCAAGGTCTCGAAGGTAGATTTTGTGCCCGCACCGGGTTTGCGGGCTCGACGCGCGCGGGACCGGCTTCTGCCGCGACAGCCACCATGCGCGCCTCCTCCGCGCGGGCGGAGACGACAATGACACGTTAGTTCCTCCTCGCCGACGTGCTGGAGCACGCGCTCGTCCTCCTCTTCGTAAGCTGCGTGCATAGACGCGGCTCCACCAGCTGCTCACGTGCTTGGCGGCACGGCGGCATCGCGAGGAGGGACTGCAGATGATGTGAGTGGGCGAGCCTTCGGCTTGGCGGCGACACGGCGGTGATGGCCGAGAAATTCTTGGCCAGAGCAGGCGGGCGCCGGCATGCGCAACGACGGCGGCAGCATATTGATGAGTGCGCATATGGGAGCTTAGTTTAGTTTTATATAGGGTTGGTCAAACTTAAAAGAAAATCATACTAGTACACATAAACATTAGACTTAGGCAGCGCTTTTATTAGTTAACACAGTCATGATACGGAATCCTGTGCAAGCGCGTGAACCGCGGCTGCACGGTCGATCGAACGGTGCGTCACCGTGTCGCGCTCGAAGGACATCCACCGAACCTTTTTGTGTGTGTGAAAACAATCCCCGAATATTACTCAACTTTTTTCCGAGAAAAGTTCTTGACGCTACAATATTTCCATATATCTGAATTTAGCTCCAGTTCGTGTTTATTTTGAATTGTACGTTTTAGGTGCGCCCTAGTTTTTTAATACTGATTTTGTGTGTGTGACTTAGAGAGAACGTGTGTATGTGTCCATATGTGTGTTGTCGCGGAAGGGCAATGTGGAGACGGTGTGCGTGTGATAGAGACATAGAGAGGTGTGAATGTGCAAATGATCATGCATGAGTGAGACATAGACAGATGCCGATACATTGTGTATACATGAGAGAACGGTCTTCCATTTTACTTGCGTGTGTGTGTGTGTGTGTGTGTGAGAGAGAGAGAGAGAGAGAGAGGAGCATCCGTAACACAACAATCATCTCTCTCGATTCGTCCGTCACTTGCACGATCGCATGGAACACATGCATCAACGCGCACATTTTGACACCCTCACCCGGCCCCTGCCCACCTCAAGGCCCGCACATCGCTCTCTATCTCGAACGCACAATCACTTTGTGAATACCCTATTTAGCAAGTAGTTTTCCATCACATACACACACATTTCTCTCCTTAGGTTTGTTTTCTCTCAATATCTGACACACACACAGCACACACAACACACACACACCCCCTCCCCCGAGCACACAATTCATCCCCATCGAAGGTTATATGGCGACCACTCTCGCTTGTGGTTCTCTACACCCCAACATGCACAACACCTCAATCTTCAAAAAGGCATCGAGTAGATCGAAGACGGCGACCACACTGCACTAGAGAATGCGGGGCCATTTGGAAGCAGGATGATGTGACAACGGCCGACTGACTCCTCCCCCACCATTTCTTTCTCTCTCGCACAAAATTACCAATCCCTCTCTCCCCCGCACAAATTTATTAATTCATCAACCCACGAGATCCTCCCCCTGTCGTCCATGTTTTCCAGCTCTCTCATCAAACATGTCGTCTCTTCTCCTTCCATGTGTACAGAATCCGGATGCACACGCATCTCACGTATATTACATGTATCCATCTTTCTCATAGACCTAACTTCTTCCTCTCTCTTTCTCTCTCTATCTCCCTCTCTCTGTTTCGTTAGGTTTGTCTCCTACTCTCTCGTCCACATACCTACAATCTTTCCCGCCCTATCTGCTCTATCTTCGCAAGCTCTCTCTTTAAATTTCATTCACACATTGGGATATGTTCAAAATGTTGCTTTTATAAGGTTTTGTTGCATCCTACAAAGTAATAACTATGAAATGCATTTTGATTGTCATTTGACTGGGATTATGCGAGTTTGAGCATGTTGTGAAGTACTATAGACCTCGTATACATCTTGGAATTCGACAATGATTGTAACTATTGAATTGTACAAACCATTACATTCAAAGTCAGTAGCCTAATATATTTATTTCACAATTTCAACAAATGATTAATTCACTACATACTAAGAAAACAAATGTGTACACCCTCCGTTTTATTTAAGTCTGCATATTAGCATTGGTCAAAGTCAAGTTTTGTAAACTCTCAGAAAGTTTATAACAAAAAATATTAACATATACAATAACAAATAAATACCATTAGATTCATTATTGAATGTACTTTCACATCATACATATATGTTATGGTAAATGTTTAAATTTTTCTATAAACTTGGTCGAACTTTAGGAAGTTTGACTTCGGTCAAACCTAATATGCAGAGTTTACTAGTACTACTCGCTAGTTGCTTAGCCGAATCACCCAACACGCCACACGGGGAGTTCAGTTTCACAAAATTTTGAGGTCGGCGGGAAAATCTCCCGCGACCCTGATTCGAGCAGTGGGAAGTTACCATCATAGCCTTCAGAATAGGCCTACAGATGACAGTTGGTAGGGGGCCGTTTTCGTAACTTCAGGTTCACCCTATCCAGCGAACCCCACCCCAGCACCCAGAGTAGTACACCTGAATACTCCCCATTTTCCATCCCCACCACAAAATAGACTTCTCCACGGCACCGCAGCCTTCGTGCTCCTCCCCTTCTACATCGGCGCACTCGTCCACCGCAACGCATCTGCCTCATCGAGGACCTCGTACGCCGCACTGGAGCCGGTCCACCGTCGTCGTCGTACACGGAGCCTCTTCCCCGGCACCGTCTTCCATGGTCTCGAATCTGCTTCTCGAAAGCCGACGCCAAGCGCAGAAGCACCACCGTCGTGGACAATGAACTGACTCCCGTTGCCAAACATGACTCACAGAGGCCGCCGCGACCATCGTTCTCCTCCTCGATTGGTAATGTGTGTATTGAATCACTTAGCAGTACATGTGCAGTTCCAATTTTGTTCATACCTACCCTTCAAATTTTCTGCGTGCAATTGTTCCCGTAAAAGTAATTGGTTATAGCCTCCATTGTCCAACAGAATATCAGCTTGTAATTGTGCGTCGCTCCTGTATCGCGCCGTGCTTGGATAGGTATTTCATCTGCAACCAGTAGTGTGGCAAATGATGGATAGTTTTCTAGAAGTAGCAAGATGCCCATGCATTGCACGCATCAAGATGCATTTGTATGAGTAGTTTATCTTGTGGGAGAAAAGGATGAACGAGGAAATGCCTTATTTGCAAATGCGGAGAGGGGTGTGGGTATCTTTCTGCAAAATTGCCACCATTTCCTTCCTATCCGTCGGATATAAATCAGATGGCCTATATTACAAGATGGCAGGAACACCATCATCACCAACTCTGTTTTTATAAGGTTAGGGAAAAAGTAGAGAAAAAAATAGAGAGTAGAGAAGTAGAGATAAATATTAAATATAAAATAAATATAATAGTAGAGAAGAGAGTAGAGATAGCAGAGACGTCGGGAAAGGATTGCGTGCGCGCGGGAAAAAGCTGCCGGGCATGCGCTAGTTTTGGCGCGCGGCGTCCGACGCCCTTTATAAAATCCAACGCCCTCCCACCGCTCTGTGCCTTGCCACCGCTCTCACCCCGCTCTGTGCCTCGCCACCGCTCTCTCCCCGCTCTTTCTCGCCTCGCCGCCGCCGCGCCACTATGCCACCGCGTCGCCGGGAAACTTGGGGATATCGCGGCGTCCGCGCGCGCCCCTCCGGCGGCTTCTCCGCCGAGATCCGGTTTCGCGGGATGCGCCTCGGCCTCGGCAATTTCGACACCGCCAAGGAGGCCGCCCGCGTGTACGACGCAGCAGCGTGGCGCCTGCAATGGCCTCATAGAACATTGAACTTCCCCAACGTGTCGACACGGGAGCGGGCACAGAGCTCGCGCCTCTGCCGCGGCTTATCATCGACGAGGATCATCGCGACAACCAGAGGCGGGAGCATCGTCTCGGCATCGCCGAGATGGACGAGGAAGCCATGGCGCTGTGCCACCAACGCTTCCCGCAGGACATCATCAACGAGCGCGAGTTCTACGAGCAAAGGAGGGCGGAGAGGGATAAGAGGAGGGCGGAGCGAGCCGCCTATCGCGAGGACAAGCATAGGCAAAAAGCGGACGCTCAATTCAACATGAGGCTAGGAGCAGCGTCGCTTTGAGAATCTGACGACGATCGGTATCTTCAGGCCTACAGTCAGACGTCGGAGGAGGACATCGCCGAGGAGGAGTCGGACGACGAGGAGTAGTTGAATAATCTATTTTTTATTTAGCTATGTTGAGAACTATCCTCTACTATTTATCTCTACTTCTCGATCTCAACACTATAAACGCTTTTTTAAAGCGTCGCGTGTTGCGATTCTGTTGGAGATGCTCTAACATGGCAGATGAGTGCTTTAATGTTGCCCACAAGATGCGCGAGTATTACTAGTAGTATATTTTTCTTGCCATGTTGAGATTTTAAAACCACGAGTGCGAACATGTAGAGGAGCAATGAAGACCAAACACGGGATATTGAGGACATCTTCAAGGAGCGTGGCAAGTTAAAGAGGAGCTGCACCGAACCTGTAAAACGAGCTTTGGTAAGTAACACCCTTTCAATTACTTTCATTTAGCCTCGTGTTCTTCGATGTGTATATGTTGTAGTTTCTGTTTCTCTTAAGCCTTGTGTTCTTCGATGTGCCATAAGAAGAGTCTTAATCGTCCTAATGCTTTAGTTTTTAGCTTGATGTAGGAAGTGGGTGTTATCACATTGTTGTCTGGTTTTATATTTTTTTTCCTTTTGAATTCACTTCTCCCAGTTCTGCTTATCTGGCTTCTACTAAATGGATCTGGGTTTGTCTAAGTAATTATCTAAAAAAGAAGTAACTTCATGTCAGGATGCAGTTCCTGCGAGGAGGGAAGTATGGTCAACCTCGAGATCATGTTTCCAGAATGAGGCTGGATTACACACAAGGTGCCAGTTTCCTAATGACGCTGGATTAGACACGAGGTGCAAATTCCCAGATGATGCTGGATTACACACAAGCCAGGTGGAGTCGTCAGCTGTTCGTATCCTCGTGGCTCTAGTAAAGGCTGAAAGAAAGCGTGCAGCAACCCTTGAGAATGTAGCTGAGTTCCTGAAGAAGCGAAAAAAGCAATCATATGCTCTCTTCACCCATGCGAAAGAAGATATGCGAGAAGCCAGAAATAAGCTAGCAGAGGCAGAGCAGGCTAGGCGTCTCCTTCTATCTAAAACTGTGTCAATACAAAATTTCCTTCATAGGAGCCAGGTTCAAATGTTTATCCAGTCAGCATGCCTGTTGTGATGTCCGTGCATCTACTGATGTGGCACAGAATATTTTTTTGGTTCATGTAATAATAGCAATTACTTTCCAAATAATAACAAACAAAGCATTGGACATGGTATAGTTCACGCGCAAGCCCGACATTCCAAGTTCAACTTCCACATCAAACTCATGTTCACAGATATCTCCACATTCATACATAATGTCCACAACCATGATTCACTTAAAAGCCAAAACAAATTTGAGGAGAGTTATGAATAAAGAAAAACCTCTAGTTCCTGCTACCAGTGCGAGCACAACAAGTCAAGATCATGCGTAATTAATTATATTTTGCTCATTTTTTGTGTTCTAAAATGCCAGCCGGCTCGCGGAAGGACGTGTTGCCAGCACACGCGCGGATTCAATGAAGGCAGGCAGGGCAGTCTGAAGCCGGTTGCATGCGGCGAGGAGGCGTGTTCAGCCGGGCCTGCAACGAGTGTGGCCCTCTTGGCCGGCGCGCCGGTTCAATGCCTGCGCTATGAGAGGTCACGTCCGTGTCAGAGCAATCACTCCCTCCAGTCCTTTTTTGTTTGCGTATAACAAAATCTCGTTTTCCATTCACATTCTACAAGTAAAATTCATGGACAAACTTTGACCCAAAATAGGATGGGGACTAGTAAATCAAAACACAGGTAGTAGTTTTTTTAATCAAAGAAGGGTTTCCCCCTTCCGATTTTAATTACTGAAAACCAACATCTAAATCCATACATAGTATTTGCCCTATAACTACCAGGTTCAACATCTCGGAACATAAACCCATACAACCATATGCCAAGGAGGTACGTAGTACTATGAATTCCATTTTCGCTCCATACCAATCGTTCTAAAAACTACTTAGTACTTATAACGCACCATTGAAAATCAGAACTCTTAACCCCGCTAAAAAATGATATTTTAAACGTGGCTACTAGATCCATGGCAATTGGCGAGCCACCGCCTCCAAGTCGTTCACATGTGGTCCCGACCATCAACTCCTACGGATCAAATTATCACGCGAGCTGACTATTCCTACAGAGGTGCGCTCCACCACGTACCCAGTGGCCGCGAATGCAGCAATCGTGCACCTAGGGTTTTAGGGTTTATTTGTTAATGTTGCCTTTCCGTAACACTCGTGTGTGCGAGACAGCGAGAGACCGATTGCGTGCGTGCGTCTCTTCTCTTCCTATATGTACTCCACCGTTTGTCTGGTGTCCAAAAAATTATAATAACAACTAGCAATGTGCCAATGCGTTGCCACACGATCTGAGTAGATTATTACATATTCACCAATTTGATAGAAAAAAAGTCTAGTTTTGAAATACGTATATCACTAAAAAATTGTTATGTTTCACTCAAAATATAGTCCTTTGGCGGTTTTGATGATATAAGGGAGGAATGTTGTTGGTTTCAAGATTCAGAAGTGGTATATATCTAATTTCTACTTTTACTAGCAAGATGCCCGTGCATTGCACGGAACATCAAGATCTTGTGGGAGAAAAGGATGAGCAAGGGAAGGCCTTATCTGCAAATGTGGAGAGGAGTGCGAGTAAATTGCCATAGTTTCTTTCCTATCCGTCAGATATAAATCGGACGGCCTATATTGCAGGATGGCAGGCCCACCATCATCACCAACTCTGTTTTTTATCCCTACTCTTATAAAAAGCATAGTCGGTGATGATCGTGTGCCTGCCATCCTGCAATATAGGCCGTCCGATCTATATCTGACGGATAAGAAGGAAACTATCGCAATTATACCCACACCCCTCTCCACACTTGCAAATTAGGCCTTCCCTTGTTCATCCTTTTCCCCCACAAGATAAACTACTCATACAAATGCATCTTGATGTTCCGTGCAATGCATGGGCATCTTGCTAGTTGTTGCAAAAAGCCCATGTATGTGAGAGAGAGAGAGAGAGGGAGAGAGGAGGAGGACGTAGTGCATGTGTGACAAAGACACAAAGAGTGTGTGTGCGAGAGGTATCAGCTTAAACTGAGGCGATAGTGTGTGGGTGCACGATCGAGAGGGCGTGTCTCAAGAAGGGAAGAAAAATCTACATAGATACAAGGAGCAGGAGAGAGACATGTATGCGATAGTGGAAGCACGAGTGTGCGGGTGTATAAACCTATCTAGAGGCTAGTCAATAAATGTTTGTGAGATAAATACGAGTCGGGGGTGCGAAAGCGAGAGTTTTGTGTGTGTGTGAGAGAGAGACGGTAGTCGGGAAGGGGAGTGGAAGCAGGAGTTGTGTGTGTGTGTGTGAGAGAGAGGGCGGAGTTTGTCTAATCAGTAAACAAGTGAATAATGTCAGTCTGGGATGGAGACGAAAAGGAGACCACAACAAATGTTGTGTCTACAGGAGAGAGAGAGAGAGAGAGAGAGAGAGAGAGAGTAATTTTAGTGGTGTGATTCATATTTAGAGACATATAGGGTGTGTGAGAGAATCCCATAGAGATAAAGACAAAGTGAAAGACGATTGGAGACTGTGTGTGTGGCGGTGAAAAAGAAAGCTTAGGTACCTAGTGATACGAGAGAACGGTAGAGATATTACTGATCCATACATTTTAGTAGAACATAATTTGGTTTAATTTTTTGATTTCAACCTTATGATTTTGAGATCATTGTATTTGTAAATCATATTATACATATAAAGGAGCAAAATTCTTTGTTGTGCTTCTGAAAGTATATATAAAAAATGATGTATATAGAATTTTATTCCAATCGAAAATGGATCACACCCGAAAAAATAGAATACAAACGGGATTCGAATTGAGTTGGCACGGTAAACGTGCACTCTCCAAAATTTGAACGAAGTGGGGAAAGTCGCAGTAACCGCCCGGAACCAAAATCTGCAAGATGGAAATTACTACTGCCTATCCCTGCTACGCAAAGCCTATCTGATCGATTTCTATAGGTTTCGATAGGGGTAGGTTTGTAATTTCACTCAAACGTGACATAACCGCCTCTCTCCCGGATTCATACATGGTGGGTGCCAAAACACAGTGTGTCCTCGGCCGAAATTGACTCCCTCCCCGATTCATACATGGTGGGCGTCGAAAACAAACTCTCGTCGTCAAATATTCAGTGATGCGAGATTACTGTCCTATCCCCAACCGACTAATATTGCTGTGATGTAGGAAATTTGAAACGAGGGCTAAGTTTGTAAATTTCCTCGCATTTGAGACAAGCGCACCCTGAAGACATGGTTCCCCCTTCCTCTCCACCTCGATTTCCCCATTCGTACTCCATGGGCACCAAAACACCCTCTCCACCCCAGCCTCCTCCGTCCGCCACCCCATCCACCGCCGTCCTCCTCCACCATGCCGGAGCTGATACCCCCACGCCGCCATCCATTACAAGAGATCGACCTCTCTCATCCACGGCTTCGGACTGGGATCCTTGCATCCCATCCTCTCGCTTCATCCCCGCCGTCGTCCACCTTGCCGGCGCCGCTCCTACGACCGTCTTGTCCACCGCGCCCCGCCACCATCGTCTAGCCTTCTAGATCTGCTTCCACGCCGCCGACAGCCATCGCTACCGCAACATTGTCAAATTCCTAGCAGGTGCATACACGGTGCCACACCAGAGGCGGTACTCTTTCGTATCTGCTCAACTTATTTATCGCAGCAAGAAAATAGAACGCCACTTCTTTACTTTGGGTTCTTGCCCATCACTTACTTGCTAGTTAAAAGCAAACATTGGTTGCGAAGTTGCCTTTATCCGGTTTGCACCTTCAGATCCGCCATGGCACACTCAACACTATACTCCCAATGCTTATGGTTTTCGCCTTTTATATTCCACACTAGTTAAATCACAGTAGACTAAATTTCAAAATTGGGTTAGTCGGTATTTCAGAGCTCGCCGGAGTTCATCGGTGCGAATGAAGGGGCTCGGGTGGGGACTCTGGTCGTG
>LR738712.1:187910893-188086244 GCA_902687465.1 Secale cereale | reverse complement strand
AATGTAGAAAACTCGACGCGGGTGGGGGCGAGGGTGGGGGTGGGTGTGGCGGTGGGGGCCGATGGGCCGGCCGGCGGCCCGTGCGGTGTTCTGTATGGGAAGAATCAGAGACGAGGAAGAAGAAGGGTTAGGAGATGTAGGATCTTCATCCAACCACCTGAAATGGTCGACTGACCCAAATGACAAAAGTCATGCGACTTGCATGCAAACATGCCTTTGTATTCAGTACCATCATCGTACCTTCTTCTTCCAAACTTGTGCCATCAAGCTAAACAACGTGCCACTCATAATTCCAAACTTGTTGCTCAAGTATGAATCTGATATGATGCTGATATTATTAAAACAGATAACATTTAATTAGTCAGATAATGTTCCTACTTTACTTTCGAAAAAGCATGTGCACCACATATAGAGAGACAACAAGGAGATGGTTTCTTAATGCGCTCTGGTTCATCATGTGTGGGCACTGCGCAACGAACATTTTATTATCCAAAATCTGCTTGCTCTTCTTTAGCATGTTCCTCTTCCAGTCTTCTTTAATAAGTACTCTCTCCGTTCCTAAATACAAGTCTTTGTATAGATTCCACCATGGGCTACATATGGAGCAAAATGAGTGAATCTACACTCTAAAATGTATCTGGATACATCTGTATGTGATCCATAGTGGAAATCTCTACCAAGACTTATATTTTGGAACGGAGGGAGTATGATAGTATTACAATATGTTCCTTGTTGTGAAGATGAGCAGGGACATTTGCAGTGTAGAGGTCTATGCGATCGGTTGGTATGGACACTTTGAACTCTTCGGGCCTCTTCGATTCGTAGGATTTTGTAAACATGGGAATAGGATTTGTAGTGGCCTGCCCACTTGAATCCTATAAGAATAGCAAGGAAATGCGGGGAGCTGTGTCACCTTTCAGAGTTACACTGATATTAACAGTACCGCGCCTTCAGTTGAAGAGAGCTGGTATCCGAAGCCTTTCTAGCCGTAACGATAATACTAGCACCTATATTCCAGCAAATTCCACTTTGCTGATTTTACTCTGATGCTTACGGTTTTCCCGTTATATCTACACTATGACCTATGTAGCTGCTTTGTGTCACACTAGCAGCAGTCCACTCTTGAAGCCAAACACCGCAATGACTTACAAAATTGGCACCAAGGCATTGAGTGCCATTCTGGATGCAATGAAACTCATACGCTCCCCACCTGTTGATTCTTGTTCATAGTATGATACTAATGACTATTCTATCCTTGAGGAGTCAAAGGCAGATGGCCTGTCCTGTTCACCCATCAAGGTGCCTGTTCTAATTTGGCAAGGTTTTATTGATTGCGCGTATCTTGCATATGTTGTCTTGCATTTCTTCTACTTTTTTGCACCGCCATCTGCTTAGTTTACTCATCATATATGTCGAGATGCCATGCCCATCCATTATCAATACATATTCCATCTGTCATCATACCACGTTTTTCCACTCAAATGATGTTCTTGTGCATCAGACATCAAAAAGGAAGAGGGTGATTGCCGAACCTGAAGGAGCACCAGCAAAGTACTTGAAAAACGTGGTTGTGCCGGAGAAATCAGACAGCACCCCACTTATATTGGCTGTACAACCAGTGACACAAAACGTAGGACCGACTCTAGCAGACTGTACCCATACTTCACTGGCCACACCACTAGCCGCACCACACATGACCTGCACTCCAGCAAAAGGTATGCCAATTTCAGTTGCCATAGCACCAGCCGTACCACAGAAAAATCCCACTCCAGCAAAAAGTACAGCAAGTCCACCGGCCAAATACCAATCCCAACTGCAGAGATGGCCAATTCCTACAGACTGGAACCCCATTCCAGTTATTCCCAGTTTAAAAGGCAATGCTTTTAATGTTGTTAGGGACTATGTGCATATATTCCCATCATGGGAAGATTATAGTGAAGACAAACACCATTTTCACATCTTCCTGTCCCACTTACATGTAAGTGATATTATTCATGGTGATTATTTTCCTGTTTTCTGCTGATTGAATACATCAATGATTTACATCACATTGTTGTAAGTAGGCGAGGGTCAACCTGGATAGTTATGACGAGCAAAGCTTGCTTGCGCTTTTCAAGGAAGCATTGTAGCAGTATTGGTGTTACCTGAGGAAATCACACTTTGATGGCAAGTCTATAAACGAATTTCTGGTGAAGTCTTCTGTGCTAAATTTAGAAGACATTGAATGGAAAAACCTTGTTATGCACTGGTCTCGTTCCGAGGATGAGGTACTGTCTATGATATCGCATGACAATTTGAACTTCTACTTTTCCGCATGTGCCTTACGGATATTTTTTGCAGGAAATCTGCTCGAAAAAGAATTCCGGTTTGAAAAGAACGACATGATATTGCAAATATGCTGCCCGCTGCTTTGCTCTTGTTAGTACCTGTTGTCCTATATCACTGTACTTGCGTACATACCTGGTTCATTATGTGACAGCAATATGCATGATAGCTTGCTTATCAATTGTTCGCTCCAAATTATCTGTTCTGTTTGAATGGTTACATTAGTGTAGAATATATCCAATGCCAATGAATTTTTTTAGCTCTGCATTGTTCTTGTTAGTACCTGCTGTCCTTTATCAGTGTACTTATATTGATAGGTAGTTGTTCATCTACCATCACTCTGCATCTTATTTTCCTTTACCCTCCATTTTCTACACATAATATCTATATTTACTCTTACCATAAGGTTGGATAACACCGATGGTACTGACGAAGTTTAGCTCTGCATTGCTCTTGGCTGTACCTTTTGCCTGTATCGCTGTACTTACATTTATAGCTACTTGGTTATGTAGCATCACTCTTCATCTTATCTTAAATATTCTCCATTTTTTCTTATATTGTCACATCTATATTTACTCTTAACAAAATGTAGAATAAAGGCAATGCTTATGAAGAAGATTCTATGGTAAACTTCTTGAATTGCCCCCCCCATCAGCATGGACAAGGGTTTTATAGAGCCTGCCTTCACCAATAATGTAAGTTTGTCCTTCTCAAGCCTTCAAACTTTGTGGTGTATATTTGGTTAGGCATGACTACAACAACTATTTATTTTGGTGTTTGCATTAAATTGCATGTTTAAAGTTTATTATGTAGTTCATAAACAAAAGTTCGTCCTTCTCAATTTAAGTTTTTAGTTGTACAACCAAGTTCCGTCTTCATACCATGTAAATTAAACTATACAGAGCAAGTGATCTTCTTTTGCACTGCATGTATGCTTCTGCTCTTGATCTGTAATACAGTGGCATGGTGAACCTACCCACTATATCAGGATGTCATATTCTCAATGTCTTAACTATGAACAATGTCATATCATTCTACTATTATTTAAACCGTCTCTTTATTTGCCAATCTGAAATGGGATAAATTGACAACACACTAACCATTGATACTTATGAGTTCTTGATCTATAATCGAGTGGTGTCATGAAGCTGCCAACTCCTTCACAATGTCATTTCCTGCCATGTCTTGACCTGAACAATACCACATTGTGTTAATGCAAGTTTAAACTGTGTCACTTTATTCGTCAGTAAGAAATGTGATGAATTGTCAGCACTGATACTTTTATGTGCAAAACCTGTCATCTGTCTGATTGTTTATCTTTCAGAGTGAGGAGGATATAAGTGTTAAACAAGCGCAGTCTCATCATCTTGCTCAGCTGCTTGCGTTGCAACTCCCCAGCATGGCTAACCTTTCTTGAACTCTATTGAAGTGCTGTCGGTTTTTTATATTATTTTGTCGGCGTGTTTAGTTGCACCAGTGGCGATCTTTGATGCCCCGTGTATGTACTCTGCTGTCTGCTTGTGCTTTATTATCATAGTGACGAACTTTGATGCCTAGTGGATGTAATATGCCGCAATTTCTTTATTGTTTAGTCTAGGTTTTTTCTTATTCACGATGCTGCAGTTATTTTACTGTATATATATCCTGTCTCCGCAGTAAACCGGCCAAACCGTAAAATTACGGTACACAATTGGGCCGTCATGCAATCACGATGTACGATCCGCATCATGGGCCCCGTCATCTTGGTCCGTTAGAAGGCCTAAATGTAAACTGGCCCACTAGTAGAGTCGGGCCTTTAATATGCCGAGTAAACCGCCGGCCCTCTTTTCGCAAGAAAACTCAATGGGCTTTTAGGAGGCTGAGAAATAGGTTGGGCCTGAAACGTGCCGAACAGCTCACGGGCCGGCAGAAGCCCGAAATGGACCTCGGGCCATGATTGTGCCAATAAAATCATGGGCTTTTAACATGCCAAAATTGTCTCGGTCCTTGTTTGGCCCAATCAAATTATCGGCTGCGAGCAGGCCGGATGCAAACCGGGCCATAGTTAGGCCCAACTATATGACGGGCTTTTAACAGGCCGAAATTAATATAGGGCCAAAATGTTAAACGGGCCCTTAACATGCCGAATATAATATCAGGCCGAATAATAAATGGGCCTTTAGCAAGTGGGCCCAAAAGCATAGCATCCAGTTGACGGGCCGAATCTGATATGGGCCATAATTTAGCCCAAAGCCTCTTAAAGGGCCGGACCTGATCTGGGCCGTAAATTGGCCCTGAACGTGGTAGGCTTTTAATGGGCCAGATCTCATATGTGCCATTGTTAGGCCCGGAATGTGGCAGGCCATTAATGGACCGGATCAAATATGGGCCGGCATTTGGCCCAAAACATGGCAGTGAGTTAATGGGCCGGCCTACTAGGGTCCTCAAAATCTCATGGGCCTACAGCTAGGCCGCCCATTAATGTCGGCGAAATCTCGTGGGCCTTTAGCTGGGCCCGCCCATTATGGTCCACAAAGATCTTGTGGGCCTTCACCTGGGCCGACCCATTATGGCCCGCAAAAATCTTGTGGGCCTTTATATAGGCCATCCCATTATGGTCCGCAAAATCTCGTGGGCCTTTAGCTGGGCCGACCCATTATGGTCCGCAAAATCTTGCGGGCCTTTAGTTGGGCCGGCCCATTTAAACTTTATGGGCCACTTTTGGGCCGGTCCACGTGTCAACATATCATAGGAAAATCTCACCCATTGGATGAGTGACACCTGTGCCAACACGGAGCTGACATGTGTTTCCGTCAGCCAATCAGAATTTTACACGTGGAAAATCCCCATCGGTTCGGGCTGTTAACGGGTTATCGGATCCAAAACCGGACCCGATAGCTTAACGGTGTTCCGTTACGGTGGATGCCATGTGTCGGTCACCCTTGACGAAAGCACTTTTGTGACGCACGATTTATCGTCATGGAAGTGGACACTTCCGTGATGATAATTTTGGTAATGTCATGGAACACTACTACGACAACACATGTATGACTATCTTGATTCTGTCATAAAATTGTCATGGATGTACATGCATGACAAAAAACGTGACCTACTATGACAAACACGTATCATCACGGAAGTATATTTTTTGTAGTGCGTACATCCACGTTGATGGAGACTTCAACCCACAAAGGGTAACAGATGCGCGAGTCCACGGAGGGCTCCACCCACGAAAGGTCCACAAAGAAGCAACCTTGTCTATCCCACCATGGTCATCACCCACGAAGGACTTGCCTCACTAGGGTAGATCTTCACGAAGTAGGCGATCTCCTTGCCCTTACAAACTCCTTGGTTCAACTCCATAATCTTGTCGGAGGCTCCCAAGTGACACCTAACCAATCTAGGAGACACCACTCTCCAAAAGGTAATAGACGGTGTGTTGATAACGAACTCCTTGCTCAAATGCTTTAAATGATAGTCTCCCCAACACTCAAATAGCTCCTCACAGATTTGGATATGGTGGAAGAAGAGATTGAGTGGAAAGCAACTTGGGGAAGGCTAGAGAACATAGTTTATGTGGTAGGAGTGGAATATCTTGATCTCAACACTTGAGTAGGTGGTTCTCTCTCAGAAAATGAGTAATGGAAGTGTAGGCTTGTTCTGATGGCTCTCTCCACGAATGAAGAGGGGGTGGATGGGTATATATAGCCTCCACACAAAATCCAACCGTTACACACATTTTGGCCAACTCAGTGGGACCGATTTAGTGAACTCGGTCTGACAGAAAGGTTCAAATATGTGAATGTTAGGAAACTCGGTGGGACCGACTGGGACATCTCGGTGGGACCGAAAGACTAGGGTTAAGTCATCAGATAGTTGGCAAGGTGAACTCGGTGTGACCGATTAATAAACTCAGTAGTACCAAAATTAATTAACCTGTAACAGAGAGTTTACAAAATCATCTCGGTGAGACCAAATGCCTATATCGGTGAGACCAAAATGCTAGGGTTTGTGGCTCTGGCTAAGTCAAAGAAACTCGGTGGGACTGGATAGGAAATATCGGTGAGTCCGAGTTCGGCATTTTGGTTTTGACTTGTTTGGAGTGGAGGGTTTTGTGTGAGGGTTTTGGAGCATATCATCAAGCATTGTGAGCAACCAATTTGTTAAGCAACACCTCATCCCCTTTTAATAGTATTGGCTTTCCTAAGGACTCAATGTGATCTTGGATCACTAAAAGTAAAAGGTAGAGTCTTGAGCTTTTGCCGAACTTGTTTCCTTAGCTTTTGAGGGGTCCACATCCACAATAGCCATGCCATTCATTGAACTTTCCTGAAATTTTTAGCTTGATGAATCATTAGTTCAATGAGCTATATGTTGTTATAAATTACCAAAACCACCCAGGGATTAGTTACATTTTCAATCTCCCCTTTTTGGTAATTGATGACAAGATATAGATCAAAGCTTCGACAAAAGATAAAGAATGAAATATATCGTTGCTTTGAGAAGTATGTGATAAGCAAGAGCTCCCCCCCCCCTAAATTTGTGCATTATTAATTATTTGCATTTGAATGCAAATGCACAACTATATAGGATCATGGGTCACATCTCACACATCACATACATCTTGGTGGAGCACTCAAAAGGATAATAAGTGAACAACAAGTACTCATCACCAAGGAAATTGCAAAAGATCACATAAAGATATCATCCAAGCAAGTATATGATCAATCACAATCATAAATGTAGCATCTCTCATACAAGTTTCATGCAAGCAAATCACCAAAAGATAGTAGCAAAAATCAAATGCAATAAAAACATAACTCTCTATCTTGAAGCCTATATGATATATATATATTTCTCCCCCTTTGGGAACAAGTTACCAAAAAGTTCAAAATATACATAGGCTATGTGTCTCTCTAGGCATCTCCTGAAGCTCCTGAAGGGGTCTTCGGCTATTGTCTTCGGTGTGCGTAGACGGCGTTGAGAGAACTCCTTCTGTGAAGATTTCAGCTGATGTCTGAGGGGCTGGTGGAGTTGATGCATGTGTGACTCCCTGGGTAGCAGCAGCTGGGGCAGACTGAGTGGGTCTCATGTCTCCCACTAACACTATCTGAGTCCTTTGTCCTCGGGGCACCTTCTGAAATCTAGTAGCATCCTCCTCATCACTGTCAGTGGTCACTCCAACAGCAACTCTTGCTCTGTCTGTATATTGCTTAAGTTTCTACACTATGGTCTGCACTTCTGTCACCTTAGTGTGAAGAGCGTGGAACTTTAGGTTTATGACATATGTGGAAAATGATAAAGTTGTTGAGGGTTTTGGAGCATATCACTAAGCATTTTAAGCCAGTAGACCATTAAGAAACACCTCATCCCCTTTTAATAGTATTAGCTTTTCCTATGGACTCAATGTGATCTTGGATCACTAAAATGGAAATGTAGAGTCTTGAGCTTTTGGCAATCTTTGTCCTTAGCATCTTAAGGGGTCCACATCTCTAATCCATGCCATGCCAATCATTGAACTTCCTGAAATCCTTATCTTGAAAGGATATTAGTTCAATGAGCTATATGTTATTATTAATTACCAAAACCACTCGGGGATTAGTTGCACTTTCAATCTCCTCCTTTTTGGTAATTGATGACAACATATAGATCAAAGTTTCAACTAATGATAATAAGAGCGAAATTTATCATCGCTTTGAGAAGTATGTGATAAGCAAGAGCTCCCCCTAAATTTATGCATTATTTAAGATTTGCTTTTGAATGCAAATGCACAATCGATTAGGATCATGGGTTACTCTTCCATGTCACATACATCTTGGTGGAGCGCTCAAAATGAAAAGATTTAAACAACAAGCACTCATCACCAAAATAACCAAGTAAATGATCATACACAATCAAATAAGCACACATTAATCATAGTATGATCAACCGCATGAACATATTGTCTGTACGTGGTTGCACATGGGTCATCCAAAAAAATGTTTGCGTTGAAGGGAGGTACAAATCCTGCTTCCAAATTTTCTCTTGGCTTAGCACCGAAGTCTCGCTTTGCATACCTTATTCAATCTGAACCGTTTACGTTGAAGAGATGCACAAATCTTGTGCGGCGAATTTTCCCTTGGCTTACTGCGGAAGACCGTTGCTCTCACTTTGCATACATGTGTTCTATCTAAAACATTTGCGATGAAGAGCTGCACAAATCCTGCTCGGCACATTTTCCCTTAGCTTACTGGGGAAGCTGTCGGTTTACATACGGGTGTTCTATCTAAAACATTTACGATGTTACAGTGGCAGCTATTTGTTTCAAAATGCCTTTGTTGGCTATTATTCGAGTGTGCCTTCTCCCAAAACAGACACGAAAAATACTGCAACATGTCGGGTGCCATTCCATGATAACATGTCAAGTTTCATGAATTTCACACGAGTTTTGGATTACTAGAATTTAATAACAAAGTATCTCAACATTTTGTCGGCAATCAACAATGCCTTGGTATTTGAAATTCATCCCCATTTCTTGCATGGGACCTGAACATGCATCCAAGGACACATATTTGTTTTTTCAACCAATTTATATGCATTGGACCATGTGCATGTAGTTCAAATTTGAATTATGCACATAAAATGCCTATAAAACCCAGTTAATGTACAAAAATGTCCAAACGAACCCCGAAAAATTCCAAAATTTAACACAACACTCCTGTTGTTCTATGTTGACACTAGAAATTTTTTGGAAGCATTAAGAGGCAACGGATATCCTTTCGTCCTGAAAGGTGGCACGTTCCCTACAGAAACCATCAGACTTGTTGTGAGAAGCTTATACCCAAACCTGCCCCAAATGGGACAAATTTTTTACCATGGCATGTTGATGCCGCTCCATGATAGCATGCCAGGTTTGATGAATTTTAGAAGAGTTTCGAATTTACTAGAATTTAAAAACCAGGCATCAGAATGTTTGCAGCTGAGTGACGGTGGCAGGGTGTTCGACATTCATTCCCGTTTCTTGCATGACACCTAAGCTGTCAACCAAGGACACATATTTGAATTTTCAACCAATTTATATGCATTAGAGCATGTGCTTGTAGTTCAAATTTGAATTATGTGCATAAATGCATTGAAAACTCAATTAATACATAAAAATGTCCAAACAAACCCCGAAAAATTCCAATATTTAACACAACACTCCTGTTGTTTTATGTTGACACTGGCGAAAAAATTGAAATCAAGAAGAGGCAACGAATATCATTTCGTCCAGAAAGGTGACACGTTCCCTACCGTAACCATGAGGCTTGTTGCGAGAAGCTCTAGTTTGTGAGAAGCTTATACCCCAACCTACCCCAAATAGGACAATATTTTTACCAGTGCATGTCAATGCCGTTCCATGATAGTATGTCAAGTTTCATGAATTTTAGACGAGTTTTCGATTCACTAGGATTCTAAAACCATGTATCTCAATGTTAGCGGGCGAGCGATGGTGGCAAAGGTGTTTGCCATTCATTCCCATTTCTTGCATGGGACCTAAGGTTGCAACCAAGGACACATTTGTTGTTTCAACCCATTTATATGCACTGGAGCATGTGCATGTAGTTCAAATTTGAATTATGCACAAGAATGCATAGAAGACTCAGTTAATGTATAAAAATGTCCAAGCGAACCCCAAAATTGACACAACACTCCTGTTGTTCTATGTTGACACGAGAAAAATTTGAATGTAGGAAGAGGCAACACATATCGTTTCGTCCCCAAGGTGGCGCGTTCCCCACCAAAACCATCAGGCTTGTTGTGAGAGAAGCTCTGGTTTGCGAGAAGCTTATACCCAAACCTGCCCCACATGGGACCGTATTTTTACTAGGGCATTTCGAAACCGTTCCATGATATCATGTCAAGTTTCATGAATTTCATACGAGTTTTCAGTTTACTAGAATTTTAAAACCAAGTATCTCAATGTTAGCCGCCGAGCGACAGTGTCAAGGTGTTTGACATTCATTCTCATTTCTTGCATGTGACCTAAGCTTGCAACCAAGGACAAACATTTGATTTCGCAACCTGTTTTTATGGACTGGAGCATGTGCATGTAGTTCAATTTTGAATTATGCACATAAATGCCTAGAAAACTCAGTTAATGTATAAAAGTATCCAAATGATCCCTGAAAACAATACAAAATTTAACATGACACTCCTGTTGTTCTATGTTGACACGAGGAAAAAAATTGAAAGGAAGAAGAGGCAACGAATATCGTTTTTCCCACAAAGGTGACACGTTTCCCTAACGGAACCAGGAGGCTTCATGTGAGAAGCTCTGGTTTGTGAGAAGCTGATATCATAACCTGCCCCAAATGGGACAATATTTTTTACCCCAGCATGTTGATGCCATTCCATGATAGCATGCCAAGGTTCATGAATTTCAGACGGGTTTTTGATTTACTAGAATTACAAAAGCAAGCACCTCAATGTTTGCTCGAGAGCCACAGTGTCGTGGTGCTTGAAATTCTTCCCCATTTCTTGCATGGGACATAAGCATAAACCCATGGACACATATATGATTTTACAACCCATGTTGGTGCACCGGAGCATGTGCATGTAGTTTAATTTTGAATTGTGCACTTGAAATGGCTAGAAAACCAAGTTAATGTATAAAAATGTCCAAACGAACCCTGAATAATTCCAATTTTTTGACGACACACCTATAGTTGCATGTTCACTGCAGATAAAAGTTCTAGCAATTCAAACACTATTCTTTGCAGCTGTGACCCCATTATGTAATTCAAATCAAGATGAAAAATAAAGTAGACCACACACAGTTTATAATCACGAACTGTGTGAGATGCAGCACAAAATATCTTGGAGCACCATCGGAGTATAGTACGCATACGACTTACGCGAGAAGGTGCGTAGGCTACAGTCCATAACCGGTGTGTCAGGCACACTAGCCCGCTCCCCAAATATCATTTCGTTGTTCAATTATCGGTGGTGAAAGATGGGGACATGGACCTGCGTCGTGAGGGCAACTTCAGTGGCCCACTCCAGCGAGAGCGCGGCCGCACGCGCCATGCACGTGCTAACAAGGTGCATGAGCGTGGCCGCAATCTGTGACCGGGCGGCCAAGACAGCCCAAATGGCTGATGTTGCTTCTCATGTGGCAGCAGGAACATCTGCCTCGGGGATATCAACTGGCGAGAGCGGCACATCACCTCTCCGTTCCGTAGCGGCGACCTTAGCCCTGATGGAGGCCGCCCACAACCATGTCGAGGCCGCCCACGCCCAGCACGTAGCCGTCACTACACAAATCAAACGAAGCTTCTCCGACAATGGTCGGCAACCTACTACCAAAGAGTTGGCAATCGCCGAGAGCGTTTGAGTAGCCGTTCGTTCCTCCGCCGCATACCTTGCCACGACGGAGCCCGTCCAAGCCCAGATCATGGGCGCCCACGCCCAGCTCGTGGTGGCCTTTTCCAAAGAGATGGCGGACACGGATGGCGAGATGCTTGGAGAGTATGGTGCGATGGATGTCATGGAGCCTGTCGGTGTCAACATCGGCGGATCTCAAGTAAGGGGTCCCCAACTGTGCGTTTGAGGATAGATGGTAACAGGAGGTTGGGGACATGATGTTTACCCAGGTTCGGGCCCTCTCTATCGAGGTAATACCCTACTTCCTGCTTGATTGATCTTGATGAATATAGGGTTACAAGAGTTGATCTACCTCGAGATCGTAATGACTAAACCCTAAAAGTCTAGTCTAGGGTGATATGATTCTATCCCTACAAACTAAACCCCCCAGTTTATATATGCACCGGAGGGACCTAGGGACGTACATGATCATCTTGCAGAGGAAGGAAATATGACACCTAGACTCTAAACTTGCTATTTTACACATATGGGAGTCCTATCCGGATACGGGGGATAGTCTTCAGGGATAATCTTCATGACCCACCAGTCCGGCCCATAATGAGTAATCCGGCCATCCGAGGACCCCTTAATCCAGGACTCCCTCAGTAGCCCCTGAACCAGTCTTCGATGACGATGAGTCTGGCACGCGTACTGTCTTCAGCATTGCAAGGTGGGTTCCTCCTTTTGAACATATTGAAGCATTATTCCCTACATAAAGACCTATGTCCGGCTCTGCATGATTAGTACAACCCTTAGCCTCGAAGGCAATGTATCGAGAAATGGACACTGTGTCTTTACTGACAACTTTTCAGCGAAGTGTCGCGTTTGTCCCTTTAATATTTCGAACTATTTTCTTAGCTCTAGTTTCGCGTTTCGAGGCATAGCCCCATTGGCACGTCATGCCGAAGGAGAGACCGTGCCCGCTTACTATGGGATCCTCATCAATATGACATGGATAACCCAACCGTGCCTTACGCATGATCATGTTGGGAACCTGTCACAACCCTAGTTCTGGTATGCATTAGGTTAGTTCTTGTGGTTTGCGTCATGTTTAAATTTCAAATGAAATTGAAATGAGGACTTGTGAAACCCTCAGAAACCCTTTTGAAAATGACCCAAATAAAAGTTGCTCCAAAAAGGTCCAAGAAAATGTTCATGTGGCCCTCTAAAAATATTGGTCAGAGATAAAAATCAAACCAATATTATTAGAAGCCCATAAGCATTTGTTTTGGGCATTTGGAATTAATGCAATAGCTATTTTGCTTGGATATATATATATTATATATTATATATGTCCAAAATTCTGGTTCTTTATTTTTAGGGGTTTGGGTTATTTCCTAGGTCCCTGCAAAATAAAATGTCAGAAGAAAATAAATGATTTAGTTTAGAAATTAAATCAAAACAAATGTCAGAAGAAAATAGAAAAGAAAAATAAAAAGGGCAGGCTTACCTGTGCTGGCCCAGCACAGCACGGCCTGGCCGGCCCAGCTGGCCAGCCCAGCCCGCTCCTCCCTGTCGTCTTCCTCCTCGACAGAAGGACGAGCATGTGCTCGTCGCGCGCCGGCCACGCGCCGCGCCACCTCCTGCTTCCCGCCGCTGCCGACGCGCCTAGCAGCCCCTGGACGACGCCACGCACCCCTGGACCCTCTCACTCCCCCTCGGTCCCTTCTCCCCTCTCCTGGTGCTCTTCCTCGCGAACGCCCGAACGCCACCGTCGCCGCCGCTCGCTGTAGCCGTGGCCACCGTCCCCCTCTTGCCTCGCCGGAGTGCCCAGAAGCTCCGCTGCGTCCTTCTCGTCCTCTCCAGCAAGCTACGGGACGCCGGGAGGCCTTGCCTCGTCGTCATCATGCTCGTTTTCAACCTCCGGCCGCCGTCGACCTCGCCGCCGATTCGTCGACTCCGGTGCCTCCCCGAGCCCACTCAGCTGCTCTTCGACCCCGCTGTGAGCTCCTCCGCCGTTTCCCCCTGTCCCCGTGGCCTGTACCTTACCGTAGGCGTCGCCCCCTTCCTCATCGTCGCCGGCCGCCGCTGAGCTCGTCGCCGTCGTAGCCACAGACGCGCAAGCCCGGAACTGAACGCGTCACCGTGCTCACCGTGCTCCCAGGAGCCGAACGCACCCACTAGCCCCTCCCCTAGTGCACCGTAGCCTCGTTTCCGTCGACGCCCGAACTCCGGCCACCGCTGGAATCGACGCCGACGACGATTCCGACCGCTCCAGCTGCTGCCACCTAGCGCGTTGGATGCGCAAGAGGCTGCGCATCCCGTAGCTGCCCTCCGGCGCTCGAATGGTCGACGGAGGCGAGTTTCCGACGCCCTCCGCCGCATTCGGCCTCGCCGGCGGCTAACCGCCGGTGGGTTTTGACCCAAACCCACCGGGTTTGACTTCCCCTGAGACTGACATGTGGGGCCACCTTTGACTAATTTTTAGTTTAGGGTTTAATTAACTTTTAATTACTGACATTAATCTAATTAGACACTAACATGTGGGCCCTTGTCTAATTAGTTTAGTTTTAAACTTTAGTTATTTAACTGAGTCACTGACCAGTGGGACCCCACTGTCAGGTTTGACTCTGGACAGCCCCTTTGACCTGCTGACGTCATGCCTGTGTCATGCTGACGCAGTAATCCAGTTCTGGTTTTTAAATAAATCTTAAATGATTTATTTATTTCAGAATTTGGCCTAAACTTCAAAAAATCATAGAAATTCAACCGTAGCTCAGAATGAAATAATTTATATATGAAAAATTATCAGAAAAATTCAATCTATCCATCTGTACCATTTTCATGCATGACAAATGAAGTTAAACCTACTGTTCATTTGAAAACACATAATTGGCATTTAGAATGCTTATTTTAAAATTGCATTTGAACCCTTGGTTCAAATGGACTTCCTTCAATTGAATGCTAGTTGCACTAGCCCAAACAACATCATAACTTCATGCCATATTCATGCATCATATTGTTGCATATGCTTGTGTTGATTGTCGGCACCGTTCTTCTCGATAGCTCCAGCTCTAGAGACCGATCCAGAGTACCTGTCAGAGGAGCAGTGTCCTGCACGTTGTTTTACTAGGCAAGCAAACCCCTTTGTTCATTCCGATACAATCCCTCTCTCGCTCCTGCTCCCTGTTATTGCATTCGGACAACAACGATTTCAACTGCTCCTTTATGCTGCGGTAGTTGAACCCATTCCTCTGCATGACCTGTCTTTCCACAGTAAATAGTTGAAACCCACTAGCATGTGTAGGAGTTGATTGAAGCCATGTTCTGATCTTACCTTGCCTTGCTTGCTATTGCTTAGAGTGTGTCAGGTCTGATTCATCGGGAATGAATTAGAGTGAAATGATATGTTCTGATGCTGAGGGTTAAGTGTGTGAACACGATTTGGTAAAGGTAGTGGTGAGAGGCCATGTAGGAGTACATGGTGGGTTGTCTCACTGGAACCGTCCCTAAGAACTGAGTTCCGAGTATGTTGTCCAATGACTAGTTGCTACCACACATTGGGTTCCGGTAACTCGACCCCTCTCGACTTATTAATCAACATGATCTCTGTCCAGGAGTTGTGACTAGTTTCTGGTGTTTGTAGGTAGTGTTATTTCTCTACCAGGTGGCACCCGGCAGGGTGGGCTTGGGACAGACTAGGCACACGTGGCCCGGTGTACCGAGTGGCACCCGGATGGTGGGCTCGGGAACCCTGTACACATCGTTTGGGTCCGTGATGGAAACCTCGGCCGGACTCCCTTGCGGATGGAACCCAAATAGGCGATAATTCTGGACGAGAGACTTTTGTGGTTAGTCAGGTCGTGGCCGACACCCTCGCCAGGCTTCCGCTTGAAGGTTGCCGAGATACACGACGTGTACCTGGCGGTAAGTGGCGAGAGCGTGTGTGAAGAAGTACACCCCTGCAGGGTTATCATAATCTATTCGAATAGCCGGGTCCGCGGATATGGACTTCTTGGATGCTTACGTGGTACATAGACAACTTGAAGTGGACACTCTAAAATACTCAAGACAAGTGTGAGTGCTATGGATGGCCTTCTCGTAGGGAGACGGGGATGAATCCATAGTGGTGTATTGTGTGGTGCTTAGTGGACTCTTGTGCGCCACCTCAAAAGAGTTACCAGCAATCGTAGAATAGGATAGCCACTGAGTCAAAGCTGGCTTGCTGCAACTAAACCCCACTTTGCCTTCTTGATACAAGTGCATGTATGATAGGATTTGATGTAAGTCTTGCTGAGTACCTTTGTACTCATGTTTGCTTAATTTATGTTTTGCAGATAGGATTGATGTCTCACTAGTAGTTCCGCTTGGACTTCGACAAGTAGCTTGTACCTCAGCTACGATCTTGGACGAGTGTTGTAGATAGTCAGGCTCTTCAGCCTTTTTCATTTGTAGATGTCTGTACTCAGACATGTAGTGCTTCCGCTTGTTGCTTGTATGCTCTGAATGTTGGGTCGTGAGACCCATGCTTGTAATACTTGGCTCCTCGGAGCCTAATGAATAAATACTTTGTTTATTAGAGTCTTGTTGTGATGCCATGTTGTATTTGCACATATTGAGCATATTGCGTGTATGTTATTGAAATGCTTGGTATGTGTGGGATCCGACACCTAGTTGTTTACCCTTGGTAGCCTATCTTACAGGGAAATGTCTCCTAGTGTTTCCACTGAGCCTTGGTAGCTTGCTACTACTCCGGAACACTTAGGCTGACCGGCATGTGTCCTTCTTCGTTCCTGTGTCTGTCCCTTAGGGGAAATGTCACGCGTTGTTCCTTTAAGTCCTTGTAGCTTGCTACGACTTGGGTTCATACGTTGATGATCGACACGTTCGTTGCTGGGTCATGAATGCCTGTCTCTGTAATTTAGTGCCACTTTTGGTTTATAACTGGTCATGTCGGCCCGGGTTCTCTGTCATATGGACGCTAGCGACACTATCATATACGTGAGCCAAAATGCGCAAGCGGTCCCGGGCCAGGTAAGGTGGCACCCGTGGGGATACTGTGCGTGAGGCCGCAAAGTGATATGGTGTGTTACATGCTAGATCGGTGTGACTTAGGATCGGGGTCCCGACAGCGTTGGTATCAGAGCCTGACTGCCTGTAGGATTACCAAGCCAAAATGGTCGAAGTTGAGTCTAGAAATTCCTTAGTTATATAAGGGAATTGATTGTGGAAGGGAACGTAAGGCTCTTTTTACTCCTTTTACCTCATGTCTTCTGATCTGAGTCATCTTACCTTTCCTACGGGGTTAAGGAACTAGGCTTTCTTTTCCGTCTATCAGGATCACGAGTTACTACTCCGTAGTCCCTTAGGTTTGGTTGATCAGAGTCCTAATATTGTTCCAAGTTCTTCCGGTGAGGTTGTGTAGTACTATCTCAGTACCTTGAGTGATGATGTTGAGTTGTTGTACTACCCTTTTCTAGCAGGATGTCTCATTCTGAGCATTTTACTGCCGTTATGCTGCCGGAATTATCCTAGTAGTTCGAGAGATACTAATTTCTTGTTCTACCTTATGCTTCCTATAGTTGTTGATGTTTCCGTCTTCGGTTTCGCTTCTCAGGATGTCTTCAGTTAAGCGAAGCTCAGCTGCTCGTAGACAGAACCCCGGAGGTGGTAGGGATAAGGAGGATCCTCCCGACCAGCCTTCGTTGGCGGAGTTAATGTTAGAGATGGAGAGAAACAAGCGTGAGTCTAACCGCTTGTTGGCACGTATTGAGGAAAACACCGCACATCAGTGCAAGGAATCAGCAACCATCCATGACTTCATTCGTCTGAAACCACCCACCTTCCATCATCCCATTGAGCCACTCGACGCAGATGACTGGCTCCGTAGTATCACTCACAAGCTGCGTTATGCAAACGTAGCTGAGGATGACAAGGTCATCTATGCCACTTATCACCTGGAAGGTCCTGCTAGTCTTTGGTGGCAGAACTATGAGGCCATGATTCCAGCTGGCCAGATTCCTACCTGGAGAGATTTCACCGAGGCTTTTCGTGAGCATCATATCCCTCAAGCGCTTAACGATCGTAAGAGAGAAGAGTTCTGTAGTCTTACACAGGCTAAGATGGCTGTTGATGCTTATAGTCGAGAGTTTGAGAACCTCGCCCGCTATGCTACAGAAGAAGTGTCCACGGACGCCAAGAAGCAGGCTAGGTTCCGGAAGGGTCTCAACCCCAAACTGCGTCGTGATCTCCACTTGCATCATTGCAACACGTTCCAGGCTCTTGTGAACAAGGCCATCAATGCAGAGACAGCTCTACTCACTTACGAGGAGTCCCGTAAGCACACCCTTGATTTGGGATCTTCTTCCGGTTCTAGTTCTCAGAAGCGTCGGATTTGGGTTCCGAACTCTGTTCTTCCACCCACTTATCCTCCGAGGCCATCTTGTGTGGTACCTTATCCAGCTCGGTCTTATGCTCCACCCAAGCCTATTGGCAAACCGCTTGTCAATGCGGGTCCACGACCTACCTCAGGGACTTGCTTTACATGCGGAAAGCCAGGACACTATGCACGTGACTGTTCTCAGGCCAGTCTTGCTCCACCCCAGCCCGAGAAGTCCGTTCTTCGTAGTAAGACACCACGCAAGACTATCATTGCAAATCCAGCTCCCACTAAACATGGACGTGTGCATCACGTCTCAGCTAAAGACGCTCATGATGATCCAAATGTCGTTCTTGGTACACTCCTTGTCAATTGTCATCCGGCTTCGGTTCTGTTCGATACCGGAGCATCTCACTCCTTTATCTCTGAAGGCTATGCTCGTTTGCACGACATGTCATTTTGTGACATGCCAACTCCGCTCGAAATCCAAACCCCGGGGTCTAGATGGCAAACTACCAGAATAAGCCATGGTAATGGAATCCTTGTTGACAGACTTGTATTCCTTGCCTCACTCATAGCCCTCAAGTCTTCAGATATTAACATCATCTTGGGTATGGACTGGATGACAGCTCATCATGCCAAGGTTGATTGTTACACTAGGTCTGTTCAGCTTACACACCCATCTGGTAAGATAGTCACTGTCTCCACTAGAGTTGCAAAGCGTCAACTCTATTCTCTTAATGCCAGCCCCCTTCCAGACCTTGAAGATATCCCGGTAGTCCGAGACTTTCCGGATGTCTTTCCAGAAGAACTACCAGGTGTTCCACCTGATAGGGATGTAGAGTTCGTCATAGATCTTATCCCAGGAACTGTTCCAATTTCTAGGAGACCTTATAAGATGGCACCCCTAGAACTAGCTGAGCTTAAGAAACAACTTGATGAGTCCTTGCAAAAGGGTTTTATTCGTCCTAGTTCTTCTCCTTGGGCTTGTCCCGTCCTCTTCGTCAAGAAGAAGGATGGCACGGAACGGATGGTTGTAGATTATCGCCCCGTTAATTTGGTCACGATAAAGAACAAGTACCCGCTCCCCAGGATCAACGACCTGTATGATCAGCTCGCTGGATCCTCAGTCTTCTCCAAAATGGATTTGAGGTTAGGCTACCACCAAATCAAAATTAAAAACGGAGACATTCCTAAAACGGCTTTTGTCACTCGTTATGGCCAGTACGAGTACACCGTCATGTCTTTCGGTCTAACCAATGCTCCAGCCACTTTCTCCCGCTTGATGAACTCGATCTTCATGGAGTATCTGGATAAGTTCGTCGTGGTTTACCTCGATGATATTCTTATTTACTCGAAGAACGAGGAAGAGCATGCCGAACATCTTAGACTTGTTCTAGAAAAACTCAGAGAGCACCGCCTTTATGCCAAGTTCTCCAAGTGCGAATTTTGGTTGCCAGAAGTGACCTATCTCGGCCACGTAATCTCAGGGAAGGGCATTGCTGTCAATCCTGAGAGAGTTCAGGCCGTCCTTGATTGGACTCCGCCTGAAACGGTTAAACAAGTTAGGAGTTTCCTTGGTCTAGCCAGCTATTGTCGCCGCTTTGTTGAAAACTTCTCGACAGTGGCCAAACCTCTCACGAAACTTCTTAAGAAAGATAAAAAGTTTGAGTGGTCCCCACAGTGTGAGAACAGTTTTCAGGAACTGAAAAGACGCCTGACCTCTGCTCCCATACTTGTGCCACCGGATTTCACTAAGGACTTTGTTATCTACTGTGATGCCTCACGACAGGGACTAGGTTGCATTCTTATGCAGGATCGTCGTGTGATTGCCTATGCATCTCGACAGTTGCATCCACATGAGGAAAATTATCCTACACATGATCTTGAGCTTGCAGCTGTGGTCTATGCGCTTAAGACCTGGCGGCATTACCTCCTTGGTAATCGTTGCGAGATCTACACCGATCACCAAAGTCTCAAGTATATCTTCACCCAACCAGATTTGAACCTTAGGCAAAGACGTTGGTTGGAGTTGATCTCAGATTATGACTTAGGAATTACCTACACCCTGGGCAAGGGAAATGTCATGGCTGATGCACTAAGTCGTAAGACCTATTGCAACAATCTCATGTTGCAGCAGGGCCAACCACTTCTCCATGAGGAACTATGTAAGCTTAACCTTCACATTGCTCCTCACGGATTCCTTTCAACTTTGGTGGCGAAACCTACTCTTGTGGATCATATCATAGAAGCCCAAAAGCATGATACCGGAATTACCCGGATCAAGAGAAACATTAAAAGGGGAGTTGGTGGATGTTTCTCTATGGATGATCGAGGTGTTGTTCTCTTCCAAAACCGGCTGGTGGTTCCCAAGAAGCAACATCTGCGACAATTGATCCTTAGAGAGGCTCATGAATCTCCTCTCACGATTCATCCCGGTAGTACTAAGATGTATCAGGACCTACGCCAGAGGTTCTGGTGGACTAGGATGAAGAGAGAAATTGCTGAGTTCATTGCTAAATGTGACGTTTGTCGTCGTGTTAAGGCAGAACATCAAAGACCTGCTGGCACCCTTCAGCCTCTAGCTATTCCTGAGTGGAAATGGGATAAAGTTGGTATGGACTTCATCACCGGCTTTCCCAGGACCAAGAGAGGGAATAATGCTATCTTCGTAGTCATTGATCGTCTCTCCAAAGTGGCTCACTTCCTACCTGTTCGAGAGAGTATCACTGCTAGTCAGCTTGCTGACTTGTATATTTCTCGAATAGTGTCACTTCATGGTGTCCCACTAGAGATCAATTCAGATCGTGGTAGTCTTTTCACTTCTCATTTCTGGGAGAGTTTCCAGACTGCCATGGGCACCCATCTTTCGTTCAGTACCGCTTTCCACCCTCAGTCAAGTGGTCAAGTGGAACGGGTTAACCAAATTCTCGAAGACATGCTTAGAGCTTGCGTTATCTCATTCGGTATGGATTGGGAGAAATGTCTTCCTTTCGCCGAGTTTGCTTATAACAATAGCTATCAATCTAGTCTCAAACAAGCTCCTTTTGAAATACTCTATGGACGAAGATGTTGAACACCTTTGAACTGGTCAGAAACCGGTGAAAGACAATTCTTTGGACCGGATATGATCCAGGAAGCAGAAGAGCAAGTTCGTATCATTCGTGAGAATTTGAAAACAGCCCAGTCTCGTCAAAAGAGCCAATATGATCGTCATCATAAGGAAGTGGCTTATGAAGTTGGTGACAAAGCTTATCTTCGGGTTACTCCTTTGAAGGGTACCCATCGTTTCGGTATCAAGGGCAAGTTGGCTCCTCGTTACATTGGTCCTTTTCGCATTCTTGCTAAACGAGGAGAGGTTGCCTACCAATTGGAACTACCCCCACATCTTTCTCGAGTTCATGATGTCTTCCACGTCTCTCAACTCAGGCGTTGCTTCTCGGATCCCATCCGCGGAGTGGACCACGAAACGCTTGACCTCCAAGATAACCTCACATATCGAGAGTATCCCGTTCGCATTCTGGATCAAGCAGAGCGTGTCACTCGACGTCATAACATCAAGTTTCTCAAAGTTCAGTGGTCTCATCATTCCGAGAGAGAAGCTACTTGGGAGCGAGAAGATCGTCTCCGACTAGAGTACCCCACCTTCTTTCCGCCTACTCCTGAATCTCGGGACAAGATTCTTTCGAGTGGAGGCGAGTTGTCACAACCCTAGTTCTGGTATGCATTAGGTTAGTTCTTGTGGTTTGCATCATGTTTAAATTTCAAATGAAATTGAAATGAGGACTTGTGAAACCCTCAGAAACCCTTTTGAAAATGACCCAAATAAAAGTTGCTCCAAAAAGGTCCAAGAAAATGTTCATGTGGCCCTCTAAAAATATTGGTCAGAGATAAAAATCAAACCAATATTATTAGAAGCCCATAAGCATTTGTTTTGGGCATTTGGAATTAATGCAATAGCTATTTTGCTTGGATATATATATTATATATTATATATGTCCAAAATTCTGGTTCTTTATTTTTAGGGGTTTGGGTTATTTCCTAGGTCCCTGCAAAATAAAATGTCAGAAGAAAATAAATGATTTAGTTTAGAAATTAAATCAAAACAAATGTCAGAAGAAAATAGAAAAGAAAAATAAAAAGGGCAGGCTTACCTGTGCTGGCCCAGCACAGCACGGCCTGGCCGGCCCAGCTGGCCAGCCCAGCCCGCTCCTCCCTGTCGTCTTCCTCCTCGACAGAAGGACAAGCGTGTGCTCGTCGCGCGCCGGCCACGCGCCGCGCCACCTCCTGCTTCCCGCCGCTGCCGACGCGCCTAGCAGCCCCTGGACGACGCCACGCACCCCTGGACCCTCTCACTCCCCCTCGGTCCCTTCTCCCCTCTCCTGGTGCTCTTCCTCGCGAACGCCCGAACGCCACCGTCGCCGCCGCTCGCCGTAGCCGTGGCCACCGTCCCCCTCTTGCCTCGCCGGAGTGGCCAGAAGCTCCGCTGCGTCCTTCTCGTCCTCTCCAGCAAGCTACGGGACGCCGGGAGGCCCTGCCTCGTCGTCATCATGCTCGTTTTCAACCTCCGGCCGCCGTCGACCTCGTCGCCGATTCGTCGACTCCGGTGCCTCCCCGAGCCCACTCAGCTGCTCTTCGACCCCGCTGTGAGCTCCTCCGCCGTTTCCCCTGTCCCCGTGGCCTGTACCTCACCGTAGCCGTCGCCCCCTTCCTCATCGTCGCCGGCCGCCGCTGAGCTCGTCGCCGTCGTAGCCACAGACGCGCAAGCCCGGAACTGAACGCGTCACCGTGCTCACCGTGCTCCCAGGAGTCGAACGCACCCACTAGCCCCTCCCCTAGTGCACCGTAGCCTCATTTCCGTCGACGCCCGAACTCCGGCCACCGCTGGACTCGACGCCGACGACGATTCCGGCCGCTCCAGCTGCTGCCACCTAGCACGTTGGATGCGCAAGAGGCTGCGCATCCCGTAGCTGCCCTCCGGCGCTCGAATGGTCGACGGAGGCGAGTTTCCGACGCCCTCCGTCGCATTCGGCCTCGCCGGTGGCTAACCGCCGGTGGGTTTTGACCCAAACCCACCGGGTTTGACTTCCCCTGAGACTGACATGTGGGGCCACCTTTGACTAATTTTTAGTTTAGGGTTTAATTAACTTTTAATTACTGACATTAATCTAATTAGACACTGACATGTGGGCCCTTGTCTAATTAGTTTAGTTTTAAACTTTAGTTATTTAACTGAGTCACTGACCAGTGGGACCCCACTGTCAGGTTTGACTCTGGACAGCCCCTTTGACCTGCTGACGTCATGCCTGTGTCATGCTGACGCAGTAATCCAGTTCTGGTTTTTAAATAAATCTTAAATGATTTATTTATTTCAGAATTTGGCCTAAACTTCAAAAAATCATAGAAATTCAACCGTAGCTCAGAATGAAATAATTTATATATGAAAAATTATCAGAAAAATTCAATCTATCCATCTGTACCATTTTCATGCATGACAAATGAAGTTAAACCTACTGTTTATTTGAAAACACATAATTGGCATTTAGAATGCTTATTTTAAAATTGCATTTGAACCCTTGGTTCAAATGGACTTCTTTCAATTGAATGCTAGTTGCACTAGCCCAAACAACATAATAACTTCATGCCATATTCATGCATCATATTGTTGCATATGCTTGTGTTTGATTGTCGGCACCGTTCTTCTCGATAGGTCCAGCTCCGGAGACCGATCCAGAGTACCTGTCAGAGGAGCAGTGTCCTGCACGTTGTTTTACCAGGCAAGCAAACCCCTTTGTTCATTCCGATACAATCCCTTTCTCGCTCCTGCTCCCTGTTATTGCATTAGGACAACAACGATTTCAACTGCTACTTTATGCTGCGGTAGTTGAACCCATTCCTCTGCATGACCTGTCTTTCCACAGTAAATAGTTGAAACCCACTAGCATGTGTAGGAGTTGATTGAAGCCATGTTGTGATCTTACCATGCCTTGCTTGCTATTGCTTAGAGTGTGTCAGGTCTGATTCATCGGGAATGAATTAGAGTGAAATGATATGTTCTGATGCTGAGGGTTAAGTGTGTGAACACGATTTGGTAAAGGTAGTGGTGAGAGGCCATGTAGGAGTACATGGTGGGTTGTCTCACTGGAACCGTCCCTAAGAACTGAGTTCCGAGTATGTTGTCCAATGACTAGTTACTACCACACATTGGGTTCCGGTAACTCGACCCCTCTCGACTTATTAATCATCATGATCTCTGTCCAGGAGTTGCGACTAGTTTCTGGTGTTTGTAGGTAGTGTTATTTCTCTACCAGGTGGCACCCGGCAGGGTGGGCTTGGGACAGACTAGGCACACGTGGCCCGGTGTACCGAGTGGCACCCGGATGGTGGGCTCGGGAACCCTGTACACATCGTTTGGGTCCGTGATGGAAACCTCGGCCTGACTCCCTTGCGGATGGAACCCGAATAGGCGATAAACCTGGACGAGAGACTTGTGTGGTTAGTCAGGTCGTGGCCGACACCCTCGCCAGGCTTCCGCTTGAAGGTTGCCGAGATACACGACGTGTACCTGGCGGTAAGTGGCGAGAGCGTGTGTGAAGAAGTACACCCCTGCAGGGTTATCATAATCTATTCGAATAGCCGGGTCCGCGGATATGGACTTCTTGGATGCTTACGTGGTACATAGACAACTTGAAGTGGACACTCTAAAATACTCAAGACAAGTGTGAGTGCTATGGATGGCCTTCTCGTAGGGAGACGGGGATGAATCCATAGTGGTGTATTGTGTGGTGCTTAGTGGACTCTTGTGCGCCACCTCAAAAGAGTTACCAGCAATCGTAGAATAGGATAGCCACTGAGTCAAAGCTGGCTTGCTGCAACTAAACCCCACTTTGCCTTCTTGATACAAGTGCATGTATGATAGGATTTGATGTAAGTCTTGCTGAGTACCTTTGTACTCATGTTTGCTTAATTTATGTTTTGCAGATAGGATTGATGTCTCACTAGTAGTTCCGCTTGGACTTCGACAAGTAGCTTGTACCTCAGCTATGATCTTGGACGAGTGTTGTAGATAGTCAGGCTCTTCAGCCTTTTTCATTTGTAGATGTCTGTACTCAGACATGTAGTGCTTCCGCTTGTTGCTTGTATGCTCTGAATGTTGGGTCGTGAGACCCATGCTTGTAATACTTGGCTCCTCGGAGCCTAATGAATAAATACTTTGTTTATTAGAGTCTTGTTGTGATGCCATGTTGTATTTGCACATATTGAGCATATTGCGTGTATGTTATTGAAATGCTTGGTATGTGTGGGATCCGACACCTAGTTGTTTACCCTTGGTAGCCTATCTTACAGGGAAATGTCTCCTAGTGTTTCCACTGAGCCTTGGTAGCTTGCTACTGCTCCGGAACACTTAGGCTGACCGGCATGTGTCCTTCTTCGTTCCTGTGTCTGCCCCTTAGGGGAAATGTCACGCGTTGTTCCTTTAAGTCCTTGTAGCTTGCTACGACTTGGGTTCATACGTTGATGACCGACATTTTCGTTGTTGGGTCATGAATGCATGTCTCTGTAATTTAGTGCCACTTTTGGTTTATAACTGGTCATGTCGGCCCGGGTTCTCTGTCATATGGACGCTAGCGACACTATCATATACGTGAGCCAAAATGCGCAAACGGTCCCGGGCCAGGTAAGGTGGCACCCGTGGGGATACCGTGCGTGAGGCCGCAAAGTGATATGGTGTGTTACATGCTAGATCGGTGTGACTTAGGATCGGGGTCCCGACAGAACCGGCGAGTTTTGCGGCTGGTAGTGGGGGACGTTTGGTATTTACCTTCTATAAAAGGACCCGGATCCTTCCCCTTTCACCTCACGCTCTCCTCAAGCCCTAGCTTCCCAATCTCTTCTGCCCCAATGCCCATAGCTTCAGCACCCACAACTCTCAACTCCTCCACCACCGCCTCCCTCCCCATCAATGGCCTGAACAGGTTCCAAGGGCAAGTGGGAGGCCTCTACGGTCACGGGGACGACCGTGAAGAATCTCCGTAGTGCAGGCTACCTCTCCGATGACATAGCGCACCGGGTTCCAGATAAGAACTAGGTGATCCCCGTCCCTGAGCCAGGTGAGAGGGTGGTTTTCATCCCTCACTTTATTCGGGGGCTGGATTTTCCGCTTCACCCCTTTGTCCGGGGCCTCCTATTTTTCTACGGGCTGGATTTCCATGATCTTGCCCCGAACTCTATCCTCCACATATCAGCTTTCATAGTTGTATGTGAGGCATTCATCCGCACCCCCACACTGCGGCTTATGGCTCAAGATCTTCAATCTGAAGCCGAAGGTGGTCGACGGGCAACAAGTGGATTGCGGGGGAGCCATGATAAGTAAGCTCCCGAACGCCACTTGGCCAAAGGGGGCCTTCGTGGAGACGAACAAGATATGGCAGTGATACGTCTCCAACGTATCTATAATTTTTTATTGTTCCATGCTATTATATTATCCTTCTAGGATGTTTAGTGGGCTTTAATATACACTTTTATATGAATTTTGGGACTAACCTATTAACCAAGAGCCGAGTGCCTGTTTATGTTTTCCCCTTGTTTTTGAGTATCGCGGAAAAGGAATACCAAACGGAGCCCAATTGACCTGAAACTCAATGTAGGTTGTGTTTGGACCAGAAGAAGCCCAAGGAGTACCGGAGATGGAACAGAAGAGTCCCGGGCTGCCCACGAGGGTGGGGGGCGCACCGACCCCCTAGGCGCGCCCCCCTATTGAAGGAGTCCTGTATTCAGGGGTCCTCAGTCATCCGGGTCATTGAAGCTAGGCCGCATTGATGGGCCGCATGAAGAGGAAGCAGAAGGCCCTCCCCCGTATTCGGTCAGGACTCCTATGTACGTAGAAAGGCAGGTGTAGAGTCCAGATGTATTAATTGCTTCCTCCCCAAGTCACCCTTGTAACCCTAGGTCCCCTCAGGCGTGTATATAAGCCGAGGGGTTTAGTCTATAAAGAGGATCAACATCATCACAATATCCTCATAGGCTAGACTTTGGGTTTAGCCATTACGATCTTGAGGTAGATCAACTCTTGTATTCATATTCATCCATACTAATATAGCAGGAAGTAGTGTATTACCTCGATCGAGAGGGCCTCAACCAGGGTAAACATCGTGTCCCCAGCCTCCTGTTACCATCGATCCTCTAAGTGCATAGCTTGGCCCCCCTTACCCGATATCTGCCGGTTTTGACACCGACAATGGTGCTTTCATTGAGAGCTCTGCTATGTGCTCGCAATGAGCGATCGATAGCGCGTCTCGTCATCGACGACGAGATCACCCTCGGAAACAACTTGGCTATCGGCTAGGTCCTCCAGCTCATCGGGTTCACTATATGCGCCCGCATGGCCTCTGGGCCCGCCGCACCCCCTGTGCCGTCGAGCATCACCTTTACGCCGATTCCGGCTACTCCGATGACGTGACTTTGGCAGAACTCTCACCCATAAACGAGCTGCTGGATCGCATCGCTGCCCTGGGGCTTTCATTTCCAGGAGGTCAGATCGTACTTAAATCCGGCCATGATGAGATCGGCCCTTCTCCGACCACTCATCTGGTAGCAGCAGTGGAGGACAGAGCCATAGAGACTTCTCCTCCCCAAACGGAGAACGCAACAGTCCAGATCTCCGAACCCATCGAGCCGAACACCTCCCAGTCAGGAGACACACTATGTCCTTTGAGCTCTAGGACTGACGCCGGACCCGAAGGGCAATTAGACCCCATCGAATCTGGATTGTCACCATCGGAGGTTGCTAAAACCCCGTATATCACTCCGGGTCGGGATTCGAAATTTCCAACAACCACTCACCCTGGGAAAAACTCTTCAAATAAATCCAGAATCCCGAACATAGGTGACCTCGCGAACATACAACAGCGGCCCGAGGAAACGATCAACCACTTCTGTGCCAGATTCCTACTTGCTAAAAACAAGATCAGGGACTGCTGCGACAACAAAGCGGTCTCTCTATTTCACTGCAATTGCACGGACGAGGGAGTCTTGAACACCCTCAAACGACGTCGTGTTTTGAGTTTCATAGAATTATCGCAGTTAGTACGGAAGTACTACACAATGGAAAATACTTGGAAAGCACAGAATACACCTCTAGAACAGTCCATAACCGGGCAGTACGTTACCAAAGCTAAACAGACTTACCCTAGTTGGTCATCCGATAGCATTCCTATTGGCAAGAAGAACAAGCCTCTTTTAAGGCACATGTCCGTACTGGATGAACTACTCGATACACCTTGCCAAATACACGCAACCCCGGATAATGTCCCAAACCATCGCCTTAGAGCATGTTGGGTACTCCGGTAGGGAGGAAAGAGCGGTACAACAATTCTTGCCACCAACGCACCAAGGGACAGACACATCAATGTCTTCACTGTCTTCGAGATGTTCTCCTCAAATAACCGTCGTAAGAGGGCACATTGCGAACTTGCCGAGGTTTACCAAATCAGCTCTGCAAGCCCATGGAGCGACACGACAATCAGTTTTTCTGCCGAAGACGCACCTCGAGTCCGGCCAATCCGAGCATCAGTAGCTCTTTTACTAGACCCAATAGTAGATGGCTTCCGCCTCACTAAAGTACTTATGGAGGGAGGAAGCGGACTAAACCTCATATATGAGGAAACGCTTGCAAAAATGCAGGTCGAGAAATCCGGCATTGAGCACACCAGCACAACCTTTAGAGGAATTATACCAAGTCGCGAGGCCAAGTGTTCGAGAAGCATTAAGCTCGATGTAGTGTTCGTCTCACCCAACAACTACAGGTCGGAGGAACTACTCTTTCACATTGTGCCCTTTCATAGCGGATACCACACCCTTCTAGGACGGGACGCTTTCTCACGCTTTCAAGCTATACCCCATTATGGGTACATGAAGCTTAAAATGCCAGGGCCCAATGGGGTGATCACAATAATAAGTGATCTGGATAGAGCACTCCGCGTCGAAAACAAAACGACATCCTTAGCCTTAGAGGCATTATCCGAAGCTCTCGTGGCCGAAGAACTAACCACCCTACGATCAAAGGTGGATGCCGACGATGTCATCCTCGCCAAAAGATCGAAGTCTACCTCCTTCAAGCCAGTGGACGAAATCATCAAATTCCAAGTGCACCCAATAGACCCTAACAAGACGGCACCCATCGGGGCACAGCTGGATCCGGCGGTAGACATCGCGTTACGCGCCTTCCTTCGGGAAAATTGGGATATATTCGCGTGGCACCCTTCAGATATGTCGGGAATCCCACGTAGGCTGGCCGAACACACCCTCAACATTATCAAAGGGTTCAAACCAGTCAAGCAGTCACCGCGACGATTTTCCGAACCCAAAAGACAAGCAATGGGAGAAGAGTTAGCCAAACTATTGGAAGCCGGATTCATCAGAGAAATTAAACATCCGGATTGGCTAGCCAACCTAGTCATGGTACCGAAGAAGGATAAATCCTGGCGCCTCTGTGTCGATTTCACAGACCTGAACAAGGCTTGCCCAATGGATCCCTTTCCTTTGCCCCACATTGACCAAATTATTGATGCAACAGCTGGACACGACTCGCTGTGCTTCCTTGATGCTTATTCCGGATACCATCAGATAAAGATGAAGGAATCCGATCAGGCCGCAACGACATTTATCACCCCGTACGACCCCTTTTGTTTCAACACTAAGCCCTTTGGACTCAAAAACGCTGGCGTCACATATCAACGCATGATTCAAACATGCTTAGAAAAACAAATTGGCAAAACAGTGGAGGCATATGTTGATGATGTAGTCGTAAAGACCAAACACGTAGAGACCTTGGTGGATGATCTCCGCCTTACATTTGCCAACCTCCGAGAATATGACATAAGGCTCAATTCAGAAAAATGTGTCTTCGGCGTTCCAGCCGAAAAGCTATTAGGGTTCATCTATCCCATAGAGGAATCGAAGCTAACCTAGCGAAAATCCAGGCGTTGTCAGAACTCAAAATACCAACCGATCTCAAGCAAGTGCAAAACTAGCAGGATGCATAGCGGCTTGAAGCCGCTTCATCTCCAGGTTAGGAGAAAAAGCATTGCCACTTTACAGATTGCTACGGCACACTGACAATTTCGAATGGAAAAATGCGGCCACAGCCGGATTGGAAGAAATAAAAGCTCTAGTAGCAAGCAACCCAATCCTAGCCACCCTCGGTGTTGGCGAACCAATGCTGCTGTACATATCAGCCACTCACCAGGTGGTGAGTGCCGTGCTTGTCATCGAACAAGCGGAAGAGGGACATAAATTCCCTGTTCAAAAGCCGTATACTATGTATCCGAGGTTCTCACACCGTGTAAGTCACAGTACCCCCACTATCAGAAAATTTCCTATGTGGTCTTCATGTCATCTCGGAAACTCCGACACTACTTTCAAGAGTGTTCGATCACAGTGGCATCCGAGGTACCACTCAACGATATTATCAAAAATAAAGACGCCACGGGACGCGTAGCCAAATGGGAAATTGAGTTCTTACCGTTCGAAATATCCTACAAGCCGCGCCGGACTATTAAATCCCACGTGTTGGCCGACTTTGTCGCAGAATGGACCGAAGGCGAACTCCCTAAAGAGTATGGCTCATACTCCCACTGGACAATGTACATCAACAGTTCCAAAATGCTAGCCGGGCTGGGGACCGGCGTAATATTGACATCTCCAACAGGGGATACATTTCGGTACGTTTTACAGATTATGTATATAGACTCAAACAACGCGGCCGAATATGAGGCCCTATTGCATGGTCTCCGATTAGCTGTATCCATGGGCATACAATGCCTCGAGGTGCACGGAGACTCAAACCTCGGCATCTCCCAAATTAATGGGGATTTTGATGCAAAGGATTCAAAAATGGCAGCTTATCGTAATGCCATATTGAAAATATCGGCTCGATTTGAGGGGTTGAATTCCATCACGTAGCCCGGGATAACAACTAGGCCCCTGACGTACTTGCGCGCATGGGAGATAAATGCGACCCGTCCCACCGAACAAATTTGTGGAACGGTTGTTTAAGACATCAGTAACATGGCAGGACACGAGCGGCAATACGAATTCGGATCCAAACACACCCCCATCCGAGCTCAATCACGATGTCATCGGAGATACAAGCATGGAGATAACTCCTTCGGCCCACGACATCATGGCCGTCATAGCCCCCTGGACAGAGCCTTTCCTAGCTTACCTTAATAGGCAGGAACTCCCCGATGATCAAAATGAGGCCCGCCGCATAGTCCGGCGCTCTAAAGCCTATAAAGTTCACGGAGGTGAACTATACAAGAAAAGCACAACTGGTATTCTCCAAAGGTGCATCTCCGAAGAGGAGGGAAGGAGAATTCTCGCTGAAATACACGCTGGAATGGGCGGTCACCACGCCGCAGCAAGGGCGCTCGTAGGCAAAGCTTTTCGCGCTTGTTTTTACTGGCCTGCTGCCCGAGCAGATGCCCAAACCTTAGTCCAACACTGCATTGGCTGCCAGCTCTTTGCAAATCAAAGTCACATGCCTCCCACCGCACTAAGAACAATCCCCATTACTTGACATTTTGCGGTTTGGGGGCTTGATATGGTCGGACCCCTTAAAGGGGGAAGTCATAAAAGAAAATATTTACTGGTGATGGTAGATAAGTTCACGAAGTGGATAGAAGCCAAGCCAGTAAAAACAGCTAAAGCAGGGCCTGTGATAGATTTTATATCCAGCGTGGTACACCGTTATGGTATCCCGCATAGTATTATGACAGATAAAGGCTCCAATTTCACAGCTGATCAGGTAAAAATTTGGTGCGCAAAGTTGGGTATAAAACTCGACTATGCTTCCGTATACCATCCTCAAACAAATGGTCAGGTCGAAAGGGCCAATCGTCTGACAATGAGCGGCATTAAACCCCGACTAGCGCGCTCCCTACGGGAGTTTGATTAACACTAGGTCGAAGAGCTTGACTCCGTACTCTGGGGGTTGCAGACCACTCCCAATCGTATGACCGGATATACACCTTTTTTCATGGTGTACGGCGCAGAGGCCTTCCTGCCCTGCGACATAATTCGTGACTCACCTAGAGTGCGCATGTATGAGGAGAGGGAGGCCGAGTTAGATCGGCAGGACGACCTACATGGACTTGAAGAGGAGCGCGATACATCGCTAGCACATTCCACATTTTACCAACAACAGGCCAGGCGATACTAGAGCAGAGAAGTGCGGGCCAAGGCATACAACATCGCGAACTTGTTTTACGCCTCCCGGAGAAGAAAAAGGACAAGCTCAAACCAAAATGGGAGGTCCCGTTCATTATTGACGAACTACTCACCGGTGGAGCTTATCGCCTTCGCAATGCACAGGACAACCGCCTTGAGCCGAACCCGTGGAACGCAGCCAGGCTCTGACGATTTTATGGATAGTTCAGTAGCAATTTCTTCCTCTTTATAAGTTAGGTCTTGTCTTTTACTTTTTTCTCTCCCTTTTTCTCTTTACATTTTCTTCAATTGGCAAGTATTCGGCTCACCCGAACTGCCACATGACGAGTACATCCTCGAATGTACCTACCACAAATATACCTAGGGGCTTCTTTAACAAAGCCCATTATCAATAAAGCTTCTTGCTTAAAAATGTCGCTTGTTTTTACAGTTCATCCTTCCCATTATATACACCGATATGACTTAAGTTCTGGCCAAGCTGGGTTGCCTGGCTCCTATGCTTACTCCTACGTTTCCGATTGTTCGGCTAGGGCGTAAAGGGAGCACCACTACAAAAAAAAGACACACCCGTGACATTTTGGGCCGAACGATTTTTTTCCTGTCATACTTATGACACTTCTATGACAATAATTGTGGCAAAACCCGGTATCATCATAGATGTGGTGGGGTCCTACTTCTATGACAAAAAATCATGACAGAAAATGGGTTTCTCGTCCTGGGCGAGCCGGAGACACAGCTGCATGACATTCTTTGGGCCGTCCATGACGGAAAAAATCGTGGTAGAAGCGAGGGCGAGGAAAATATCGGGGTGTTCCCGGTTACGGTGGGTGGTCGGGGCCGAGCGATGCGCATTTCTCTCGTACACGCACACGCGTGGGTGCGAGGCGTTGGGCTCTAAGTGAACCCGAGTGAGGCGTTGGGCTCTAACTGAAACCGAGTGATTGCACTGTAGGCTACACGTTCCTAAATCCGAGCGAACGATCGATGGCTGTTAACTGAACCCGATCGAGCGATTCCTTCGCTACTGCTGCTAACTGAAGCCGATCGATGCTGCCTCTGGATGAACAGTGAGCGTTGTTGGGGGGTTTGGATGAACAGTTCCTGGTGGGGGTGGCTGAACAGGACCCCGTTGTGTTGCCTCTGGATGAATAGGACCCCGATCGATCGAGCCGGTGGGGCTGGATGAACAGGACCCCGTGGAGGGCAGGATGAACAGGACCACCCCATGGAGGGCTGGATGAATAGTAGATGGTGGAGGGCTGGATGAACAGTAGCCCGTGGAGGGGTGGTTGAACAGGAGCCCGTGGAGAGGGCTAGTTGAACAGTAGCCAGTGGATTAGCCCGCGGTGGAGGCTGGATGAACAGGAGCCCGTGGATGAACAGTCACATGTGGAGGATGGAGGAGGTCGACGGTGGATGAATAGTAGCCCGTGGAGGCTGGAGGGGATCGACGGTGGAGATGAATAGTATCCCGTGGAGTCCCGTTTTGCGGTACGCCACACCCCTCCCGATGAACAGGACCCCCGTTTTGACCGTAGCGCTCCAACACAAGTCTATTTCCTCCGTTTTCTGGTACGCCACACCCCTCCCGATCAACAGGACCCCCGTTTCGACCGTAGGTGGTCCGTTTCCTCCGTTTTGCGGTACGCCAGACCCCTCCCGATGAACATGATCCCATTTCGACTGTGGCCAGTCGAACACAAGGCCGTTTCCTCCATTCTGCGGTATGACGTGCCTCGTTTCCATCGGCTGTTCCATCCAAGCCCTCCCAATGAACACAACGACTCATTCCGTTCCGACCCAGCCGGTTGGCTCCCCATGAACACGACGACGACGCTGTTTCTCCGTTCTGACCCAGCCATGTACACAAGCCCTGGCCGTACGTATGCGCGAGTAGGCGTTCGAGATCCTGCCCGTATGTACGTACGTGGCCGTATTTTCTGTCTTGCACACTGGCCGTTGTACGTACGTGTGATACGTCCCAAACGTATCTATAATTTCTGCTTGCTCCATGCATGTTTTGGGTGATATTGCTATGCTTTTGATACACTTTCATACACTTTTGATCATATTTGGACTAACCTATTAACTCAGTGCACCCCAGTGCCAGTTTCTGTTTTCTGCTGTTTTTGTATTTCAGGTTTTCCCATTACTTAAATTGCCAGAAAAATTCCGGGAAAAATATATAAAAATCAGCACTCCAGAAGCTTCCATGCGCCAGAAGTGGGGCCAGAGGGGGGCCAGAGGGGCCCCAGGCGCCCTGATGGCGCGGCCCCACCCCTGGCCGCGCCGGGGGCCGCCTGGGGGGCTCCCACCTCCTCTGGTGCCCTACTTGGCCTCCTATTTATTCTCCCGTCGCGAAAACCCTGATTCCGGAACCCTTTTCTCCAGAAGCAATTCCGATCTCCGCCGCCATCGCCACCAAGTTTCGGGGGACCAGAATTCCTGTGCCGGCATCCTGCCGGGACGGGGAAGTGCCCCCGGATTCATCTCCATCGACGTTGCTTCCTCCCTCCATGATGCGGGAGTAGTTCCTCCTCGGGGCTGAGGTTTCTACCAGTAGCCATGTGGTCAATTCTCTCTCCCATGATGTGATATTCGTTGTGATCATAGGCTATGTTAATCTAGGGTGATCCCATGATATTTCCCCTTCCTTTATGTATTGAACTGATGTACTCACTTGTCTTTATCTAGTATAATCCCCGAGACCAAGGTGACAGCGGTCTATTGGACATGGATTAGATGAATATTTTCACAAGTGATTTCCTCTTTTGTGTGTTGATTGAAGATTGAGAGTCTCTTGGTGCTTGTCTTTGACTATCCTGGAGATATGTTGTGGTGATTGTGGTACTCTCTTTGGATGGCCGCGGTGACATTGGGAAATCCATAGATTGAGAACTACGAACTTTGAGGTGTGCTTTTGTAGCCCTACATAATTCTCGTCCTTTCTTGACCACAAAGGAATGACCTCCGAGTGCGTCTCCATTGCATTTTTGATGGGAAATATCATGTGATTAGACTATGTTAATGTTGTTGGGAGTTGCCACTAGTGAAAGTATGAAGCCTAGGCCTTGTTTCCACCATTGCAATACCATTTGTGCTCACGTTTACCACTTGTTTGCTTGCTGCACTTTTTATTACAAATTTATATTACTTTGCTTTGCCACTCCTATCATCCATATTTTACCATCTATTCGCCGAACTAGTGCACCTATACAACTCCTAGTTGTATTAGGTGTGTTGGGGACACAAGAGACTTCTTGTATCTTAGTTGCAGGGTTGCTTGAGAGAGACCATCTTCAACCTCTACTTCCCTGAGTTCGATAAACCTTAGGTCATCCACTTGAGGGAAATTGCTGCTGTCCTACAAACCTCTGCGCTTGGAGGCCCAACATAGTCTACAAGAATAGAAGCGTGTGTAGACATCAAGCTATTTCTGGCGCCGTTGCCGGGGAAGTAAGTTTTCGAAGGTATATCTTTAGATCTTGCAATTAAATCTTTTCGTTTCTTGTTTTTAGTTTCACTAGTTATGTTTATGGAAAACCGCACTCTTAGTTCGCTGCTTGGGGAAGGCCGCTTTACCACACCCGTGGTAGAGAAGTTTCCTCCACCTACTGAATGTATCCCGTTCCAAATACCACTTGGGATAATTGAAATAATTAGGAATGATTGTTATGATGGGACAGTCAATCCTAGTATTCATTTGTTGAAACTTACAGAACTTTGTGAGTTGTTTAAGATTTCAGGTTTGACAAGAGATGGAGTCATGAGGAAATTATTTGCCTTGTCACTGAAAGGAAAAGCATTGGAATGGTATAGGCTACTAGATGACTCTCACCTGCTAGATTGGGAAGAGATCCAGTCTCTCTTTTACTCCAAGTTTAATCCTCTTCATGAAGTCCATGAGAATAGGAATTATGTTTATAATTTCTATCCTCATGATGGAGAGAGCATAGCTCAAGCTTGGGGGAGACTGAAAACGTTAATGCTGAAATGTCCTAACCATGGGCTCCCCAAAGATATGATTATTATTAATTTCTATGTGAGGCTCTCTCGACAGGATAAAGATTTGCTCGATGCTGCCTCTATGGGTTCTTTCACAAACGAAAAGATTGATGCTAAATGGGAACTCCTTGAAAGAATTCAACGCAACACTGAAGATTGGGAGATCGACAAAGGTAAAGAGTCAGGTATAATTTATGAGTATGATTGCATTAAGTCCTTTGTTGAAACTACAAGTTTTAATAAGTTTAGTGCTAAGTTTGGGCTTGATTCTCAACTCCTTGTTGATTTCCTCAAATCTTTTGCTTCACATCTTAATATGCCTAAGGAGGATTGGATCAAGCATCATGAACCTTTTAAAGAGATTTGCAAAGAAAATGAAATTGTTCATGATGATTGCAACATGCATGATCCAATTCCTAAAAATGAAGTTTTATATAAGCATGTTAATTTTTGTGGAGTGGATAGACCTTGTGAAAGGCCTATGATTGAAGAAGAGAAGTATTGTAAGCAACATAAGCATGAAAGAACAATCACTTGGGTCAAAGATTTAAATGAAATTGCTAGAGAATTGTGTGACCTTTATCCTTTTACTTGTGAACTTTGCTGTATAGAGGGTCACTTTAATTTTCAATGCATGCACTTTCAAAACATAACTGTTAACCAGTTGTGTGATAACATGATCACCCCTGATCTTTATGATGAGCTTATGTTATTTTTGATGTGTGAAGAGTTATCAGAAAAGACTTCTTGGCTAGATGTTAATGCCATAGGAATAAAAAACACTTTGCAAAATTGCCATCTCTATTGTGTTGTTAATTGCCATAAAAATGATTACATAAGTAAGATTAGAAAGGAGGGAACTTTACCAAAGTATAAAAATGTCTCTTATATTTCTGCTAATAAAAAGGAGAGTTTCTCCCAAGTTTCCCCTATTGTTTCTAATGACAAACCAGGATATGTGGAGAAGCTTCATCTCCAACCACTCCCTCCTAAGGTGAAGAAGAAGAAGAAAAAGAAGAGGAGGAGGAAGAGGAGCAAGAAGGAAGAAGAATGGGTATCAACCTGGCCTGAGCATATTCCTCCCATCAACTTTTATCCTAACGGTTGTAAGTTTAAAGAAGAAGGTGAAGTTTATTGCCTTAATTATCATCTTGATGATACGTCCGTAGGTACTATTGAAGATGATTTTGATTATGATATGCATGTTACTTATTGTGATTGGGAAAATGATGATAATGCTACTTATGATCTTGAAAATCTTTTTGGTACCAACTCTGAAAGTGATGATATGGAAAGCTCTAAGCTTGGGGATGATAGGATTGCAAATCCTTTACCCACTAGTGATGTGATAATTGATAATTCTTTTGCTAGTAAGAATAAAGACAACATGTTTACAAATATAGTTGCTAGCAATGATAATGCTCTTCTCTACTATGATGATGTTATAACTCCAATCTATAGTGATTATAAAGGTACCTATGACATAAGGAGAAATTATCCTTATCAAACTTGTCATAATCATGGAGGTAATTACTCCCTTGTTGAACACCATCTTCCTAATACACAATTAATCTATAGTGTTCAAGTTGTTTATGATAGTCCTACTCCCACTATTACCAATGAGAAAGATTATGCTTATGTGGAGAGTAAGAGTACCTTTTTGCATATGGATCATGGTAACAATGCTTTATGTGATGCTTATATTGTTGAGTTTATTCGTGATCCCACTGAAAATTATTATGAGAAGGGAACATATGCTCATAGATATTTCAATAATATCAAGTTCCCTCTCTTTATGTTGAAGGTTTTGAAGCTGCACTTGTTTTGTCTTCCTATGCTTATTGCTTTGTGCTTCAATGAATTATTCTATTGCAACATTCCTATGCATAGGAAGCATGTTAGGCTTAAATGTGTTTGGTATTTGCTTCTTGATGCTCTCTTTTGTTCTTCAACTCTTATTCCTACGAGAGCATCATTAAAGTCTTAAGCCTATCTTTATGGCTATAAAGAAAGAGCTCTAGGGAGACAACCCTTGTTATCTTTGCTTTCAGTTTGTTCTTTCAGTTTTTAGTGGTCTTGATGTTTGTTACTACTGTAGCAACATCATTGTATCTTTATTTTTCAGCTTTGTTCCAATTTTAGCCTCTGATTGCAAGAAAGTTCAAAAGTTGCGACGTGCTGTCCATGAAACAGATTCTGCCCTTGGACAGAAAAATTCGAATGAAATCACCGGATCATCTTTTTGATCTGATTTTTTTTACAGCGTGCTCTATACAATTGGCTTTCGAGCATATGTTCTGAGTTTTTTGATTTGAGTTGCAGAAGTGCCCCGAAAAAATTATTTACTACCTGCTGGTCTGTTTTTCACAGATTCTGCCCTGTTTTGCCTTTTCTTCGTTTTGCAGACCTTAAGCTTGCTTTTCTTTGCAAAAACTTTTTGGCGATCTTGAGAAACAGTAGACCTTCAAGAATATCTTTGTTTCCAGTAGAGAAAAAATATTTTATTGTGGGTACTAACCTCTCTAATCAGATTATGATGAGTTATGTATGAAGGGAATTTTCAAGTGTGCGAGGGAAGATGATAAATGAAGATTCAGGAGTGTCAAACGCTCAAGCTTGGGGATGCCCCCATGCACCCCCAAGAAATATCCAAGGAGACTCAAGCATCTAAGCTTGGGGATGCCCCCGTGCATCCCCTTCTCCATCAACAATTATCAGTTCGTCCTTCGTTCCACTATATTTTTATCACTTCATGCGTTATGTGCTATGCTTGGAGCGTCTTGCTCTTTTCTTTTTAGTTTATTTAGTTTTACTTGCTGTTCTTAACAAGTTGGATCCTAGCCTTCATTGTTTGGGAGAGAAACACGCTCCACTCCACTGTAGAACACAACATAGGCTTGCAGGCGTATCTTCTTGTGTGTGTTCTTTATCTTTTCATAGTTGCTGTCATGCTTAGCTCTTAGTTTTCATGCTTATCTTTTTAAGAGCTTTTGTTTAGGTTGTTGCTTCTGGAACTCTCTTGAGTTATCATGCTTATCTTGTTAAGAGAGTTGGCTTCTGTGGCACTGGTTGATATGTCTATGATAAAAATGCTATGTGCATAATGGTGCTTAGTAGTTCATGTTTTCTTATGGTTAGTCTCAAATAGCTGGGGGTTCTTAATGTGTTACTGAAGTACCAACATGATTTGTTTGCCTATGATGTGGTATGGTTTAGTGATATCTTCCTCCAAGAATTTATTTTGATTGACTTGGCATATGCTCACGCATATTTAAGACTGTAAAGAAAGTCTATCAAGCATTGATGATCTTTAATTTCTGAGTAGTGATATAACTTCCATGCCCGATTCAATGTTGCTTTGTCGCTCTGCATGATTATGGCCGTCTTTGCTCTCTTAGTTGGTCGCTCCCAGTCTTTTGCTAGCCTTCACCTGTACTAAGCGGACTGACTGCTTGTGCATCCAAAATCCTTGAAACCAGTTATGCCATATGAGTCCACCATACCTTCCTATATATGGTATTTACTTGCCATTCCTAACGAAGACTTTCTTGTACCATCTCAAAATTATTCAAAAGCATTTCTCTTTTGTGCCTTTGTTTTAGCTCATGAGGAAGTAGTAGGTAATTCATGATCTTCTTATGTTGGACAAATCTTACCCCGGGATTGCATGTCTAATCTGCAAACCCCTAATACGAGGAGGGACTGGCATGAGTGCGCCCAGCTCACAAAAGATAATAGCAACAAACAAACCCTCCTTCACGCTTTGTTCATGAGAAATCAGAAAACTCTGGCAGTGATAAACAAAGGAGATTAAGAGGATGTGATCGTCCCCGCGTGGGAGCCGTTCCTCGAAACTTGTCCAGCATTGGGTTATCTACTAGCATTCGTTGACGAATTATGCACCTCCCAAAAGCTTTTTATCTCTGTTTTTAAAACCACGAGCTCTGGTACTTGTTTAGTCTTTGCTTCCAGCCACGGGTTTTCAACCTTTCCATCAAAATCCACGGTTCGAGAGTCTCCACCTTCTTTCTTAAAAGCACCAACTATTGAGAGCATGATTGTCATTCTGAGTGTAATGTGCATTGTCCCAAAGTACCATTGTCTTCTACATGATTGTGATATCGCTTATTCTGAAATCATTGTATCTAGTCGTCACTTAAACTTCGGAGGTGCTCCTGCATTTATGTTTTGCTTCACTAAAGGGGGCAAGCAAGGTATCACTTTGTCATGTTTGCACACCATGCTCACTACAAATCTATTGGGTGTTTCAGTATCATATTGTAAACTTTCAGCTCTTTGTGATATTCTCATGAGGCAACTTAATTACTAAAGATTCATTATCTCAATAAGCATTTGTCATGTGATTGTGAAAGACTCTTTGGTAGCATGTCACCACAGAAATTGTGCTTGTTATCATTTACCTACTCGAGGACGAGCTGGAATTAAGCTTGGGGATGTTGATACGTCCCAAACGTATCTATAATTTCTGCTTGCTCCATGCATGTTTTGGGGTGATATTGCTATGCTTTTGATACAGTTTCATACACTTTTGATCATATTTGGACTAACCTATTAACTCAGTGCACCCCAGTGCCAGTTTCTGTTTTCTGCTGTTTTTGTATTTCAGGTTGTCCCATTACTTAAATTGCCAGAAAAATTCCGGGAAAAATATATAAAAATCAGCACTCCAGAAGCTTCGATGCGCCAGAAGTGGGGCCAGAGCGGGGCCAGAGGGGCCCCAGGCACCCTGATAGCGCGGCCCCACCCCTGGCCGCGCCGGGGGGCCGCCTGGGGGGCTCCCACCTCCTCTGGTGCCCTACTTGGCCTCCTATTTATTCTCCCGTCGCGAAAACCCTGATTCCGGAACCCTTTTCTCCAGAAGCAATTCCGATCTCCGCCGCCATCGCCACCAAGTTTCGGGGGACCAGAATTCCTGTGCCGGCATCCTGCCGGGACGGGGAAGTGCCCCCCGATTCATCTCCATCGACGTTGCTTCCTCCCTCCATGATGCGGGAGTAGTTCCTCCTCGGGGCTGAGGTTTCTACCAGTAGCCATGTGGTCAATTCTCTCTCCCATGATGTGATCTTCGTTGTGATCATAGGCTATGTTAATCTAGGGTGATCCAATGATATTTCCCCTTCCTCTGTGTATTCAATTGATGCACTCACTTGTCTTTATCTAGTATAATCCCCGAGACCAAGGTGACAGCGGTCTATTGGACATGGATTAGAAGAATATTTTCATGAGTGATTTCCTCTTTTGTGTGTTGATTGAAGATTGAGAGTCTCTTGGTGCTTGTCTTTGACTATCCTGGAGATATGTTGTGGTGATTGTGGTACTCTCTTTGGATGGCCGCGGTGACATTGGGAAATCCATAGATTGAGAACTACGAACTTTGAGGTGTGCTTTTGTAGCCCTACATAATTCTCGTCCTTTCTTGACCACAAAGGAATGACCTCCGAGTGCGTCTCCATTGCATGTTTTATGGGAAATATCATGTGATTAGACTATGTTAATGTTGTTGGGAGTTGCCACTAGTGAAAGTATGAAGCCTAGGCCTTGTTTCCACCATTGCAATACCATTTGTGCTCACGTTTACCACTTGTTTGCTTGCTGCACTTTTTATTACAGATTTATATTACTTTGTTTTGCCACTCCTATCATCCATATTTTACCATCTCTTCGCCGAACTAGTGCACCTATACAACTCCTAGTTGTATTAGGTGTGTTGGGGACACAAGAGACTTCTTGTATCTTAGTTGCAGGGTTGCTTGAGAGAGACCATCTTCAACCTCTACTTCCCTGAGTTCGATAAACCTTAGGTCATCCACTTGAGGGAAATTGCTGCTGTCCTACAAACCTCTGCGCTTGGAGGCCCAACATAGTCTACAAGAATAGAAGCGTGTGTAGACATCAACGTGTACATGCTACGTGCGCGCCTCTACTACGACACGTGCGCGCCTCTACATCGACCAGTATGTACGTACATGTTCGCGACCAGAATGACAACAGTACGTACGCTTCGACCAGGTGGGTCCCAACTGTCAGGCACTTCCTTGCCTGCGAAGAAGTAGCTAGTGGGTCCCAGCAGTCAGGGGGGTGAATCGTTTTTTTGCCCGGACGCACTTCCTTGCATGCGAAGATGTAACTGGTGGGTCCCATCAGTCAGGGGAACCATTTTTTTCGTTACGGTGTCCCGTCCGGTGGGTCCCCGCTGTCAGGTGGAGGAATAATTATTTTGCGCGTAATAAGGAGGCACTTCCTTCCTGCGGCCGTGGACCCAGTTGTCAGCCTCTCCACGTACAGTACTCTTCCGATGGAAGTCAGTCGTTGACCACATTGACCACGCCGTGCCGAGAGCACCAAAGAGGTGGACGATGGCAAGGCCTAGGAAGGGGACGACGCGAAGCTAGGGAAGACGCGGCAGTGGATGCCCATGCGGAGAGGAGTACGAGGGTTCACTGGTTCGGCTGCGGTGTGAGGCCGCCGTATACCGCAGAATAACAGGGGATGTGGGTGAGTAGAGGGATGGCCTGGCCAGTGGTGGGAGTAGTAGGGGGCGGTGAGGCCTCCGCGGCATCCCAGCCGGCCACGGGAGGCACGAGCACGAGGCACGACCGGCACTGGTTTGGGCGGCTGGAGCAAGAAGACTAGAGGTTGAAGAAGCACTACGGCCGTTGTATGGACATCGTATGGTCACTGGAGCTATAATCGTGCATATTGACTAAGTTGACCAAGCCCTCCGTCCCCATCAACTTAGTAGGCCCACAAGTCAGCCTCCCACTATACTGGGTCCCAGCTAGCAAGGGCAATATTCATTTTTTTTGCATAATAAGGAGGCACTTCCTTGCGTGCGAACATATAGCTGGTGGGTTCGAGCTGTCAGTGGCGGTAACGTTTTTTTCTCGAAATACAGAGGCCCTTTCGATGGGTCCCAGATGTCAGGTGGAGGAATCATTATTTTGCACGTAATAAGGAGGCATTCCTTGCGTGCGGCCATGGACCCAGCTGTCAGCCTCTCCACGTACAGTCCACTTCAGATGCATGTCGGTTGTTGACCAAGTTGACCAGGCTGCGTCGAGAGCACCAGGGCGGTGGACAACGGCGAGGCCTAGGAAGGGAACGACACGGAGCCAGGAAAGACTCGGCTGTTGTTTCCCATGCAGAGGGGAGTACGAGTGTACAATGGTTTACTGGTTCGGCTGTCGTCGCCGGAGAATACAACTGGTGTGGGTGAGTAGAGGGATGGCTAGGCCAGCGATCGGAGTACGGTGGGGCGGTGAGGCCTGCGCGGCAACACAGCCAGCCGTGAGGAGGAGAGAGCAGGCAGTCCCGCCGGCACTTGTTTGAGAGGTTGGAGCAGGAAGAGTAGAGATTGAAGAAGCACGACGGCCATTGGATGGACATCCAACAGTCAGTGCTTGTGCGTCAACCTTTTTTTTAGGAAAGCCTCAAATCTATGGAAAACATCATACAACCCATCTGCCATTATTTCTAATAATTTACAGCTCATTTGCTAATTCTTAAGGTTTTTTTGGAGCCCACATTCTTTTTGTTAGCATTACAGCCCATATTGTGGCCACGGTTAAATAATTATACGAAATTTTGCATATTTCGGTGCGGTCCGAACTATTTTTAATCCTGAAATTTTGAGTCACGTTCAAACTAATTTAAAAAATAAATATATATCAATATAAAATCCAACAAATTGTCCACGCATAAAAATCAATGCAATTTAAAATCTCGAAATGAAAAAAAGAATTTTGAAACTAATTGCCGGTTTGATGTGTTTTAAAAATGTACAACCCATTTCTCATTACTAATAGGCCATTTTCTCGGCCAGCCGAATGAAAGTTCTCCTCGTCTTGAAAGATTAGTAGCCCAACAGGCCTGACAAAGCGACTTACTTGGCAAATCACAACAAAACTGGGCTGTGGCCATGGACCCAGCTGTCAGCCTCTCCACGTACAGTACTCTTCCGATGGAAGTCGGTTGTTGACCACATTGACCACGCCGCGCTGAGAGCACCAAGGCGGTGGACGACGGCGAGGCCTAGGAAGGGGACGACGCGGAGCCGGGGAAGACGCGGCAGTGGATGCCCATGCAGAGAGGAGTACGAGGGTTCACTGGTTCGGCTGCAGTGTGAGGCTACCGTCGCCACAGGGCCTGGCTAGCGGTGGGAGTAGTAGGGACGATGAGGCCTCAACGACCGCACAGCCGGCCACTCGAGGCAGGAGCCGGCGGTCTCGCCGGCGCTGGTCTGGGCGGCTGGTGGAAGAAGAGCAGCGATTGAAGAAGCAGCATGACCGTTCGATTGAAATCCAATGGTTACTGCTGCTAGAATCGTTTGTTGACTAAGTTGACAAGCCCTACGTACATGTCAACTTAGTAGGCCCACAAGTCAGCCTCCCAACCGGTGCGCCCCAGATGTCAGTGGGAGGAATCATTTTTTCGCATAATAAGGAGGAAGTTGATTGCGTGCGGCCAGGCCAGCAGAGGGAGTAGGGTGGGCCGGGGAAGCCAGCGCGGCATCACAGCGGGCCACAAGAGGAGGGAGCATGCAGTCCCGCCTCAAGCTGGCAATGGTTAACCGTTACCCGTGTCCCCATGGGTAATTACTCTATTAGGGGACGGGGATGTGCCAGCTTTAATACCCACGGAGAAGCTTGTGGGTCAAATACCTTACCCAACGTGTATGACGGGGATGGGGATGGGATACCATTACCCATGCCCGTTACCCGCCTTACTTGTGTTGGCCTTACATGCATGCTCAAAAATTAGTGGACCCCATGTAATTCACGCCCTTACCCACTGAATTTTTCACCCATCTCACCCCTTTGGCCTAAAAGCTTGAGGAAAACCCTAACTTATACACAACATACTATTTATTATGCTGAAATGCTGTTTCTCCTACTAAAATTCTATATGAGGTTGTTGCTGATAGCGTCTATGGGTTTCCCCACGGGTATAAAAAACCCGATGGGGATGGGGATGAGAATATTTTTATCCCCACAGACGGGTAAGGGGACAGGGACGGGCATGGTAAGGCTGTCGCGGGGACGGGGATGGGAGTCCAATACCCGCATGGGTAATCCCCATTGCCAGCCTGAGTCCCGCCGGCGCTAGTTTAGGCGGCTGGAGTAGGAAGATCAGAGATTGAAGAAGCACGTCGGCTGTTGGATGGACATCCAACAGTCACTTCTGCTAGAATCGTGTGTTGACTAACAAAACCTCGCATAAACAAGTCATTTGCTTTTATTTTTATAATTTTTACTCATTTTCTAATTCATATGGAATTTATTGCAGCCTGTTTTCCATTTTTAGAATTGCTGCCCATTTTCTGGTCAGTATCAGGGTTAAAAAAATTAACTAAATATGTGGGAAATTTTGAAAATTCGCAAATTTTTGCTGGGGAACAAAATTTTCTTAATCCAAAAATTAGTAGCTATACTAAAACAATTTTAAAAATAAATTAGTACTATGTCATGTTAAATCCAATGAAATACATATAAGATATCAGTGAAGAACAAAAACAAAAAAAAGAAACTAATATCCCATTTGCTATATTTTTTTGGAATTTTCAACCCCTTTTGATATTAATTTTAATAGACACTGACCATACTCTTTGGCCAGGCCGGAATGCATCCCTCCTCGTCTTGAAAGATTTGCAGCCTAGTAAGTCGGAGAAAACAAATAGGCCTAGCTTGGGTATTCTTCAAAAAGAAATACTGGGCTACCTATTTTCCCAAAGAAAAAACTGCTGGGCTGGTCATGTTGTTAGACGGGCCATAGAGACCGCACAGTCCAGTTTATAGCCTGCTCCTCCGAATTACTACGAAAAAAGTTGTGCAATTCTGTCATTAATTGACTATACATTGAAAATGATGTGGGTCCCAGATATCAGCAGGGTGGATTAGCGTAAAAAACGAGGGGTTCATTTGAGTAGTAAAATAGGCGCTTGCTTGTGTTCGGGAGTGGACCTAGTGGGTCTGTACTGTCATACTCACAACTACAGTCCTCTCTCGATTCACTATGTTGACAGGGACCATTCCAAAAAAAACTATGTTGACAGGGCCGGACGGCGGCGCCGCGGCGAGCGCACCAAGGCGGATGATAAAGTGTTGTTGCCAATGTGCTGGGCTAGGTTGGACATTCTTATTGAAAAATAAAAATGGACCGGATCTATTTACGACGTTGACTACGATTTGCATGGGTCCGCTAGTTGCAGGAAGAAAATGCTTGGAGAAAGAAGAGTGGTCGCTATCTTTGCCGAAGAATAATATCGACTGAATGTAATGACACTATCATAGGAAATAATATCCTTCTGTTAAATTTTGAATTTAAAGAACTGGTGCATGATCATTTAGCTTTATTTATTTATTTACTTATTTATGTTTAGGGAACCATGAGCATGTACCTGGGCCGGAGTCATGTGAGAGCCTCCCTTCTAGTTAATTATGGGCTTCTCTATTGGCCCTTCATCATTGGGCTGCATGTTATCAACAAGTGCAAAATGTGTTCCGTACGAAAAATATTATGAGCTACGTACGGTATGGGGCACTAATGGATCGAACCGTGCAACGACTTCCAAAACATTGTGTTTGTCGTTCTAACAACACATTTATTCAACTAACAGACGAAATATACTACTGATTGTACATTGAAAACAGCAGCAGCAGCAATCAGGGCTGGGGGTGCAATAGAAGCAGTAAGCAGGCCAGAAGAGTGAAGACGCAGCTCTCTCTTCCAAACCAAACATCGACCATCGTTACAAAAGGGCTACCAAAAAAGAACAAGTGTATGCATGAAACTAAATAAAGATCCTACTACACAAGTGTACACATCTAACTAACTGACTCAGTTAGACGTTACTATTTATTAAGTTGTGGAGATTGGCTGACGGCTTGAACCAGATAGGTGCCTGACGGGGGAAACTCTAGCTAGCAGGTCGAAGTCTGATACTTGCGACCCTCTCTCCTACTTTGGGCTGCAAAGCGTGGCGGCACATATCAGGGTATGGTGCATGCAGAGATGCATGGTACGCTGTGTACATACAGTTTTGCCTGATGAACGAAACCACGCTGACATCATGATCCTTGACGTCGGTTATCTCCTGGTTAATCGGATAATTTAGTCCGACAAACAGAGAGCATGTACCAAGGCTACTTACCAACCTCCAGTCAAAAATTCCTGAAGGCCCAGAGAAGCTGGGATCCTGCTCAAAGACCTTGCAGTGACTGTGATTGTTTTCCGCGAAACAATACGTCCGGTATGTGCGAACGATCATATCGTTTGCCGTCGTCTGATCGAGCCAGGAACCACCTGCAACTACCATGATGCTTTTCTTTGAAAGGTTCTGGGATTAGGAAGGGTAGGGATACCAGGCGGCCTACAACATCAAATAAAGTTGGAGTCAAATAACCCTCAAAAAAGTTGGAGTCAAGTAAAAAAGGGCTCTTGATGTAGTCAATCTTAAGAACAACATGTTATGAGCATGAATATTTTTCAGTAAATGTTGACAGTAATATAAGCAAGCCATTATGATATCATAGGAAAGTAACATACCGCTGTAACAACCGTTTGTAGCGATTACTGGAGTAGGCCAGCAATACGTCCAACCATAGAAGGAGTCGACAGCGTAAATGAAACCCTTGTGTTCAATGGTATCAGAGAACCATGGAGGATGTATGATCCTGTGTTCAATATCATAGGAAAGTAACTTACCGCAGTGACATGTCAGATAGGTGAGACCGCAGTTGAAGAACGCAATTAGCCTGAAGTATTTATAATTCGTAAATCACTACTGGCCCTTAGCGAAGAACATCAAGTACGAGACGTGCTACCCATTCACTGTGCCGGAGTCGATGGAGGATCAGCGCCGCCTGCTAGTCTCGGAGGAGGACGGCAGCGTCTTCCTCTTGATCATGGGCACCGGCGAGGCCCGCGCAGGCCACCGCCACATCTCTGTAGTGTGCGTCAGGGGCGACGCCGCTGACGCTGACACTGACATGAGGCCGATGTACGGGTGCGTGCTCACTATTACTACCCCTCGAAGGTACGTGGGCAGCGACACTGGCTACGTCAAGCTGACTTGGACTCTGCCGAGCTAGGACCTTCCCGCCGATGTGGACATGGAAGACACACATTATTATTTGACCCCCAACAATGTGCACGGGGACTCCAAGGAGGTTCACCTGGACATCTGCATTATCAAGTTAAATGTTGATCATTAGTCTTCGCTCAATGTAATCTGCTGTCTAAGCATGTGGAGACTTCCATGCATGATCTTGCTCTATTGGAGTATCGCGCATGAATAAAAGTGTACCATTTATGGTTTTGTCTAGAATCTTCCATGTATGAATTTTTGCTACAGTACTGGTGAAATACTTATTATGAACCATTTCTTACATATCCTCTGCCCCTTCCAAGTCATCCTAATTTAATCCCTCCGTCTAGGTGTATAAGGGCATGGTTAATACTTAAATAGTATAGCCAACTGTTGACTATAAGAAAGTGCCATGTCATCTATAGCCAACATGTATAACAATGGATACTCAAAAACTAATTCTTGAAGATCATTTCCTGCAAAGCACAATAAGAGTTATTTCTTCACAAGTTTTGGATGCAGGTTGAACAGTTGAATGCTTTTGTTTGCAAAAGATACTTTTTTATCTATTTCACCCGGATGTTTGTGAGCTCTAGAGATGAAATAATTTCCGAACAAACCTATCGATACTCGTTACACATGAGATGACCCCCACATCCTTTGTCAAAATAAACAACTCCCCGATCAATGCATTTCACTCTTCCGTGCAATGCACGGGCACCTTCTATAGATTAGTATGACCAAAAATTGAAGTAACATTATATATAGTTTGATAAATGATGATGCATGTCACCTAAAATTATATCATTGAAAACTATGTTCAAATACGAATCCACCGATATTGTTTTTGTTGACACGCACTAACATTTTGTCAGTTAAATCATCAGTCATGGGGGATAAACCACAACCGATGTAGTAGTACTAGTGTAGAGGGCGGCGCTGCACGGGAGTCTCACCCCGCTCGTGGCGCGGCAGTAAAGCTATCATATCACAAAACCCAACCACTCCCAGTAATAAGTGGCCTGGTAAAATAAACGGACAAGCAACCATCACATCCCTCCGTATTTTTTGCATTTCATCTCTCTGCATTTACTTTCTCCGGTTCATCTCGCACACTCGATCCCTAGCAACTACTCCTAGTATCCCTAGCTACTACTCCTAGGGCTAGTTCTTTTGGCGGCTTCCCCAGCTTTTCCCATAAGACTAGTCACAGTGGAGAGTAACATTATGGCGCCTCACTCATTTATTTGGGCTTCTAAACTACTACTACTAGTACCTCCGTCCTAGTTTATTCCTCACCATTGTAATTTGTGCTAAATTTTGACAAAATATTTAACTGATAAAATGTTAGTGCATGTGACATGCACTAACATTTCATTAGTTAAATTTATGATCAAAATTTGACACAGATTACAATGGGGACCAACAAACCAGGACGGAGGTAGTAGTTATGGGTTTACTAATCTAGAAGCCTAAAAGAACTGGCCCCTGGTACTCCTACTAATAGTAGTACTCAAGTTGGAATTCCAATTGCACGGCACAACTTGTTAGGCAAAAAATTCGATACAGGGTGTAGGAAGCGGTTTGGGAATTTGCATGCCTTTCCGACCAGTGAGATACTCCGTACAAAGTACGACAGAGAAATAACCACAAAGAAGGAAGTTAAAAGTGAACAATCAAACGAGCATTTTTGCATTTGTTTTGCATTGAATCGTTTCACAAGCTTGACTAGTGCTGTTTTTTTTACTTTTACAAAAACCGCAACGTAGTGCTAAAATGTGCATTTGCACATACATAAGTAATAGTAGTACTCCCTGCGTCTAGGTGTATAAGTCTTCCCTCTTTCTTGGTCACGGTGCACAACCAAAGATGACTTATTGACCTAGACGGAGGGAGTAGCACAGTCTGCAAGCATATATATAGAGAGAGACGTGTAGTGCGATAGTATATAGTAAAGTTTGTGCTATATGCACGTACTTACAAAATGCGTACGAATACACAAGGTTTCCAAACTTTCCCTTTTAGATACTTAATTAAGGATGCTAATAATTCATGAACGTTCGGGATTTATCATTTGCGTCCCAAAACTAATGAGATCGACTCACAAAACAAAAATTATACTCCTACTAAAAGCCACGATGCTCACAGGTGCGCTTGCGGCGCGCCACGAGTGCCCTGGTGCGCGGCCGTTTCGCAGCGCGTCGACACAACGCCTGTTCCTCAGCCTCGCAACTCGCGAGGTGCTGATTGGCGGCTTGCCGGCGGGCGAGCGCGATCTCACCGGTGTGGTGATCCGGCGCCAACAGGTACTCCTCCTCGCTGGAAGCGTGCATCCGGTCCATGTACCGCCAAGCGTAGATAAGGCGCTTGGGCCCGACTGCACTCAGGGCTTTGGCACACGCGTCCTGCGCCACCCTCACGGCCCTCGTACGAGCCTTCTGCCAAAGAGCAAATTGCCTGACTCTCTCGGACGCGACATAGGACTGCCAGGCAGCTTGTTTCGTGGTGCGCTTCTCTTCCTCGACCTTCTTCTCCGCCTCTATTTTGGCGTGCTCTGCTGGAGGTAAAGCCTCCCACAAGGCGACATCCATTTCTTTCCAAAGCTCCTCAAGGCTGGGGGCTCGGTGGGTGGCGCGGCGTTCTCCTCGTAGCGGGGAGCCGACGCGTCCTCCGACGCGCGTGCTGGCAAGATTGGGAACACCGATGCGTCCACCTCGACTAGTGGCGGCGAGGAGCAGAACGTCGACGCGTCCTCCTCGACTAGTGGCGGCGAGGAGCGGAACGCCGACGCGTCCTCCTTGACTAGTGGCGGCGAGGAACGGAACAACGGCGCGTGACCGTCCGCGCGGTGCAGCGAGTTGCGCCTAGGGCTTAGGAGGGGTGATGCCATGGTGGTCGACGTGAGAGGGAGGGGGAGGAGATAGCGATGAATGTGAGCGTTCTTCCGAATGTCGTGGGAGGTGCAGTATTCATAGCGAGCAATGGCACACCTACGTAAGATATGGACTGAGCTGCACTGACTTAACTGCAGGTCCAGTTGCGTCACTGACATGTGGGCCAGACCCCTATTGGGCAAAGAGGAAGAGGAAGAGGGACGAGGACGAAGTCGAGGACGTGGACTCGGACTCCGAGTAGGTGGCAGTGCCGTCGCTCATGCTGGTTCTACTGCAGTGTCAAGTAGACTAGTTGCTTAGTTTATTTTCAAGGGTGTGTTGTGCTGAGGCCCCAGCAGAACTATGTTTATGTTCTTTCTTGTTATTTGAACTCTTTAGTACGTATAGTAGTACTAGTACTATGTCTTACTACTGTTCCTCTTGCAGTTGGTACTACTGCTCGTATCTTCGTGTTCCTACTGTAGTTAATACGTTCGTACTAGTAGTATAATTTGGGTCAGTCGATTTGTGAAAGAAGTTCGACGGAAGAAGAAGACGGAAGGGTGCCCATGATCTATCTTATGAGTGTTGGGTGTGGAATGCAGTTCACCGGAAAAATGGATCATGCCCGGGGTTAAACGGATGGCGGGGGTGGGGGGAGTATGGCGGTGGCAGGCAGTTCAAGGGAGGGTGCGGCAGCGGCGGCAGGCGGTTAGGCGTGTGGCGGGCTGAGAAGATGAATCGTGCATCTATTTCGGAGGTTGAAGAAGCCCTTCTAGCCATCCATGTTGCATCAAACGGCTCACAAGAGTCGACTAACCCAAATTGCTCCTTCAGATTGCAGGATCCACGTGGCATTCAAGGTCTCGAAGGTAGATTCCGCGTCCGCACCCGGTTTGTGGGCTCGACGCGCGCGCGACCGGCTTCCGCCGTGACAGCCACCATGCGCGCCTCCTCGGCGCAGGTGGAGACGACAATGACACGCTAGTTTCTCCTCGCCGGCGTGCTGGAGCACGTGCTCGTCCTCCTATTCGTATGCTGCGTGCATAGACGCGGCTCCACCAACTACTCGCGTGCTTGGCAGCGCGGCGGCATTGCGAGGAGGGACTGCAGACGACGTGAGCGGGCGAGCCTTTGTCTTGGCGGCGACACGGCGGTGATGGGCGAGAAATTGTTAGCCGGAGCAGGTGGGCGCCGGCATACGCAACGGCTGCGGTGGCATATTGATGAGTGCACGTATGGGAGCTTAGTTTAGTTTTATATAGGGTTGGTCAAACTTAAAAGAAAACCGTACTAGTACACGTAAACATTAGACCTAGGCAGTGCTTTTATTAGTTACGACAACCATGATACGAAATCCTGTGCAAGCACGTGAACCGCGCCCGCGCGGTCGATCGAACGGTGCGTCACCGTGTCACGCTCGGAGGACATCCACCGAACCATTTTGTGTGTGTGAAAACAATCCCCGAATATTACTCACTTTTTTTTCCAGGAAAAGTTCTTGACGCTACAATATTTCCATGTATTTGAAGTTAGCTCCAGTTCGTGTTTATTTGGATTTGGACATTTTAGGTGCGCCCTAGTTTTTTTTAATACTGATTTTGTTTGTGTGACTGAGAGAGAACGTGTGTATGTGTTCATATGTGTGTTGTGGCGGAAGGGCAATGTAGAGACGGTGTGCGTGTGATAGAGACATAGAGAGGTGTGAATGTGCAAATGATCATGCATGAGTGAGACATAGACAGATGCCGATACGTTGTGTATACATGAGAGAACGGTCTTCCATTTTACTTGTGTGTGTGTGTTTGTGTGTGTGTGTGAGTGTGACACCCCGAGACCGGTGCGCCAGGTGTCAGCCAGTTTTTCGTTGTCAATGCCATGTCATCTGCTTGCGTGTTGCATCTTGCCATGTCCTCATGTGTGTTGCATCAGCATGTTTTAAAAAAACATGCATCCGTCCGGTCCCACTCGTTCCTTCCCGTTGTCCGTTTCGAGTTCCGACGCTCTCACACGTGCCCGAGGCTTCCCAGAGTCCTTCTTTTGTGTTTGGCCGCGTAACGTTTCCGGTTTGGCGTGAGACTTGTCGTGCGATGTTGTCTTGATATGCAAAACCCGCCTGTCAAGTTTCGTCGCGTTTGGAGTTCGTTTGATGCTCCAACAGTTATCCTTGTGGGCTAAAAGTATCTCCTCTTTTAGGCCCAAGAAACCCCTCCAACAACCCACCAACCCAGCTCAAACCCTTCCCTTCATCTAGGCCATTCAATTGTGATCTCGTGGCCGAAAACCTCTCCTCATTTGGACTACCCTAGCTCCTTGTGCCTATATAAACGTCCACCCCCTCCAATTTTTGCGTCCAAAACCCTAGTGTTTCCACCTCCGCCGCGCGGTGTTTCCACCGACCGCCGTCCGTGCTTCCACCGTCACCGCGTCGTGCTTCCACCTCCGCCGCACCGTGTTTCCACCCACGACGCGCTGTGCTTCCGCCCCCACCGCCTGTGCTTCCACTCCTCGCCGCGCGGGCCCGCGGGACCCGAGGTCAGCCCGCGAACCGGGCCAGTTCTCGCCCAGCCGCCGCGCCGGCTTCGTCTTCAACCTCTCATCGACCCCCGCCGCCGTTCCTCGTGCGTTGCCGCCTCCGGCCAGGCCTCTCGCCGCCGGCCGCGCCGCCCCTCCTCCATCTCGCCGCCGCGCCCGGCCTCCTCTCGCCGCCCGCCGCCGGCCTCCTCTCGCAGCTAGGCCGCGCGCCGCCGCCTTCATCCAGCTCGCCGCCGGGCCGCCGACCCTCGCCGCCGGGCGGGCCCCCAGCGCCGCCGCGGGATCGAAGCCGCCGGCCCGATCCGTCGAGGAGGAGCCTCGATCCGATCTGGTTGGGGCCGAACCCTAATGGGCCACCCGTTTGACCGATCCGCGGACCCGACCCGGTGGACCCAGATCCGTTGACCGCTCCAGATCGCGCCCGTTTGACCGTCCAACAGGTTGACTTCGTATTCTCTGCTAAGTGTTTAGTTTTCAGTGTCTGATGCATATTTGTGATGAGGATAACATTTACTGTGCATGTCCGTTTTGTGCATATGAGATGTCAAAATGATCATGGTGACATGTACTAGGTTTTGTTCCATTGTGTCATGCATGTTTGAGTCCATCTAGATGTCTTAATCTTCATGAGAAGAGTGCTACTTGTTATAAACTGCTTCTATTAGTTGTTTTCATGCCATGTTTGATATGTGATAACTTGTTGCATGTTTATCCAAATGATGCAAATGATATGTCCACATGTTCGTCATGAGATGCTCTACATGTTGGTTGCTTTAGCCTGCATGATAGAATTCATATTTCCATGTTTATCTCCTTTGCAAAAGTGCATGTGGATGTTAGGTTGTTAAACTTGTTACGAGATGCCTAGTTGAGGAGCTTGTTGCTATTGATGTGTTTGCCCCAATGTCACATGCCTAGATGTTTTAGGATCTCCATGATGTGTTCTTTGCTGTGGTGCAAACCACCTGCCATGTTATGCTTTGAGGTGACTTAAACTTGCTCAAAAACATGCCATGATAATACTGCTGCTTTAACACTTCGTGAAATTTCACTAAGTCTGGAATCTGTAATTTCCAGATGCCATGTTTGCTTGTTGTTCTAGGCAAATCCAGGCTAGTTTTGGGGTGACTATTGATGATTCCTTGTTGTATATGTTGTTGGCTATCCATTCATGCTCTCACATGCTCATTTGGGTGGCTGTAGCATATTTAACTCTTGCTCCCAAGTTGCTATAAAATACTGCTGTCAGGTTTTTGTTGTCATGTTCAAAATGTTGTAGCTTGTTGCTATTGATTCATGCCTCCTATGGAGATGCTCCAATTGACTTGTTTGCTATAGGATATATCTACTTCATGTTCATGCTTCTTATCACCATGTTTGAGTGGTGTAGCATATATTTATCATGCTCCAAAGTTGCTATGTGGCTGTTAATTTCAGCTTGTTGTTATTCTTGTTTCATGTGTATCTTTTAGCCCGTTGCTCCGTTCGGGGTGTTCCTTATATGAAACTTGTGTGATTTTGCATGTAGAATCATAATATCATATTGTTTTCATGTTTGGAGTGAGTTTGGTTGGTGTTTGGGTGCATCTTGCACCGTTGCCATGTTGTGCTTCCTACCTTGCCATGTTATGCTTCCTGTATAGACTTGTTATGCTTCCTATATAGACTTGTTGTGCTTGCTGTATAGATTTGTCATGCATCATACCTTGCCATGTATTACATCATACATAAACTTGTGTTGTTTTGCTGTGCTTCCTCCCTTGCCATGTTTTGCTTCCTGTGTAGACTTTCTGTGCATCATAAGTAGACTTGTTTTGCATCATACTTGGTTGAGCATATTGTTATGTTCTTGAGTGGTTTATTTACCGTATTGCTTGCTTCTTCTCGTTAGTGCTTGTTCCGTTGCGTTCGTGAGGATTCGATCGTCTACCCGTGGTTCTTCTTTAAGGCTTCTTCTCCATCTTCTTCACGGAACCGTTCTTCTTCCTTGCGGGATCTCAGGCAAGATGAACATACCCTTGGATACCTTTACTACTATTGCCATGCTTAGTTGTCTCGATGCTATCGTTACATGTCGCGCTACCCATCTTTTATGTCAGCCTCTCCTTGTTGCCATGAAACCTCTAACCTTTGACACCTTCCTAGCAAAAACATTGTTTGCCTATGTTACCCGCTTGCTCAGCCCCTCTTATAGCATTGTTAGTTGCAGGTAAAGATGAAGATTCGTTCCAGGAGGGAACTTGTTGTTGGAATATCACAATATCTATTATTATTATTAACACACCTATATACTGGGCATGGGTGGAAGGCTTGGCCTTTTGCTCGGTGTTTTGTTCCACTCATGCTACCTTAGGCGCCGATAAACCGGCATTATGTTCCTTGATTTTGCGTTCCTTACAGGATGGGTATATGGGGACCCCTTGACACTTCGACTTTGAATAAAAATCCTCCAGCAAGGCCCAACATTGGTTTTAATTTGCCTCATAATAACAACTTAATTAATTAATTAATTTTGCATAGGGGGTCGCGTCCCCGGGGATTCTTTCTACATAGCAGGGGGGCAAGTGCTGATGGTGTTGGTCCCAAACGGGGGTTGTGTAGGGCCGCCACGGGGAAACTCGAGGTATCTGGTATAACCTGTAGAATCGCCCATCCGGTCGTGGCCTGAGATGAGATACGCGCGGCTACTATCAGGGTGTCGGCACGCCGGGAGGTCTTGCTGGACTTGTTTTACCATTGTCGAAATGTCTTGTGCACCGGGATGCCGAGCCTGATCGGATTTCCCTAAGATAAGGGGTGATGATATTATATTTATCACTTCAGCTAATCGTGAGAGCTTGTGATGGGCTAAGTTGGGACACCCCTGCAGGGTTATGATCTTTCGAAAGCCGTGCCCGCGGTTATGTGGCAGATTGGAATTTGTTAATGTCTGGTTGTAGAAAACTTGTCAGAGGACCCGAAGTAAAACACACAACTATGTGAGTAACCATGACTGTCCCTTTTCACTTTGAGAAGAGAACACGATGGGGTTATGTTTGACTCGTATGTAGTTCAGGATCTTTAGCGATCACTACTATTTGCGACCGTTTGCGTAGATGCTCATCTTATTCTTGTACTCGTAAGTTAGCCACCATATTTATGCTTAGCCGCTGCTGCAACCTCACCACTTTTCCTCTTCCTACGTATTAAGCTTTGATAGTCTTGTTACCCATGGTTATGGGATTGCTGAGTCCTCGTGGCTCACAGATACTACAACAACAGTTGCAGGTGCAGGTTTCCGATGTCTTGACGTGAGAGCGTTGATCGTTGTGTTGGAGTTCTTTCTTCTTCTTCTTCTTCAGTCCTGGGTTAGGTTCCGGGTCGGCAGCCTGGGATAGCAGATGGATGTCTTTGTGCTTTTCATGTTTGTATCCATAGTTGGATACTTTGTATTGATATTGTTGTATTCATGTGACTTGTATGTATTATTGTATCCCCATGTATGTATGTAATGGTACGATGTAATGATATCCATCTTGCTAAGCGCCCGAAATGCGGTTGTGCCCCAATCACGTAAGTGTCACGTGATCGGGATAGAATCTCATCTTGGGCCTGACAAGTTGGTATCAGAGCCTCGACCGACCATAGGAGCCCCCTTGATTGATCGTAGCTTGGCCGTTGTTGAGTCTAGCAGAAAACTTTTTCGGAGTCTAGTTATATCGGAGAGTAGGAATTCTTTTTACTCCCCATCCCCTTCGTCGCTCTGGTGAGGAATCTTGACGTAGGTGTTTTGAATTACTCCTCTTCCCCTTCAAATTTTTTTTGGATCACGTGGATAGTTTTCGTTCGTTGCGTTGTTAGTTCTTGTCATCTGGTGCATCTCTCGTCAAGTGGATTCAACCCTCTTCTTCTTTGCAAGTGCAACCTCAGTTCTTTAACCGATATTGTTTCCCCGTCCATTGTTGTTTTTTCTATTCCCACCCGCCCACCCCTTTTGCTTCTCGGAGCCGGAGTCCTTAATCGATTATCCATCCTACTCGTGTGAAGTATTTGCTTTCTTTCATCAATCATTTCAATTGGAGAATTCTCCTCTCGTTCGATATTCTTCACCTCTTCTTCTTTTTCCGGTGGTTCCAATTCTATTAGTATTCGGTGTTCATCATATTCTTTTTCCCTCAGCTCAATTGCATCCCCTTGCTCGTTTACCTCTCGCCATTTAATCATTCCGGAGTTCCGAAGACATCTCAAGAGATTTTTCTGTGTTCCAATTAATTCGAGGTTGTCACCTCATTCGAGTTTTTCAATTGTTCCGGTGCATCTTCTCCTTCCAATCCTTTTCAACGGTGTTTTCTCTTCGGTGGGCTCATAACCCACTGGTTTTCCCAGGATCTTACCCGACTCTTCTTATTTTCCGGAGTGATCCGAATTTCTGTTCAAGTGTGATGTAAGTATGAATTTCATCAGTCACATGCCTTCTCCAAGATCGTTTTTAATTCTTTTCAGCAGTGGTTCAACCTTTCTTCTCTTCATTCATCCGGAGTAGTTCATCAATTCTTTTCTTCTGTTCCTCCGAAGGCCATCATTTTAGAAGATTTCTTCATCCTCAGTTTTCAACTTCGTCCTCCAAATATTCTTCATCGATGCCTCTTCATTCGTCTCACATTCTTTCCGGTGCTTCGTTCAAGTATTCTTTAATCAGTTCGCGATCTCTTTGTTCTCATCATTCAATTTCCCTCAAGTTATTTATTCTTCCCGGCGATTCATTCTCTTGTGTTCACTCAATCCAATTCTCCACGGTGGCTTGTCCTCTTGCATCGTCCTATTTCATTCCTTACGGTGGTCATTCTTGTTCTTCACTCGATTGTAATTCTTCCCGGTGGTTCGTTCATTTTTCTTCACTCGGCTTCAATTCCTTACGGTGATTCGCTCAACATTTGTTTCCGGTGCTATCATATCAATTCATTCGTTCATTCCAATCCTACCGGTGTTTCATGAAGATTTTCGCAAATTCACGATATATCCCTTTTTAATCAATTCCAACGAGAATAAGTAGTGTGCGAATCCATTGCTTCTCATCAATTTAATTGATGGAGGATAAGCATGACATAATTCTTATTCAATTCATCGAGTTGATTAATTCCTTCCTTCGGAGTTTATTCTCCTTGAATAAATTCTAGTTCCAAGTCCGTTCATCTTTTCTTCCCGGAGTCAAGTTTTTCTAGGTTATCTCGTCGGAACCCCGACTAATCATCGCAAGGCTTTAATCTTATTCTTTTCGTCCGTCATTTCTATTTCATCATCCTTTCATTTTACCAGAGCTCTTCATGGTGGTTCTCAATCATTTAAGTCATTCATCTATCGTTCATCAAATTCTTTTGGTTCAAGCTCATGCATTCTTATTCTCTTGCATCTCGAGTGCAAATAATTCTCCGTATTCTTTTGAAGTGGAGTTTTCTAATTCTTCATTCTCAGATAATCCTTCTTTTGGTTGTGGCATAATTCACCTCAAGTTTTGAGATGATGTCCATAAGTCCACAACAAGCTCATTCTTTTGTTGTTGATTTTCTCAACAGCTCCGTTCAAGCCTTTCTTCTGAAGATTCTCTTTCAAATTCATTCGTGATGGAAGTTGTCATCTTCTTCTCCATTCTTTTAATTACATCATTTCTATTCTTCCGGAGGAATTTTCTTGTTCATCTCGTCATGTTTTCGTTCCACCTTCTCAAGTTCTTGTTCCATTCCATTCATATTCAACCGGTGTGCTTTTCATTCAGTTTTTGCCGGAGTGCTGCCCGAATTCCTTCGTGGAGATTCCTTTTTCTATCTCTTTTAACCGAAGTGGTTTCGAAATCATTCTCTTCCTTCAGCTCTTATTTCGAGCCTTCCAACCTCCTTGATTCTCGTCGTATTCCTTGTCCTCATATTTAACGAAGTCTTGCAACTTCGTTCTTCTTCGTTGCATTCTTCTTCTTTTGAGTGGTTCAACCTCTCAATATTCCTTGGTTTCACTCTTTAATTTCCGAAGAACTTTGTTCTTCCTTTTCTCTTCCGTCTCATTCCTAAGATCTCGGGACGAGATCTCTTGTTAGTAGGGGAGTGTTGTGACACCCCGAGACCGGTGCGCCAGGTGTCAGCCAATTTTTCGTTATCAGTGCCATGTCATCTGCTTGCGTGTTGCATCTTGCCATGTCCTCATGTGTGTTGCATCAGCATGTTTTCAAAAACTTGCATCCGTCCGGTCCCACTCGTTCCTTCCCGTTGTCCGTTTCGAGTTCCGACGCTCTCACACGTGCCCGAGGCTTCCCGGAGTCCTTCTTTTGTGTTTGGCCACGTAACGTTTCCGGTTTGGCGTGAGACTTGTCGTGCGATGTTGTTATGATACGCGTAACCCGCCTGTCAAGTTTCGTCGCGTTTGGAGTTTGTTTGATGCTCCAACAGTTATCCTCGTGGGCTAAAAGTATCTCCTCTTTTAGGCCCAAGAAACCCCTCCAACAGCCCACCAACCCAGCTCAAACCCTTCCCTTCATCTAGGCCGTTCAATTGTGATCTCGTGGCCGAAAACCTCTCCTCATTTGGACTACCCTAGCTCCTTGTGCCTATATAAACGTCCACCCCCTCCAATTTTTGCGTCCAAAACCCTAGTGTTTCCACCTCCGCCGCGCGGTGTTTCCACTGATCGCCGTCCGTGCTTCCACCCTCGCCGCGTCGTGCTTCCACCTCCGCCGCACCGTGTTTCCACCCACGCCGTGCTGTGCTTCCGCCCCCGCCGCCTGTGCTTCCACTCCTCGCCGCGCGGGCCCGCGGGGCCCGAGGTCAGCCCGCGAACCGGGCCAGTTCTCGCCCAGCCGCCGCGCCGGCTTCGTCTTCAACCTCTCACCGACCCCCGCCGCCGTTCCTCGTGCGTCGCCGCCTCCGGCCAGGCCTCTCGCCGCCGGCCGCACCGCCCCTCCTCCATCTCGCCGCCACGCCCGGCCTCCTCTCGCCGCCCGCCGCCGGCCTCCTCTCGCAGCTAGGCCGCGCCCCGCTGCCTTCATCCAGCTCGCCGCTGGCCGGGCCCCCAGCGCCGCCGTGGGATCGAAGCCGCCGGCCCGATCCGTCGAGGAGGAGCCTCGATCCGATCTGGTTGGGGCCGAACCCTAACGGGCCGCCCGTTTGACCGATCCGCGGACCCGACCCGATGGACCCGGATCCCGGACCCGACCCGATGCATATCATATTGTTTTCATGTTTGGAGTGAGTTTGGTTGGTGTTTGGGTGCATCTTGCACCGTTGCCATGTTGTGCTTCCTACCTTGCCATGTTATGCTTCCTGTATAGACTTGTTATGCTTCCTGTATAGACTTGTTGTGCTTCCTGTTCAGATTTGTCATGCATCATACCTTGCCATGTATTGCATCATATAAACTTGTGCTGTTTTCTATGCTTCCTACTTTGCCATGTTATGCTTCCTGTATAGACTTGTTATGCTTCCTGTATAGACTTGTTGTGCTTCCTGTTCAGATTTGTCATGCATCATACCTTGCCATGTATTGTATCATATAAACTTGTGTTGTTTTCTGTGCTTCCTACATTGCCATGTAATGCTTCCTGTATAGACTTGCTGTGCTTCCTGTATAGATTTGTGATGCATCATACCTTGCCATGTATTGCATCATACATAAACTTGTGTTGTTTTGCCGTGCTTCCTCCCTTGCCATGTTTTGCTTCCTGTGTAGACTTTCTGTGCATCATAAGTAGACTTGTTTTGCATCATACTTGGTTGAGCATATTGTTATGTTCTTGAGTAGTTTGTTTACCGTATTGCTTGCTTCTTCTCGTTAGTGCTAGTTCCGTTGCGTTCGTGAGGATTCAATCGTCTACCCGTGATTCTTCTTCAAGGCTTCTTCTCCGTCTTCTTCACGGAACCGTTCTTCTTCCTTGCGGGATCTCAGGCAAGATGACCATACCCTTGGATACCTTTACTACCATTGCCATTCTTAGTTGTCTCGATGCTATCGTTACATGTCGCGCTACCCATCTTTTATGTCGGCCTCTCCTTGTTGCCATGAAACCTCACACTTTGACACCTTCCTAGCAAAACCATTGTTTGGCTATGTTACCCTCTTGCTCAGCCCCTCTTATAGCATTGTTAGTTGCAGGTGAAGATGAAGATTCGTTCCAGGAGGGAACTTGTTGTTGGAATATCACAATATCTATTATTATTATTAACACACCTATATACTGGGCATGGGTGGAAGGCTTGGCCTTTTGCTCGGTGTTTTGTTCCACTCATGCCACCTTAGGCGCCAATAAACCGGCATTATGTTCATTGATTTTGCGTTCCTTATACGATGGGTATATGGGGACCCCTTGACACTTCGACTTTGAATAAAGCTCCTCCAGCAAGGCCCAACATTAGTTTTAATTTGCCTCATAATAACAACTTAATTAATTAATTAAATTTGCATAGGGGGTCGCGTCCCCGTGGATTCTTTCTACATAGCAGGGGGGCCAGTGCTGATGGTGTTGGTCCCAAACGGGGGTTCTGCGAGGCCGCCACGGGGAAACTCGAGGTATCTGGTAAAACCTGTAGAATCGCCCATCCGGTCGTGGCCTGAGATGAGATACGCGCGGCTACTATCAGGGTGTCGGCACGCCGGGAGGTCTTGCTGGACTTGTTTTACCATTGTCGAAATGTCTTGTGCACCGGGATGCCGAGCCTGATCGGATTTCCCTAAGATAAGGGGTGATGATATTATATTTATCACTTCAGCTAATCGTGAGAGCTTGTGATGGGCTAAGTTGGGACACCCCTGCAGGGTTATGATCTTTCGAAAGCCGTGCCCGCGGTTATGTGGCAGATTGGAATTTGTTAATGTCCGGTTGTAGAAAACTTGTCAGAGGATCCGAAGTAAAACACACAACTTTGTGAGTAACCATGACTGTCTCTTTTCAGTTTGAGAAGAGAACACGGTGGGGTTATGTTTGAGTCGTCTGTAGTTCAGGATCTTTAGAGATCACTATTATTTGCGACCGTTTGCGTAGATGCTCATCTTATTCTTGTACTCGTAAGTTAGCCACCATATTTATGCTTAGCCGCTGCAGCAACCTCACCACTTTTCCTCTTCCTACCTATTAAGCTTTGATAGTCTTGTTACCCATGGTTATGGGATTGCTGAGTCCTCGTGGCTCACAGATACTACAACAACAGTTGCAGGTGCAGGTTTCCGATGTCCTGACGTGAGAGCGTTGATCGTTGTGTTGGAGTTCTTTCTTCTTCTTCTTCTTCTTCTTCTTCTTCTTCTTCTTCTTCTTCTTCAGTCTTGGGTTAGGTTCCGGGTCGGCAGCCTGGGATAGCAGATGGATGTCTTTGTGCTTTTCATGATTGTATCCGTAGTCGGATACTTGGTATTGATATTGTTGTATTCATGTGACTTGTATGTATTATTGTATCCCCATGTATGTATGTAATGGTACGATGTAATGATATCCATCTTGCTAAGCGCCCGAAATGCGGTTGTGCCCCAATCACGTAAGTGTCACGTGATCGAGATAGAATCGCATCTTGGGCCTGAGAGAGAGAGAGAGAGAGAGAGAGAGAGAGAGAGAGAGAGAGAGAGAGATAGAGAGAGAGAGGAGCATCCATAACACAACAACCATCTCTCTCGATTCATTCGTCCCTCGCACGATCGCATGTAACACATGCATCAATACGCACATTTTGACACCCTCACCCGGTCCCTACCCACCTCAAGGCCCGCACATCGCTCTCTATCCCGCACGCACAATCTCTTCATGGATACCCTATTTAGCAAGTTGTTTTCCGTCACATACACACACATTTCTCTCCGTAGGTTTGTTTTCTCTCAATATCTGACACACACACACACACAACACACACACACCCCTCCCCCGAGCACACAATTCATCCCCATCCAGGGCTATATGGCGACCACTCGCGCTTGTGCTTCTCTGCACCCCAGCATGCACAACACCTCAATCTTCAAAGAGGGCATCAAGGAGATCGAAGACGACGACCACGCTGCGTTAGAGAATGCGGGGCCATTTGGAAGCAGGATGATGTGACGACGGCTGACTGACTCCTACCCCCACCCTCTCTCTCTCGCACAAAATTACCAATCCCTCTCTCCCCCGCACAAATTTATCAATCCCTCAACCCACGAGATCCTCCCCCTCTCGTCCATGTTTTTCCAGCTCTCTCATCAAACATGTTGTCTCTTCTCCTTCCACGTGTACAGAATCCAGATGCACACGCATCTCATGTATATTACATGTCTCCATCTTTCTCACAGACCTAGCTTCTTCCTCTCTCTCTTTCTCTCTCTATCTCCCTCTCTCTGTTTCGTTAGGTTTGTCTCCTACTCTCTTGTCCACATACATACAATCTTTCCGGCCCTATCTGCTCCATCTTCGCAAGCTCTCTCTGCACGTTTCATTCACACATTGGGATATGTTCAAAATGTTGCTTTTAAAATGGCTAATGTAGAGTTATTGTTGCTTTTGTTGCATCCTACAAAGTAATAACTATGAAATGCATTTTGATTGTCATTTGATTGGGATTGTGCGAGTTTGAGCATGTTGTGAAGTATTATACACCTCGTATACATCTTGGAATTCGACAATGATTGTAACTATTGAATTGTATAGACCATTACATTCGAAGTCAGTAGCCTAATATATTTATTTCACAATTTCAACAAATGATTAATTCACTACATACTAAGAAAACAAATGTGTACACCCTCCGTTTTTATTTAAGTCTGCGTATTAGCATTGGTCAAAGTCAAGTTTTGTAAACTCTCAGAAAGTTTATAACAAAAAATATTAACATATACAATATAAAAGCAAATACCATTAGATTCATTATTGAATGTACTTTCACGTCATACATATCTGTTATGGTAAATGTTTATATTTTTCTATAAACTTGGTCAAACTTTAGGAAGTTTGACTTCGGGCAAACCTAATATGCAGAGTTGCTAGTACTACTCGCTAGTTGCTTAGATGAATCACCCAACATGCCACACGGGGAGTTCAGAGTAACAAAATTTTGAGGTCGGCAGGAAAATCTCCTGCGACCCTGATTCGAGCAGTGGGAAGTTACCATCATAGCCTTCAGAATAGGCCTACAGATGACGGTTGGTAGGGGGTTGTTTTCGTAACTTCAGGTTCACCCTACCCAGCCAACCCCACCCCGGCACCCAGAGTAGTACACTTGAATACTCCCCATTTTCTATCCCCACCACAAAATAGACTTCTCCACGGCACTGCAGCCTTCGTGCTCCTCCCCTTCTACATCGGCGCACTCGTTCGCCGTAGCGCATCTGCCTCATCGACGACCTCGTACGCCGCACTGGAGCCGGTTCACCGTCGTTATCGTACACGGAGTCTTCCCCGGCACTGTCTTCCATGGTCTCGGATCTTCTTCCCGGGAGCCGACGCCAAGCGCAGAAGCACCACCGTCGTGGACAATGAACCGACTCCCGTTGCCGAACATGACTCACAGAGGCTGCCGCGACCATCATTCTCCTCCTCGATTGGTAATGTGTGTATTGAATCACTTAGCAGTACATGTGCAGTTCCAATTTTGTTCATACCTACCCTTCAAATTTCCTGGGTGCTATTGTTCCCGTAAAAGTAATTGGTTATAGCCTCCATTGTCCAACAGAATATCATCTTGTAATTGTGCGTCGCTCCTGTGTCGCGCTGTGCTTGGGTAGGTATTTCATTTGCAACCAGTAGTGTGGCAAATGATGGATAGTTTTTAAGAAGTGGCAAGATGCCCATGTGTTGCACGCATCAAGATGCATTTGTATGAGTAGTTTATCTTGTGGGAGAAAAGGATGAACGAGGGAATGCCTTATTTGCAAATGCGGAGAGGGGTGTGGGTATCTTTTGCAAAATTGCCACAGTTTCCTTCCTATCCATCGGATATAAATTGGATGGCCTATATTGCAGGATGGCAGGAACACCATCGTCACCAACTCTGTTTTTTTATAAGATTAGGGCAAAAGTACACAAAAAAAATAGAGAGTAGAGAAGTAGAGATAAATATTAAATATAAAATAAATATAACAGTAGAGAAGAGAGTAGAGATAGCAGAGATGTTGGGAAAGGATTGCGCGCAAGCGGGAAAAAGCGGCCGGGCGTGCGCTTGTTTTGGCGCGCGGCGTCCAGCACGCTTTATAAAATCCAACGCCCTCCCACCACTCTGTGCCTTGCCACCGCTCTCTCCCCTCTCTTTCTCGCCTCGCCACCGCCGCGCCACCATGCCGCCACGTCGCCGGGAAACTTGGGGATACCGCGGCGGCCACGCACGCCCCTCTGGCGGCTTCTCCGCCGAGATCCGGTTCCGCGGGATGCGCCTCGGCCTCGGCAATTTTGACACAGCCAACGAGGCCGCCCGCGTGTACGACGCGGCGGCATGGCGCCTCCGGTGGCCTCATAGAACATTGAACTTCCCCAACGTGCCGACGCGGGAGCGGGCACAGGAGCTCGCGCCTCTGCCGCGGCTTATCACCGACGAGGATCGTTGCGACAACCGGAGGCGGGAGCACCGTCTCGGCATCGCCGAGATGGATGAGGAAGCCATGGCATTGTGGCGCCAACGCTTCCCGTAGGACATTATCAACAAGCGCGAGTTCTATGAGGAAAGGAGGGCGGATAGGGATAAGAGGAGGGCGGAGCGAGCCGCCTATCGCGAGGACAAGCGTAGGCGAAAAGTGGATGCTCAATTCAACATGAGGCTAGGAGCAGCGTCGCCCTGGGAATCCGTCGACGATCGGTATCTTTAGGCCTACAGTCAAACGTCGGAGGAGGACATCACCGAGGAGGAGTCAGAAGACGAGGAGTAGTTGAATAATCTATTTTTTTATCAACTATGCTGAGAACTATCCTCTACTCTCTATCTCTACTTCTCGATCTCAGCACTATAAACGCTTTTTTAAAGCGTCGCGCGTTGCGATTCTGTTGGGGATGCTCTAACATGATAGACGAGTGCTTTAATTTTGCCCACAAGATGCGCGAGTATTACTAGTAGTATATCTTTCTTGCCATGTTGAGATTTTAAAACCACGAGTGCGAACATGCAGAGCAGCAATGAAGACCAAACACGGGATATTGGGGACATCTCCAAGGAGCATGGCAAGTTAAAGAGGAGCTACACCAAACCTGTAAAATGAGCTTTCGTAAGTAACACCCTTTCAATTACTTTTGTTTAGCCTCGTGTTCTTCGATGTTTATATGTTGTAGTTTCTGTTTCTCTTATGCCTCGTGTTCTTTGATGTGTCATAAGAAGAGTCTTAATCGTCCTAATGCTTTAGTTTTTAGCTTGATATAGGAAGTGGGTGTTCTCACCTTGTAGTCTGTTTTTATATTTTTTCCTTTTGAATTCACTTCTCCCAGTTCTATTTTTCTGGCTTCTACTAAATGGATCTGGGTTGCTTTGAGTAATTATCTAAAAAAGAAGTAACTTCATGTCAGGATGCAGTTCCTGCGAGGAGGGAAGTATGGTCAACCTCGAGATCATGTTTCCAAAATGAGGCTGGATTACACACAAGGTGCCAGTTCCCTAATGATGCTGGATTAGACAGAAGGTGCAAATTCCCAGATGATGCTGGATTACACACAAGCCAGGTGGAGTCGTCAGCTGTTCGTGTCCTTGTAGATCTAGTAAAGGCTGAAAGAAAGCATGCAGCAGCCCTTGAGAATGTAGCTGAGTTACTGAAGAAGCGAAAAAAGCAATCAGATACTCTCTTCACCCATGCCAAAGAAGAGATGGAAGAAGCCAGAAAGAAGCTAGCAGAGGCAGAGCAGGCTAGGCGTCTCCTGCTATCTAAAACTGTTGTCAATACAAAATTTCCTTCATAGTAGCTAGGTTCAAATGTTTATCCAGTCAGCATGCCTGTTGTGATGTCCGTGCATCTACTGATGTGGCACAATTTTTTTGGGTCATGTAATAACAACAATTACTTTCCAAACAATAACAGACGAAGCATTGGACATGGTATAGTTCACGCGCAAGTCCGACATTCCAAGTTCAACTTCCACATCAAACTCTTGTTCACAGATATCTCCACATTCATACATAATGTCCAAAACCATGATTCACTACAAAGCCAAAAAAATTGAGGAGAGTTATGAATAAAGAAAAACCTCTAGTTCCTGCTACCAGTGCGAGCACAACAAGTCAAGACCATGCGTAATTAATTATATTTTGGTCATTTTTTATGTTCTAAAATGCCGTCCGGCTCGCAGAAGGATGTGTTGCCGGCACACACGCGGATTCAATGAAGGCAGGCGGGGCAGTCTGAAGTCGGTTGCATGCGGCGAGGAGGCATGTTCAGCAGGGCCTGCAGCGAGTGGGGCCCTCTTGGCCGGCGCACCGGTTCCATGCCTGCGCTATGAGAGGTCACGTCCGTGTCAGAGCAATCACTCCCTCTAGTCCTTTTTTGTTTGCGTATAACAAAATCTCGTTTTCCATTCACATTTTACAAGTAAAATTTGTGGACAAACTTTGACTCAAAATAGGATGGGGACTAGTAAACTAGAATGGATGTAGAAGTTTTTTTTAATCAAAGAAGGGTTTCCCCCTTCCGATTTTCATTACTGAAAACCAACATCTAAATCTAAACATAGTATTTTCCCTAGAACTACCAGGTTCAACATCTCGCAACATAAACCCATACAACCATACGCCAAGGAGGTACTTAGTACTATGAATTCCATTTTCGCTCCATACCAATCATTCTAAAAACTACTTAGTACTTATAACACGCCATTGAAAATCAGAACTCTTAACCCCGCTAAAAAAGGATATTTTAAACATGGCTACTCGATCTGTGGTCACTGGCGAGCCACCGCCTCCAAGTCATTAACCTGCGGTCCCGACCATCAACTCCTACGGTTTAAATTATCACACGAGCTGACTATTCCTGCAAAGGTGCGCTCCACCACGTACCCGGTACCCGCGAATGCACCAATCGCGCACCTAGGGTTTTATGGTTTATTTGTTAACGTTGCCTTTACGTAACACTCGTGTGTGCGAGACAGCGAGAGACCGATTGCGTGCGCCTCTTCTCTTTGTATATGTACTCCGCCGTTTGTCTGGTGTCCAAAAAATTATAATAACTACTAGCAATGTGCCAATGTGTTGCCACACGATCTGAGTAGATTAATACATATTCACCGGTTTGATAGAAAAAAAAGTCTAGTTTTGAAATACATATATCACTAAAAAATTGTTATGTTTCACTCAAAATATATTCCTTTGGCGGTTTTGTTGAGATAAGGGAGGAATGTTGTTGGTTTCAAGATTCAAGAAGTGGTATATGTCTAATTTCTACTCTTCCTAGCAAGATGCCCGTGCGTTGCACAGAACATCAAGATCTTGTGGGAGAAAAGGATGAACGAGGGAAGGCCTTATTTGCAAATGTGGAGAGGAGTGCGGGTAAATTGCCATAGTTTCGTTCCTATCCGTCAGTTATAAATCGGATGGCCTATATTACAGGATGGCAGGCTCACTATCATCACCAACTCTGTTTTTTATCCCTACTCTTATAAAAAGCATAGTCAGTGATGATCGTGTTCTTGCCATCTTGCAATATAGACCGTCCGATCTATATCTGACAGATAAGAAGGAAACTATGGAAATTTTGCAAAAAGATACCCACACCCCTCTCCACACTTGCAAATAAGGCCTTCCCTTGTTCATCCTTTTCTCCCACCAGATAAACTACTCATACAAATGCATCTTGATGTTCCGTGCAATGCATGGGCATCTTGCTAGTTGTTGCAAAAAGTCCATGTGTGAGAGAGAGAGGGAGAGAGGAGGAGGACAGAGTGCATGTGTGACAAAGACACAAAGAGTGTGTGTGCGAGAGGTATCAGCTTAAAATGAGGTGATAGTGTGTGTGTGTGTGCACGATCGAGAGGGCGTGTCTCAAGAAGGGAAGAAAAATCTACATAGATACAAGGAGCGGGAGAGAGACATGTATGCGATAGTGGAAGCACGAGTGTGTGGGTGTAGAAACCTATCTAGAGGCTAGTCGATAAATGTTTGTGAGAGAAATACGAGTTGGGGGTGCGAAAGCGAGAGTTTTGTGTGTGTGAGAGAGAGACGGTAGTCGGGAAGGGGAGTGGAAGCAGGAGTTGTGTGTGTGTGAGAGAGAGAGAGAGAGGGGGGGGAGTTTGTCTGATTGGTAAACAAATGAATAATGTCAGTATGGGATGGAGACGAAAAGGAGACCACAACAAATGTTGTGTCTACAGGAGAGAGAGAGAGAGAGAGTAATTTTAGTGGTATGATTCATATCTAGAGACATATAGGGTATGTGAGAGAATCCCATAGAGAGAAAGACAAAGTGAAAGATGAGTGGAGACTGTGTGTGTGGTGGTGAAAAGGAAAGCTTAGGTACCTAGTGATACGAGAGAACGGTAGAGACATGAGAGATAATGAAAACCGTGTAATGTATAATGATAGGGAGAGTGTGACACTTCTCAAGGGAGACGTCGAGAAACCATATTTGCGAGGATAGGAGAAACATGAAGTGAGCGTGCGGGTGAGCTGGAGAAAAGAGTGATAGCTACATGAAGGAGCATGCATGCGAGAGAGATGGGCATGAAAGGAGTGAACATAAAAGGGATTCAGACATTTGAATTCGACAGGATGATACATGTAATCCATACTCGAACCAAAATTGATCTATCAAACAGGCATACTCATATGAATTCACGCGCATCTATGTTATTTAATATGTAGATATTACAGATCCATACATTTTAGTAGAACATAATTTGGTTTAATTTATTGATTTCAACCTTATGATTTTGAGATCATTGTATTTGTAAATCATATTATACATATAAAGGAGCAGAATTCTTTGTTGTGCTTTTGAAAGTATATATATATATATATATATATATATATATATATATATATATATATATATATATATATATATATATAATGATGTATATAGAATTTTATTCCAATCGAAAATGGATCCCGCCCAAAAAAATAGAATACAAACGGGATTCTGTCAGTGTACTAAAGTAGGGGTACCTTAGTATCCCGACTTGTGCACGGGCAGCAGCAGCGTCCCGTGGCAGGGCCTGCCACGCGCCCGCCAAGGCCCGCTCTGGATCCTTTAGAACCATTCAAGAACAAAGTATTCAAGTTAAACAAACAAGGCCCCGGCAAGAGGAGCTTGCCGGGAAGGCTGTACCAGGCTCAAGACCATACCTTTAGCACAAGACCCTGGCAAGAGGAGCTTGCCAGGAAGGACAGAGCATGGCATTTCAGAAGACTCGCCTTGGCGCATCGCGCGCCCCGACAAGGCCCGGAGAGCGACAAGCTTCTGGGAGCGGCAATGTAGCGACCGCGGCAAGGCACTTGTCGCGGCAAGCTTCCACTATGTGCCCGCGCTCCAGCTCATCTGGCCACGCGTCGCCCTGGGGCCCTTCCAGGGGCATGTGGCGGAAGGCCGTGCAGCCTGGGGGACACGGTGGCAAGCCACGATGACGAGGCTACCGTCGTGGCGAACGGAGACGCCCGGACGGACGCTTTTTGCACTATTTGGGGCGACGGTGACGGGCATTCAATGCCCTTGTCCCCCGCCGTCAGGGTTAGGTACAAAACCCTGTACATACACTGTTACAACTACCACCATTTTTACGTTTTTACCCTCACCTACGTTGCCACCTGTCGGTGACCCCTTTGACCTATAAAAGGAGGCCCATGCACAACGTAGAGGGGGTTCCGAACTTCGATCACTCGCACGCTCGGTGTAGCTAGTCTCAAGCACTGTAGATCTTCTTTCTCCCGAGCCAAGAACTCGATAACAAACCAAGGCAGGAGTAGGGTTTTACACATCCGTGCGGCCCGAACCTGGGTAAACTGCTCGCGTGTGCGCCTCGATCCACTCTTTGTGCTCCCTACGCTCCCTTGCCGTACCGAAAAGGGGCTCCGGTCCCATAGGTGTTCGTGGGCGATCAATTTCCCCGACATCTTTGGCGCGCCAGGTGGGGGGGCGTCGAGGTTGTGCGAACCTGATCCGGCGTTCACGCGGGCGCAATCTTCAGCAACTTCACCAACTTCGTAAACTTCATCGACATGTCGCCGAAGAAGAAAGCTTCGGAGGTAGGAGGCCTGTCTGCGTCGATCCCGCCGCCACCAGAACCAACGGTTGGTGGGGTAGACGCTGGCGGAAGGACGGACGCCGGCGAGGAAACTCACGGGGCCGCCAAGTACAAGGATAAGACGGACGACCGAGCGCACTCCAAGACCTCGGTGTCCGTACATGCACCGCGTCCCTCTCAGGAGGTGCCGGAACGGCAGCGACGTGGTACGCAGGGTACCATCCGCTTGCTGGGCCAAGGCCAAGTTGGCGGGACGCGGGACGCTCAAGGCCAACGCGCTGGCATGAGCAAGGCGCTATCGCCGGGGCGAGAACCTGCTCCTACTAACGCGGTTAGAAGTCCGAGAATATCTCGCTCCTCACACCGCTCGCCACCGCTCCCCTCCACTCCAGCAGAGGCTCTAGCTAGAGCTCAGCTGCTCCTCGACTTCCCTCCAACGGCAGACAAGGCCGAAGACTGGAGGGCTACCATCCAAAGCCTCATCGCCTTCGCCAACAACGACACATCGCAGCAGCCGGCGACGTCACGGCCGCGGCAAGTCAGCCAGGCGCGGGCTGATGGAGACAAGACCGCCGGGGGTGCAACTACCGTGCACTCCCCGCCGCGGAAGCAAAAATCGCCGACTCGCCGGATCAACGTCGACGACGACTCCACGGCGTCGTCGGATCCACGGGCTCGCCGCGACCATCGCCAAGTCCTCGACGACAGGCGACAAGAAGACGCTCGGACTCGTATCGAGCGTCGAAGAGAAGCGCGACGACAGTCCGACCATCGCGCTGGGACCGCTGTCGACATGCACGCGCCCGAAGAACCGGGCGACTTGCCGTACGTGGCAGGTTGCCCTGCGTTCACCCGTGAGCTGCGGCAAGTCCAGTGGCCCAGCATGAAGAACTTCAAGCCCGACGTACCCGAGAAGTACGACGGCAAGACCCATCCCTCAGAGTTCCTCAGCATCTACACCATTGCGGTGCAGGCTACCGGGGGACGGGATGAGAAGATACTAGCAAACTACTTCCCGCTCGTGCTTAAGCCAAACGTCAGATCTTGGCTTATGCACTTGCCGGAAAACTCCATCTCTTCTTGGGCCGACCTGTGCCACCAGTTTGTCGGCGCCTTCACGGGCGTCCACAAGCCCCACGGCCAGGAAAGTGATCTCCACATACTTGCCCAGAAGGAGGAGAGCCCCTGCGGAAATACATCCAGAGATTCAGCCGCGTCCAGCACAACATTTCGGACGTCCACCCTGCCGCGGTTATTAGCGTGTTCCATCAGAGTGTGCGTAACCGTCGGATGAGGGAGAAAATGGCGATGTGCAAGATAAGAGACGTCAGTGAGCTCTACGCCTTGGCAGACAAGTGCGCGCGCGCTGAAGAGGGGAGGAGACTCCCCGGAGAGGATGTTGGAGCAGGAGGAACGGACAGTGAGGATGCCGCCCCTGCAAGGAAAAACCGGCGACGGAACAATAAGAAGAAGAAAAACAAGGAAGTACTGGCCGTCGAGCAGTCCGGCAAAGAGGCAGGCGCCAAGAAAGCTCAGGCTGGTGGCTCCGGCAAGGAAGCCGCCACTGTAGCCACCGCCGACAAGCAGGACGGCTCCGACAAGCAGTACTGCAAGATCCACCGCACCAAGGGCCACGATCTCCAGAGCTGCAAAAGGGTTGAATACCTCGTTGAGCAGCAGAAGGCTGAGTACGAGCGACGCGACGAGGAGAAGGCCCAGGGAGGTGGAGGAGAGTCCGGCAAGAAGCGGCCATTCAATGGCCGGGGAGGACGCCGCGGCAAGGCCAAGCAGCGGCAAGGAGATAGACCTCCCCGCGGCCGCGACAAGGACGAAGACGAAGACGACGACGAGGACATGGACGACGGAGACAACAGCGAGCAGGAGTTCCAGAAGGCCACAGAAGTTCTGTCCGTCGATGGAGGTGCCTCTCTGCATACTTCCCACCGCCAACTCAAGCAATGGGTGCGGGAAGTAAATGCAGCAGAGCCACCCGTCGAGTCACGCAAGATCCTGAAGTGGTCCAGCACGCCCATCATCTTCGACATTGAGGACCACCCTGACCGCACAACTGCGGTCGGGTGCTTGCCGATGTTGGTTTCGCCAACCATCCGCAACCTCAAGGTCACCAAGATGCTGGTTGACGGCGGGGCCGGCCTAAACCTGATCTCCTCCGCTGTGATCCGGAAGCTGCAGATCCCCGACAGCGAGCTCGAGGAGACCGGCACGTTCCAAGGGATCAACCCGGGAAGGAGCAAGCCGAAGGGGAAGATCACATTGCCAGTAACCTTTGGCGGAGAGCTAAACTTCAGGACTGAGAGGATCACATTCGACGTTGCCGATATCCCATTGCCATACAATGGGATACTTGGACGTCCAGCGCTCGCCAAGTTCATGGCAGCCTCTCACTACGCCTACAACATGCTCAAGATGCCAGGGCCGATAAGCGTCATCTCTGTCCCTAGCGACAAGAAGGACACGCTTATCTGCGCCGACAAGATCTACCGGGACGCAGCAGCCGCCACTGACAGCAAAACACTTGCCGCTGAATCTCCCGGGGGGAAGAACAACCCCAAGTCCGGCAAGAGCTCTGGGGCCCACTCCGGCAAACGCACCTCTTCGGAGTGCTGCGCTGCCGTCGAGGACGCACCATCGAGCTCCACCGGCAAGTGCAAGAAGGGAATGGCAGCTCCACCTGCAACCAAGAAGGTGTCCGCCAAGGAGGACGGCACTGGTGGTACTTTCACCATCAGTGCCACGCTCGATCCTAAATAGGAAAGCGCGCTCGTTGCTTTCCTGCGGGCGAATGTCGATGTGTTTGCATGGCAACCGTCTGACATCCCCGGCGTTCCCAGGAAAGTAATTGAGCATAAGCTTGCCGTTTGTCCTCACGCACGGCCCGTCAAGCAGATGGTCAGGAAGCAAGCGGTGGAGCGCCAAGAGTTTATTGCTGAAGAAATCAAGAAGTTGGAAGCGGCAGGCCTTGTTAGAGGTGTTCTTCATCCCACGTGGCTGGCCAACCCTGTTGTCGTGCGCAAAGCTAATGGGAAGTGGAGGCTTTGTATAGACTTCACTGATGTGAATAAAGCTTGTCCCAAAGATCCATTTCCCTTGCCGTGCATTGACCAGATCGTTGACTCCACGGCTGGATGTGAGTTGCTTTCATTCCTTGATGCATATTCCGGATACCACCAGATATTCATGGCTGAAGAAGATGAAGAGAAGACCACATTCATTACTCCATGTGGCACTTACTGCTTCATACGCATGCCCTTTGGATTGAAGAATGCGGGTTCAACATTTGCAAGGGTGGTCCACACTGCTTTTGAGCCACAGATAAACAGGAATGTAGAAGCTTACATGGATGATATAGTGGTCAAGAGCAAGGACAAGGATACCCTGATTCAAGACCTAGATGAAACCTTTGCGAACCTGCGCGAGATACACCTCAAGCTCAACCCCGAGAAGTGCGTGTTCGGAGTCCCATCCGGCAAGCTTCTCGGTTTCTTTGTGTCCCAGAGGGGGATTGAAGCTAATCCCGACAAGATCAAAGCCATCGAGTAGATCGAAGCTCCGAAGCGCGTCAAGGATGTACGGAGGCTTGCTGGTTGTGTGGCTGCCCTCAGCAGGTTCATTTCTAAGTCTGCGGAACGCGCCCTGCCGTTTTTCAAAATCCTGAAAAAGGCAGGTCCAATGAAATGGACTCCGGAAGCAGAGGCAGCGCTGCAAGACTTGAAAGGGTACCTATCCTCCACTCCAATACTTGTCGCACCTAAGCCGCAAGAGAAGTTGCTGCTATACTTAGCAGCAACCAATCAAGTGGTTAGTGTTGCGTTAGTAGCGGAAAGGGGGGCAGATGAGGAGCCCACAGCCCCGACAAGCACGTCCAGCGACAAGCAGGGGGCTTCCCCGACAAGATCTGGCCCCGACAAGGGAGAGTCTGCGCAGATGCGAGAAGAAGTGCAAAAGAAGATGGTGCAGCGCCCAGTCTATTTTGTCAGCTCCCTCTTGCAGGGGGCTAGATCAAGATACTCTGGGGTGCAGAAGCTGCTGTTCGGCCTCCTCATGGCCTCGAGAAAGCTGCGCCGTTACTTCCAAGCACATGAGATAACAGTGGTCACTCGCTTTCCGCTGAAGAGGATATTGCAAAATCCAGAGGCAACAGGTAGGATTGTCGAGTGGGCACTGGAGCTGTCAAGCTTTGGTCTTAAGTTCGAAAGTACTTCAACTATCCAGAGCAGAGCCTTGGCAGAATTCATAGCAGAATGGACACCAACGCCAGATGAAGAAGTTCCAGAGACAAGCATCCCCGTCAAAGAAACAAACAAAGAATGGGTAATGTACTTCGATGGAGCCTTCTCGCTGCAAGGCGCCGGTGCTGGTGTGCTGCTCGTCGCACCCACCGGCGAGCACCTCAAGTATGTTGTCCAAATGCACTTTCCCAAGGAACAAGCAACGGACAATACTGCAGAGTATGAAGGTTTGCTTGCCGGCCTCAGAATTGAGCAGAACTTGGGATCAAGAAGCTGATTGTGCGGGGAGATTCGCAGTTGGTTGTCCGACAAGTGAACAAGAGCTACCAGAGCCCATTGATGGAAGCTTACATCGACGAAGTGAGAAAGCTTGAAGAGCACTTTGAAGGCATACAGATGGAGCACGTCCCAAGAGCTCAAAATGATATCGCAGACGGCCTGTCAAAGTGCGCTGCACTGAAGCTACCTGTGGAACGAGGGATCTTCGTGCTCAAGCTAACTCAACCATCCGTTACACCATCAGTTGGGCAAAGCAAGAAGAGAAAGTTGGTCTCCGGCGACTACTTGCCGGCGGATCCTCCTGAAGCCGCCGCCAAGGTCCCCAAGATCAACGACCAAGTTGCTGAGGAACGGTCTGCTCCTGCGGACCCCAGGGTTCGTACAGTTGAAGCAGGCATTCCCGACAAGTCTTGCCCGAGCAGGCTTGCCGGGGAGCGTCCAGCTCCGGCAGAGCCGCAGGCTCTTACCGTAGAAGCTGACGTTCCCGCAACAGCGCTGATGCCTTTAGTCCTTGTTGTTGAGCCTCAAGCTCCAACCTGGGCACAGCAGATTGTCCGTTTTCTTCAAACTAGAGAACTTCCCGAAGAGCCAGAAGAGATAGAGAGAGTAACCAGGCAGTCAAGTATGTACCAGTTCGTCGGCAATGAACTGTACAGAAGAAGACTTAATGGTGTCAGATTGAAGTGCATTTCCCGGGAAGATGGACAGAAGCTGTTGACAGAGATACATAGAGGCATATGTGGCCACCACATTGGGGCAAGAGCACTTGTCGGGAAGGCGTTCCGGCAAGGTTTCTTTTGGCCAGAAGCCCTCCAAGATGCAACTGCACAGGTAACCAAGTGTGAAGCGTGCCAGTTCCATGCCAAGCAAATACATCAGCCAGCTCAAGCTCTCCAGACAATCCCTTTATCCTGGCCATTTTCGGTCTCGGGGCTCGACATCCTCGGCCCTTTTCCCCGAGCAGTCGGGGGCTTTGAGTACTTGTACGTCGCTATCGACAAGTTCACAAAGTGGCCGGAAGTGGAACCAGTGAGAAAGGTGACCGCACAGTCAGCAGTCAAGTTCTTCAGGTCAATTGTTTGTCGTTTCGGAATCCCTAACAGGATCATCACCGACAACGGCACACAGTTCACAAGCCGCACCTTCATGCAGTACGTCCAAGACCTTGGCGCCAAGGTCTGCTTCGCTTCTGTTGCTCACCCAAGGAGCAACGGTCAAGCGGAGAGGGCAAATGCTGAAGTGCTGCGCAGGCTCAAGACAAGAACTTTCGACAGGCTGCGCAAATGCGGAAGAAACTAGATTGAGGAGTTGCCGGCGGCTCTTTGGTCAATCAGGACGACACTAAATCGAGCCACCGGACAGACACCCTTTGCTCTTGTCTATGGAGCAGAGGCAGTTCTCCCCACGGAACTCGTATACGGGTCTCCTCGAGTGCTCGCTTACGATGAGCTCGAGCAAGAACAGCTGCGGCAAGATGATGCACTGCTCCTCGAGGAGAACCGTCTTCAAGCTGCTGTACGAGCTGCTCGATACCAGCAAGCTTTGCGCCACTACCATAGCGGCAAAGTCAAGGCCAGAAGTCTCGAGGAAGGCGACCTTGTTCTTCGGCGTGTTCAGTCCGCCAAGAATTCCAACAAGTTGACGCTGAAGTGGGAAGGCCCTTATCGGGTGAGACAAGTCACAAGGCCCGGCGCTGTCCGCCTTGAGACCGGAGAAGGCTTACCGGTGAGCAACTCCTGGAACATTGAGCATCTTCGCAAGTTTCACCCATAAGGCGCGGTTGCCGTGATCCGCTCCGGCAACCACCTTTTGTAAAAGTCTTGCCGCTGTTGCATGTAAACCTTTGTACAAAGCCGGGCGCAGACCCCGTGCATCAGTAAAACTCTTGTGCCTTGCACAACTTGTCGTTTCATGCCTTTTCGTTTTTCTTGCATGTGTTATCTGACACTTTGTGCAGCACACACCCCCAGTAAGCAATAACGAGCCGCAAAGCTCCATGCCTATGTTTCCTCCGTTTTTCTTTCTTTTCTCAAGCAGAAGAAGGATTCCTCGCGCACAAGTTTGCCGGGGGGGAGGAGACAGTGGTATGGACCAAGTGCCGTTCAAGAAAGCCTCGCCTTGCCGGGAAGCAAACAACACAAAAGCTAAGTTGCCAAAGTTTGAGCATTCAAATTTTAAAATTTTAAAGTTATCTTCCTTGAACGACCACACATTGTATGGAAAACCTGTGCGCGGAGGAACCTACCCGTAGCTAGCCGCGCCCTTATTTTGTTTCGAGCACGCTCAACGGCTTAAGTGAGCTGCGACAAGTGTCGCGCCCTTACTTCGTTTTCGAGTTCGCTCAACGACCTAAGTGTGCTGCGACTAGCTGCGGCAAGGTTTCTTGCCGGTAGAGGCGTTGCCAGCAGGCTGCTGAAGTTCCGCACTCAGCGCTCGCGGCAAAGGTCCCTTTGCCGGCAAGTTTCCTAAAAGCGTAGGGTAAAAGCATACAAAGTAAAGAGGTTGAGTAAAGGAAATAACACTGCATCAACTACCCAAAACAAAGTTATATTACAAGATGACTTGTCGCTGTTCTAATAGACTACTGTCCATGACTTAATTGGCAGCGACAAGGGAAGCGGAAAGAAAATAACCTAGTCTACACGGTCGTCATCAACTCTCCTGATCTTGCCCACCTTGGCCACGATGTGGGCGACAAGAGCCTTCAGCGCTTCCTGGTCAGCGTCGGGCGGCAAGGTCCGGAGGACGTTGTCAAGATTGATCCCGGGGTTGCGGTAGACTATCTTCGTCAGCACTCTCTCCACAACTCTCGTGCAAAGCCTGCGCGCCTCGTCCGCCAGCTGCGTTGGGATCCTTTCCCGGAGCTGCTCGAGGGCCGGCGCTATTCCCCTGAAGAATAAGCTCAGCTTGGCGCTGTGAGGGAGGTTTGCGTCGGGGGAGTACCCGAGGTGCTCCGTCCCCAGCGCCGCCATCTCCCCGTCGATGTCAGCGGTGGCGGCGACGAGCTCCTCGGTCCACTGCTCCACCGTCTGCCTGAAGTTATTCTGCGTGAGGGCGGCGTTGTCCAACAGTGCCCTCTCTGCCCGGAGATCTTCCTTCAGTTTTGTCTCCCTGTTCCTGGCACCGTCAAGTGATTCAGTGAGGGTGGACAGCTTCAATTCCAAGTCCGCGATGGAGTCCTTGGCGACGGCGAGCTCCTTACCCTTGTCGGAGAGACGGACCTGCAGCTCCGAGTGGCTGTGGGCGTCTTTCTCCCTCTCCAACTTGAGCGCGGCGACCTTCTCCTCGCTCGTCTTCAAGTTGAGCTCCAACTGTGCCACCCTCGCCTCCAAGTACCTCTTGGCGGTCTCTGCAGCTGCAGCGGCGTCCCTCGCTTCCTGCAGAGCCCCGCCGAGGGACTGCTCGTGCGCGGTAAGGTCGTCCTCATGACTATCGAGGTCGACCTTCCGCTGCCTGAGCTCTCCTTCCCGCCGAGACAGATCTTCGGCGGCAAGCCTTTGCTGCTCCTCTGCCTCGGCCTTTTCGAGGACGAACGCCTGGTGCGCCTCGGCAAGCTCCTCCCGCTCCTCCGCCAAAGACCGGAGGGCCGCTTGGTTGGCGGCACGGAGCTCCTCGGCGCGCTTCTCCAGATCGACGCCAGCCTTGGCAGCCAGGGCCTCCCGGGACTCCAGCTTGGCCTGCCTGGCGCGGTACAGAGCCAGGAGCTTCCGCAGGAGCTGCTCCTCTTCGGGCTCGCTGCTGCTGCCGGGCGCGTCGACAAGCCTCAGCCCGATGGAGGCCAGGACTTCCCCATCGAAGACCTCTCCCTCCGCGGGCGCCCTCGACGTGGAAGCCCACGGAACTTGGATGAAGACCCCGTTGGCGGCCTCCAGATAGACGCCCGGCTCGGTCGCGGCAGCAGAAGGGTCGGCGGCCGGCGCAACGTCCGGCGCTCCTGCGGCCTCTGGGCCGTCAGTGCGGTCGCCGGTCCCCTCCTCAGCTGCCGCGTCAGTGGCCACGGCGGTCTCATCGACGGTGGCCTCCGTCTCCATCGGCTCCGGGGCGGTCGAGTCTGAAGACAAGAAAAGAAGAAGAAAGAAAGAAGAAGTGTCAAGCAAATATCCAAAAAGGAAAATTCAAGAGAAGAAAAACACAAGGGTTACCTGCACAAGCCTCGTCTTCGACGGGGTTCCTCGCCGAGGGGTCCTCCCTCGGCGGCGTGGTGGTAGCCCCCGCTGGTGGAGGGCCGCTGGCGCCTTCCCGTGGTGGGGTGCTCGCCCTTGGCGGAGTACTCGCCCTTGGCGGGGTATTCTCCCTCGCCGCGGAGCTCCTCCTTGGCGGGGAGGCTGAGACGAGCGGCTCTTCGGGAGCAGTCTCTTGACGCTCCTGAGGCTGCGGCTCTGCTTCTGCACAAATCAGCAAACAAACAAGACATTAGCAAGGAAAAGAAGCCCATGCGCGCCCGACAAGTGAAGAAGTAAAAAGAAGACTCATGCTGGGGGCTGCGCTGGGGGCTGCTCTGCGGAGCAGCAGGCTGGTCCGGCAAGCTTGTCGCTGGCGCATCCCCTGCCGCTGCGACATGCTCGTCCTCGAGATCGACCACCAGACTCTTGACCCTTTTCGCCGCTCTCTGGGCCAAGGTCCTGGAAGATAAACAAGATCAAAGTCAGGCAAAGAAAATTCAAGACAAGAGCAACAAAAATCAAAAGAAATAAGAGTTGCAAGTGCTTACTCTTCCTCCTCCTCGTCGGAACTGAGGACGAAGAAGTCGAAGTACACCTCGCGCGTCCCAGCGTGAGGAGCTGGAGGAGTAGGCTCCCACGGGCGCTTGGCGGGCTCCGGAGCCGTGGTCTGAGAAGACCCCGCTCCGATCGTCGCCGAAGCCCGAGGGGCGGAAGGAACGCCAGAACCAGTTCGGGAAGATCCTCCTCCGCCTGCCGCTGAGGCGCGAGGCGCCCCCTTGACGGCCTTGCTCGTCGTGGTGGCGCGCGTCGAGCGACGCTGCGGCTACTGCTGGACCACCGGCCGCCTCGCCATATCAGTGGCCTTGCGGAGGAGTTTCTTTGGCTGAGGCGGAGGACTTGGTGGTGGCGGAGAACTCCCCGAGGATGAAGAGGAGTCGTCGAGGCCCAGAGACCCGCCTAAGTTTTCTGAAGGGTCGCCCGATTCTGCGTCCTCCTCGGCAGGCTCACTTGACTCTGTGCCCTGCCCGGCAGCCTCGCTCGTCCCGGCAGGCTGCCCGGCAGGCTTCAGCAGTTTGAGGATCTCTTCCTCCTCGGCCCGACTCACCGCATCCGCTGCATCCGCCTCATCCAAGGAGTACCCAAACTCACCCGCGGCCTCGGCTGCGGCTGGCTCTTCCATTCTGCTGGCGATGTACGCCACATCCCGGTCGGTGGTTTCGCGGGTGAGACCTTTCTTCTCATCGAGATTGATCGGCAGCTCAACCAAGTTGTCGAACAAGGTTTGTGCAGTTTCGTCTGAAGGCGCCAGCCAAGTGGGGTCAACCCCGTGGGAGTCGCACAGCGGCATCGCCGCGCGGATAGCACTAAGTGACGAATTGTTACATAGTGGAACTACCCCCCGCGACGGGGCAAACCACTCCGGGTGCTTGGCGTCGTGCTTGAACAGCTCACGGAGCATCCCCTTGAGCTCCAGGACAGTGAAGTTATAGTTAAGGCCGGGGCGCAACCTCATACAGTCTGCCGCGTTGCCGAAATCCCAAGCAGCCCTCTTCCTCTCCTGCAAGGGGGCAATGCGGCGGCGAAGGAAATCTGCCCCGACCTCACCTACAGTAAGGTTGGCTTGCCGGAGGCGAAGAATCCTGGTGAGAGCTATCTTCAGCTTCTCGTCCTCCGGGGCCAGATCACTCCAATCCTTGCCGCGCACTATTGCAGCTCGGCGCGGGGAAGTAAACTGCTGGGGTCCATCCTCCATGATCCAGCACCAGTCAGCCCTCCACTCCTCCCACTTGCCGCGGAGCTCTCCAATCAAGTACGCCTCTTTCTTATTGAGCCTAAAGATCCAAGAGATCCCGCCGGACAGGGGAGACCCAGACTCTACCCGAGGTGTGAAAAAATGGCGGAAGAGGGCTACGTTGGGGGTGACTCCGACAAAGTTCTCGCATAGATGTGCGAAAACGGCCATGGTCAGGACTGCGTTCGGGGTAAAATCAAGGAGGTGGAATCCATACGTATTCATGACATCGCAGAAGAACTCAGAGTATGGGGGGCAGAGTCCGCAATGGAAGAACAGGGCAAAGTAAGGATAACCTCCCGGAAACATGTCGCAGGCTTCGGCGGGGAGAACTCTGGTGCGCGGGTGAGCTTTCGTTTCCCTCGACCAGAAGAGGTAGAACTTGTCCTTCAGCTCCCTCGCGCTGAGCCTCGGCGGGAAAACCACCATCCTCTTCGGCATTGCTGCAAGCTTCGCCGCCCGTTCGGTCTTCGCGGCTTTCGCCTTGTCGCTCTTCGGGGCCATGGCGGGGACGGCGAGGGGGGCCGGCGGCGCTGGAGAGGCTGGCGGCGGCGGAAGAAGGGTGGAGCTCAGCTCTCTTTCGACCTTTGGGGAGGAGGAGAGCGGCGGGGGTTTCTGGAGGTTGAAGACGCAATGAAGCAATGGGGGAAACTGCCCCTGTTTCCTCTGCTTTTAAGGAGGAGAGGGGGACGTTCCGCATTTTCCCATTAAAGAAACAGGCCACGATCTTTCCCATGACGCCGCAATCGACGCGTGCCGTTAGGGAGGGATGCGGCGGATACGAAGCGGGATGCGGCGCGCCGTGGGCCGCGTGTGCCCCTGCACTGTTTTGGGCCTGGCCCAACAGCGCTCGGCACCATGTGTGGCCCAGGCCCGGGGGCTCCTGTCAGTGTACTAAAGTAGGGGTACCTTAGTATCCCGACTTGTGCACGGGCAGTAGCAGTGTCCCGTGGTAGGGCCTGCCACGCGCACGCCAAGGCCCGCTCTGGATCCTTTAGAACCATTCAAGAAGAAAGTATTCAAGTTAAAGAAACAAGGCCCCGGCAAGAGGAGTTTGTCGGGAAGGCCATACCAGGCTCAAGACCATACCTTTAGCACAAGACCCTGGCAAGAGGAGCTTGCCAGGAAGGACAGAGCATGGCATTTCAGAAGACTCGCCGTGGCGCATCGCACGCCCCGGCAAGGCCCGGAGAGCGACAAGCTTCCGGGCGCGGCAAGGTAGCGACCGCGGCAAGCTTCCACTGTGTGCCCGCGCTCCAGCTCATCTGGCCACGAGTCACCCTGGGGCCCTTCCAGGGGCATGTGGCGGAAGGCTGTGCAGCCTGGGGGACACGGTGGCAAGCCACAATGACGAGGCTACCGTCGTGGCGAACGGAGACGCCCGGACGGACGCTTTTTGCACTATTTGGGGCGACGGTGACGGGCATTCAATGCCCTTGTCCCCCGCCGTCAGGGTTAGGTACAAAACACTGTACATACACTGTTACAACTACCACCATTTTTATGTTTTTACCCTCACCTACGTTGCCACCTGTCGGTGACCCCTTTGACCTATAAAAGGAGGCCCATGCACAACGTAGAGGGGGTTCCAAACTTCGATCACTCGCACGCTCGGTGTAGCTAGTCTCAAGCACTGTAGATATTCTTGCTTCCGAGCCAAGAACTCGATAACAAACCAAGGCAGGAGTAGGGTTTTACGCATCCGTGCGGCCCGAACCTGGGTAAACTACTCGCGTGTGCGCCTCGATCCGCTCTTTGTGCTCCCTCCGCTCCCTTGCCGTACCGAAAAGGGGCTCCGGTCCCATAGGTGTTCGTGGGCGATCAGTTTCCCCGACAGATTCGAATTGAGTTGGCACGGTAAACGTGCACTCTGCCAAATTTGAACGAAGCGGGGAAAGTCGCAGTAACCGCCCAAAACCAAAACCTGCGAGATGGAAATTACTACTGCCTATCCCTGTCACGCAAAACCTATCTGCTCGATTTCTATAGGTTTCGATAGGGGTAGGTTTGTAATTTCACTCAAACGTGAAATAACCTCCTCTCACCCAGATTCATACACGATGGGCGCCAAAACACAGTGTGTCCTCGGTCGAAATCGACTCCCTCCCCGATTCATACACGGTGAGCACCAAAAACAAACTCTCGTAGGCAAATATTCGGTCTATGCGAGATTACCGTCCTATCCCCAATCGACTAATATTGTTGTGATGTAGGAAATTTGAAACGGGGGCTAAGTTTGTAAATTTCCTCGCATTTGAGACAAGCGCGCCCTGTAGACATGGTTCCCCCCTTCCTCTCCACCTCCATTTCCCCATTCGTACTCCGTGGGCGCCAAAACACCCTCTCCACCCCAGCCTCCTCCGTCCGCCACCCCATCCACCGCCGTCCTCCTCCACCATGCCGGAGCTGATACCCCGATGCCGCTGTCCATTACAAGAGATCGACCTCTCTCATCCACGGCTTCGGACCGGGATCCTTGCATCCCATCCTCTCGCTTCATCACCGCCGTCGTCCACCTTGCCGGCGCCGCTCCTACGACCGTCTCATCCACCGCACGCCGCCACCATCGTCTACCCTCCTAGTTCTGCTTCCACGCCGCCGACAGCCATCGCTACTGCAGCACTGTCAAATTCTCAGCAGATGCATACACGGCGACGCACCAGAGGCGATACTCTTTCATATCTGCTCAACTTATTTATAGCAGCAAGAAAATAGATCGCCACAGCTTTACTCTGATTTCTTGTCCATCACTTACTTTCTAGTTGAAAGCAAACATTGGTTGCGAAGTTGCCTTTGTCGAGTTTGCACCTTCAGATCCGCCATGGCACACTCAACACTATACTCCCAATGCTTATGGTTTTCGCCTTTTATATTCCACACTAGTTAAATCACAGTAGACTAAATTTCAAAGTTGGGTCAGTTGATTTTTTAGAGCTCGCCGGAGTTCACCGGTGCGAAAATGGGGCTCGGGTGGGGACTTTGGTTGTGTGTGGGGGGGCGGTGGTGGGGCCTCGCCGAATGAAGAAAACTCGATGCGGGTGGGGGCGGGGGTGGGGGTGGGGGTGACGGAGGAACATAGGTGGCCCGTGCGGTGTTCTGTATGGGAAGAATCAGAGACGAGGAAGAAGAAGGGTTTGGAGACGTAGGATCTTCATCCAACCGCCTGAAATGGTCAACTGACCCAAATGACAAAAGTCACGTGACTTGCATGCATACATGCCTTTATATTTAGTACCATCATCATACCTGCTTAGCACTGCGCCTGAATCCATCAAGCTAAACAACGTGCCACTCATAATTCCAAACTTGTTGGTCAAGTACGAATCTGATATGATGCTGCTATTACTAAAACAAATAACATTTCATTTGCTAGCTAATGTTCCTACTTTACTTTCGAAAAAGCACGTGCACCACATATAGAGAGATAGCAGTGAATTGCTTTCTTAATGCGCTCTGGTTCATCATGGGTGGGCACTGCGCAACGAACATTTTAGTATCCAAAATCGGCTTGCTCTTCTTTAGCATGTTCCTCTTCCGTTCTTCTTTAATAAGTACTCTCACCGTTCCTAAATACAAGTCTTTGTATAGATTCCACCATGGACTACATATGGAGCAAAATAAGTGAATCTACACTCTAAAATGTATCTTGATACATCTGTATGTGATCCATAGTGGAAATCTCTACCAAGACTTATATTTTGGGACGGAGGGAGTATGATAGTAGTACAGTATGTTCCTTGTAGTGAAGATGAGCAGCGACATTTGTAGTGTAGAGGTCTATACGGTCGGGTGGTATGGACACTTTGAACTCTTTGGCCCTCTTTGGTTCGTAGGATTTTGTAGTGGCCTGCCCACTTGAATCCTATAAGAATAGCAAGGAAACACAAGGAGCAGTGTCGCCTTTGAGAGTTACATTGATATTAACAGTACTGCACCTTCAGTTGAAGAGAGCTGGTATCCGAAGCCTTTCTAGTCGTACCGGCAATACTAGCACATATATTCCAGCAAGTTCCACTTTGTTAATTTTACTCTGATGCTTACGGTTTTCCTGTTATATCTACACTATGATCTATGTAGCTGCTTTGTGTCGCACTAGCAGCAGTCCACTCTTGAAGCTAAACACCGCAATGACTTACAAAATTGGCACCAAGGCATTGAGTGCCATTCTGGATGCAATGAAACTCATACGCCCCCACCTGTTGATTCTTGTTTAAAATATGATCTGGATAGTCATGATGAGCAAAGCTTGCTTCTGCTTTTCAAGGAAGCATTGCAGCAGTATTGGTGTTACCTGAGGAAATCACACTTTGATGGCAAGTCTATAAACAAATTTCTGGTGAAGTTTCCTGTGCTAAATTTAGAAGACATTGAATGGAAAAACCTTGTTATGCACTGGTCTCGTTCCGAGGATGAGGTACTGTCTATGATATCGCTTGACAATTTGAACTTCTACTTTTCCACATGTGCCTTACGGATCTTTTTTGCAGGAAATCTGCTCGAAAAAGAATTCCGGTTTGAAAGGAAAGACAGGATATCGAAAATATGCTGCCCGCTGCTTTGCTCTTGTTAGTACCTGTTGTCCTGTATCATTGTACTTGCATACATACCTGGTTCATTATGTGACAGAAGTATGCATGATAGCTTGCTTATCAATTGTTCGCTCCAAATTATCTGATCTGCATGAATGGTTACATTAGTGTAGAATATATCCAATGCCAATGATTTTTTTAGCTCTGCATTGTTCTTGTAAGTACCTGCTGTCCTTTATCAATGTACTTATATTGACAGGTAGGTTTTCATCTACCATCACTCTGCAACTTATTTTCCTTTGCCCTCCATTTTCTACACATAAGATCTATATTTACTCTTACCATAAGGTTGGATAACACCGATGGTACTGAAGAAGTTTAGCTCTGCATTGCTCTTGGTTGTTCCTTTTGCGTGTATCGCTGTACTTACATTTATAGCTACTTGGTTATGTAGCATAACTCTTCATCTTATCTTAAATATTCTCCATTTTTCTTATATTGTCACATCTATATTTACTCTTAACAAAATGTAGAATAAAGGCAATGCTTATGAAGAAGATTCTGTGGTAAACTTCTTGAATTGCCCCCCCCCCCAATCATCAGGGACAAGGGCTTTATAGAGCCTGCCTTCACCAATAATGTAAGTTGATGACCCACAGGTGTAGGGGATCTAAGGTAGTCCTTTCTATAAGTAACAGTGTCGAACCCAACGAGGAGCAGAAGGAAATGATAGGCAGTTTTCAGTAAGGTATTTTCTGCAAGCAATGAAATTATAGGTAACAGATAGTTTTGTGATAAGGTAATTGGTAGTAAGTAACAAAAGGTAAAAGTAAATAAAGTGCAGCAAGGTGGCCCAATCCTTTTTGTCGCAAAGGACAAGCTTGGACAAACTCTTATATGAAGGAAAGCGCTCCCGAGGACACATGGGAATTATCGTGAAGCTAGTTTTCATCACGATCATCTGATTCGCGTTCGGTACTTTGATAATTTGGTATGTGGGTGGACCGGTGCTTGGGTGCTGTCCTTACTTGGACAAGCCTCCCACTTATGATTAGCCTCTATTGCAAGCATCCGCAACTACAAAAGAAGTATTAAGGTAAACCTAACCATAGCATGAAACAAGTGGATCCAAATCAGCCCCTTACGAAGCAACGCAACTAGGGTTTAAGCTTCTGTCACTCTAGCAACCCATCATCTAATTATTACTTCCCAATGCCTTCCTCTAGGCCCAAATAATGGTGAAGTGTCATGTAGTCGACGTTCACATGACACCACTAGAGGAGAGACAACATACATCTCATCAAAATATCGAACGAATACCAAATTCACATGACTACTTATAGCAAGACTTCTCCCATGTCCTCGGGAACAAAAGTAACTACTCACAAGACATAATATTGTTCATGATCAGAGGGATATTAATATGCATAATGGATCTGAACATATGATCTTCCACCAAATAAACCAACTAGCATCAACTACAAGGAGTAATCAACACTACTAGCAACCCACAGGTACCAATCTGAGGTTTGGGTACAAAGATTGGATACAAGAGATCCACTAGGGTTTGAGAGGAGATGGTGTTGGTGAAGATGTTGATGAAGATAGCCGTCCCCAAGATGGGAGAGTTGTTGGTGATGACGGCGGTGATGATTTCCCCCTCCCGACGTCTGGTCCCTAAAGCCTCCTTATGATTTTTTTCCAGGTCAAAACACCTAATATAGGAGAAAATGGGCATCGGGGGGCCATCGGGAGGCCCACGAGGCAGGGGGCGCGCCCAGGGGGGGTGGCGCCCCCACCCTCGTGGACAGGTGGTGGCCCCCCAGGTGATCTTCTTTCGCCAGATATTTTTTTTATATTTTCTGAAACGGTGTCCTGTGGATTTTCGAAGCTTTTTGAGTTTTGCAGAATAGGTTTCCAGAGTTTGCTTCTTTTCCGGCCCAGAATTCCAGCTGCCGGCATTCTCCCTCTTCATGTAAACCTTGTAAAATAAGAGAGAAAAGGCATAAGTATTGTGACATAACGTATAATAACAGCCCATAGTGCAATAAATATAAACATAAAAGCATGATGCAAAATGGACGTATCAACTCCCCCAAGCTTAGACCTCTCTTGTCCTCAAGCGAAAGCCGATATCAAAAAATATGTCCACATGTTTAGAGATAGAGGTGTCGATAAAAATAAAATACGGACATGAGGGCATCATGATCATTCTCATAACAGCAACATATATATATTGTCATATGATTCTTATGCTAAAGTAACAATCCATTCACAATATCAAGCATGAATCAAAAACTTCATTGAAAACCAACAAACTATGATCTCGGTCATTGAAGCAATTGCAATTTATCATAACATCAGAAAGAGTCAAAATAAGAGCTTTTCAGTAAGCCTACATACTCAACTATCATATAGTCTTTCACAATTGCTCACACTCATGCAATACTTATGGTTATGGAGTTTTAATCGGACACAGAGAAAGGTAGGGGCTTGTGGTATTGCCTCCCAACCTTTTACCTCAAGGGTAATGTCAACAGTAATAGACCATGAAAACTTACATCCAAGTGGGTATATATGTTAGGATCTTTCCAACATAGTGTGCTTGCCAAATGATAAGATGTAAAAAGGAAAGGTGATTTTAACCTTGACTCATAAGGAAGAATAATAGATAGGCCCTTCGCAGAGGGAAGCAGAAGTTGTCATGTGCTTTTATGGTTGGATGCACAAAGTCTTAGCGCAAAAGAACGTCACTTTATATTGCCACTTGTGATAGCGACCTTTATTATGCAGTCCATCGCTTTTATTACTTCCATATCACAAGATCGTATAAAGCTTATTTCCTCCACACTAATAAATCATACATATTTTAGCGAGTTAACATGACAACTTACTTGGAAGGATCTTACTCAATCCATAGGTAGGTATGATGGACTCTCATGGGAAAACTGGGTTTAAGGATGTATGGAAGCACAAGTAGTATCTGTACTTGGTGCGAGGAGTTTTGGCTAGCATGAGGGGCGAAGGCAAGCTCAACATGTTGGATGATCCATGAAAATATATTTTATTTCGGATATAAGAAAACATAACCCATTATGTTGTCTTCCTTGTCCAACATCAACTCTTTAGCATGTCATATTTTAATGAGTGCTCACAATCATAAAAGATGTCCAAGATAGTATATTTGTACGTGAAGCCTCTCTTTCTTTATTACTTCCTATTCATTGCAACGATGACCAAAACTATGTTTGTCAACTCCCAACAACTTTTATTCATCATACTCTTTATATGTGAAGTCATTACTTCCCATAAGATCAATATGATCTCTTGATATATTTTTTATATATTTTCTTTTATTCTATCATGACCAAAGTGAGGAAATCAAGCCCTTGACTCAACACTAATCTTTATTATATAGCTCACGGACTCGATTACAAAGGGTAAAGATCATAAAGCAAAAGCTCACAACTAGATCATGTTAACTTTATTCTACTAGATCAAGATACTACCAAAAGGATCAAACTAAGAAAAACAGTAAAGATAGGAGTGATGGTGATATGATACCGGGGTCACTCCCCCAAGCTTGGCAGTTGCCAAGGGGAGTGCCCATACCCATATGATTATGTCTCCTTCTTTAGATCTGTCAAAAACAACAGCTCGAAACAAAAACAGAGGATTTTTGCGTGATATAGAGGTCAAAACCTTCGGGGGTATATATAATGAATTTTTACCGGCCAAAAGGAGTAACATACAAGAAATCAGAGTCCGGGAGGCACACGAGGTGCCCACGAGGCAGGGGGCGCACCCAGGGGAAGGGGGCGCGCCCTCCACCCTCGTGGACGCCCCGTGTCTCTTCCGGACTGCCACTTATTTTTCTATTTTCAAAATATTCCAAAACAGTGAAAAATTGCCTTTAGAAATGTTTTGGAGTCGGTTTACTTACCGTACCACATACCTCTTCCTTCTTGGAGTCTGAATCATTCTAGAAAGTGTCCCTTATGTATTCCTCCAGGGTTACGATTTCAATAACATTGGTTTCAACATTTATAGGGTTACCTGAGATATAACGTTTGATTCTTTGACCGTTCACCACCTTCGGATTTGTGCCTTCGAAGTTGTTGATTTTTATGGCACCGGAACGATAGACCTCCTCGATAACGTAAGTACCTTCCCATTTAGAGAGAAGTTTTCCTGCAAAAAATCTTAACCGAGACGTGTATAGCAAGACATAATCACCTACGTTAAACTCACGCGTTTGTATCCTTTTGTCATGCCATCTTTTAACTTTTTCTTTAAACAACTTGGCATTCTCATAGGCTTGGGTCCTCCATTCATCAAGAGAGCTAATGTAAAATAACCTCTTCTCACCGGCAAGTTTGAAATCTGAATTGAGCTCTTTAATATCCCAATATGCCTTATGTTCTAGCTCAATAGGTAAGTGACAAGCTTTTCCACAAACCATCTTATATGGAGACATACCCATAGGATTTTTGTATGCAGTTCTATAGGCCCATAATGCATCATCAAGTTTCTTGGACCAATTCTTTCTAGACCTATTAACTGTCTTTTATAAAATTAATTTCAACTCTCTATTTCTTAATTCTACTTGACCACTAGTCTGTGGGTGATAAGGAGATGCAATTCTATGATTTACATCATACTTAGCAAGCATTTTACGGAAAGCACCATGAATAAACTGTGAACCACCATCAGTCATTGGGTATCTAGGGACTCCAAACCTCGAAAAAATAACTTCTTTAAGCATCTTAATAGAGGTGTTATGATCAGCACTACTAGTTGGAATAGCTTGTACCCACTTAGTAACATAATCAACAGCAACTAAAATATGTGTGTACCCATTAGAGGCAGGAAACGGTCCCATATAATCAAAGCCCAAAACATCAAATGGTTCAATAACAAGTGAATAATTCATAGGCATTTCTTGATGTCTACCGATATTACCAATTCTTTGGCATTCATCACAAGATAAGACAAACTTACGGGCATCCTTGAAGAGAGTAGGCCAATAAAAACCGGATTACAATACCTTAGTGCAGTTCTATCCCCAGCATGGTGTCCTCCATAAGCTTCAGAGTGGCACTTGCGTAGGATCTATTCCTGTTCATGCTCAGGTACACAATGTCTAATAATACCAACTACTCCTTCCTTATAAAGATGTGGGTCATCCCAGAAGTAATGTCTCAAATCATAGAAGAACCTTTTCTTTTCCTCGTATGTGAAGCTAGGAGGTATAAACTTAGCAACAATGTAATTAGCATAATCAACTTACCATGGAGCAATACGAGAAGTATTTATGACAGCTAATTGTTCATCAGGAAAGCTATCATCAATAGGTTGTGGGTCATCAAGTATATTCTCTAGCCTAGACAAGTTATCTGCAACGGGGTTCTCAGCTCCCTTTCTATCAATAATATGCAAATCAAACTCTTGCAACAAGAGAACCCATCTAACAAGTCTAGGTTTAGCATCTTTCTTTTCCATAAGGTATTTGATAGCAGCATGATCAGTGTGAATAGTTACTTTAGAATCAACAATATAAGGTCTAAACTTATCACAAGCAAATACAACTGCTAAAAATTCTTTCTCAGTCGTAGCATAATTTCTCTGGGCACTGTTTAGACTTTTACTAGCATATTGGATAACATTCAATTTCTTATCAACTCTTTGCCCTAAAATAGCACCTAAAGCATAATCACTAGCATCGCACATAATCTCAAAAGGTAAATTCCAATCAGGATGCTGGACAATAGGTGCAGAGATCAATGCTTTCTTAAGTATTTCAAATGCTTCTAGACAATCATCGTCAAAGACAAAAGGAATATCTTTTTGTAGGAGATTAGTCAGAGGCCTGGAGATTTTGGAGAAGTCCTTTATGAACCTCCTATAAAACCCGGCATGACCAAGGAAACTTCGTATACCTTTGATGTCATTGGGGCACGTCATCTTTTCAATAGCATCAACTTTAGCCTTGTCAACTTCAATACCTCTTTCAGAAATTTTGTGTCCCAAGACAATGCCTTCATTAACCATAAAGTGGCACTTCTCCCAATTCAAGACAAGATTAGTGTCTTCACATCTCTGCAAAACTCGATCAAGGTTGCTTAAGTAATCATCAAAAGAAGTTCCGTAAACGGAGAAGTCATCCATGAAAACCTCAATAATCTTTTCACAAAAATCAGACAATATAGCCATCATGCATCTTTGAAAGGTAGCAGGTGCATTACATAAACCAAAAGGCATATGTCTATAAGCAAAGGTACTGAAAGGACAAGTAAAGGTGGTCTTTTCCTGATCCCCTTTTGACACAGGTATTGGAGAGAAACCAGAATAACCATCTAGAAAGCAAAAGTGAGTATGTTTGTATAACCTTTCTAGCATTTGATCAATAAAAGGCAAAGGGTAATGATCTTTCTTAGTAGCTTTATTTAATTTGCGGAAATCAATTACCATCCTATAGCCTGTAACAATTCTTTGTGGGATCAATTCATCTTTATCATTAGGAAGAACGGTCATACCTCCCTTCTTAGGGACACAATGGACAGGACTTACCCATTGGCTATCAGCAACTGGATAGATAATACCTGCCTCTAGGAGCTTTAGTATTTCCTTCCTTACCACTTCTTTCATCTTAGGATTTAACCGTCGTTGATGATCAATAACCGGTTTAGTGTTTTCTTCCAATTTTATCTTGTGTTGGCATAAAGAGGGACTAATGCCCTTATGATCATCCAGAGTATATCCAATAGCAGCACGGTGCTTCTTTAGAGTTTTCAATAATTTTTCCTCTTCCTGCTCTGAAAGGTTAGCACTAATAATAACATGATATATCTTCTTTTCATCAAGATAAACATACTTAAGATTATCAGGTAAAGGTTTAAGTTCAAACACGGGATCACCCTTGGGTGGAGGGGGGTCCCCTAGGATTTCAACAGGCAAGTTATTTTTCAATACGGTTCCCTGATTAAAGAATATTTCATCTATTTTCCTTCTCTCAATCATATGCATATCATTTTCATGATCTAGCAAATATTGTTCTAACAGATCATTAGGAGGCACAACAATAGAAGCAAGACCAATAATTTCATCCTTACTAGGTAATTCTTTATCAAGAGGTTGTCTACGAAATTTAGCAAAGTTAAAATCATGAGACATATCGCCTAAACCAAGAGTAACAATATCTTTCACGCAGTCTATCTGAGCATTAACGGTGTTCAAGAAGGGTCTACCAAATATAATGGGACAGAAATCATCTTGTGGGGAACTAAGAATAAGAAAATCAGCAGGGTATTTAACTTTCCCACACAAAACTTCAACATCTCTAACAATCCCAACTGGTGAAATAGTGTCTCTATTAGCAAGCTTAATAGTAACATCAATCCCTTCTAACTCAACAGGTGCAATATCATGCATAATTTCTTGATATAGGGAATGAGGGATTATACTTGCACTAGCACCTACGTCACATAAACCATGATAGCAATGATCTCCTATTTTATCAGAGATAACAGGCAAGCCTACAACAGGTCTATGTTTATTCCTAGCATCGGGTTTGGCTATTCTAGCAGCTTCCTCTTGGAGGTAAATAACATGTCCATCTAAATCTTCAACCAAGAGATCTTTAACCATAGAAACACTAGGTTCAACTTTAATTTGCTCAGAGGGTGTAGGTGTTCTAGAACAGCTCTTACGAACCATAGTTGAAGCTTTAGCATGATCCTTTATTCTAACAGAGAAAGGTGGTTTCTCAATATAAGTAGTAGGCACAATAGGATCAACATTATAAGTGATAGTCTTTTCTTCAACTTTAACAGGTTCAACTACTTTTACTTCAATGGGAGGATGGTATTTAAACCACTTCTCCTTGGGAAGATCAACATGAGTAGCAAATGATTCACAGAAAGAAGCTACTATCTCAGAGTCAAGTCCATATTTAGTGCTAAACTCATGAAAAACATCGGTATCCATAAAAGCTTTAACACAATCAAACTTAGGGGTCATACCTGACTCCTTACCTTCGTCGAAATCCCAATCTTCAGAGTTGCGTTTAATTCTTTCCAATAAATCCCATTTGAATTCAATAGTCTTCATCATAAAAGAGCCAAAGCAAGAAGTATCGAGCATGGAGCGATTATTGGGAGAAAACCAAGCATAAATTTTTTGAATGATCATTTCTCTTGAGAGCTCATGATTGGGGCATGAATATAACATTGACTTAAGCCTCCCCCAAGCTTGTGTTGGGGAACGTAGCAGAATTCAAAAAATTTCTACGTTTTCACCAAGATCAATCTAAGGAGTCATCTAGCAACGAGCATACTGGAGTGCATCTACATACCCTTTTGTAGATCGCGTGCAGAAGCGTTCGAAGCAACGTGGATGAAGTAGTCGTACTCTTCGCATTCTTCATCACTGATGATCCTAGCGCCGAACGGACGGCACCTCCGCGTTCAACACACGTCCGGTACAGCAACGTCACCTCCTTCTTGATCCAGCAAGGGGGGGAGGAGAGGTCGTTGGAGATCCAGCAGCACGACGGCGTGGTGGTGGATGCAGCAGGAAATCCTGCAGGCCTTCGCCGGCGCTCTGCGGAGGAGTAGGAAGTGTGACGGGAGGGGGAGAGGCGCCAGAGACTTGGGGTGCGGCTGCCCTCTCCCCCCTCACTATATATAGGGGCCAGGGGGTGCGCCGGCCCTGGAGATCCAATCTCCAGGGTGGGGCGGCGGCCAGGGGGGCAGACTTGCCCCCCAAGGCATAGGGGGCGCCCCCTCCCCCTAGGGTTCCAACCCTAGGCGCATGGAGGGGGGTCCATATGGGTGCGCCAGCCCACCAGGGGCTGGCCCCCTTCCCCTTGCGGCCTAGGGGCCCCACCGGGATGGGTGGCCCCACCCGGTGGACCCCCGGGACCCCTCCGGTGGTCCCGGGACACTCCCGGTGACCCCCGGAGTTCACCCGATGGCCGAAACTGGACTTCCTATATATCATTCTTTCCCTCCGGACCATTTCGGAACTCCTCGTGACGTCCGGGATCTCATCCGGGACTCCGAACAATATTCGGGTTTCCACGTGCATGTATCTCTACAACCCTAGCGTTACTGAACCTTAAGTGTGTAGACCCTACGGGTTCGGGAGACACGTAGACATGACCGAGACGACTCTCCGACCAATAACCAACAGCGGGATCTGGATACCCATGTTGGTTCCCACGTGTTCCTCGATGATCTTCATCGGATGAACCACTGTGTCAAGGATTCACTCAATCCCGTACGTTATTCCCTTTGTCCATCGGTATGGTACTTGCCCGAGATTCGATCGTCGGTATGCCCGATACCTTGTTCAATCTCGTCATGGCAAGTCTCTTTACTCGTTCTGTAATCCATCATCCCGTGACTAACTCCTTAGTCACTTTGAGCTCATTATGATGATGTCTTACCGAGAGGGCCCAGAGGTACCTCTCCGTCATACGGAGTGACAACATCCCAGTCTCGGTTCGTACCAACTCAACAGACACTTTCGGAGATACCCGTTGCGTACCTTTATAGCCACCCAGTTACGTTGTGACGTTTGGCACACCCAAAGTATTCCTATGGCATCCGGGAGTTGCACAACCTCATGGTCTAAGGAATAAATACTTGACACCGGAAAGCTTATGCATTACGAACTAAATGATCTCGTGCTAGGCTCAGAATTGGGTCTTGTCCATCACATCATTCTCCTAATGATGTGATCCCGTTATCAATGACATCCAATGTCCATGGTCAGGAAACCGTGACCATCTGTTGATCAACGAGCTTGTAACTAGAGGCTTACCAGGGACTCATTGTGGTCTATTTATTCACACATGTATCGCTGTTTCCGTACAATACAATTCAAGCATGAATAACAGACAATTATCATGAACAAGGAAATATAATAATAATACTTTTATTATTGCCTCTAGGGCATATTTCCAACAGTCTCCCACTTGCACTAGAGTCAATAATCTAGTCACATTGTGATGAATCGAACACCCATAGAGTTCTGGTGTTGATCATGTTTTGCCCGTGGAAGAGGTTTAGTCAACGGGTCTACGACATTCAGATCCGTATGCACTGTACAAATATCTTTGTCTCCATCTTGAACATAATTCCGGATGGAGTTGAAACGGCGCTTGATGTGCTTGGTCTTCTTGTGAAACCTGGGCTCCTTGGTAATGGCAATAGCACCAGTGTTGTCACAGAAGAGAGTCATCGGGCTTGACGCGCTTGGAATGACTCCTAGGTCAGTGATGAACTCCTTCATCCAGACTCCTTCTTGCGCTGCTTCGCAAGCAGCTATGTACTCCGCTTCACATGTAGAATGTGCCACGACACTCTGCTTGCAACTGCACCAGCTGACTGCTCCACCATTCAAAATATACACGTATCCGGTTTGTGACTTCGAGTCATCCAGATCTGTGTCGAAGCTAGCATCGATGTAACCCTTTACAACGAGCTCTTCGTCACCTCCATAAACGAGAAACATATCCTTAGTCCTCTTCAGGTACTTTAGAATGTTCTTGACCGCTGTCCAGTGTTCCATACCGGGATAACTTTGGTACCTCCCTACCAAACTTATGGCAAGGTTCACATCAGGTCTGGTACACAGCATGGCATACATGATAGAACCTATGGCCGAGGCATAGGGAATGACACTCATATTTTCTCTATCTTCTGCCGTGGTCGGCGACTGAGCCTTGCTCAATCTCATACCTTGCAAAACAGGCAAGAACCCCTTCTTGGACTGATCCATATTGAACTTCTTCAATATCTTGTCAAGGTATGTACTTTGTGAAAGACCGATGAGGCATCTTGATCTATCTCTATAGATTTTGATGCCTAATATGTAAGCTGCTTCTCCAAGGTCCTTCATTGAGAAACTCTTATTCAAGTAGGCCTTTACATTTTCCAAGAATTCTATATCATTTCCCATCAGCAATATGTCATCCACATATAATATGAGAAATGCTACAGAGCTCCCACTCACTTTCTTGTAGATACAGGCTTCTCCATAAGTCTGTATAAAGCCAAACGCTTTGATCACATCATTGAAGCGAATATTCCAACTCTGAGATGCTTGCACCAGCCCGTAGATCGAGCACTGGAGCTTGCATACCTTGTTAGCATTCTCTGGATCGACAAAACCTTCTGGCTGCATCATATACAACTCTTCCTTGAGGAAGCCATTAAGGAAAGCCGTTTTGACGTCCATTTGCCATATCTCATAATCATAGAATGTGGCAATAGCTAACATGATTCTGACTGACTTCAGAATCGCTACGGGAGAGAAGGTCTCGTCGTAGTCAATCCCTTGAACTTGTCGATAACCCTTAGCGACAAGACGAGCCTTATAGATGGTCACATTACCATCCGCGTCTGTCTTCTTCTTAAATATCCATTTATTTTCTATGGCGTGCCTATCATCAGGCAAGTCCACCAAAGTCCATACTTTGTTTTCATACATGGATTCTATCTTGGATTTCATGGCTCCAAGCCATTTATTGGAATCCGGGCCCGCCATCGCTTCTTCATAGTTCGAAGGTTCACCGTTGTCTAACAACATAATTTCCATGACAGGGTTGCCGTACCACTCTGATGCGGAACGTGCCCTTGTGGACCTTCGAAGTTCAGTAGTAACTTGATCTGTTTCTTCATGATCATCATCATTAACTTCCTCCCTTGTCGGTGCAGGCACCTCAGGAACAATTTCCTACGCTGCGCTACTTTCCGGTTCGGGAGGGGTGACTGTCACCTCATCAAGTTCTAGTTTCCTCCGACTCACTTCTTTCGAGAGAAACTCTTTCTCCAAAAAGGATCCATTCTTGGCAACAAAGACCTTGCCCTCGGATCTGTGGTAGAAGGTGTACCCAATCGTTTCCTTTCGGTATCCTATGAAGACACATTTTTCCGATTTGGGTTCGAGCTTTTCAGGTTGAAGTTTCTTGACATAAGCATCGCAACCCCAAACTTTCAGAAACGACAGCTTCGGTTTCTTGCCAAACCAAAGTTCATACGGTGTCGTCTCAACGGATTTTGACGGAGCCCTATTTAAAGTGAATGCGGCAGTCTCTAAAGCATAACCCCAAAAAGATAGCGGTAAATCAGTGAGGGACATCATAGATCGCACCATGTCCAACAGAGTACGATTTCGACGTTCGGACACACCGTTACGTTGAGGTGTTCCAGGCGGTGTCAATTGTGAAACAATTCCACAGTTCCTAAGGTGCGTGCCAAATTCATGACTTAAATATTCACCCCCACGATCTGATCGTAAGAACTTTATTTTTCTGTCACGTTGATTCTCAACCTCAATCTGAAATTCCTTGAACTTTTCAAAGGTCTCAGACTTGTGCTTCATCAAATAGATATACCCATATCTACTCAAATCATCTGTGAGGGTGAGAACATAACGATAGCCTCCACGAGCCTCAACACTCATTGGACCGCACACATCGGTATGTATGATTTCCAATAAGTTGGTTGCTCGCTTCATTGTTCCGGAGAAGGGAGTCTTGGTCATCTTGCCCAAGAGGCATGGTTCGCATGTGTCAAATGATTCATAATCAAGAGACTCTAGAAGTCCATCAGCATGAAGCTTCTTCATACGTTTGACACCAATATGACCAAGGCGGCAATGCCACAAATATGTGGGACTATCATTGTCAACTTTACATCTTTTGGCATTCACACCATGAATATGTGTAACATCACGATCGAGATTCATCAAAAATAAACCATTGACCAGCGGGGCATGACCATAAAACATATCTCTCAAATAAATAGAACAACCATTATTCTCGGATTTAAATGAGTAGCCATCTCGCATAAGACGAGATCCAGATACAATGTTCATGCTCAAAGCTGGTACTAAATAACAATTATTAAGGTTTAAAACTAATCCCGAGGGTAGATGTAGAGGCAGCATGCCGACGGCGATCACATTGACCTTGGAACCATTCCCAACGTGCATCGTCACCTCGTCCTTCGCCAGTCTCCGCTTATTCCGCAACTCCTGCTTAGAGTTACAAATATGAGCAACTGCACCGGTATCGAATACCTAGGAGCTACTTCGAGCGCTCGTAAGGTACACATCAATAACATGTATATCACATATACCTTTGACGTTGCCGGCCTTCTTGTCTGCTAAGTATTTGGGGCAGTTCCGCTTCCAGTGACCCGTTCCCTTGCAATAAAAGCACTCTGTTTCAGGCTTGGGTCCATACTTTGGCTTCTTCCCGGCAACTGGCTTACCGGGCGCGATAACTCCTTTGCCATCCATCTTGAAGTTCTTCTTACCCTTGCCTTTCTTGAACTTAGTGGTTTTATTGACCATCAACACTTGATGTAATTTCCTGATATCCACCTCCGATGATTTCAGCATTGAATACACCTCGGGAATGGACTTTTCCATCCCCTGCATATTGAAGTTCAACACGAAGCTCTTGTAGCTTGGTGGGAGCGACTAGAGGATTCTGTCAACGACCGCTTCGTCTGGGAGATTCATTCCCAACTGAGACAAGCGGTTGTGCAACCCAGAAATCTTGAGGATGTGCTCACTGACAGAACTGTTTTCCTCCATCTTACAGCTGTAGAATGCGTCGGAGACGTCATATCTCTCGACTCGGGCATGAGCTTGGAAAACCATTTTCAGCTCTTGGAACATCTCATATGCCCCGTGGTGCTCAAAACGCTTTTGGAGCCCCGATTCTAAGCTGTAAAGCATGCCGCACTAAACCAGGGAGTAATCATCACAGCGCGACTGCCAAGTGTTTATAACATCTTGGTTTGCCGGGGCGGGAGCGTCACCTAGCGGTGCTTCTAGGACATAAGTTTTCTTGGCAGCTATGAGGATGATCCTCAGGTTACGGACCCAGTCCGTATAGTTGCTACCATCGTCTTTCAGCTTGGATTTCTCTAGGAACGCGTTGAAGTTGAGGGTGACATGAGCGTGGGCCATTTGATCTACAAGACATATTGTAAAGAATTTAGACTAAGTTCATGATAATGAAGTTCATCTAATCAAATTTTATTGAACTCCCACTCAGATTGACATTTCTCTAGTCATCTAAGTGATACATGATCCGAATCGACTAGCCCGTGTCCGATCATCACGTGAGACGGACTAGTCATCAACGGTGAACATCTTCATGTTGATCGTATCTTCTATACGACTCATGTCCGAGGCCATGTCCGTACATGCTAGGCTCGTGTGTAAATCTGGCTTACACCCGTTGTATGCGAACGTTAGAACCTATCACACCCGATCATCACGTGGTGCTTCGGAACAACGATCCTTAGCAACGGTGCACAATTAGGGGGAACACAATTCTTGAAATTTTAGTGAGAGATCATCTTATTTACTACCGTCGTTCTAAGTAAACAAGATGCATAAACATGATAAACATCACATGCAATCATATAAAGTGACATGATATGGCCAATATCACCTTGCTCCTTCGATCTCCATCTTCGGGGCACCATGATCATCTTTGTCACCGGCTCGACACCATGATCTCCATCATCATGATCTCCATCATTGTGTCTTCATGAAGTCGTCACGCCAACTATTACTTCACCTACTATGGCTAACGTTTAGCAATAAAGTAAAGTAATTACATGGCGTTATTCAGTGACACGCAGGTCATACAATAATAAAGACAACTCCTATGGCTCCTGCCGGTTGTCAAATTCATTGACATGCAAGTCGTGATTCCCTATTACAAGAACATGATCAATCTCATACATCACATATATCATTCATCACATCTTCTTGGCCATACCACATCACATAGCACATGCTACAAGAACAAGTTAGACGACCTCTAATTGTTGTTGCAAGTTTTTACGTGGCTTCTATAGGTTTTCTAGCAAGAACGTTTCTTACCTACGCCAAAACCACAACGTGATTTGTCAATTTCAATTTACCCTTCATAAGGACCTAGTTCATCGAATCCGATCCGACTAAAGTGTGAGAGACAGACACCCGTCAGCCACCTTATGCATCTAGTGCATGTCTGTCGGTGGAACCAGTCTCACGTAAGCGTAAGTGTAAGGTCGGTCCGGGCCGCTTCATCCCACGATGCCGCCGAATCAAGATTGGACTAGTAACGGTAAGAAAATTGAGCAAACTCAACGCCCACAACTTGTTTGTGTTCTACTCATGCAAGATGCTACGCAAAAGACCTAGCTCTGATACCACTATTGGGGAACGTAGCAGAATTCAAAAAGTTTATATGCTTTCACCAAGATCAATCTAAGGAGTCATCTAGCAATGAGCATACTGGAGTGCATCTACATACCCTTTTGTAGATCGCGTGCGGAAGCGTTCGAAGCAACGTGGATGAAGTAGTCGTACTCTTCGCGTTCTTCGTCACCGATGATCCTAGCGCCGAACGGACGGCACCTCCGCGTTCAACACACGTCCCGTACAGCAACGTCACCTCTTTCTTGATCCAGCAAGGGGGGAGGAGAGGTCGTTGGAGATCCAGCAGCACGATGGCGTGGTGGTGGATGCAGCAGGAAATTCTGCAGGGCTTCGTCGGCGCCCTGCGGAGGAGTAGGAAGTGTGACGGGAGGGGGAGAGGCGCCAGAGACTTGTGGTGCGGCTGCCCTCTCCCCCCCTCACTATATATAGGGGCCAGGGGGGGCGCCGGCCCTAGAGATCCAATCTCCAGGGTGGGGCGGCGGCCAAGGGGGCAGACTTGCCCCCCAAGGCATAGGGGGCGCCCCCTCCCCCTAGGGTTCCAACCCTAGGCGCATGGAGGGGGGCCCATATGGGTGCGCCAGCCCACCAGGGGCTGGCCCCCTTCCCCTTGCGGCCTAGGGGCCCCACCGGGATGGGTGGCCCCACCCGGTGGACCCCCGGGACCCCTCCGGTGGTCTCGGGACACTCCCGGTGACCCCCGGATTTCACCGGATGGCCGAAACTGGACTTCCTATATATCATTCTTTCCCTCCGGACCATTCCGGAACTCCTCATGACGTCCGGGATCTCATCCGGGACTCCGAACAATATTCGGGTTTCCACGTGCATGTATCTCTACAACCCTAGCGTTACCGAACCTTAAGTGTGTAGACCCTACGGGTTCGGGAGACACGTAGACATGACCGAGACGACTCTCCGGCCAATAACCGACAGCGGGATCTGGATACCCATGTTGGTTCCCACGTGTTCCTCGATGATCTTCATCGGATGAACCACTGTGTCAAGGGTTCACTCAATGCCATACGTTATTCCCTTTGTCCATCGATACGGTACTTGCCCGAGATTCGATTGTCGGTATGCCCGATACCTTGTTCAATCTCGTCATGGCAAGTCTCTTTACTCGTTCCGTAATCCATCATCCCGTGACTAACTCCTTAGTCACTTTGAGCTCATTATGATGATGTCTTACCGAGAGGCCCCAGAGGTACCACTCCGTCATACGGAGTGACAACATCCCAGTCTCGGTCTGTACCTACTCAACAGACACTTTCGGAGATACTCGTTGCGTACCTTTATAGCCACCCACTTACGTTGTGACGTTTTGCACACCCAAAGTATTCCTACGGCATCCGGGAGTTGCACAACCTCATGGTCTAAGGAATAAATACTTGACACCGGAAAGCTTATGCATTAGGAACTAAACGATCTCGTGCTAGGCTTAGAATTGGGTCTTGTCCATCTCATCATTCTCCTAATGATGTGATCCCGTTATAAATGACATCCAATGTCCATGGTCAGGAAACCGTGACCATCTGTTGATCAACGAGCTGGTAACTAGAGTCTTACCAGGGACTCATTGTGGTCTATGTATTCACACATGTATCGCTGTTTCCGTACAATACAATTCAAGCATGAATAAGAGACGATTATCATGAACAAGGAAATATAATAATAATACTTTTATTATTGCCTCTAGGGCATATTTCCAATAGCTTGAGCTATGCTCTATCCTTTGCGAGGCCAAAAAATTATAGATATAATTACGATCACGATGAACCTGATGCATAGGGTAGAACTTCTGATGAAATTCCAACTTCAGACGATTATAGTTCCATGATCCAATATCATCACATAGCCTAAACCATGTCAATGCATCTCCCTTCAAAGATAAAGGGAAGACCTTCTTCTTGATAACATCCTCGGGCATACTTGCAAGCTGACATAATCCACAAACTTCATCCACATAGATTAGGTGTAAATCGGGATGCAGTGTTTCGTCTCCTATAAAAGGATTATCTAGCAATTTCTCTATCATACCCGAAGAAATTTCAAAGCAAACATTTTCAGTAGGTGCAGTAGGTTGAGGAGCAACTCTTTGCTCTTCTCGTCGGGGTGAAGATACCCCGAACAAGCCCCTCAAAGGATTATCAGCCATAGTAACAAGTGACAACAAATTTCAGCACACTATATACATTTTTCCATACCAAATTCCACTTACCAAAGGCGCTTCACTCCCCGGCGTCGGCGCCAGAAAAGAGTCTTGATGACCAAACAGTTTAGGGGATCTATCGTAGTCCTTTCGATAAGTAAGAGTGTCGAAACCAACGAGGTGTAGAAGGAAATGATAGGCAATTTTCAGTAAGGTATTTTCTGCAAGCACTGAAATTATAGGTAACAGATAGTTTTGTGATACGGTAATTGGTAGTAAGTAACAAAAGGTAAAAGTAAATAAGGTGCAGCAAGGTGGCCCAATCCTTTTGGTAGCAAAGGACAAGCCTGGAAAAACTCTTATATGAAGGAAAGCGCTCCCGAGGACACATGGGAATTATCGTCAAGCTAGTTTTCATCACGATCATCTGATTCGCGTTCGGTACTTTGATAATTTGGTATGTGGGTGGACCCGTGCTTGGGTGTTGTCCTTACGTGGACAAGCCTCCCACTTATGATTAACCTCTATTGCAAGCATCCGCAACTACAAAACAAGTATTAAGGTAACCTAACCATAGCATGAAACAAGTGGATCCAAATCAGCCCCTTACGAAGCAACGCATAAACTCGGGTTTAAGCTTCTCTCACTCTAGCAACCCATCATCTACTTATTACTTCCCAATGCCTTCCTCTAGGCCCAAATAATGGTGAAGTGTCATGTAGTCGACGCTCACATAACACCACTAGAGGAGAGACAACATACATCTCATCAAAATATCGAACGAATACCAAATTCACATGACTACTTATTGCAAGCTTCTCCCATGTCCTCAGGAACAAAAGTAACTACTCACAAGACATAATATTGTTCATGATCAGAGGGGTATTAATATGCAAAATGGATCTGAACATATGATCTTCCACCAAATAAACCAACTAGCATCAACTACAAGGAGTAATCAACACTACTAGCAACCCACAGGTACCAATCTGAGGTTTGGGTACAAAGATTGGACACAAGAGATGAACTAGTGTTTGAGAGGAGATGGTGCTGGTGAAGATGTTGATGAAGATAGCCCTCCCCAAGATGGGAGAGTTGTTGGTGATGACGGTGGTCATGATTTTCCCCTCCCGGAGGGAAGTATCCCCGGCAGAACAGCTCTACCTGAGCCCTAGATTGATTTCCGCCAAGGTTCCGCCTCGAGACGGCGGCGTCTGGTCCCGAAAGCCTCCTTATTATTTTTTTCCAGGTCAAAACACCTCATATAGGAGAAGATGGGCATCGGGGGGCCCACGAGGCAGGGGGCGCGCCCAGAGGGGGGGCACCCCCATGGACAGGTGGTGGCCCCCCCTGGTGATCTTCTTTCGCTAGATATTTTTTATATTTTCTGAAACGATGTCGTGTGGATTTTCGAAGCTTTTTGAGTTTTGCAGAATAGGTTTCCAGAGTTTGCTTCTTTTCCAGCCAAGAATTCCAGCTGCCGGCATTCTCCCTCTTCATGTAAACCTTGTAAAATAAGAGAGAAAAGGCATAAGTATTGTGACATAACGTATAATAACATCCCATAGTGCAATAAATATCAACATAAAAGCATGATGCAAAATGGACGTATCATAAGTTTGTCCTTCTCAAGCCTTCAAACTTTGTTGTGTATATTTGGTTAGGCATGACTGCAACAGCTGTTTATTTTTGGTGTTTGCATTGAATTGCATGTTTAAAGTTTATTATGTAGTTCATAAACAAAAGTTTGTCCTTCTCAATTTAACTTTTCAGTTGTACAACCAAGTTCTTTCTTCATACCATGTAAATTAAACTATACAGAGCAAGTGATCTTCTTTTGCACTGCATGTATGCTTATGTTCTTGATCCGTAATCCAGTGGTGTGGTGAACCTACCCACTACAGCACAATGTCATATTCTGCAATGTCTTAACTATGAATAATGTCATATCATTCTACTATTATTTAAACCGTCTCTTTATTTGCCAATCTGAAATGGGATAAATTGACAGCACACTAACCATTGATACTTATGAGTTCTTGATCTGTAATCGAGTGGTGTCGTGAAGCTGCCAACTCCTTCACAATGTCATTTCCTGCCATGTCTTGACCTAAACAATACCATATTGTGTTAATGCAATTTTAAACTGTGTCACTTTATTCGTCAGTAAGAAATGTGATGAATTGTCAGCACTGATACTTTTATGTGCAAAACCTGTCATCTATCTGCTTGTTTATCATTCAGAGTGAGGAGGATATAAGTGTTAAACAAGAGCAGTCTCATCAGCTTGCTCAGCTGCTTGCGCTGCAGCTCCCCAGCAGGGCTAACCTTTCTTGAACTCTATTGAAGTGCTGTCGGTTTTGTATATTATTTTGTCGGCGTGTTTAGTTGCACCGGTGGTGATCTTTGATGCCCCGTGTATGTAATCTGCTCTCTTCTTGTGCTTTATTATCATTGTGGCAAACTTTGATGCCTAGTGGATGTAATATGCTGTAATTTCTCTATTGTACAGTCTAGGTTTTTTCTTATTCACAATGCTACAGTTATTTTACTGTATATATATCATGTCTTCGCAGTAAATCGGCCAAACCGTAAAATTACGGTACATAATCGGGCCGTCATGCAATCACTATGTATGATCCGTATGATGGGCCCCATCATCTTGGTCTGTTAGAAGGCATAAATGTAAACCGGCCCACCAGTAGAGTCGGGCCTTTAATAGGCCGAGTAAACCGCCGACCCTCTTTTCGCAAGAAAACTCAATGGGCTTTTAGGAGGCTGAGAAATAGGTTGGGCCTGAAACGTGCCGAACAGCTCACGGGCCGGTAGAAGCCCGAAATGGACCCTGGCCCATGATTGTGCCAATCAAATCACGGGCTTTTAACAGGCAAAAATTGTCCTGGTCCTTTTTTGGCCCAATCAGATTATCGGCTGCGAGCAGGCCGGATGCAAACCGGGCCGTAGTTAGGCCCAACTATATGACGGGCTTTTAACAGGCCGAAATTAATATAGGGCCGAAATGTTAAACGGGCCCTTAACAGGCCGAAACTAATATCAGGTCGAATTACTAAATGGGCCTTTAGTAAGTGGGCCCAAAAGCATAGCGTCCAGTTGACGGGCCGAATCTGATATGGGCCATAATTTAGCCCAAAGCCTCTTGAAGGGCCGGACCTGATCTAGGCCATAATTTGGCTTTTAACGGGTCGGATCTCATATGGGCCATTGTTAGGCCCGAAACGTGGCAGGCCATTAATGGACCTGATCAAATATGGGCCGACATTTGGCCCAAAACATGGCAGCCAGTTAATGGGCCGGCCTACTAGGGTCCTCAAAATCTTGTGGGCCTACAGCTGGGCTAGCCCATTAATGTCGGCAAAATCTCGTGGGCCTTTAGCTCGGCCGGCCCATTATGGTCCATGATAACCCACAAGTGTAGGGGTTTGATTGTAGCCTCTTTCGATAAGTAAGACTGTAGAACCCAACGAGGAGCTAAAGGCAGAACAAATATTCCCTCAAGTTCTATCGACCACCGATACAACTCTACGCACGTTTGACGTTTACTTTACCTAGAACAAGTATGAAACTAGAAGTACTTTGTAGTTTTTATGGGATAGGTTTGTAAGAATATAAAGAACACGTAAATAAAACTAGGGGCTATTAAGATAAATAAACAATAAATTTAATGATAGCGAGTGTGGAAAAGTGGTGGTAGGAGTTGCAAAATTGCCCCTAAGCAATTAACTACGTTACTAGACCGATACCAAGTTTTATGTGGGAGAGGCCACTTCTAGCATGTCATCCCTTACTTGGAATTCTATGCACTTATGATTGGAACTATTAGCAAGCATCCGCAACTACTAACGTTCATTAAGGTAAAACCCAACCATGGCATTAAGATATACTGGTCCCCCTACAATCCCGTATGCATCAATTTCTACGCTAGGTTGAAGCTTCTGTCACTCTTGCCCTCCAATATGTAGTCCTATCAACATACAACTAACCCTATGATGTGATCCAAGCGCGCGCTCATATGATGGGCACCAAAGGACAACAACATAACCACAAGCAAATTAAATCAATCATAGCAATTCACCAATCACTGATAGGACAACGATAATCTACTCAAACATCATAGGATGGCAACACATCATTGGATAATAATATGAAGCATAAAGCACCATGTTCAAGTAGAGGGTACAACGGGTTGCGAGAGAGTGGACCGATGTAGATAGATGGGGGAAGGTGATGGAGATGTTGGCGAAGATGACGGAGGTGTTGGTGTAGATCGCCGTCACACGATGATGGCCCCGGTGGCACTCCGGTGCCACCGGAAGCGAGGGGGAGAGAGCCCCCTCCTTCTTCTTCTTCCTTGACCTTCTCCCTAGGTGGGAGAAGGGTTTCCCCCCTGGTCCATGGCCTCCATGCTCTAATAATGATGATCATCACACTTCTATTTACTTACAACTCGATATTACAACTCGATACTAGAACAAAAATATGACTCTATATGAATGCCTCCGGCGGTGTACCGGGATGTGCAATGATCTAGCGTAGCAATGACATCAAAAAATGGACAAGCCATGGAAACATCCTGCTAGCTATCTTACGATCATGCAAGGCAATATGACAATGATGGTGCATGTCATAATAAACGGAATGGTGGAGTTACATGGCAATATATATCGGAATGGCTATGGAAATGCCATAATAGGTAGGTATGGTGGCTGTTTTGAGGAAGGGTATAAAGTGGTTTGATGCACCGACGAAAATTGTACGGTACTAGAGTGGCTAGCAAGGTGGAAGGGTGAGAGTGCGTATAATCCATGGACTCAACATTAGTCATAAAGAACTCACATACTTATTGCAAAAAATCTATTAGCCCTCGAAGCAAAAATACTACGACGCATGCTCCTAGGGGGGAGGTTGGTAGGAGTTAATCATCGCACGCCCCCAACCTTCACGCAAAGATAAACAATCAAAATACAATGCGTGCCAATTTGGTTACATAGTTAGGAGACCATACGTGCATGCTTCGGGAATCACAAACCTTAACACCAATATTTTTACTAGACCACAATCATTCACTAGTACCTTCCACATATTAGCATCTCTATATCGCAAAACTATTGCAAGGAATCAAACATATCATATTCAACGATCTAAAAATTAATGTAGGATTTTATGACTAACCATGTGAATGACCAATTCCTGTCGACTCCCTAAATAGATATAAGTGAAGCAAGAGAGTTTTAATTCTTTACAAAAGTTATGCCCATGCTCTAACAATTATAAGTGAGGCAAATTAGCATTCTACAAATGGCGGTTTTCTATGTGAAGAGAAACAGGCAATCCAAACTTCAAATGATATAAGTGAAGCACATGAAGCATTCTATAAAGCCATACTCAAAAGATATAAGCGAAGTGCAAAGAACATTCTATAAATCAACCAAGGACTATCTCATACCAGCATGGTGCATTTATTAAAATAAAAATAAAAAGCACACGTCGCTCCAAGAGTTTACGCATATCATGTGAATGAAACGAATCCAAAAACATACCGATACTTGTTGAAGAAAGACTGGATGCCTTTCGGGGCATCCCCAAGCTTGGACGCTTGAGTCTCCTTGAATATTTACTTGGGGTGCCTTGGGGATCCCGAAGCTTGAGCTCTTGCTTCTCCTCCTTCTCCTCGCATCGATACCTCCTTGATCTTCGAACACTTCATCCACACAAAACTTAACTGTACTTTTAGTGGCGGGGTTAGTGCATATGATCAATAAAATCCCATCATGTACTGCTCTAACATTATTGTATAATTATGAACAAACATTACCTATTGTATGCTATCACAATTCTATGGCCCCAAGTCAAGGAGGCATCAACAAGAATTCAAACATATGCAAATAATGAAGCTATAACAGCAATCTGTGAAAACAGGACCGTCTGTAGTAATCTGAACATTAACTATACTTCTCTAACTCTACAAATTATGGAAAAATTAGGAAAAATTAACAATTTGTATAGAAAGACTTTGCAAAAAGTTTTAGATCCTTTTGACATTCCAGTAAAAAAAATGTAAAATCACGCACTACAACCAAAGTTTCTGTTTTTGCACCGCACAAACCAACACGTAGTTTAATCATCCTAAAGTAAACTCTTGGCACATTATTTTTATAATACAATGGAATTGTACAAGGGGGTAATTATTTTTATTGAAAAGTTTCTGTAATTAAGGTTTGCAAAGTTTCCATGGGCATGAACAAAGTTCAAGAAGCTCCCCCATTTCAACGGTGCTCGTCCTTCTTACTTTCACTTTTCTTTTTGAAAAAAATTTAGGTTCCCCTTTTTATTTTTTTGTTTTTGAACTTTATAAAAGCACACAACAGAAATAAATGACTCTCTAAAACTTCCGAGTTGTCTTCTTGGCAGCGCTTTCTTTAAAGCCATTAAGCTAGGCATAAAGTGCTCAAGTAATGGATCCACCCGGATCCCGAGGTATATCCAAGCCAATTTTAATTAGCAATGATTTGGAATTTAGTAGTGAGCACAAAGTGATATGTGTCTTGCAGAAACGAAGTCTAACTCTCTTCCTATGCATAGGCATGTCATACAAGAACAATTCATGCACATCAAGTAAAGGCCAATACATAGTATAAGCAGTTTCTTGCAATTTTATCGTGTTGGAAATATAGAGAGGCGGAGATGTAGTTCCTCTCTCATAATAATTGCAAGTGGGAGCAGCAAGCACATGCATATTATATTCATCAAAATCATCATGTGTAATGGAAAAAGGCAACCCATCAGTATAATCCTTAATAAGTGCAAACTTCTCCAATATAGTGTAGTTCGGAGAATTCAAAAAGATAATAGGACTATCATGTGTGGGTGCAATAGCAACTATCTCATGTTTAACATAAGGAACTATAGCAAGTTCATCTCCATAAGAATAATTCATATTGGCATCTTGGCCACAAGCATAGCAAGCATCATCAAAAAGGGATATTTCAAAAGAATCAACGGGATCATAGCAATCATCCTTTGGTAAGCATGAAGGGAAATTAAATAATGTATGAGTTGAAGAGTTACTCTCATTAGAAGGTGGGCATGGGTAGCTAATCCTCTCTTCCTCCTTTTATTCTTCGCTCTCCTCGTCATCTTTTTCATCCAATGAGTTCACAATGTCATTAATTTCTTCTTCCATAGACTTCTGCAAAATATTAGTCCCTTCTTGGACAGCGGAGGAGTCCTCAGTATATAGTTTAACATAGGCATTAGAAGCATAATTATCATAAAAATATTTAAATATGGCAAAATTTTCAGATTTGTAAAGAGTAGCATCATACTTTTCAATCAAAGAAGCAATTTCGTAAGCACCCTTAAAAGCAACAAATTCTTCAATTTGTTGAACATCATAGTAACTATAAACACCCTTAGTATACGAAGATACAATTCCATTATCACTAAACTCACATTGGTAGGGAAGGTGTTTCTTAGGGTCTTCAGAACAACAAGTAAAATCATATATTTAACATAAATTCCAAGAATAGCATTGCAAATGATGAATTTGATCCAGTAAAAGTTTCATTTTTTTAGATATGCGGTGTCGCACATAACAAGCATGCTCATCTAAAGATTTTCCCTCAACTAAGCTAGTTGGGGTTTCAGCCCGAGCACATAGGGATCAAAGATGATCCAAGTAATAAGCTTCAGTAATATGATAGATTTTGAGTGGTTCTTCAACCATTGGTTCAGTAGGTACCACTATTTTTTTGGTATTTTGCATTTCCTACCCATAACTAAAGATAGAAAACAACATAGAACAGCAAATAAAATCTACTTAGTGATAAAGCAAACAAGCACACATGAGAATATTCACCCGACGCTATTGCTCCCCGGAAACGGCACCAGAAAAAGGTCTTAATAACCCACAAGTGTAGGTGATCAGTTGTAGCCTCTTTCAATAAGTAAGAGTGTCGAACCCAACGAGGATCTAAAGGCAGAACAAATATTCCCTCAAGTTCTATCGACCACCGATACAACTCTACGCACGCTTGACGTTTACTTTACCTAGAACAAGTATGAAACTAGAAGTACTTTGTAGCTTTTGTGGGATAGGTTTGCAAGAATATAAACAACACGTAAATAAAACTAGGGGTTGTTAAGATAAAGAAACAATAAAGTTAATGATCGCGAGTTTGGAAAAGTGGTGGTAGGAGTTGCGAAATTGCCCCTAAGCAATTGACAACGTTACTAGACCGATAGCAAGTTCTATGTGGGAAAGGCCACTGCTAGCATGTCATCCCTTACTTGCAATTCTACACACTTATGATTGGAACTATTAGCAAGCATCCGCAACTACTAACGTTCATTAAGGTAAAACCCAACCATAGCATTAAGATATATTTGTCCCCCTTCAATCCCGTATGCATCAATTTCTACGCTAGGTTGAAGCTTCTGTCACTCTTGCCCTCCAATACGTAGTCCTATCAACATACAACTAACCCTATGGTGTGATCCACGTGCGCGCTCATATGATAGGCACCAAAGGGCAGCAACATAACTGTCACACCCTGATTTTCATGTCACATTGCTTAAGCTAATTTCCATGTTAAAAATGTGGATTTGCAAAAACTTTTGAGTGTTTTTGACTTTGCTTGATTTGACTTTTGTCTGCTATTTGCTAGTGCTCTAAAAATCAAATAAATCCTCCAACTCTTATACTTCATCTCCTTGACCCAAAACCTTTTCCCAATGATCATGCCATGTGTATAGACCAGTATAGAATTTTCTTATAAAAATATTTTGGCCAAATGGTATTTTCTAAAATTAGTTTTCCAAAAACCCCTGAATTGAGGTTTGCACTGCAAGTACCTTATTTAGGGTGTGAAAAATCTTTCAAAAAGTTTATTTGAATCCTATTAAGTATAGGACTCCCAGAAACCACAAAAGTATAATTTTAAAAGTTACTTTTATATTTTATTTAAAAGCTTTTTCTTCAGGCCAGAAATGGTCTTTAATAGGGAAAAATTATTTAATCATTTCAAAAATAATTGCCAAAATTCAGGGAGACTCATAGGACATATATTGTCCATATATAAGAGTTTAAGCACATGGTCATGTTCAAAATATTGGACTAATCCTTCCAAAACCCTTTCTGGATATTTCAAGCTTTTGAAATATTTACAAAGGAAATATTCTCCAAAAATTCCAGGGAAATTCTATCATGCCATATATGACATATTTGATGATCTTGCAAAGCCTCATGCCTTGAAGATCAAGAAAACATCCTCTAATCCCCTCAAAACCATTCTGTCCATATTTGAAGTTTGAGCAACTCTACATTGCCAAACTTATTCAAATGCTCTCAAATTTGGTGCACATGCTAGAATGGCCTAATAAGGCATCTAGACCAAATGGCACAAGATTTGGAATAGAGAAACTTGATCAGATCACCCCAAAACCCTTCCTGTTCAAATACAAATTTGAACAACTTTACATTGCCAACTTTTTATCTGGAGCCTCAAACTTTGTGGGCATGATCATAACCCCAAATGATGATGCTACACCAAGTGGTGCATCAAGGGGAGATGAATAGCTCAACTCAAACATGGTGAAACCATTTCTGTTGATTTCTAGGGTTCACCAAAGTTACATTGGCCACTTTGCCCAAATGAGCTCAAATTTGGTGTAGGGGCCTAATTATATGTGACATTTGATCCTGTTAAGTCCCATGCCAATTGGAAGTCATTTGCCTCCCCAAAACCTGATCAAACACCTTCTGTCCACTTACCAAAACCAGTGTTTGAACCTCTTTTACTTTTTCCCTTTACTTCAAATTTCTACCACAGCTTCTCCTGATCATCCTCTACCCCCCAGTAACTCTCTATGGCCTCAGCTCAATTATTGGAGGAGGGTAAAACCCCAATTCACTCTTCTAGACAGCAGATTTCACCCTCTTCCTCACCTCCCTCCTCATCCCAGTGGTTCCCTGGAGCATCCAAAGCCACAGGCCAATTCTTTACTACTTCCTCTACCCTCTGGACACCCTTGGACACGCCCTGGGCGCCAGGCCACGCCAATGGCAGCCAAAAGCCCGCTCTGGAGCGTGCTATAGTGCTCTGGAGCACTGCAGCCGCCCTCCAATCACCAGCCCCGACCACCTAGGGCCTCCCCCTCGTGTCCCCCGAGGCTGCCTCGGCGTCCGGGACACGCCGGGCGGTCGGCCCCCTCCTCTCTCCTCCTCCCTCACCCCTGCTCGCACGCGCACCGGCCGACCTTGAGCACCAGTGAGCAAGCTCACACGCGCGTAGACCCTAGCGCCTCCCCGCTCCTCCTCTGCTTTTCCCTTGGACTGGACCTCGTCCACGAGCGCCCTAGACATGCTCAGGAGAGCCTGGTTGGCCTTCAGCAACGGCCACGACCTCGCCGGCGCACAGCCCCGGGGTGAACCTCGGGCTAGCCTATAAAAGGCCTCCTTGAGCCCCTCTCCGTACTCCATCCACTCCCTCACCCTCCAGAAGGCCTCCTTGAGCAAAGCACGCTACTTCCCGAGCCCTCCTCCTCCTCCTCGGTCGCCATTGCCGCCTCGGGGCCCCGCTCGAATTCGGGCACCCCGGCCTCTCCCTCAACACCTAGCCACCACCGGAGCCCCTCACGCACCCCCTTGAGCCTCCCCGTGCTCCGCCAATCCTCCCCAAGCCGCCGTGCGCTCGAAGCCCAAAGTGACCGGAGCCCTCCTCCGCCACGGTTGGACCCCTGCTCGATCTGGTCCTTCCCGGCAGGCGTGTCGCCCACGACCGGATGCGCCTCTCCGCGCTGGTCGTTCCGGTGGCCAGAGCGTCGCCGGAGACGGCCTGAGTCAACGGGGCCACGCCGGCGAGCGCTCGGCCGCGCCTCCTCTGCCTCGCCTTTGTCCGCGCGGGAGGAAGAAGAACCTGCCACGGGGGCCCGCAGGTCAGCGACCCCGGAGGCAGGCCCCATCGGTTTAAGTGGAGATGGCTACGGCATAGCCCGTCTCCCCCGCGTGAAAACGCATTTCCAGGAGGCCGCCTTCGATGTGGCCAGGTTCCCTGCGCGCTGCTGTGCAGTTGGGCCGGCCCAGAGCGCTGCGGCGCTATACTGCGCCCGAAACGCAGTATAGGTATAAAACCCCCTTCCCTTTTTCCTTTTCTTTATTCTGTCAACTTGAAAAATGCCTAGATAATTCATTTGAACTCCAAATGGCATGATTCAAATTTCTGGTGGTCTCTAAATTCATGCTCTATCACATGGTGCAACATGCACATTATTCCAGAAACTTTCCCCACACAAATATTTATCAAATGCCATTATTTCATTTTCTGTGATGAACTTTATAAAATCACAGAGGGCTCAAATTTGATCCAAATACAGTGATTCAAATTCCTAGATGCTTGTCATGTCCAAACTTAGTTTTGGAACATTTTTAATAATAGTTTCTGTACCCCACCAAATATTGAGCCAATTCTTCATATTTATCAGCTTTGCAAAATCCTAGGAAATTCATTTGAGTTCCAAATCCAGTGAAACCAACTCCTAGATGCTTCAAAAATCATGACTTGTTGATGGGTGTTTTTGCTCATCATTCAAGAAAATATTTCTGTATACTTCTTCCAAATCCATAAACCCTTTGGTTCCATCACATTGAAATGTTCCAATCTACCTATTGATCCAACACCTATGAAACCACCTTGGTTATTTTTCATATGACCAGAGGTATCCTAGAAAAGTTCAACTCCTATTTTTAGAGCACTTTTATTTTTGCTTTGATTGTGTTGCTTATTATGATTGTTTCCATCGTTAGTTGACGAAATAAACGGAGTATTCGGAGATGGACCAGAAGGTTTGAAGACTCGGAGGAATAAGGCAAGCAGCCCTTTGACCATGTCCGAGAAACCCTTTTCATGCATGTCTCATAGCACCTTATTATCGATGCATCGGAATCATGTTGAGGTGGAGACCACTTTGGTTGCTACCTTTGTTACTTTACTGTTGAAACGTGCATCAAACATGACCCTACCTTCCTATGAGGGTTATGTGGATGGGAGTAGTTAGGTTGCTTTAATAGTGGCTACGCAAATGGGACGGGTATATGCATGGTGACGGAGGCAGGATGCTTTCAAAAGACTTTTTGAAAACCCCGTCGGGTGCCATTTATGCCCGAGGGAGATGGTGAGATGGGTAACCACTTGATGACGAAGTGGTGTACCGAGGCAAGTGTGTGTGTTGTTTTGAAAACGGATTGGTTTAAGTTGCGACCGTTATTCCAACCTTACATGCGCAACCACTCTACCCTTATATGGGAAAGGGCATTATTGATTACCTAGGTCGATACTAGCATGGTGCCCGCATTACTAGTGACGGGAGTGACATGAGGTCACTCTTGGGACGGGGTCGCGCTTGGATAGGCGGCCATGACTGTCTTTACAGGGCACCGGACACACCGTTGGTACCCCGTGCATGTGATATGTGATGAATATGGAGCGAGTCTCCACAATTATTAAGATGTGAAATGTGGGCACGGGGGTTACTACCAATCGAGTGGACTCCATATTAGTGTCGTCTAGGGAAAGATAGTGATCGGGTGCTTACCCCGGGTACCTGAGGTACCGCGGGTCGTGGATGACACGGAAGTTCCCCGGATCTTGTGGGTAAAGTGTGCAACCTCTGCAGAGTGTAAAACTATTCGAATAGCCGTGTCCAGGGTCATGGACAGTTGGGTAACCGCTCTTGGGCTACGTCCAATGTTTGCGAAACCTGGTGTGCGTGTGTGAGGAAACAACATGGTTCAGTGATATTGATGATGTGATACCTGAGGAAGTTACAATGAGCTCGAACATGAGTTGATTACAACTCTTTCTCGATATGATGTCTGTGACCTCCTGATACTTGTTACAGACACATGCATATCCATGTTATACGTTGATCATACATGCATATGAAAAACGAGCTTTCCACAAAACTGCCAACTTAGCAGTAGAGCCTTGCATAATTATTCTGTCATCACACTTGGGTTGCTTGCGAGTACATTCAAAGTACTCATTGGCTTGCCACTGGTTATTTTATTGGCCAGGCATGAGAGAACAGGTTATGATGAAGATTTCTTGGTGACGAGCATGCGAGCTAGGACGCTTCCCAGTCAGAATGCCTGTAGGGTTAAGGCAGATGGCATGGGTCCATGTTGTCATTGAAGATTTCCGCTGCGATGATATATTCAAGACTTGACCATTATGGTCCTATTTGTGTAACACGGTATGTAAGGATGTAAGACTCTTGTTATTCAGCTTCTGTGTGTTCAGTGAGCATTGATCTCTGGGATCACTGTACACGTGCATTCGGTGATCACGACTTATGAGTCGGGGTCCCCACAATAACCACAAGCAAATTAAATCAATCATAGCAATTCACCAATCACCGATAGGACAAGGATAATCTACTCAGACATCATAGGATGGCAACACATCATTGGATAATAATATGAATCATAAAGCACCATGTTCAAGTAGAGGGTACATCGGGTTGCAGGAGAGTGGACAGCTGTAGATAGATGGGGGAAGGTGATGGAGATGTTGGTGAAGATGACGGAGGTGTTGGTGTAGATCACCGTCACACGATGATGACCCCGGCGGCACTCCAGTGCCACCGGAAGTGAGGGGGAAAGAGCCCCCCTTCTTCTTCTTCTTTCTTGACCTTCTCCCTAGCTGAGAGAAAGGTTTCTCCCTAGATTGGATCGGTCTCTCTGTCTCTCTCTGTTTCTGCGTTCCCAGATTCTGGCCCTTCACCGTTTCTTATATTCCCGGAGATCCGTAACTCCGATTGGGCTGATTTTTTGACACGATTTTTATCCGGATATTAGCTTTCTTGCGGCGAAAGAAGGGAGTCATCCGCCTCGTGGCCCACTCGGGCATCGTCTCATGTTGGTTCCGCTTCCCAAAACTCACATATATTCCAAAAAAATCTCCGTCAGTTTTTATTCCATTTGAACTCCGTTTGATATGCATATTCTGCGAGACAAAAAACATGCAACAAACAAGAACTGGAACTGGGCACTGGATCAATATGTTAGTCCCAAAAATAGTATAAAAAGTTGCCAAAAGTATATGAAAGTTGTACAATATTGGCATGGAACAACAAAAAATTATAGATACGACAGAGACGTATCAGTCCACACAAATCTTGTGGGCCTTCACCTGGGCCGGCCCATTATGGCCCGCAAAAATCTTGTGGGCCTTTACCTGGGCCAGCCCATTATGGCCCGCAAAATCTTGTGGGCCTTTAGCTGGGCCAGCCCATTATGGTCCGCAAAATCTTGTGGGCCTTTAGCTAGGCCGGCCCATTATGGTCCGCAAAATCTTGTGGGCCTTTAGTTGGGCCGGTCCATTTAAACTTTATGGGCCACTTTTTGGCCGGTCCACGTGTCAACATATCATAGGCGCATCTCGCCCATTGGATGAGTGACACCTGTGCCAACGCAGAGCTGACACGTGTTTCCGTCAGCCAATCAGAATTTTACACGTGGAAAATCCCATTGGTCCGGGCTGTTAACGGGTTATCGGATCCAAAACCGGACCCGATAGCTTAACGGCGTTCCGTTACGGTGGATGCCATGTGTCGGTCACCCTTGACGAAAGCACTTCTGTGACGCGCTATTTATCGTCATGGAAGTGGAGACTTCCGTGATGATAATTTTGGTAATGTCATGGAACACTTCTACGATAGCACAGATATGACTATCTTGATTCTGTCATAAAATTGTCATGGATGTACATGCATGACAGAAAACGTGACCTACTGTGAAAAACACGTACCATCACGGAAGTGTATTTTTTTTGTAGTGCACCTCTCCGATTTTTACAACCGGGTAATCCGGATATGTACCTCGGACTGGGTGAAGCCGAAAGCTAGCACTCTTAAGGGAATAATTGGTCGGCGGACACACGACATATCGCATTCTAAAGCGTATCTTAACTATCAGAGGATATGGCTTCCTACTATCCTTCTCATAGGATCGAAAAGCCTAGGCCCGCATCATTATGCACGCCGACCCAAGGAAAGGAACCCCTAACGGAACTATTCTCTCTAGAAGATGTTTCTTACGTTATATAGTAACTAGATGACACCTCGCACGTTGTTGCGGGATTTTGCATATGAAATTTGATGCACATAGACTTGTACAAAATGGTTAAAAAATATATATATATATTTATTACATCAGGACGAATGACCGTTTCCATCAATTGTACTTTCCCCTTCGGCGTACAATTTATATCATTCATGATCAAACGTCTACTCAGCAAAACAGCCCTTGTAATTTCAGTTGGAATGATTGTGGCACAAACACTATTGTTTCCCTATCTTGGATCTCAAAGAAAACAATGAAGAAGAATGCTGAGCTTGTGCACTAACTTGAAATAAATAGTACAGTTGTATAAATTTTGTTCGTCCAATAGTCTCATGGCAGCATTACAAACTGACAATTAGTATCCTAATGTCGTACACGGTAGAAAGAAGTAAACTCAAAAAAATCGTATATATTACAGAAATCAGATAAATTAAAGGCAGACAATCCAAGCTTGTTTTTAAAGGGAACAAAAGTAGTCAACTTTACCACTCTTTTCCATATCTCGCTCCTTTAGAATAACTGTTGATCTCTCACTGGATCCTCCATCGACTACTTTCAGTAATCATATTGGAACATCAGATGCTGATTAGACTTAGACATGCAAGAACTATCCTTATTTTCCAATAGGAGCATAATCAAAAGTCATTGAGCAAAGATGCTAATACTATTTGGATCTGTAGGTGCAGCTAACATTTTGAAGGCTGAACATGTAAACATCTCTCCCCTCTGAAAAGAACATATAAGTTTTCCCATACTAACTCAAACTAAGACATATTTCATAAAATCCTAGAGAATAGGAAAAATGCTTAACAAAGTATCTAACCTAAACTCTCTGATCACAAAAGCTAGTCAGAGGCCTTCAAAGTTCAGAATAGTGCACCTCTTGAAGCTAATAAAAAATTAAGTAGACTTAGCATTTCAAAAACCAGGTATGTAAAATCCTTGCATCACTATCTCACGATTAAACATCTAAATCTTTAACCATCAACAGTGGAATGCAGAATGGAAAATAGAGTTGCATCTTCAGGATATACATGATTAGTTAATATCCAAAGTACATGTGTCACGTCCAGAAAAATAATTCTAAAGCACATGGTCACAATGTTTGTCTGCTAAAGCATACATACACATTGGAAAGAGTTTATACTTGATACATCCAATGCATACATGGCACTTATGGTTTAGTACGTTATCTGCAATCACATGTAGTACATGTGTTTTTTCCTTGCAAATTGTTTCCTACAAAATTTGCGGTACAACACATAGGGTCGAGCAAAATCACAGGTATAGATTTTGCAAACGTACATGCTGCAAAAGAGTCCGAGCTGGTGCGTAGGTTAGAACACTTACACAACATCACAAAATAGCTGCACATTCCATTGAATCAGCAGCTATCATGATACCAATGTGTGCTTCTGCTTACACAACTTCCACGCAATCACCAAAACTACAAAATTTCCTACAACTGCAATGCAATAAAAAGATAACTCAAAGCACACATCACACCATTCGACATTCTAGAAAATTGATTTCTAGGGGAGGAAGGATGCATGGATATTGACATCAAGTTTCTTACAGACCGTAAACCTGGATAGAGAAAATAAAATCGATTTATACATCTGGAAAGCACCTCATGGCTAATATATCCCTTGCTTAGTTTCAACCATAGAATTTTTAAATTTCAATTTCTTTGTAATTGTTATTATCTGTTTCTCTTCTGATGTCAATTGTGACGTTAAGTTCTGTGAACTGGAAAAGCTCCAGAGAACAAAATTCCTATGATATATAAATAAAACGTGCAAATGCTCATGAAGTCAAAAATATATTAAGAGAGGTGAGCTTCCGTACAAATTCGAGTAGCAAGATACATGTGAATCAATAAAGTCAATGCCGACAACATGAACCTATGAACAACATGAACCTATGAAGCAAAACGCTGAGCATCTTTCGATCCGGAGTGCAATCTGACAAATTAAAAAACATAAGTTAAGCATAAGATAATTAGGGGTAGCTGGAGAAAGGGAGCATCCAGCAAGAGACATTTGAAGTGATCAAGTAAATTCAACCAGCAAGAGACTTATGAAGTAAAACATCAAGCACTTTTTAATCCGAGGGGAAATCTAACAAAACATAATCTTTACAAAAGTGCTTGATGGGCCACCACAAGCTCCATCGCAGGAGGCCAGGAGCTCCCCTCGCTTCATCACCGGAGGCCAAGAGCTCCCCTCGCCGGCCGCCATGGCTGCCTGCCGCCATGCTCGAATCCACCCCGCCATGGCTGCAACCGTCACCTAGAAAAGCTTCAACAGCTGTTGAAAAAAGCTTCAACCATAGACACAGAAGCTTCAATCGCACTACACAACAAGGGGAAGTTGCAACCGTAGTTGGATTTTGCTACTACCAGCGAAGCTTTTTGCTACATCCATCAGGTGGAGCTGCGACCTCACGACGACGACAACGACGATTTTGCTGCAACCGTAGTAGGATTTTGCTACTATCGTTGGAGCTTTTTGCTACTTTTCTCTGGTTTGCAGTGTCTGATTAGGAGCTTTTTTCCCAACGGTTGAAGCTGTTTTCATACACGGTTGAAGCTTTTTTCGTCCACGGTCGAAGCTTTTTCTGCAGCAAAATGCTACAACCATTGACATAAAATGCTACAACCATTGACATAACAGTCGGAATGCTACAACCATTGACATAAAATGCTACAACCGTTTATAAAAAAAGTTTCATTGCAGCACATCGGGTGGGTGTGGTGCGACCGGCCGAAATTTCGGCCGGCGCCCCGGCGCCTAGCGTTGCCCTTAGTAGATTGAGTCGTCGGTTACAGAAGACGGAAGGGGAATCGAATGGACAACGATCTGTTTGCGGTGGAACCGGATGTGGAGATCGATGGTTTTGGCTGACCCAGAGAAAGAGGCGTTCGAGGTCAGCCTGTGGTGGGAGATGGGTCCACTGCTAGTAACCGAAAGCTGATGTGTATGCTCTGTACTGTGGTGGATCCCACATGTAAGCTATAGGAAATTGCTGATGTGGATGAATTGCTGATGTGGACAGGCTACATGTCAAGAGAAATATGATAGTGGGGATGAACTATTTAGGTATTATAGATATAACATAACTCGCCGAACTCAGTTCGTCTGTTCAAGCAATTATGACCGGATTGCCTGGTTTCCGAACATATCATGTGCTTTACCACAGATATAGTATTCAGAAGCACTCAAACCTTTGGGTCTATGGAGGTCGAAGCAAATGGTCGGCCATGACAAACCTTATATAAATTGGGAGATAAGTTTGATGGTAAAAGTACATTAATACATAGAATCGAACGACTACTCATTTTCTATTCCCTCTATCAGGCTGTCTAGCTTACAGTCCTGTTGGGAAAGCTTGGCAGTTATCTCTACTTGGTTATAACCCAGATGCAGAGGAATTTCCTGTCCATCGGATCCTCAAGGTCCCACGCGGGCCATGTGGTTTGGATCAAGACGAGTGTAGCGCGTCTTCATCATAGCCCATGCTTCTCGAGCACCCATGCAACATGCCGATGCTTTCCATAGTTCGAAGCGGCACCGAGCCCCTTTGAACAGGTCCGCCAAATCCTCCATAGTTTCCGGAGGAGAGTCGCCAGGCCATAGAGCTCTGGCCATACTCTTCATGGCCTTCTGAGCCCGTTCATGGACCCTAGAAAGTTCTTGCAGCACATCACCCTCAAAACCGGACACTCCGCCTTCAGGCTGACCAGTCAATAAACCTGCAGGAAGAGTTTTCATAAGAAACTTTCAAACTAAGAGACTATAAGGAGAGCTAGGTATAAGAGACATACTTAACATGCCGCTTTTTAGCCTCCAGTTCTCTTCCAATGTGCTTGAGAGTTGGGCCTTTACGCCCTTTAGCTCCTGTTCGAGCCTAATATTTACATCCTACGCTTGGTTCCTTTTTTCCATAGCTTGTGTTAGTGCACGGTCGCCAGCAACTTTTTCCTCTTCGGCAAATTTCTTGTCCGCTAGGGCAGCTCTTAGCTCCCTCTCCAGTTAGTTGGTCAATCATGTTATTGTATTACACATTAGTATATATATCACAGTAATCAGCAGAACTGTCATAGCTTCCGGACACAATTATTCTTACCAACAACATCCTTTCCAGATCCCTTCAAATTTTTCAATTCGGTGAGCTGAGTCCGGCACTCTTCGAGTTCCTTGGATAAAGAGTTATTCTTTTCTCGAATGACCTATAAAAATACAACGATCCTCAAATCAGTTGTACCGACTACTTTAAGTCTCGGAGGCTACTGGCATGGGAACACTCAAACTAAAAACTTACTCTCATATCTTTTGAACGCTGATGAGTGGCTTCGGTGAGTCCGTCTTGAGCGGCTCGGATATAGGCATCTGCAGAATTGAGGGCGTTAAATGCCTCCTCAGAAAAGGCAGGGTCACGCATGGCCGCTTCCACCGCCGATGAATCATCGCGACCTCCACTTCGGAATTGGTAGCTGATACTTCATCCAAATCCTCCTGGAGAGGACAATCCGGCACCGAATTAGCATTCACCCTTCACGGGCCTGATGCCGGATTGACTGAAGCTGGGCTTGCGTCGCCTCCGGAGACAGTCCGACTTGTATTCCTCCTAAAAGGAAGAAACAATGCGGAAAAGTTATAATAACAATTTCACCACCCAACACATGATAAAACAAGCATACCTCTTTGAAGGTCCGCTGGTGTTCATGGTCCTTTTCCGCTTCAAGGCCTCGCCCGACACGGGCGCCGCCCTCTGGGTTGGCGGTCTACTCGCAGTTCGGCGTGAGGAGCGTCGTCCCTGTTTAAGTATGATAGAGTACAGTGGGTAATTGCGCACTGGGAATCTTCTCGTTGGTGAGATATGCCCTAAATTACTTGCACGGGAAGAAGGAATGAGGCGTGGGTAATCGGCTACTATAGCCACCAAGGTGCCCCCGCGGCAGGCCTGATAGAAGACTCCCTCTTCTAACTCTATGCCTATATCCGGACCTTCTTCATATCCTGGGCTTGCTTTTTGGAATGGGTCCTCTGGCTGCGGGGCGGGATTGTTAATCTCCTTGACTACCTTCCTCCACTCCTATTGGGAGAAACCGAATACAGTTCGGTCAATACATCATAATGAAGAAAAATTGAGCGGTCAAAGAGAGGGACTTGCCCAGTCGGGAAGGTTGTACATGGAAAAGCCCTCCCGGCATGTTAAACGGATGAAGTCCTACTTCTCTCCTTTATAGAGGACTTCCAAGACAGCGTCTAGAATGGCAGGGTCATCTAGATCTAAGGGTAGGCGGCGCGAAGCATCATTCTGACCATTGTAATGCCACATCGGAAGCCCTCTGGCTTGGAGCAGCTACACACTTCACTTCAGTGATATGGCCATCACTTCGATTATAAGTTAATCCCGAACTAGCAAGCAATTTGATCTTGCCGGCCAGTAGGCTAACCTCCGCTCTCTCTTCTTCCGAGGGACCGCGGTGATGCCAGTTGAAAAGCTTCTTTGGCGGAGCACTGTAATACTTGGGGAGTCCACGCTGAATTGGATCCGGCAAAGCGACATCTTCAATGTAAAACCACCCCGAGGGCCACTCTTCGGATGCCTTCTTCGGAGTACCGGGCATATAGCTTGTCCCGGCTATGCGCCATACTTCGGCGCTCCCAACTTCAAATATGAATCCTGCTTCCGATCGAGGGACAAGACAGAAATACCTCCTCCACAGCTCAAAGTGAGGCTCGCAGCCCAAGAACAGTTCACATAAGGTGACAAAACCCGCAATGTGCAGAATTGACCCTGGAGTAAGATTGTCTAGTTGGAGGCCGTAGAATTCCAGGAGTCCCCTAAGAAAGGGATGGATAGGGAACCCCACGCCTCTTAAAAAGTAGGGGACTAAACATACCCGCTCTCCATCGAAGGGGTTGGGAAAGCTCTCTACCAGGGCCTGGTCGTCGACAGGCGTTACTCCGGCCCAGACGGGGACTAGATCCTCTGGGGGAGATACCCCTGTGCTTGAAGTGTCCGTAGATGCGCATGGGACACATAGCAGCTTTTCCAATCTCTTGCTCGAGGGCCATGAGGGCGCGAGGAGGAGCTCGGGGCATTGGCCATGTTTGAAGATTTTTTGCAGGCACTAGGGTTTCTTCCGCGTGGAATGAGATGGGGAGACGATTGGATCTATTCTCTTATATAGGCGCCTTCTCTAAACAGTCAAGGGGGTATTTGTAAAAAATGCCCAGGCGGTTCGCATTCATTGGACGCGTGGAAGCCAAGGCTACGACGGTGAGGACTCGGCGTATTATAATATTTAAAGAAGTCGAACTATCATCCTGGAGGACTCACCTTGCAAGACCGAAGACATGAAGCCAGATACAATCTTGTCCTTGAAGGAAAGTCCGGGGGCTACTGAGGGAGTCCTGTATTCAGGGGTCCTTAGTCATCCGGGTCATTGAAGCTAGGCCGCATTCATGGGCTGCGTGAAGAAGAAGCAGAAGGCCCTCCCCCGTATTTGGTCAGGATTCCTATGTACGTAGAAAGGCAGGTGTAGAGTCTAGATGTATTAATTGCTTCCTCCCCAAGTCACCCTTGTAACCCCAGGTCCCCTCAGGCGTGTATATAAGCCGAGGGGTTTAGTCTGTAAAGAGGATCAACATCATCACAATATCCTCATAGGCTAGACTTAGGGTTTAGCCATTACGATCTCGAGGTAGATCAACTCTTGTATTCATATTCATCCATACTAATATAGCAGGAAGTAGGGTATTACCTCGATCGAGAGGGCCTGAACCAGGGTAAACAACGTGTCCGCAGCCTCCCGTTACAATCGATCCTCTAAGCGTATAGCTTGGCCCCCCTACCCGAGATCTGCCGGTTTTGACACCGACACCTATCTCGTGGAAAGCCCGGAGACCCCCCTTACTTGTTCCCGACTCCAACACCTCCTATATATACAGAAACCTCCAGAAAATAACCTAGATCGGGAGTTCCGCTGCCGCAACCCTCTGTTGCCACCAAAAACCAATCTAGACCCTGTTCCGGCACCCTGCCGGAGGGGGAATCCCTCTCCGGTATCCATCTTCATCATCCCGGCGCTCTCCATGATGGGGAGGGAGTAGTTTACCCTCGGGGCTGAGGGTATGTACTAGTAGCTATGTGTTTGATCTCTCTCTCTCTCTCGTGTTCTTGAGATGGCACGATCTTGATGTATCGCGAGCTTTGCTACTATAGTTGGATCTTATGATGTTTCTTCCCCTCTACTTTCTTGTGATGAATTGGGTTTTCCCTTTGAAGTTATCTTATCGGATTGAGTCTTTAAGGATTTGAGAACACTTGATGTATGTCTTGCATGTGCTTATCTGTGGTGACAATGGGATATCACGTGATCCACTTGATGTATGTTTTGGCGATCAACTTGCGGGTTTCCTGACCTTGGGAATCTATCCATCGGGGTTGGCACATGTTTTCGTCTTGACTCTCCGGTAGAAACTTTGGGGCACTCTTTGAAGTTCTTTTTGTAGGTTGAATAGATGAATCTGAGATTGTGTGATGCATATCGTATAATAATGCCCACGGATACTTGAGGTGACAATGGAGTATCTAGGTGACATTAGGGTTTTGGTTGATTTGTGTCTTAAGGTGTTATTCTAGTATGAACTCTAGGATAGATCGAACGGAAAGAATAGCTTTGTGTTATTTTACTATGGACTCTTGAATAGATCGATCAGAAAGAATAACTTTGAGGTGGTTTCGTACCCTACAATAATCTCTTCGTTTGTTCTCCACTATTAGTGACTTTGGAGTGACTCTTTGTTGCATGTTGAGGGATAGTTATATGATCCAATTATGTTATTATTGTTGAGAGAACTTGCACTAGTGAAAGTATGAACCCTAGGCCTTGTTTCGTAGCATTGCAATACCGTTTACGCTCACTTTTATCATTAGTTACCTTGCTGTTTTTATATTTTCAGATAACAAAAACCTATCTCTACCATCCATATTGCACTTGTATCACCATCTCTTCGCCGAACTAGTGCACCTATATAATTTACCATTGTATTGGTGTCGGTGTACTAAGGTAGGGGTACCTCAGTACCCCAACTTGTGCACGGGCAGTTGCAGCTTCCCGCGGCAGGGCTTATCGCGTGCTCGCCGGAGACCTTCCTGCTCCCTATCAAACCATTCAAAAACGAAGTATACAAGACAGAAGATCGAGACCCCGGCAAGAGGAGCTTGCCGGGAAGGCCGTACCAGGCTCAAGATTACATCGTTCACACAAGGCCCTGGCAAGAGGAGCTTGCCAGGGAGACTAGAAGATTTCATCATAGAAGACCCGACGAGGGCCCGGGGAGCGACAAGCTTCAGAGCCCGACGAGCTCCCGGGCCCGGCAAGATCAAGGCCCCGGCAAGGTGCTTGCCGGGAAGGCCGCGCTATGTGCCCGCGCTCCAGCTCATCGGCCCACGCGTCGCCCCGGGGCCTATCCAGGGACGCATGGCGGATGGCTGTGCAGCCTGGGGGACACGGTGGCACTCCGCGGTGGTGGATCCATCGCCGTGGCAGACGGAGACGCAAGGGCGGGAGCTTTTGGGGTCGACGGCGACGGGCATTAAATGCCCTTGTCCCCCACTGTCAAGTTAGGTGAAGACCACTGTTCTGCACTGTAGCTCCACTGTTCCCGCACTGTTACAACTGCCACCTCTTTTACATTTTTACCCCTTCCTCCTACGTTGACACCTGTCGGTGACCCCTTGCACTATAAAAGGAGGCCCATGCACGACGTGGAGGGGGTTCGGAACCTAGATCACTCATACGCTCGGTGTAGCTGCTTCTTCAAGCTCCCGAGCTCTCCAACTCAATACACAACCAAGCAGGAGTAGGGTTTTACGCGTCTTCCGCGGCCCGAACCTGGGTAAAACTGCCCGCGTGCTCGCTACGATCTGCTCTTCGTGCTCCCTCCGCCCTCGTACCGCACAGACAAAGGGGCTCCGGTCCCATAGGTGTTCGTGGCGGACAGTTTCCCCCGACATCTTTGGCGCGCCAGGTAGGGGGCGTCGAGGTTGTGCGAACCTGATCCGGCATTCGCGCGGGCGCATTCTTCATCAACCTCTCCGAATTCGTCAACTTCACCAGCAACAACTCCATGGTCCCGAAGAAGAAGGCTTCGGAGGTCGGAGGCCCGTCTGCGTCTCACCCGCCGCCACCGGAGCCAACGGTGGGTGGGGGAGACGCCGTCGGAAGGGTGGTCGCTGGCGAGGACACTCACGGCGCCACCAGATCCAAGAACAGGACGGATGACCGAACCTCGGTCTCCGTGGACGCGCCACGTCCATCCCAGCACACGACAACCCAGCAGCGCCATACCACAGGAGGTGGTATCCGCTTGATGGGGCAAGGCCAAACCGGAGGCTCGCGGGACGCCCCGGACCCCCGTCCGGGCACAAGCAAAGCGAAAGCGCCGGCGCGGGACCCCGCTCCTTCTAACGCCGTTAGAAGTCCGAGCGTATCCCGCTCCTCGCACCGCTCGCCCGCGTTCCCCTCCACTCCAGCAGAAGCGCTCGCAAGGGCGCAACTGCTCCTCGACTTCCCTCCAGCGGCAGACAAGGCCGAAGACTGGAGGGCCACCATCCAGAGCCTGATCGCCTTCGCCAACAACGATTCTCCACAGCAGCCGTCGGCCTCGCGGCCGCGGCAAGCTGAGAAGACGAAGGCCGACGGCGACAAGACCGCCGGGGGTGCGACAAGCGTGCACTCCCCGCAGCGGAAGCAGAAGACGCCACCCCGCCGGAACAACGCTGACGATGGCTCCACAGCCTCGTCGGACCCGCGGGCTCGTCGGGACCAGCGCCAAGTCCTTGACGACCGGCGCCAAGAAGACGCTCGCACAAGAATCGAGCGCCGCCGAGAAGCTCGGCGACAATCAGACCAGAGGGCTGAGGATGCTGTCGATGCGCGCGCGCCCGGTGAACCAGGCGACTTGCCGTACGCGGCAGGTTGCCCTGCGTTCACTCGCGAGCTGCGGCGCGTCCAGTGGCCCAGCATGAAGAATTTCAAGCCCGACGTACCGGAGAAGTACGACGGCAAGACGCACCCCTCGGAGTTTCTCAGCGTCTACACCATCGCGGTGCAGGCTGCCGGGGGGCGCGACGAGAAGATCTTGGCTAATTACTTCCCGCTCGTGCTAAAGCCGAACGTCCGTTCGTGGCTTATGCACTTGCCGGAAGGTTCCATCTCTTCTTGGGCCGACCTTTGCCACCAGTTTGTTGGCGCCTTCACCGGCGGCCACAAACCCCACGGCCAGGAGAGCGATCTCCACATTCTGGCCCAGAAGGAAGGAGAGCCCCTGCGCAAGTATATCCAACGCTTCAGCCGAGTGCAGCACAACATCCCCGATGTCCACCCTGCCGCGGTTATCAGCGCGTTCCACCAGAACGTGCGTAACCGCCGCATGCGCGAGGAAATGGCGATGACCAAGATTCGGGATGTCAGCGAGCTCTACGCTCTTGCTGACAAGTGCTCACGCGCAGAAGAGGGGAGGAAACTCCCCGGGGAGGATGCTGGCGCAGGAGGAAGCGACAGCGACGACGCCGCCCCGGCAAAGAAGAGCCGGCGGCGGAATAACAGAAGGAAGGGCAAGAAAGAGGTGCTTGCCGTCGAGAAGTCCGGCAAGGAGGCCCCCGCCAAGCAAACGCAGGCTGGCGGCTCCGGCAAGGAGCCTGCCCCTGTAGCGGCGGCCGACAAGCAGGACGCCTCCGACAAGCAATACTGTAAGATCCACCGCACCAAGAGTCACGATCTCTCCAACTGCAAGCGCGTTGAGTATCTCGTCGAGCAGCAGAAAGCTGAGTACGAGAGGCGCGACAAGGAGAAGGCCCAAGGTGGCGGGGAAGAGACAAGCAAGAAGCGGCCGTTCAACGGCCGGGGAGGACGCCGCGGCAAGGCCAAGCAGCGACAAGGAGATCGACCTCCCCGGGGCCGCGACAAGGACGAAGACGACGACGAAGACATGGAGGACGAGGATAACAGCGAGCAGGAGTTCCAGAAGGCCACGGAGGTCCTGTGCGTCGACGGTGGCGCCTCTCTGCACACCTCCCACCGCCAGCTCAAACAGTGGGTGTGTGAGGTGAACGCAGCGGAGCCGCCCGTGGAGTCACGCAGGCTCCTCAAATGGTCCAGCACGCCCATCATTTTTGATCTTGAGGATCACCCTGACCGCACCACTGCGGTCGGGTGCTTGCCGATGCTGGTCTCACCCACCATCCGCAACCTCAAGGTCACCAAAATGTTGGTTGACGGCGGGGCCGGGCTGAACTTGATCTCCTCTGCTGTGATCAAGAAACTCCAGATTCCAGACGGCGAGCTCGAAGAAACCGGTTCATTCCAAGGAATCAACCCGGGAAGGAGCAAGCCCAAGGGAAAGATCACTCTGCCGGTGACCTTTGGCGGGGAGCTCAACTTCAGGACTGAGCGCATCACTTTTGACGTCGCCGATATTCCATTGCCCTACAATGGAATACTCGGCCGTCCTGCCCTCGCCAAGTTCATGGCAGCTTCCCATTATGCTTACAACGTACTGAAGATGCCGGGGCCGATAAGCGTCATCACTGTCCACGGCGACAAGAAGGATGCGCTTGTCTGCGCCGACAAGATTTACCGGGATGCGACAGCTGCGGCCGAGAAGGATACTCTTGCCGCTGAAGCTCCCGGGGGGAAGAAGACGAAGACCAAGTCCGGCAAGTGCTCTGGGACCCACTCCGGCAACCGCACCTCTTCGGAGTGCTGCGCCGCCGTCGAGGACGTTCCATCGAGCTCCACCGGCAAGAGTAAGAAAGGAATGGCCGCTCCTCCGGCAACCAAGAAAGTGTCCGCCAAGGAGGACGGCACTGGTGGTACCTTCACCATCAGTGCCACGCTTGACAGCAAATAGGAAAGCGCGCTCGTTGCCTTCCTGCGGGCGAATGTCGATGTGTTTGCCTGGCAGCCATCTGACATCCCCGGTGTTCCCAGGAAGGTAATTGAGCACAAGCTTGCTGTCTGTCCTCATGCGCGGCCCATCAAGCAGAAAGTGAGGAAGCAAGCCGTGGAGCGCCAAGAATTCATCAACGAAGAAATCAAGAAGCTAGAGGCAGCAGGCCTAGTTAGAGGTGTGATCCATCCGACGTGGTTGGCAAATCCAGTCGTCGTGCGCAAGGCCAACGGGAAGTGGAGACTGTGTATAGACTTCACCGATGTGAATAAAGCATGTCCCAAGGATCCCTTCCCTTTGCCGCGCATTGACCAGATTGTTGACTCCACTGCCGGATGTGAGCTACTCTGTTTTCTTGATGCATACTCAGGCTATCATCAGATTTTCATGGCCAAAGAGGATGAAGAGAAGACTGCATTTATCACTCCATGTGGCACTTATTGCTTCATACGCATGCCATTTGGACTGAAGAATGCAGGCTCAACCTTTGCAAGGGTAGTGTACACTGCTTTTGAGCCACAGATCCACAGAAATGTAGAGGCTTACATGGATGACATCGTGGTGAAGAGCAAGAGCAAGGAAACCTTGGTCCAAGATTTGGAAGAAACATTTCAGAACCTGCGCAAGATACAGCTCAAGTTGAACCCCGAGAAGTGCGTCTTTGGAGTCCCCTCCGGCAAGCTTCTCGGGTTCTTTGTGTCACAGAGGGGGATTGAAGCCAACCCCGACAAGATTAAAGCCATTGAGCAGATAGAGGCCCCGAAGCGCGTCAAGGATGTCAGAAGGCTTGAAGGATGTGTGGCTGCCCTCAGTAGGTTCATTTCAAAATCTGCAGAACGCGCCCTACCTTTCTTCAAAATCTTGAAGAAGGCAGGTCCCATGAAGTGGACTCCGGAAGCGGAGGCTGCGCTGCAGGATTTGAAACGGTACCTGTCCTCCACTCCAATACTTGTCGCACCTAGGCCATAGGAAAAGTTGTTGCTATACCTAGCGGCAACCAACCAAGTGGTTAGTGCTGCGTTAGTAGCGGAGATGGAGTCCGACGAGGAGTCAGCACCTCCGGCAAGCGAATCCAGCGACAAGCAGGGGGCTGCTCCGGCAAGCTCTGGCCCCGACAAGGATAACTCTGCGCAGGAACAGGATGAGGTGCGGAAGAAGATGGTGCAGCGCCCAGTGTATTTTGTAAGTTCCCTTCTCCAGGGGGCTAGGTCAAGGTACTCTGGTGTGCAAAAGTTGCTTTTCGGCCTCCTCATGGCCTCGAGAAAGCTGCGCCATTACTTCCAAGCACATGAGATAACAGTGGTCACTCGCTTTCCACTGAAGAGGATATTGCACAATCCGGAAGCAACAGGCAGGATCGTTGAGTGGGCACTGGAGCTGTCGAGCTTTGGACTCAAATTCGAAAGTACTTCAACCATACAGAGCCGAGCTTTGGCAGAATTCATAGCTGAATGGACCCCAACGCCCGATGAAGAAGTCCGAGAAACAAGTGCACCCGTACAAGAAGCGACAAGTGAATGGGTAATGTATTTTGATGGTGCCTTCTCGCTGCAAGGCGCCGGTGCTGGCGTGGTACTCATCGCGCCCACCGGAGAACACCTCAAATATGTTATCCAGATGCACTTTCCCAGGGAGCAAGCGACAAACAACACTGCTGAATATGAAGGCTTGCTCGCCGGCCTCAGGATCGCGGCCGAACTTGGGATCAGGAAGCTGATTGTACGAGGAGATTCTCAGTTGGTGGTCCGGCAAGTTAACAAGAGCTATCAGAGCCCTTTGATGGAAGCCTATGTAGATGAAGTGAGAAAGCTTGAAGAACACTTTGAAGGTCTGCAAATGGAGCACGTCCCGAGAGCTCAAAATGAAATAGCAGATGGCCTTTCAAAGTGCGCCGCGATGAAGTTACCTGTGGAACCGGGAACCTTCTTGCTCAAGCTGACTCAGCCATCCGTTACACCATCAATTGGGCAGTCCAAGAAGAGAAAGTTGGTCTCCGGCGACTACTTGCCGGCGGATCTTCCAGAAACCGCCGCCAAGGTCCCTAAGATCAACAACCAAAACGCTGAGTAACAGTTTGCTCCTGCAAGTCCTCGGGCCTGTACAGTTGAAGCAAGTGTTCCCGACAAGCCTCGCCCCGGCGAGCTTGCCGGGGGACCATCAGCTCCGGCAGAACCAGAGGTTCTTGCCGTAGAAGCTGAGGTTCCCGCAGCAGCCCTCGAGCCTTTAGTCCTTGCCGTTGAGCCTCGAGCTCCGGCATGGGCGCAGCAGATAGTCCGTTTCCTGCAAACTGGGGAACTTCCCGACGACCCTCAAGAGATAGAGAAGATAACCAGGCAGTCAAGTATGTACCAGTTCGTGGATAACGAACTGTACAGAAGAAGATTCAATGGTGTCAGGTTGAAGTGCATCCGTAGGGAAGATGGACAGAAGCTGTTGGCGGAAATACACGGAGGCATATGCGGCCACCACATTGGCGCAAGGACGCTTGCCGGGAAAGCTTTCCGGCAAGGGTTCTTTTGGCAAGAAGCCCTCCAGGATGCAACTGCACTAGTAACCAAGTGTGAAGCGTGCCAGTTCCATGCAAAGCAGATTCACCAGCCAGCTCAAGCTCTCCAAACAATCCCTTTGTCCTGGCCCTTCTCGGTCTGGGGGCTCGATATCCTCGACCCCTTCCCCCGAGCCGTCGGGGGCTTTGAGTACTTGTACGTTGCAATCGACAAGTTCACAAAGTGGCCGGAAGTGGAGCCAGTGAGAAAGGTGACAGCACAGTCAGCAGTCAGGTTCTTCAGGTCGATTGTTTGCCGTTTCGGGATCCCTAACAGGATCATCACCGATAACGGTACACAATTTACTAGTCGCACCTTCATGCAGTACGTCCAAGACCTTGGCGCCAAGGTCTGTTTCGCTTCTGTTGCTCACCCGAGGAGCAACGGTCAAGCGGAGAGGGCCAATGCTGAAGTGCTGCGCGGACTCAAGACGAGGACCTTTGACAGGCTGCGCAAGTGCGGAAGAAATTGGATAGAGGAGCTACCGGCGGCTCTTTGGTCAATCAGAACGACACCAAGTCGAGCCACCGGACAGACACCCTTTGCTCTAGTCTACGGAGCAGAGGCAGTTGTCCCCACGGAACTCGTATACGGATCTCCTCGAGTGCTCGCTTATGATGAGCTCGAGCAAGAGCAACTGCGACAAGATGATGCATTGCTCCTCGAGGAGGAACGTCTCCAGGCTGCTGTACGAGCTGCTCGATACCAGCAGGCTTTGCGCCGCTACCATAGCCGCAAGGTCAAGGCCAGGAGTCTCGAGGAAGGCGACCTTGTTCTTCGGCGTGTTCAGTCCGCCAAGAAATCCAACAAGTTGACGCCGAAGTGGGAAGGCCCTTATCGGGTGAGACAAGTCACAAGGCCCGGCGCTGTCCGCCTTGAGACCGAAGAAGGCTTACCGGTGAGCAACTCCTGGAACATAGAGCATCTTCGCAAGTTTCACCCCTAAGGCGCGGTTGCCGTGATCCGCTCCGGCAACCACCTTTTGTACAAGCTTTGCCGCTGTTGCATGTAACCCTTTGTACAAAGCCGGGCGCAGACCCCGTGCATCAGTAAAGTTTTTGTGTTTCTCTCACCGATTGCCTTTTGCATGCTTTTCCTTGCTATTTGCATGTTTTGTTTGGCATTTGGTGCAACACTCAAATATCCGGTAAGCATTAGCACGCCGAAAGGCCATATACTTGTTTCCCTCTCCCTTTTCTTTCCTCTTAAGCAGAAGGAACGTTCCTCGCCCACAAGTTTGCCGGGGGGGAAGGAGGTGGAGGAGGAACCAAGTGTTGTTCAAGAAAGAGAAGCCTTACCGGAAAGCAAGCAATATATGAAAGCTAAGTTGTTAGAATTTGACCAGTTCAAATTTTAAATTTTAGTTGTCTTCCTTGAACAATCACACTTTGTATGGAAAACCTGTGCGCGGAGGAACCTACCCGTAGCTTGCCGCACCCTTATCTTGTTTCCGAGTTCACTCAACGATTCAAGTGAGCTGCGACAAGTGTCGCGCCCTTGCTTCGTTTCCGAGTACGCTCAGCAAGCTAAGTGCGTTGCGACTAGCCGCGGCGAGGTTGCTTGCCGGTAAGACCTTGGCCAGCAGGCTGCTCAGAGTCCAGCACTCAGCGCTCGCGGCAAAGGTCCCTTGCCGGCAAGCTCCCCGGGAGCGTAGGGTGAAAAAACATACAAAGTCAAGGGTTGGAACAAGGAAGATAACATTGCACTGATTGATCAAAATGAGATAAATATCTTACAAAGGATAACTTGTCGCAATGGACTAATGAGTTCATAACATGATGTGCAGCGGTGAAAAGAAATAAAGATAATAGAGGCCTAATCTACGCGGTCGCCCTCCTTCCTGGAGATCTTGGCCACCTTGGCAATGATGTGGGCGACCTGCTCCTTCAGGGCCTCCGTGTTCGCATCGGCCGGCAGGCTGCGAAGAACGTTGGTGAGGTTGATTCCCGGATTGCGGTACACGATCTTCGTCAGCACGCGCTCCAGAGTTCCCGCGCAGAGCGGGCGCGACTCCTCGGCTAGCTGCGCGGGGATTTGGTTCCGGAGACCTGCAAGGGCCGGCGCGATCCCTCTGAAGAAGAGGCTGAGCTTGGCGCTGTGCGGGAGGTCCGGATCCGGGGAGTAGATGAGATGTTCAACTTTCAGCGCCAGCAGCTCCTGGTCAATGTTGGACGCAGAAGATACCAAGTCTTCGGTCCATACCTCAATGGTATGGCGGAAGAGCTCGGACGCTTTGTTGACGCTGTCCACCAAGGTCCGCTCCTTGCGGAGCTCCTCCTTCAGCTTGGTCTCCCGAGCCCGGGCAGCGTCGAGTGAATCCTTCAGTGTAGTGACCTTCAACTCCAAGTCCTTGATGGAGTCCTTGGCGGTCTTCAACTCGTCGCCCCTCTCAGAAAGACGCACCTGGAGTTCTGAGTTGGTGTGGGCGTCCTTCTCACTCTCCGTGATGAGCGCGGCAACCTTCTCCGCGCTCACCTTCAACGCCTTCTCCAGCTGCACGACCTTGGCGGCGAGCTCCTTCTTGGCGGTCTCCGCGGCAACCGCGGCGGCTTTCGCCTCCTTTAGTTCCCCGCCAAGGGCCTCCTCCCGAGCGGCAAGGTCCTCCTCATGGGAGTCGAGTTGGACCTTCCGCTGGGCGAGTTCTCCTTCTCGCCGGGACAGCTCCACCCCGGCGAGCCGCTGCTGCTCTTCAGCCTCGGCCTTCTCCAGCACCCACTCCTGGTACTCGCCGGCGAGACGCTCGCGCTCCTCCGCCACCTCGCGGAGGGCCGCCTGGTTGGCGGCGCTGAGCTCCGCCGCGCGCTTATCCATCTCCGCGGCGGCCTTGGCGGCAAGGGCTTCCCGGGAGGCGAGCTTCGCCTGCCTGGCCCGGTAAAGGGCCAGGAGCTGGTGGAGCAGCTTCTCCTCCTCGGGCCCTTCACTCCCGCCGCGCGCCTCGACGATCTTCAGGCCCGCGGAGGCGAGGACTTCCCCGTCAAACGCCTCGCCCTCCGCAGGAGCTCGCGACGAAGACCCCCAAGGCATCTGGATGAAGACGCCGTTGGGGGCCTCAAGGTAGTAAGCCTGCTCCTTGCTGGCGGAGGGGTCGGCGGCCGGCGCAGCACTTGATGCTCCCGCCACCTCCGGGTCGGCGGTGCGGTCGCCGTCCCCCTCCCCGGCCGCTGCGTCTGCAGCCGGAGCGGTCTCCTGCGCGGCCGGCTCGGCGGCTCTCGCCGTGTCCTCGGCGACAGGGACGCCGCCGCCGCCGCCCTGCGCGCCCTCCTCGTCCTCGATGTTGATGACTTCAGTCTCCATCGGCTCGGGAGGAGGAGGATCTAAAAAGAAAAAGAGGAAAAAGAAGTTCAAGATTCAAGCAAATATCCAAAAAGAGACGAAGCCAAGAAGACAAACTACAAGACATACCTTGGCGGACGTCCTCGGCGGCGGGCTCCCTCGTCGGGGAGCTCTGCCTTGGCGGAGTGACCGCCCTCGCCGGGGAGCTCTGCCTTGGCGGAGTGGCCGCCCTCGCCGGGCTGCTCGCCCTTGGCGGGGTACTCTGCCTTGGCGGAGTACCCGCCCTTGGCGGAGTACCCGCCCTTGGCGGAGCACTCTCCCTTGCCGGAGAGTTCGGCCTTGGCGGGGACGGCGGGGCCTGCGGCTCCTCGAGGACAGTCTCCGGGCGCTCCTGCCGCTGTGGCTCCACCTCTGCGCAAGTCAAAACAAGAGACATCAAGATATTAAGACAAGACTAAATCCCCAAGCGCGTCCCGGCAAGCGAAAGGATGGACCCCAGACTTACGCTGGGGGCTGCGCTGAGGGCTGCGCTGGGGGCTGCTCCTCGGAGCAGCGCTCGGGTCCGGCAGGCTTGGCTCCGGCACGTCCCCTGTTGCCGCGGCGGCCGAGTCTTCCACGACCTCGACCACCGGTGCCTTGGCCTTCTTCGCCGCGCGCTGAACCAAGGTCCTGAAATCAAAGCAACAAACAAAGTCAGCATCAACAATAATCAAGACAAAACTCGAGAAGGTGTAAGATCTCGGTTTCTTACTCCTGATCCTCCTCGTCATCCTCGCTCAAGGCGGAGAAGTCGTACTCCACCTGGGGCGCGTCTGCACGAGGAGCGGAAGACGAAGATTCCCTCGCGGGCTTGGTGGTCCCTGGGGCTGGGGGCTGCGAAGACCCAGCCCCAGTGGTAGCCGGCGCCCGAGGAGCGGGCGGAGCCGTTGCTCCGCTCCGAGAAGACCCCTGTCGGCTCGGCGCCGGCCTGCGAGGCGCCTCCGTCGTGGCCCGCGCGCGGGCCGCCTCTGCTGTGGCTGGTGCGCCGGTCGCCCTTGGCGCGGCTAGGCTCCCTCGGGGAGCTTCCCGGCGAGCTGGTTGTTGCCGGGGCGCTTGTGCCCTCTCTCCCGCCGCCGTCTTGCGGAGACGCTTCGGTGGAGACTGCCTTGGGCTTGCCGGGGGCGGGGAGCTCTCCGACGAGGAGAGGTCGTCGGCGTAGAGCTCCGTAGATCCGCCGGAGTCCTCGGCCTCCTCCTCTTCCTCTTCCCCGGCCGGCTCACTGGGCCCAGCGCCCTGCGCTGCGGTCTCTTTTCCCTTGGCGCCTCCGCTCCTCGCGGCGCCTCTGTTCCCTCCGGCGGCACCCTCCATTGCCGCGGCCTCGGCCACGATTCCGTGGATCCCGGAGTGCCTCAGAGAGGGGACCCCGGCGAGCGCGTCGGGAGGGAGCTGCAGCAGTCTGCGGATCTCCGCCTCCTCCGCCTGGCTGGACGCATCCGCAGCCTCCGCCTCAGCAGGCGTGTACCCAAAATCTCCTGCCGCTGCAGCCGCAGCGGCCTCTTCAGCCCGAGAAGCCATATAGGCAATCTCCTGGTCGGTGGTGTCCCGCGTGTGCTCCTTGATGTCACTCTTGTTCTTCGCCACCTCCACGAGGTTGTCGTAGAAGTTGAGGACGTCGATGGGCTTGGGCGCAATCCACGTGCGGTCCACGCCGTGCGAGTCACACATGGGCATCATAGCAAGGAGACGATCCCGGACTGTGCTGTTGCAGAGCGGCACCACCCCCCGGGGAGCTCGGAACCACTCAGGGTGTGCCGGGTCGTACTTGAAGAGTTCCCGGACCATCCCCTTCAGCTCCAGCGTCGTGAAGTTGAAGTTTAGCCCGGGGCGCAGCCTCATTATATCCGCCGGGCCGCCGTACTCCCAGGCCGGCCTTTTCCTGTCTTGGAGAGGGGCGATGCGGCGGCGGAGGAAGTCTGCGCCTACCTCTGCAACGGACAGCTGTGCCACCCGAAGACGAAGAATCCGGACGTGGGCGATGTCGAGCTTGATGTCGTCCGAGTCTAGCTCGCTCCAGTCCCTGCCGCGCACGATGGGCGTTGTGCGCGGCGCGGTGAAAGCTTGCGGCTGGTCTTCGACGACCCAGCACCACTCCGCGCGCCATTCCTCCCACTTGCCGCGGAGCTCTCCTGGCAAGTAGGACCCCTTCTTGTTCAGACGGAAAACCCAAGAAATTCCTCCGGAGAGGGGGGCGTCGGCCTCTGCTCTGGGGGTAAAGAAGTGCCTAAAAAGCGCTACATTTGGGTGTATTCCTATGAAGTTTTCGCACATGTGTGCGAAAACCGCCATTGTGAGGACGGCGTTGGGGGTGAAGTCAAGAAGATGGAGGCCGTAGGTGTGCATGATGTCGCAAAAGAAATCAGAGAAAGGAGGGCAAAGACCGCAGTGAAAGAAGGCTGCGAAGAAGTAGTACCCGCCGGGGTAGTTGTCCTTGGCGGCGGCCGGATATGCTCGGGTGCGGGGGTGCGCCTTGGTTTCCTTGGCCCAGAACAAGTAATACTTGTTCCAGAGCTCCCCCGCGCCGAGCCTCGGCAGGAAGATGAGGTGCTGCTTCCGATACGCGGCGAGCTTCGCCGCTTGCTCCGACTTCTCCCTCTTGGCCTTCTCCGCCTTCGCCTTGTCGGTCTTCGGGGCCATGGCGGACGCGGCGGAAGGAGGGGGACGAAGAACTCAGCGACGCCGGAGATGCAGACGGCGGCGGCGGAGGTATGGAGGCGGAGCGCAAGAGGAATCTCTGGAGGAAGAAGACGATGCAATGAAAGCGCAAGGAGGGGAACCGCTCCTGCTTCCTCTGCTTTTATGGGGAAGTGGGGGGGCGTTTCGCCCTTTCCATTAAGAGATCGTGGGCACGTCCCATCCCACGACGCCGCAATCGACGCGTGCCGTTACGGGGGGATGCGGCGGATACGGAAGTGGATTCGGCGCGCCGCGGGCCGCGTGTGCCCGTGCACTGTTTTGGGCCTGGCCCAACAGCGCTCGGCACCGTGTGTGGCCCAGGCCCGGGGGCTCCTGTCGGTGTACTAAGGTAGGGGTACCTCAGTACCCCAACTTGTGCGCGGGCAGTTGCAGCTTCCCACGGCAGGGCTTATCGCGTGCTCGCCGGAGACCTTCCTGCTCCCTATCAAACCATTCAAAAACGAAGTATACAAGACAGAAGATCGAGACCCCGGCAAGAGGAGCTTGCCGGGAAGGCCGTACCAGGCTCAAGATTACATCGTTCACACAAGGCCCTGGCAAGAGGAGCTTGCCAGGGAGACTAGAAGATTTCATCATAGAAGACCCGACGAGGGCCCGGGGAGCGACAAGCTTCAGAGCCCGACGAGCTCCCGGGCCCGGCAAGATCAAGGCCCCGGCAAGGTGCTTGCCGGGAAGGCCGCGCTGTGTGCCCGCGCTCCAGCTCATCGGCCCACGCGTCGCCCCGGGGCCTATCCAGGGACGCGTGGCGGATGGCTGTGCAGCCTGGGGGACACGGTGGCACTCCGCGGTGGTGGATCCATCGCCGTGGCAGACGGAGACGCAAGGGCGGGAGCTTTTGGGGTCGACGGCGACGGGCATTAAATGCCCTTGTCCCCCACTGTCAAGTTAGGTGAAGACCACTGTTCTGCACTGTAGCTCCACTGTTCCCGCACTGTTACAACTGCCACCTCTTTTACATTTTTACCCCTTCCTCCTACGTTGACACCTGTCGGTGACCCCTTGCACTATAAAAGGAGGCCCATGCACGACGTGGAGGGGGTTCGGAACCTAGATCACTCATACGCTCGGTGTAGCTGCTTCTTCAAGCTCCCGAGCTCTCCAACTCAACACACAACCAAGCAGGAGTAGGGTTTTACGCGTCTTCCGCGGCCCGAACCTGGGTAAAACTGCCCGCGTGCTCGCTACGATCTGCTCTTCGTGCTCCCTCCGCCCTCGTACCGCACAGACAAAGGGGCTCCGGTCCCATAGGTGTTCGTGGCGGACAGTTTCCCCCGACAATTGGGTGTGTTGGGGACACAAGAGACTCTTTGTTATTTGGTTGCAGGGTTGTTTGAGAGACACCATATTCATCCTACGCCTCCCACAGATTGATAAACCTTAGGTCATCCACTTGAGGGAAATTTGCTACTGTCCTACAAACCTGTGTTCTAGGAGGCCCAACAACGTCTACAAGAAGAAGGTTGCGTAGTAGACATCAAGCTCTTTTTTGGCGCCGTTGCCGGGGAGGTGAGTGCTTGAAGGTATATCTTTAGATCTTGCAATCGAATCTTTTAGTTTCTTGTTTTATGACTAGTTTAGTCTATAAAAGAAAACTACAAAAAATGGCATTGAGATTGCCTCATATGCTTCATCTTTTTAATGTCTTTCGTGAAAATGACGGGAAGAAAAATTGTGCTCAAGTACTAGAAGAAGAATCACATAGAATGGTTGTCGTAAAATATGTGCATGATTATCATGATTGCAATGTTTTTAGTATGAATTCTTTGAATACCCATGATGCTAATGGTATGGAAAGCCACAAGCTTAGGGATGCTATGTTTGATGAAGATGGTATGTTTAGTCCCCCAAGTTTTGATGAGCAAATTTATTATGATGAAAGCATGCCTCCTATTTATAATGATTATTGTGATGACATGTATGCTATAAAAAATAAAGATAACCATGAAACTTGTCATCATGATTTTAATTTTAAAATGGATTATGCTTCACACGATAGTTATTTTGTTGAGTTTGCTCCCACTACTATTGATGAGAATAAATTTGCTTATGTGGAGAGTAGTAAAATTTCTATGCAAGTAGATCATGAAAAGAGCTCTTTATGTGATGGTTATATTTTTTAATTCATTCATGATGGTACTGAAAATTATTATAAGAGAGGATCATATGCTTCAACATATTGCAATAATACCAAGTTCCCTCTCTATGTGCTTAAAATCTTGAAGTTATGCTCGTTTTCCCTTCCTATGCTAGTTAATTATCGTTCCCATACGTTGTTTGCTCACAAAATCCCTATGCATAGGAAGTGGGTTAGACTTAAATGTGCTAGTTATAGTCTTGATGGTGCTCTCTTTATGTTTCAATTCTTATCTTTTATGTGAGCATCATTGAAGTCATCATAACCTAGCTAAAAGGCATTAAAGAAAAGCGCTTGTTGGGAGACAAACCAATATTTACCCCTACTGTTTTTGTGTGTTCACATGATTAAGCTACTGTAGTAATCATGTTTTATAGCTTTTGTTTCAATAAAGTGCCAAGTAGAACCTTTGGGAAGACTTGGGTGAAAGTTAGTGTGATCTTGCTGTAAAAAACAGAAACTTTGCGCTCACGAGATTAGCTGCCTTTTTTTTTACAGAAGAGTGCTTTTGAGTTGATTCTTTTTGTAGAAGACTAATAGACAAATTCTTCACATCCACCAATTTATTTCAGAATTTTTTTATTTACAGAAGTATTCGAAAATTACGAATTCCTATAGACTGTTCTGTTTTTGACAGATTCTGTTTTCTATGTGTTGTTTGCTTATTTTGATGAATCTATGAGTAGTATCGAAGGGTATGAACCATAGAGAAGTTGGAATACAGTAAATATAACACTAATATGAATTTAGAATGAGTTCACAACAGCACCTAAGTGGTGGTTTTATTTTCTTATACTAACGGAGCTTATGAGTTTTCTGATGAGTTTTGTGTGGTGAAGATTTCAAGTTTTGGGTAAAGATTCGATGGACTATGGAATAAGGAGTGGTAAGAGCCTAAGCTTGGGGATGACCAAGGCACCCCAAGGTAATATTCAAGGACAACCAAGAGCCTAATCTTGGGGATGCCCCGGGAAGGCATCCCCTCTTCCGTCTTCGTCTATCGGTAACTTTACTTGAGGCTATATTTTTATTCACCACATGATATGTGGTTTGCTTGGAGCGTCATTTCTTTTTGCTTGATGTTTGAATAATATCCCAAGATCTTAAATTCTTAAATGTTAGAGAATCTTCACATAGTTACATAATTATTCAACTACTCATTGATCTTCACTTATATCTTGTGGAGTAGTTTGTCGTTTGCTCTAGTGCTTCACTTATATCTTTTTAGAGCACGGTGGTGGTTTTATTTTGAAGAAATAGATGAACTCTCATGCTTCACTTATATTATTTTGAGAGTCTTTTAGAACAGCATGGTAATTTTCTTAGGTTATGAATTTAGTCCTAATATGATAGGCATCCAAGATGGGTATAATAAAAACTTTCATATAAAGTGCATGGAATACTATGAGAAGTTTGATACTTGATGATTGTTTTGAGATATGAGGATGGTGATATTAGAGTCATGCTAGTAGAGTAGTTGTGAATTTTAGAAATACTTGTGATGAGGTTTGCAAGTCCAGTAGCATGCATGTATGGTAACTGTTGTGTGACAAATTTGAAGCATGATGTATTTCTTTGATTGTCATCCTTTGTGTGGAGGTCAGGATCGCGCGATGGTTAACTCCTACCAACCCTTCCCCTAGGAGCATGCGTGTTGTACTTTGTTTTGATGACTTGTAGATTTTTGCAATAAGTATGTGCGTTATTTATGACTAATGCTGAGTCCATGGATTATACGCACTCTCACCCTTCCACCATTGCTAGCCTCTCTTGTACCGCGCAACTTTCACCGGTACCATACACCCACCATATACATTCCTCAAAACAGCAACCATACCTACCTATCATGGCATTTCCATAGCCATTCCGAGATATATTGCCATGCAACTTGCCACCGTTCCATTCATATGACATGCTTCATCATTGTCATATTGCCATGCATGATCATGTAGTTGACATTGTATTTGTGGCAAGGCCACCATGCATAATTTTTCATACATGTCACTCTTGATTCATTGCACATCCCGGTACACCGTCGGAGGCATTCATATAGAGTCATACTTTGTTCTAGTATCGAGTTATAATTAATGAGTTGTAAATCAGTATAAGTGTGATGATCATCATTATTAGAGCATTGTCCCAAATAAAAAAAAATAAAAAAAAGGAAAGGCCAAAGAAAAAAAGAAAGGCCAAAAAAAGAAAAAAAGAAAAAAAGAAAAAAAGAAAAAAAGAAAAGAAAAAAAAGAAAAAAAAGGACAATGCTACTATCTTTTTCCACACTTGTGCTTCAAAGTAGCACCCTGATCTTCATGATAGAGAGTCTCTTGTTCTGTCACTTTCATATACTAATGGGATTTTTTATTATAGAACTTGGCTTGTATATTCCAACGATGGGCTTCCTCAAATGCCCTAGGTCTTCGTGAGCAAGCAAGTTGGATGCACACCCACTTAGTTTCTTTTGTTGAGCTTTCATACATTTATAGCTCTAGTGCATCCATTGCATGGCAGTCCCTACTCACTCACATTGATATCTATTGATGGGCATATCCATAGCCCATTGATACCCCTAGTTGATGTGAGACCATCTTCTTCTTTTGTCTTCTCCACAACAACCACTCTATTCCACCTATAGTGCTATGTCCATGGCTCACGCTCATGTATTGCGTGAAAGTTGAAAAAGTTTGAAAAAAAATTAAGTATGAAATAATTGTTTGGCTGAAACCGGGGTTGTGCATGATTTGGGTATTTTGTGTGACGAAGATGGAGCATAGCCAAACTATATGATTTTGTAGGAATGAACTTTCTTTGGCCATGTTATTTTGAGAAGACATAATTGCGTTGTTAGAATGCTTGAAGTATCATCATTATTATGTCAATATTAAACTTTTGTCTTGAATCTTTCGGATCTGAACATTCATGCCACAATAAAGAAAATTACATTGAGAATTATGTTGGGTAGCATTCCACAGCAAAAATTCTGTTTTTATCATTTACCTACTCGAGGACGAGCACGAATTAAGCTTGGCGATGCTTGATACGTCTCCAACGTATCTATAATTTTTTTATTGTTCCATGCTATTATATTATCCTTCTAGGATGTTTAGTGGGCTTTAATATACTCTTTTATATGATTTTTGGGACTAACCTATTAACCAAGAGCCCAGTGCCAGTTTCTATTTTCCCCTTGTTTTTGAGTATCGCAGAAAAGGAATAACAAACGGAGCCCAATTGACCTGAAACTCAACGGAGGTTGTTTTTGGACCAGAAGAAGCCCAAGGAGTACCGGAGATGGACCAGAAGAGTCCCGGGCTGCCCATGAGGGTGGGGGCACACCCACCCCCTGGGCGCGCCCCCTATCTCGTGGACAGCCCGGAGACCCCCCTTACTTGTTCCCGACTCCAACACCTCCTATATATACAGAAACCTCCAGAAAATAACCTAGATCGGGAGTTCCACCGCCGCAAGCCTCTGTTGCCACCAAAAATCAATCTAGACCCTGTTCCGGCACCCTGCCAGAGGGCGAATCCCCCTCCGGTGGCCATCTTCATCATCCCGGCACTCTCCACGACGAGGAGGGAGTAGTTCACCCTCGGGGCTGAGGGTATGTACCAGTAGCTATGTGTTTGATCTCTCTCTCTCTCTCTCGTCTTCTTGAGATGGCACGATCTTGATGTATCGCAAGCTTTGCTACTATAGTTGGATCTTATGATGTTTCTCCCCCTCTACTTTCTTTTGATGAATTGAGTTTTCCCTTTGGAGTATCTTATCGGATTGAGTCTTTAAGGATTTGAGAACACTTGATGTATGTCTTGCATGTGCTTATCTGTGGTAACAATGGGATATCACGTGATCCACTTGATGTATGTTTTGGTGATCAACTTGCGGGTTCCGTGACCTTGGGAATCTATGCATCGGGGTTGGCATACATTATTGTCTTGACTCTCCGGTAGAAACTTTGGGGCACTCTTTGAAGTTCTTTGTGTTGGTTGAATAGATGAATTTGAGATTGTGTGATGCATATCGTATAATCATGCCCACTGATACTTGAGGTGACAATGGAGTATCTGGGTGACATTAGGGTTTTGGTTGATTTGTGTCTTAAGGTGTTATTCTAGTACAAACTCTAGGATAGATCGAACGGAAAAATAGCTTCGTGTTATTTTACTACGGACTCTTGAATAGATCGATCAGAAAGAATAACTTTGAGGTGGTTTCGTTCCCTACAATAATCTCTTCGTTTGTTCTCCACTATTAGTGACTTTGGAGTGACTCTTTGTTGCATGTTGAGGGAGAGTTATATGATCCAGTTATGTTATTATTATTGAGAGAACTTGCACTAGTCAAAGTATGAACCACATGCCTTGTTTCGTAGCATTACAATACCGTTTACGCTCACTTTTATCATTAGTTACCTTGTTGTTTTTATATTTCCAGATTACAAAAACCTATATCTACCATCCATATTGCACTTGTATCACCATCTCTTCGCCGAACTAGTGCACCTATACAATTTTACATTGTATTGGGTGTGTTGGGGACACAAGAGAATCTTTGTTATTTGGTTGCAGGGTTGTTTGAGAGAGACCATCTTCATCCTACGCCTCCCATGGATTGATAACCTTAGGTCATCCACTTGAGGGAAATTTTCTATTGTCCTACAAACTTCTGCACTTGGAGGCCCAACAACGTCTACAAGAAGAAGGTTGCGTAGTAGACATCAGTCAGCAGGAGTGGTTCTACATCACTGAACTCCACGATGCCAAGTGGGCGGCGACACCCGGATTCAGGTCTGGACCCCCAGAGAGGCTAACCTCATGGACTACCAAGGGCCTCGATTGGGGGTCTCAGATGGAGGTGCAGACACTCGAAAATCGCATCTCCAGCATGATGGCGAAGGGCACCCTCCTCACCAACATGATTCAGGTGATGCTCTTCTTCCGCATTCTCCCCTGCCAACGCCGGGCCTCCCATCTATGGGAGTTCAATCCGGAAGAGCCACGGACCCTGAAGCGCATCTTCAACACTACGCATGAAGATATCTGGAAGCAACTCTTCAAGGCCCAAAAGGGGTGGCTGGAGAAGACCGAGGACAAGTGCTTCAACAACGTGCATTCAGCCTCAGAGGTAATCATAATTCTGCTGAATACTTACCCCGTCCATATTTCAATTATAACAGGAGTTAGAACTTTTACGTTCCATTCAGGCTTGGACGAAGAAAGCGGAGCGGATCAACTGTCCGGCTCCGCTATTCGAAGACCCAGACACGCCTCAACTGATGGTGATGCTTGTTTCGGCGCCGTACAAGGCGTCGGAGAAGAAGGCCAAGAAACCGACGCCCACTCCTCCCACGGCAAAGAAGAAGAGGAGGAGGAGGAAGAGAGCGACGCCCCCATCAGGGCAAGGGGGAGGAAGAGGGCGACCCCCGCAGATGCGGGCAAGGCGGCGCCCCAAAAGAAACTAAACCTCCTGGACAGTCCGGATCCAACATCCAAACACAGTTTCCGAGTACAGCCCAGGATCAAGCCCGTGGCCGAATTGTAAGTATCCAAATTTTTCGCTGTTCGTGTTTGATTTAATCAGCTACCATTGTCTAAGTAACTCTATTCATTTATTTTGCAGCCCTCCCCACACGCTCCCTGGCGCTTCATTATCATCAGAGAGCTCTCTGGCAGCCAAGATGGTGGACAGCGATACGCCACCGCGGGCTCAATCGCCCGTCCTAGGGGACACTGAAGTGTCCTCCCTACTGGCGTCTCCTGCACAAGGAGGTGGAGATAGGGCGAACAAAAGGGTGCCCGAGGTGTTTTCCTCGGCCGCCATCGGCCAAGGGGAAGCAATCCCCATGGAAATCGACGACGGGGAGCCAAAGCAATCCGGGCCCTCGCCGAACACCATTACGGAGTCCAGTGTGGCCCCAGAATCGAGAAGTCATCCCCACGATGGAGGGAGGAGCAACCGTTCCAACGGCACATTCCGTCAACTCGGAGGCGCCGAACACGCTAGAGGAAGCACTGTAAGGTGCTTCCATTATAGTGGAACACGGTGCTACTTCTCGAGCTTGTGTTGTATTCCCTCGAAGAGGAAAGGGAGATGCAGCACAGTAGCATAAGTATTTCCCTCAGTTTTTGAGAACCAAGGTATCAATCCAGTAGGAGACCACGCGCGAGTCCCTCGTACCTGCACAAACAAATAAGAACATCGCAGCCAACGCGATAAGGGGTTGTCAATCCCTTTACGGTCACTTACGAAAGTGAGATCTGATAGATATGATAGTTTATATTTTTGGTATTTTTTTGGTTATAAGAACAAAAAGTAAAAGCGGAAAAAGTAAAGTAGGTGTAGATTGATATGTTGAGAATAGACCCCAGGGGGCATAGTGTTCTCTAGTGGCTTCTCTCATGATAGCGATATTCTACGGCGGGTAAACAAATTACTGTGAAGCAATTGATAGAAAAGCGAATAATTATGAGACTTCTAGGCATGATCATTATATATAGGCATCACGTCCGAGACAAGTAGACCGAAACGATTATGCATCTACTACTATTACTCCACACATCGACCGCTATCCAGCATGCATCTAGTGTATTGAGTTCATAAGAACAGGGTAACGCCTTAAGAAAGATGACATGATGTAGAGGGATAAACTAAAGCAACATGATATAAATCCCATATTTTTATCCTCAATGGCAACAATACAATACGTGCCTTGCTTCCCCTACTATCGCTGGGAAAGGACACCGCAAGATTGAACCCAAAGCCAAGCACTTCTCCCATTGCAAGAACTATAGATCTAGTAGGCCAAACCAAACCAATAATTCGAAGAGACTTGAAAGGATATTATAATCATACATAAATAGTTCAGAGAAGAACCAAATACTTCTCATAGATAATCTTGATCATAAACCCACAATTCATCAGATCTTGACAAACACACCGCAAAAAGAGATTACATCGAATAGATCTCCTCGAAGACCGAGGAGAACTTCGTATTGAGATCCAAAGAGAGAGAAGAAGTCATCTAGATACTAGCTATGGACCTGAAGGTCTCAGGTAAACTACTCACAACTCATGGTGAGGCGATGATGATGATGTAGAAGCACTCCGTGGAAGATCCCCCCTCCGGCGGACCTCCGGAATAGGCCCCAAGATGGGATCTCACGGGAACAGAAGGTTACGGCGGTGGAACTAGGGTTTTCTCTGTTCGTCTGATGGTTTTGGGGTATGTAGGCTTATATAGGAGGAAGGAGGGCACCGGGGGTCTTACGTGGGGCCCACGAGACAGGGGGCGCACCCTAGGGGGGCGCCCCCACCCTCGTGGGCACCACGTGGCCCCTACTCCGTGGTTCTCAAGTCTCCCGTGCGGGATTTTCTCCAAAAATATCTCTCCCGAAGGTTTCATTCCGTTTGGACTCCGTTTGATATTCCTTTTCTGTAAAACCCTGGAACAGGCAAAAAACAGCAATCTGGACTGGGCCTTTGGGTTAGTAGGTTAGTCTAAAAAATAATATAAAAGTGTATAACAAATCCCATTAAACATCCAAAACATCATAAATAATAGCATGGAACAATCAAAAGTTATATATATGTTGGAGACGTATCAAGCATCCCCAAGCTTAATTCCTGCTCGTCCTCAAGTAGGTAAATGATAAAAACAAATTTTTTGATGTGGAATGCTAACCAACATAGTTTTTCAATGTAATTCTCTTAATTGTGGCATGAATGTTCAGATCTGAAAGATTCAAGACAAAAGTCTATATTGACATAAGAAATAATAATACTTCAAGCATACTAACAAAGCAATCATGTCTTCTCAAAATAATATGGCTAAAGAAAGTTATCCCTACAAAATCATATAATCTGGCTATGCTCCCTCTTCATCACACAAAATATTCATATCATGCACAACCCCGATTTCAGCCAAGCACTTGTTTTCATACTCTATTCTTTCAAACCTTCAACTTTCACGCAATACATGAGCGTGAGCCATGGACATAGCACTATGGTTGGAATAGAGAGGTGATTGTGGAGAAGACAAAAAGGAGGGAGATAGTCTCACTTCGACTAGGCGTATCAACGGGCTATGGAGATGCCCATCAATAGATATCAATGTAAGTGAGTAGGGATTGCCATGCAACGGATGCACTAGAGCTAAATATGTATGAAAGCTCAACAAAAGAAACTAAGTGGTTGTGCATCCAACTTGCTTGCTCACGAAGACCTAGGGCATTTGAGAAAGCCCATCGTTGGAATATACAAGCCAAGTTCTATAATGAAAATTCCCACTAGTATATGAAAGTGACTAAACATGAGACTCTCTACCATGAAGAACATGGTGCTACTTTGAAGCACAAGTGTGGAAAAAGATAGTAGCAATTGTCCCTTTTTCTTTTTTTAGGCCTTTCTTTTTTTCTTTGGCCTTTTTTGTGGAGGGGCTTTATTGATTTATCCTTTCCTCACATGGGACAATGCTCTAATAATGATGATCATCACACTTTCATTTAATTACAACTCGATATTACAACTCGATACTAGAACAAGTATGACTCTATATGAATGCCTCCGGCGGTGTACCGGGATGTGCAATGAATCAAGAGTGACAAGTATGAAAAATTATGCATGGTGGCTTTGCCACAAATACGATGTCAACTACATGATCATGCATGGCAATATGACAATATGATGTGTGTCATATGAACGGGACGGTGGAAAGTTGCATGGCAATATATCTCAGAATGGCTATGGAAATGCCATGATAGGTAGATATGGTGGCTGTTTTGAGGAAAATATATCATGGCTGTTTTGAGGAAGGATATATAGTGAGTGCATGGTACCGTCGAAAGTTGTGCAATACAAGAGAGGCTAGCGATGGTGGAAGGGTGAGAGTGTGTATAATCCATGGACTCAACATTAGACATAAGAACTCATATACTTGTTGCAAAAATTTATGAGTCATCAAAACAAAGCAATCAATGCATGCTCCTAGGGGGGAGGCTGGTAGGAGTTAACCATCGCGCGCCCCCGACCTCCACACAAAGGTTGACACTTTACAAATACCTCATGCTTTAACTTCGTCACATAGCGGTTCACCATATGTGCATGCTACGGGAATCACTAACCTTAACACAAGAATTTCTCAATTTCATAATAACTCCACTAGCATGACTCTAATATCACTATCCTCATATCTCAAAACAATTATCAAGCATCCAACTTCTCATCATATTCAATGCAATTAGTGTGAAAGTTTTTACTACATTGATAGTGGATGTCTATCATGTGAAGACTAGTTTTATAGCCTAAACACATTACCATGCTGTTTTAATAGACTCTCAAAAGGATATAAGTGAATCATGAGAGTTCAACAATTTCTTCAAAATATAATCACCGCCGTGCTCTAAAAGATATAAGTGAAGCACTAGAGCAAAAACTATTCAATCTCAAAAGATATAAGTGAAGCACAAATAGTGTTCTAACAATTCCTAGGCCATATTAAACTCTCTCAAATATGTGTGTACAGCAAGGATAATTGTGGCAAACTAACAAGCAAAGACTCAAATTATACAAGACGCTCGAGAAAAAACACATATCATGTGGTGAATAAAAATATAGCTCCGAGTATAGTTACCGATAGATGAAGACGAAAGAGGGGATGCCTTCCCGGAGCATCCCCAAGCTTAGGCTTTTGATTGTCTTGAATTTTACTTGGGGTGCCTTGGGCATCCCCAAGCTTAGGGCCTTGCTACTCTTTGTTCCATAGTCCATCAAAGCAATACTCAAAACTTGAAAACTTCACAACACAAAACTTAGACAAAAATCTCGTGAGCTCCGTTAGTATAAGAAAGCAAACCACTACTCAAAGGTACTGCAATGAATTCATTCTTTCTTTATAATGGTTAAACCTACTCTATTCCAACTTCTCTATGGTTCATACTTCCCAATATTACTCATAGATGCATTGAAATAAGCAAACAACACACGAAAAACAGAATCTGTCAAAAACAGAACAATCTGTAGTAATCTGCAGGTTTCACATACTTCTGTAACTCCAAAAAATTCAAACTAAATTGGTAAACGTGAGGAATTTGTCTATTAATCATCTGCAAAAGAGAATCAACTATATAGCACACTCCAGTAAAATCTGATGACCATTCTAGCGAGCGCCAACGATTCTGTTTTCCACAGCAAGATCATATAAACTTCACACAAGTCTTCCCAAAGGTTCTACTTGGCACAAACACTAAACAAAACACAAAACCACATCTAAACAGAAGCTAGATGCAATATTTATTCCTAAACAGAAGCAAAAACAAAAAATATAAAATTGGGTTGCCTCACATCAAGCGCTATCGTTTTACGCCCTTAGCTAGGCATTGATAATTCAATGATGCTCACATGAAAGATAAGAATTGAAGAACACAAAGAGCATAATAAAGCAAGTGAAAATCACATCTAAGTCTAACATACTTACTATGCATAGGCATCTTATAGGAAAACAAATTACCAAGGCAAGCAAAAACTAGCATATGAAAGGAAGAAGAAAGGAACGATAGCAATCTCAACATAACGAGAGGTAATTTAGTAACATGAAAATTTCTACAACCATATTTCCCTCTCTCATAATAATTGCATGTAGGATCATGATCAAATTCAACAAAATAACTATCACATAACATATTCTCAACTATGTCCTCTCCAAACCCACTTTTATCAAAAAATTCATAAATTTGACACTCTTCCAAAATAGTGGGATTAGCATTATCTAAAGTCATGACCTCTCCAAACCCACTTTTATCAAAAAATTCATAAGATTGAACATTCTCCAAATATGTGGGATCTAAAGTTGACACTCTTCCAAACCCACTTTCAATATTATTCCAAACATTATTATCAATCTCATATTCATCATGGGGCTTAAATAAATTTCCAAGATCATAAGAAGAGTCACCCCAATCATGATCATTGCAACAAGTAGTGGGCATAGCAATACTAGCATCCCCAAACTTAGGATTTTGCATATCATTAACACAATTGAAATTTATAATAGCATCATTGCAATCATGCTTTTTATTTAAGGAGATAACATGAATCACTTTTTCTTTCAACAATTCCTCACAATTTTCAGATTCATAAATTTCAAGCAAAACCTCATAAAGATAATCTAGTGTACGCAGCTCACTAGCAATAGGTTCAACATAATTGGATCTCTTAAAGAGATTAGCAAGTGGATGAGGATCCATACTTTTAGCAAGCGAAGATGCAAGCTAATTGAGGGCACATAACAACACAAGCAAACAAGAGGCACGCGAACGGTAAACACACGGCAGAAGAAGGGCGAATAAAGCGGCAAGGGTGAAGTGGGGGAGGGGAAAACGAGAGGCAAATAAATGTAATGCGAAGGATAAGGGTTTGTGATAGGTACTTGGTATATGACTTTTGCGTAAGCCTCCCATACAACGGCGCCAGAAATTCTTCTTGCTACTTCTCGAGCTTGCGTTAGATTCCCTCGAAGAGGAAAGGGAGATGCAGCACAGTAGCGTAAGTATTTCCCTCAGTTTTTGTGAACCAAGGTATCAATCCAGTAGGAGACCACGCGCGAGTCCCTCGTACCTGCACAAACAAATAAGAACTTCGCAGCCAACGCGATAAGGGGATGTCAATCCCTTTACGGTCACTTACGAAATGAGATCTAATAGATATGATAGTTTATATTTTTGGTATTTTTTTGGTTATAAGAACAAAAAGTAAAAGCAGAAAAAGTAAAGTATGTGTAGATTGATATGTTGAGAATAGACCCCGGGGCCATAGTGTTCTCTAGTGGCTTCGCTCATGATAGCGATATTCTACGGCGGGTAAACAAATTACTGTCAAGCAATTGATAGAAAAGTGAATAATTATGAGACTATCTAGGCATGATCATTATTATAGGCATCACGTCCGAGACAAGTAGACCGAAACAATTCTGCATCTACTACTATTAATCCACACATCGACCGCTATCCAGCATGCATCTAGTGTATTGAGTTCATAAGAACAGAGTAACACCTTAATAAAGATGACATGATGTAGAGGGCTAAACTCAACCAATATGATATAAACCCCATCTTTTTATCCTCGATGGTAACAATACAATATGTGCCTTGCTGCCCCTACTATCACTGGGAAAGGACACCGCAAGATTGAACCCAAAGCCAAGCACTTCTCCCATTGCAAGAACTATAGATCTTGTAGGCCAAACCAAACCAATAATTCGAAGAGACTTGCAAGGATATTATAATCATACATAAAGAGTTCAGAGAAGAACCAAATATTTCTCATAGATAATCTTGATCATAAACCCACAATTCATCGGATCTCGACAAACACACCGCAAAAAGAGATTACATCGAATAGATCTCCTCGAACACCGAGGATAACTTTGTATTGAGATCCAAAGAGAAAGAAGGAAGCATCTAGATACTATCTATGGATCCGAAGGTATGAGGTAAACTACTCACAACTCATGGTGATGCGATGATGATGATGTAGAAGCACTCCATGGATGACCCCCCCCCCTCCGGCTGAGCTCCGGAACAGGCCCCAAGATGGGATCTCACGGGAACAGATGGTTACGATAGTGTAACTAGGGTTTTCTCAGTTCTTCTGATGGTTTCGGGGTACGTAGGCTTATATAGGAGGAAGGAGGGCACTGGGGGCCTTACGTGGGGCCCACGAGGCAGGGGGCCCCCTAGGGGGCGCCCCCACCCTCGTGGGCACCACGTGCCCCCTACTCCATGGTTCTCAAGTCTCCACGTGCCCCCCTTTCTGTCCATAGTCATTAGCTAGATGGCTTCTTCTCTCTCTTTGGATCTCAATACAAAGTTCTCCTCGATCTTCAAGGAGATCTATTCGTTGTAATCTTTTTGCGGTGTGTTTGTCGAGATCCGATGAATTGTGGGTTTATGATCAAGACTATCTATGAACAATATTTGATTCTTTTCTGAAATCTTTTATGTATGATTATAATATCCTTGCAAGTCTCTTCGAATTATTGGTTTGGTTTGGCCTACTAGATCTATAGTTCTTGCAATGGGAGAAGTGCTTGGCTTTGGGTTCAATCTTGCGGTGTCCTTTCCCAGTGATAGTAGGGGCAGCAAGGCACGTATTGTATTGTTGCCATCGAGGATAAAAAGATGGGGTTTATATCATATTGCTTGAGTTTATCCCTCTACATCATGTCATCTTGCTTAAAGCGTTACTCTGTTCTTATGAACTTAATACTCTAGATGCATCCTGGATAGCGGTTGATGTGTGGAGTAATAGTAGTAGATGCAGAATCGCTTCGGTCCACTTGTTACGGATGTGATGCCTATATATAATGATCATGTCTAGAATTTGTTCACCCACCATAGAATTCTGCTATCATGAGAGAAGCCACTAGTGAAACCTATGGCCCCCGGGTCTATTCTCATCATATTAGTCTTCCATCTACTTTACTTTGCTTTCTTTACTTTCTGTCCTTATACCAAAAATACCAAAAATATTATGCTATCCTATCTATCAGATCACACTTTCGTAAGTGACCGTGAAGGGATTGACAACCCCTTATCGCGTTGGATGCGAAGTTCTCATTTGTTTGTGCAGGTGTGAGGGACTCGCGCGTGGCCTCCTACTGGATTGATACCTTGGTTCTCAAAAACTGAGGGAAATACTTACACTACTGTCCTGCATCACCCTTTCCTCTTCGAGGGAATACAACGCAAGCTCGAGAAGTAGCAGGGTGCCATGAATCTGGCAAGGACTTTCTAGTATTTTATCCAGGCTAGATGGATTGTATCTGTTGCCTTTGAATAGCTTCTTCCATTGACCGGGCCTGGAGCCACTGAATCCGGCATTTACTGTCGTGTCATCTGTTTCTCCGGTATTGTTTTGACGCTTGTTCTTATTGCGTCGTGGCTTGCCATTGCCGTCCCTGACGTTGGAAGTGCAGGGGTCATTGGTGATATTTCTTCTATTAGCTAGCCAGTTGTATTCACCCGCGCAAAAGCGGGTCATGAGTGTAGTAAGGGCTTCCATTGTCTTCGGCTTCTCTTGGCTGAGGTGTCTTGCCAGCCACTCATCCCGGACAGTGTGTTTGAATGACGCTAAGGCCTTGGTGTCCGGACAGTCAACAATTTGGTTCTTTTTAGTTAGGAACCTGTTCCAAATCTTGCGGGCTGACTCCCCAGGTTGCTGGATTATGTGACTTAGATCATCAGCATCCGGGGCAGGACATAGGTCCACTGAAAGTTAGCCCGAAAAGCATCCTCTAGAGCTTCCCAGCTTCCAATGGATTTCTTTGGGAGGCTGTTCAACCAGTGCCGAGCTGGCCCTTTCAGCTTGAGAGGTAAGTATTTGATGGCATGGAGGTCATCTCCACAAGCCATGTGGATGTGAAGAATAAAGTCTTCTATCCGTACAACGGGTTCCATCGTTCCATCATACGCCTCGATGTTCACGGGTTTAAACCCTTCTGGAAATTGATGATCCATCACCTCATTGGTGAAGCATAGAGGGCGTGCAGCGCCCCTGTATCGCATGACATCATGGCGTAATTTGGACAATATTTGTGTTCGGTGTTGGTTTTGAACTTGATTGTACCCGACGTCCTTGGCTTGATAGCCGCCGTCCCTCGTGGGAGCACGTTCTCTTGATTCGTAGATTGATCTGGCCTGACCAGCTTTTCTATTCAGGTCCTGACGTAAATCGTACTTATGGCCCTGAGCCTATGTATCCTTTCCTTTACGATGGGGAGGCACGGGTTGGTGTACGACATTGCTTGCTGCTTTGTCCCGTCCACGGGGTGGTCGGTCCGGTTCATCGGCCTGGCCGTGCCTCGGCGGAATTGGCGCAGGGGCCTCGTCGTCAAATTGTGGCAGCAACTTGCTCTTGGGATAGCTCTTTGTTTGATGCTCGCGGCCGTATCTCTCCTCGGTGTCTAGCACCATTCCATATGTCATTGAGCGTATCATGTTCGGCTTTGAGTCGTTGTTGCTGTTTTTCAAGCTCCTTGTTGTAGCAATGAGCTGTTGCTGAAAGCGTTTTTGTTCGAGGGGTTCTCCTGGGACGATAAATTCTTCGTCTACCAAGCTGACGTCCTCTTCGAAGACAGGTAGATAATTGCTGTCTTCGAAATCGTTGTGATCGGCAAGTTGTTCGGGACTGTGTTCGCCATCCTCCCGCTCGTCCTGCTCCACCGCTGGCTCCATGGGGTCGTCGGCTTCCTCTGGATCTTCATTATCTCTGGTGCCGGTGTTACTTTCCTTTCCTCGACGCGATCGTGAGTGGCTTTTCTGACACCAACATTTAGGAGGTTCAGCGACGGGCTTATCCTGCTCTGGATCTTTATCGCCGTCGTCTTTCTTCTCATTGGGTGTATCCACCATGTACACATCGTAGGTAGAAGTGGCCGTCCATCGCTCGGTCATAGGCGGGTTTGTACCTAGATCGGCTTCGACGTCGTGGTCCATCCCATCGATGTCTTCAGAAGCATAGTCTAGTATGTCAGTTAAGTCCTCGACCGTGGCTACCAAGTAGGTGGTGCGTGGGAAGCAAAATTCCCTTTTCTCAGCCCCCAGTTTAAACAGGGCTCAGTTCAGCTGAGAATCCTCTGTTAAGGTGAGAGATTGCAGCTAGTCCAAAGCCTCGTTTAAGAGCGAGAGCTGGATAGGCGCTTGGGAGTCTGTGGGGCCGAGCTCGGTGACAACCGCTCCGTTGGGCCTGGAGAGTGCGGACCCCATGAGTCCGGAGCTCGTATCTGAGACTAGTCCGGCGTTGCGATGGCGGGGAGGACCCCGCTCAATTCTGGATTTGTGAGCGGCTCAGCCGCCGCTAAGTCTACGGTTTCCATGGCGGGGTTGACCCTCCCGTCCTTGGGCAAAGCGATCTGCTCTGGATCTAGGGTCAGAGCCGTCACGGGTGTAGACCCCTAGATGGGATCCGATGATAGATCTGAGATGTCTTCATCACGTAGGCCGGGAGCAACAGGCATGTGTGTGAATCTGTTGAAGATCAAGTCTCCTCGGATGTCAGCAACATAGTTCAAGCTTCGAAACCTGATCTGATGACCAGGGGAATAGTTGTCAACCAGCTCAAGGTGGCCATCTGTGTTGGCACGAAGCACGAAGCCGCCGAACACAAAAAGCTAGCCAGGGAGAAAAGTCCCCCGGGGGTGGCGCTGTCGTTGATGACGAAGCGAGCCATTAATACTTCTATCGACGACACGGTGGAACTCTCAATGAAAGCACCAATGTCGGTGTCAAAACTGGCGGATCTCTGGTAGGGGGTCCCAAACTGTGTGTCTGAGGATCGATGGTAACATGAGGCTGGGGACACGATGTTTACCCAGGTTCGGGCCCTCTCTATCGAGGTAATACCCTACTTCCTGCTTGATTGATCTTGATGAATGTAGGGTTACAATAGTTGATCTACCTCGAGATCGTAATGACTAAACCCTAAAAGTTTAGCCTAGGATGTTATGATTCTGTACCTACAGACTAACTGTCACACCCTGCATTTTGTAACATGGTTATTGCATTAATAAAGCATGAAAATTTGGACCAACAATTTTTTTGGCATCATTTGGCATTTATTTGGAATTAAGTTTTTCTCTCTGTGATTTTCAAGTGCTCTTTAAAGTCAACCACTCCATCTTATATACTTCATCTCCTTACCCCCAAACTTCTGCCCAATGATCATACCAAGTGTATATAACAGTATAGTATATTCATATAAAAATATTTGGCCAAATAGTATTTTTTAAAATTAGTTTTCCAAAAACCCCTGAATTGAGGCTTGCGCTGCAAGTACTTTATATAGGGTGATAAAAATGTTTGAAAAGGTATGTTTGAATCCTATTAGGTATAGGACTCCCAAAAACCACAAAAGTATAATTTTAAAAGTTATTTTCCTATTTTATTTAAAGGCTTTTTCTTAAGGCCAGAAATGGTCTTTAATAGGTAAAAATTATTTAATTATTTCAAAAATATTTGCCAAAATTCAGAGAGACTCTTAGGACATATATTGTCCATATATAAGAGTTTCAACACTTGGTCATGTTCAAAATATTGGGCAAATCCCTTAGAAACCCTTTTTGGATATTTCAAGCTTTTGAAATATTTACAAAGGAAATATTCTCTAAAAATTCCAGGGAAATTCTCTCCTTCTAGAAGCCCTCCATGGGGGGGGGGGTAAAACCCTATTTACATCTCTGGACAGCCAGTTTCACTCTTCTCTCTCAGCACTCTCTCCTTCTAGAAGCCCTCCATGGCATCCAACGCCCCTCCCACATTCTTTACTCCCCCTAGAGCCAATGGACAAGGTGGCCGCGTCCAAAGCGCGTGGGACACGGCCATGCCGGTCATATGGGTGCTCTTGAGCATGCTACAGTGTGCTCCCGCACTATACCCGCGTTCTGCCCGAGGCGCCCGACCACCTAGGGCGTCGGGATGGAGTCTCCCGAGGCCGCCTCGACGTCCACAACAAGGCAGCTGGTCAGCCCCCTCCTCCTTCTCCCTCCTCTCACCCAAGCTCGCACGCGCGCCGACCACCCAAGAGCTCCAATGAGCAAGCTCACACGCGCGGTGCCCCTGGCCTCCCCCTGCTCTCTCTCTCTCTCTTCTCTCCCCTAGCTCTGGACCGCATCCAGAAACACCCCAGACACGGCGCCAGCTCCTCCCGGGCCCTGTGGCAACAAGCAGGAGCTCGCCGGCGCTCGGGTCCACGGCACCCCGCCGTTCGCCTATAAAAGGGACGCCCCGCGCCCTTCCTCTCCTCACCACTCGCTCTCTCACACACCTAATCATCCCGCTACACCACTCACCCCTCTCCAGGCGAGCCCGAGCTCGAGATCGAGCTCGAGCTCCGCCGCCTCGGGTCGCCGTCGACCTCAGGGTACAGACCCTTTCCGCCGCTCCTCTTCATCGATCTGGAACCGCCGCGGCTCACTGACCATTTCCCCCTTCCTCCCCACTTCTTTTGCAGCTGGAAACGGCTGGAACCATCGACGCCCGAAGCTCCTCCGCCATGTGACCTCGTCGCCGGCGAACCAGGCCACCCCAGCGACTGCGACCACCTCCACCCGAACGGCGACTCGACGCTGAGTCCAGCCGTGACCTCGCCCGACCTCGCCGTGCCCCGCATCGACGCCGGTGAGCTCGCCGGCCCTCGGTCGTAGGGTTCGGGATGACAGGCGGGCCCCGCCTGTTTGCCTCTCCTCTCCCTCGTCTCTCTCTCTCTCTCTCTCTCTCTCGTTGACGCCTGGGCCCCGCCCGTCAGGTTTAAAACCTGGCGCGCACGCAGGCACCAGTGCGCTGGGCCGCCTCTCTGGCTGGGCCTGCTGCGCTGCGGCTGTTCTGGCCCAGCAGGCACATAACCCTTTTTCCTTTTTCTTTTCTGTCAATCTTGCAAAAATTCCTCTGGTCTAAATATTAATCCAAATAAAATAATTCCAGTTCCTGAAAACTTGTAATATTCCAACCTATTTAATGATATAACTTTCACACATATTCATGAACCTTTTCTGTACTGTTCAAATTTAAATTTAAATTTGAACAGTAAAACCTCTGTTAAAAAATCCATCTACCCCATTCTGTCACTCCAAATCCCAAACTAAGAATTTTTGCCTTCTTAGTTTTCCTTCTAGTATTTTATAAAAATAAGTTGACATTTTTCTGAGCACTTTGATTTTTCTGTTTTATTATTGTCTTATTTTCCCGTTGTTTTATTGCAACGATTAGATACCGTGTTTGACGAGGTTGCTGAAGAAGAAGAAGGAGAAGGACTTGAAGACTTTAAAGACCAAGCCAAGCAAGGCAAGCAGCCCTTTGACCATGATACCCCTCTTGTTCATCGGTACCCTTTTGCATGATGATGAAATATGACGGTGGTAAACTTGGTGTGAACCATCACATGATGCATACCCCTACTCACAACTCTACCTTGTGCATAATGCAAGAGATTAGCTGTGATGCATAATGTTGCATGAGCAACATGAACTCACCGTAATTACATTCTTTCGAAAACCCCATCGGGTGCCCCTAATGCCCGCGGGTGATGTTGGAATTAGGTAACCACTTGAGGAAGAAGTGGTGTACCAAAGAAAGCTTTTGGTGTGTGTGTAGAATGATGGATTAGATTTATGTGTGATTACCGAACCAACCAAACATGCGCAACCACTCTATCCTTACATGGGAAAGGGCATTATTGATTCCTAGGCCGATACTAGCATGGTGCCCGCATTACTAGTGACGGGGGTGACACGAGGTCACTCTCAGGACGGGGTCGTGCTTGGATAGGCGGCCATGACTGTTTTCACAGGGCACCGAACACACTGTTGGTACCCCGTGCCATGGTATGTGATATGGGAGCGAGGCTCCAAATATTGAGATGTGAAATGTTGGGCATGGGGGTTGCTACCAATCGAGTGGACTCTCTGTTAGTGTTGTCTGGGGAAAAATAGTGATCGGGTGCTTACCCCGGGTACTTGAGGTACTGCGGGTCGTGGATGACACAGAAGTTCCCCGGATCTTATGGTTAAAGTTTGCAACCTCTGCAGAGTGTAAAACTATTTGAATAGCCGTGTTGACGGTCAAGGACAGTTGGGAGGTGGTACTTAAACTATGTCCAGAATTTTACAATCTCGGTGAAATTGTGTGTGTGTATTGAGTAATGGTGGTGAGTTGACTCGTTGCAAGAACCAGAAAATGAATTGAACTCTATTTATGTTGATATCAGTAACCCGCCCTCGAGGTTACCCAAGTACATTGATGCATGTTTCACAAATGGTAGAATATCTTATCTAGCTTGTAGCTAGATTGCTTATTGTTGTACAACTTGCATTGTTACCATGAACCAAATCATGGGTTGCTTGCGAGTACATTCAAAGTACTCATTGGCTTGCCACTGGTTATTTAATTGGCCAGGCATGGAGGAGCAGGAATTTGAAGAAGAATTCTATGGAGACGATCATGCGAACTAGGACGCTTTCCCAGTCAGAATGCGTGTAGGGTTACGACAGATGGCATGGGTTCTACTTATCTACGAAGACTTCCGCTATTCGTGTTTATTTGCTATTCAGCCCATGAGGCTTTATCTATGTAAGACTTGGCCATAATGGTAATAATTTGTGTAAGACGGTATGTATGGATGTTAGACTCTAGTTATTTAGCTTCTGTGTGTTCAGTGAGTATTGATCTCTGGGATCACTGTACACGTGCATTCGGTGATCTCGACTCTTAAGTCGGGGTCCCCACAGAGATGGTATGAGAGCCAGGTTAACTGTAGGAAGCCTTAGTTAGCATGGGCGTTAGTTAGGATGAGACCCTTTTCATAAACCTTCTGAACCTCTCTTCTTTTCTAAAACCATTACCTAACCTGAGATATCATCAGTTTATTAACATCTCCCATTCAACCTTTGCAGATGGCCGCCGTACCTGAAGAGCTCCTGACCACTGGGTTCCCCTTGCTTCTCGACGATAGCCTCCAGGAGTGCCAGTTCCACCGAGCACCCATCCTCAGCTACCATGACCATTGGGTTAGCGACACTGAGGTGGAGTACCATGTGGAAGTAATCTTGAAGTCTAACGATCCTCCCACAAGTTGGTTCTTCGAGGGACCCCAGATGGCAACATTACACCTCGCTGTCGAGGCAACTACACTTAAGGCACTAACACACCTCCGAGAACTTCTTCCGGAGATGGCAGCCAAGATGACAACCCGCTTCTTGCCTTACCAGAAGGAAGGCTAAGATGAAAGCAGCGCGCAAGCCCCTCCACTAAAGGAAGGACTTCCACTTCGATTCCAGACCTACTTCAGCCTATGTGCCGATAGCTTGGCACAAGATTTGGCCTCGGAATCGATGAAGCTCCGAGGAGAAATCCACAAGACCAAGGCACTTCTTTGACGAGCACAAGAGAAGACGGATAGGATCAAGAAGGAAGGTGCGCCTCCCGGGCAACCCGCTGTCGCGTATCGAGGCGGAAGGCCCTCAGGAGATGTAAGTTCCAAGGATAAAGAACCACCCCAGCGACGCCGTATGACGGCAAGAGAATATCACAAGCTTTTCCCTGCACCACCGACAAAACACCGCCGTATCCAACTCCTCCACTCCCCCACACCCTCAAGTGATAGGGGGGCCCAGTCAGATGAAGACAAGGAGGAAGACCCAGAAGAGCCAGAATACACGACTGAGCATTCCGCCGCTTAGGCATTATTCGCAACTCGGATATGCCAGCTCGTGACTTCTACGGTAGGATAGGTCGTGTAACCCCTATGCGAAGTCGAGTCCTTGTATGGTTCATATGAAGCCATCTAGTGTTTGTTTTTGTTGTGTTTGGATGTACGTCGTATTTTCCCTTCGGGGATGTGTAAACGACTACATCACCCATTTGGAATTTTAATGAATGTGTTTGGCCCTTTTGGCCCTTGCATAAAAATAAATAGTGTCACACCCACCCCCTTACTAGGCACCTATCTTTATTGCTTTCCCTATTCTTTCCAAATCATGAGACCTTTACCGCTCCAACATGATGCCAGTCGTAACTCGTACTGGTACCTCTAGCTAGCAGCCCGAAGCCGGAGCATCCGCCCAAGCAGAAGCCAGCCAAGACCAAACTCATGACCAAGCTCCACCACCACCTCCCCCGATCATGGACATGGCTCAGCTTCTCCAAGCCTTCCGAGAGGAACGCGAAGCCAACACTGCAGCCCTCCAGATGATTGCTCAAGCTGTCACCAACAACCGCCAGCCGGCGGGGAATGGCAATGTACATTCCACGTTGGCAGAGTTCAAGAAGCATGCACCGCCAACCTTCATCGAGACTGCTGAACACCTGGATGTAGACGACTGGGTCCGCACCATTGAGGACTTGCTGGAACTAGTCGTTTGCACCGAAGACCGCGAGAAGGTGGCTTATCCCGCCCACTGCCTCGGGGGGACTGCTAGAGCTTGGTGGGATGGAGTCAAGGTCATGCATGCTGGGCAAGACATCACTTGGAATAACTTCAAGGCAGAATTCCGCAAGGCCCATATTCCTTCCGGAATCATGGCTATCAAGAAGCGTGAGTTTCGAGCCCTGAAGCAAGGAAGTGGCACTGTCAAGGAGTACATGCAGAAGTTCAGTGTTCTGTCAAGGTATGCCCTTGAAGATGTCAGCACGGATGCTGCAAAAAGGGAGCGCTTCATGGAAGGCCTCAATCAGACTCTGCAGTACTCGCTTGTCGTGTGTGACTGCCCAACCTTTCCTGACCTGGTGAACAAAGCACTCATGCTCGAAGACAAGCGGCGTGCTCTGGAAGACACTCACAAGCGCAAGATGATCAGCAAGGGAAGTTCCAGCAACCAGAAGCCTCGCCCGTGGCAGCAAGCCCCGATCAAGACAACCTATCAGCAGCCAAGAGCTCCAGCACCTCGCACCAACTATCAGCCTCAGCAGTATGCCAACCCAAGGCCAGCATTCAATCCCAATAACAGTGATGGCAACAAGATCAATAAACCAAACCAAGTCACTTGCTTTGGTTGTGGCCAGTCTGGACATATCTCTAAGGTGTGCCCCAACAAGAAGCCCGATGCCCCGCGCCCCAATGCGCAGAACCCAGGACAAGGCCGCGGGATGCCACCAAGGAACCAAGCTCCTCGCAACCCGCCCAACCATGGGAAGGGACGTGTGAATCACGTCACTGCTGAAGAAGCCCAAGAAGACCCGGACATCGTGCTGGGTACGTTCCTTGTCAACTCAGCACCTGCAACTATCTTGTTTGATTCTGGAGCCACGCATTCATTTATCACACAAAGATTTTCATTAAAAAGTGGCATGACCCCTACACCCCTGAATAACCCCATGGTGGTACAAACCCCCGGAGGAGAGATGAGAGCCAAGATAGGCTGTAAGGGAGTCGATATTATCATTAACGGTGTAGACTTCCTAGCAGACCTTATCATCTTAAGATCGCAAGGCTTGGATGTGATCTTAGGAATGGATTGGCTCAGCAAGCACCAAGGCTTGTTAGACTGTACCAACCGGACTGTCACTGTGACCAATGACCAAGGGGTAGAAGTCAAGTTTGCCCCCAACTCCTCTCCTTCTCAAACCGCTCAAGTCAACTGTCTGTCTGAAGTTGGGCTGGAGCAAGTGCCAGTAGTGTGCGAGTATCCCGACGTCTTTCCGGATGAGCTACCGGGAATGCCCCCTGACCGTAACATTGAGTTCATCATCGAGCTCATGCCCGGGGCAGGACCCATCTATAAGAAGCCTTATAGAATGGGGACGGAAGAATTAGCCGAGTTGAAGAAGCAACTGGAAGAGCAGTTGAGGAAGGGATTTATCCGCCCAAGTGCCTCCCCTTGTGGATCACCTGTTCTGTTTGTGGCAAAAAGGGACGGTACCATCCACTTATGCATTGACTATCGTTCCCTCAATGAAGTCAAGAAACAAGTATCCACTTCCCAAGATTGAAGCTGTTTGATCAACTCAGCGGAGCCAAGGTGTTCTCCAAGATCGACCTCAGATCTGGGTACTACCAGCTAAAGATCAGACCCCAAGATATTCGGAAGATGGCATTTGTAACAATATATGGCCTGTATGAGTGCACGGTCATGTCCTTTGGATTAACCAATGCCCTAGCTTACTTCATGTATCTCATGAATAAAGTCTTCATGGAATATTTGGACAAGTTTGTTGTTGCCTTCATTGATGACATTCTTGTCTTCTCGAAGACGGAGGAAGAGCACGAGCAACATTTGAGGATGGTCCTAGACAAGCTTCGAGAGCACCAACTATACGCCAACTTAAGCAAATGTGAGTTTTGGCTGCATAAAGTTGGGTTCTTAGGTCATGTCTTGACCGAGGAAGGATTGTCAGTTGATCCCGCGAAGATCGAAGCTGTGTCCCAATGGCAATCCCCAACGACCGTCAAGGAAGTCAGAAGCTTCCTCGGACTTGCGGGCTATTACCGCAAATTCATGGAAGGATTCTCTAGCATTGCCCGGCCAATGACTAAGCTCCTGAAGAAGGACAAGAAGTTCGAATGGACGCCAAAATGCGAAGAAAGCTTCCAAGAGCTCAAGAAGAGACTGACCACCGCCCGAGTTCTGGCAACACCTGATATTCACAAAGAGTTTGTGATATATTGTGATGCCTCTCGAACCGGATTGGGAAGCGTTCTGATGCAAGAAGGGCGAGTCATAGCTTACCTCTCAAGGCAGCTACGACCTCATGAAGAGAACTATGCTACTCACGATCTTGAGTTAGCAGCAGTGGTTCATGCTTGAAGACATGGCGACATTACCTCCTAGGGAAACGGTGTGAGATATACACAGACCACAAAAGTCTGAAGTATATTTTCACCCAGAAGGAATTGAACATGAGGCAACGAAGATGGTTGGAACTAATCAAGGATTATGACCTCAATGTTCAATATCACCCCGGGAAGGCTAACGTGGTAGCCGATGCCTTAAGCAGAAAGGCTTGCTCCCTGAATGCCATAATTCAAAGAAGGCAGCCAGCCCTGTTTGAAGAGCTAGAACAATTCAGTTTGGAATTGGTCACCCATGGATTTCTAGACCATCTGGAAGTCAAACCAACCCTGATGGACGAAGTCAAGAAAGCACAAGGTGGGCACGCAAGCATTGAAGGCATCAAGAAGAAGATGAAGCTAGGCAAAGCCCCAGGATTCCCCGAGGACGAGCACGGGATTGTTTGGTACAAAGGCCGCATCTGCGTACCAAACAAGATGGAGCTGAAGAATTTGATCTTGCAAGAAGCCCATGACACTCCGTATTCCATCCACCCCGGAGGAACCAAGATGTATCAAGACTTGAAGGAAAGATTTTGGTGGCACGGGATGAAAAGAGAGATTGCAACCTATATTGCAAAGTGTGATGTGTGCCAAAGGGTCAAGGCTGAATATCAGCGACCCGCTGGATTGCTCGAAACACTCAAGGTTCCTGAGTGGAAGTGGGATAAAGTCGGAATGGACTTCATCACTCGATTACCAAGGTCGAATAAAGGACATGACTCCATCTGGGTCATAGTCGACCATTTGACCAAGGTAGCCCATTTCATTCCTGTCAAGACTACCTATGATGGCAACCAGCTGGCAACTCTCTACATCGACAGAATCGTAAAGCTTCATGGTGTTCCTAAGGAGATTGTGTCAGATCGAGGAACCCAGTTTACCTCAAGGTTCTGGAAGAAGTTCCAAGATGCCTTGGGAACCAAGTTGTGTTTCAGCACGGCTTTCCACCCGCAGACCGGAGGTCAGACAGAGCAAGTAAATCAAATACTCGAAGACATGCTCCGAGCCTGTGTCTTGGCATATGGAGCCAAGTGGGAAGATTGCCTCCCGTTTGCCGAGTTCTCCTATAACAACAGTTATCAGTCGAGCCTTCAGATGGCACCATTTGAGGTGTTGTACGGACGCAAGTGTCGCACACCCCTCAACTGGAAAGAGATAGGAGAAGGGCTAGTCTTTGGGCCAAATATTCTCCGCGAAGCAGAAGAGCAAGTCCAACTAGTTAGAGAACGTTTGAAGGCCGCCAAATCAAGACAAAAAAGCAATGCCGATTCTCATCGCCGAGATATGAGTTTCCGCATTGGAGACCATGTGTACCTGTGGGTAACTCCTCTTAAGGGAACCAAGCGTTTCCATGTTAAAGGGAAGCTCGCACCAAGGTTCATTGGTCCCTTTGAGATCACTACACGACGAGGAGAAGTGGCTTACCAGTTGGAACTACCACCTGAGCTATCCAATGTGCACAACGTATTCCATGTGTCACAACTCCGGAAGTGTCTCCAAGTTCCGGAGAAGCCTGATCTCTACAAGGATGTCGATCACCAAGCCATTGATCTTCATCCTAATTTGACCTACCGTGAGAGGCCCATTCGCATTCTGGATGAAGCAGAGCGACGGAAGCGAAGCCACACCATCAAGTACTTCAAGGTCCAGAGGAGAAACCACACGGAAGCAGAAGCAACCTGGGAACGTGAAGACTATCTTAGATCCGAGTATCCCGATCTCTTCTAAGGCCTAGTTTAGGAATCTCGGGGACGAGATTCTTGTAAGGGGGGTAGGTCTGTCACACCCTGCATTTTGTAACATGGTTATTGCAATAATAAAGCATGAAAATTTGGACCAACAATTTTTTTTGGCATCATTTGGCTTTTATTTGGAATTAAGTTTCTCTCTCTGTGATTTTCAAGTGCTCTTTAAAGTCAACCACTCCATCTTATATACTTCATCTCCTTACCCCAAACTTTTGCCCAATGATCATACCAAGTGTATATAACAGTATAGTATATTCATATAAAAATATTTTGGCCAAATAGTATTTTCAAAAATTAGTTTTCCAAAAACCCCTAAATTGAGGCTTGCACTGCAAGTACTTTATTTAGGGTGATAAAAATCTTTGAAAAGGTATGTTTGAATCCTATTAGGTATAGGACTCCCAAAAACCACAGAAGTATAATTTTAAAAGTTATTTTTCTTTTTTATTTAAAGGCTTTTTCTTAAGGCCAGAAATGGTCTTTAATAGGTAAAAATTATTTAACTATTTTAAAAATATATGCAAAAATTCAGAGAGACTCTTAGGACATATATTGCCCATATATAAGAGTTTCAACACTTGGTCATGTTCAAAATATTGGGCAAATCCCTCAGAAACCCTTTTTGGATATTTCAAGCTTTTGAAATATTTACAAAGGAAATATTCTCTAAAAATTCCAGGGAAATTCTATCATGTCAGATATGACATATTTGATGATGTTGCCAAGGCCCATGCCTTGGGAAGCAAAAAAACATCATCAAAACCCCTCAAAACCATTCTATCCATTTTTGAAGTTTGAGCAACTTTACATTGCCAAACTTGTCCAAATGCTCTCAAACTTGGTACACATGCTAAAATGGTCTAATAATGCATCTAGACCAAATGGCACAAGTTTTGGAGAAGGGTAACTTGATCAGAGTACCCCAAAACCATTTCTGTTCAGATTCAAATTTGAACAACTTTACAGTACCAACTTTGTACTTGTGACCATAAATTTTGTGGACATGATCACAACCCCAAATGATGACACTACACCAAGTGGTGCATCAAGGAGGGATGATTTTCTTAACTTAAACTTGGAAAATCCATTTCTGTTGATTTCTAGGGTTTACCAAAGTTACATTGGCAAGTCTCTTCAAATGAGCCCAAACTTGGTGGAACACCCTATTTCTATATACAATTTGATCCTGTTAAGTCTCATGTCAATTGGAAATCATTTGCTTGCCCAAAACCACATCAAACACCTTCTGGTAATTTTCCAAAACTATCACTTTTACCTCTTTCCTTGTTCTCCTTGAGCTAGGCTTTTTACCACAGCTTCCCAAAGTCCCCTTGCACCTCCAGTAACTCTTCCCTGGCCTCAGCTCAATGATTGAGGGGGGGGGGAGGTAAAACCCCATTTACATCTCTGGATAGCCATTTTCACTCTTCTCTCTCAGCACTCTCTCCTTCTAGAAGCCCTCCATGGCTTCCAACGCCCCCCCACATTCTTTACTCCCCCCTAGAACCAATGGACAAGGTGGCCGCGTCTAGAGCGCGTGGGACACGGCCATGCTGGCCATATGGGCGCTCTAGAGCGCGCTACAGTGTGCTCCCGCACTGTAGCCGCGTCCTGCCCGAGGCGCCCGACCACCTAGGGCGTCCGGATGGAGTCTCCTGAGGCCGCCTCGACGTCCACAACACGGCAGCTGGTCGTCCCCCTCCTCCTTCTCCCTCATCTCGGCCCAGCTCGCACGCGCGACGGCCACCCGAGAGCTTCAATAAGCAATCTCACACGCCGGTGCCCCTGGCCTCCCCCTGCTCTCTCTCTTCTCTCCCCTAGCTCTGGACCGCATCCAGGAGCACCCCAGACACGGCGCCAGCTCCTCCCGTGCCCTGTGGCAACGAGCAGGAGCTCGCCGGCGCACGAGTCCACGGCACCCCGCTGTTCGCCTATAAAAGGGATGCCCCGCGCCTTCCTCTCCTCACCACTCCCTCTCTCACACACCTAATCACCCCCCCTACACCACTCACCCCTCTCCAGGCGAGCCCGAGCTCGAGATAGAGCTCGAGCTCTGCCGCCTCAGGTCGCCGTCGACCTTAGGGTACAGGCCCTCTCCGCCGCTCCTCTTCCTCGATCTGGAACCGCCGCGACTCACTGACCATTTCCTCCTTCCTCCGCGCTTCTTTTGCAACCGGAAACGGCCCGAACCATCGACGCCCGAAGCTCCTCCGCCGCGTGACCTCATCGCCGGCGAACCAGGCCACCCCGGCGACTGCGACCACCTCCACCCGAATGGCGCCCTCGCCCGACCTCACCGTGCCCCGCATCGACGCTGGTGAGCTCGCCGGCCCTGTGTCGCAGGGTTAGGGATGACAGGCGGGCCTCGCCTGTCAGCCTATTCTCTCCCTCGTCTCTCTCTCTCTCACTGATGCTTGGGCCCCGCCCGTCAGGTTTAAAACCTGGCGCGCGCGCAGGCACCAGTGCGGTGGGCTGCCTCTCTGGCTGGGCCTGCTGCGCTGCGGCTGTTCTGGCCCAGCAGCCACAGAACCCTTTTTCATTTTTCTTTTCTGTCAATCTTGCAAAAATTCCTCTGGTCTTAATATTAGTCCAAATAAAATAATTCCAGTTCCTAAAAACTTGTAATATTTCAACCTATTTAATGATATAACTTTCACACATATTCATGAACCTTTTCTGTACTGTTCAAATTTAAATTTAAATTTGAACACTAAAACCTCTGTTCAAAAATCCATCTACCCATTCTATCACTCCAAATCCCAAACTAAGAATTTTTGCCTTCTTAGTTTTCCTTCTAGTATTTTATAAAAATAAGTTGACATTTTTCTGAGCACTTTGATTTTTCTGTTTTATTATTGTCTTATTTTCCCGTTATTTTATTGCGACGATTAGATACCGTGTTTGACGAGGTTGCTGAAGAAGAAGAAGGAGAAGGACTTGAAGGCTTTGAAGACCAAGCCAACCAAGGCAAGCAGCCCTTTGACCATGATACCCCTCTTGTTCATCAGTACCCTTTTGCATGATGATGAAATATGACGGTGGTAAACTTGTTGTGAACCATCACATGATGCATACCCCTACTCACAACTCTACCTTGTGCATAATGCAAGAGATTAGCTGTGATGCATAATGTTGCATGAGCAACATGAACTCTCCGTAATTACATTCTTTCAAAAAACCCATCGGGTGCCCCTAATGCCCGTGGGTGATGTTGGAATTAGGTCACCACTTGAGGAAGAAGTGGTGTACCAAAGAAAGCTTTTGGTGTGTGTGTGTGTGTAAAATGATGGATTAGATTTATGTGTGATTATCGACCCAACCAAACATGCCCAACCACTCTACCCTTACATGGGAAAGGGCATTATTGATTACCTAGGCCGATACTAGAATGGTGCTCGCATTACTAGTGACGGGGGTTACACGAGGTCACTCTCGGGACGGGGTCGTGCTTGGATAGGCGGCCATGACTGTTTTCACAGGGCACCGAACACACTGTTGGTACCCCGTGCCGTGGTATGTGATATGGGAGCGAGGCTCCACAATATTGAGATGTGAAATGTTGGGCACGGGGGTTGCTACAAATCGAGTGGACTCTATGTTAGTGTCGTCTGGGGAAAGATAGTGATCGGGTGCTTACCCCGGGTACTTGAGGTACTGCGGGTCGTGGATGACACAGAAGTTCCCCGGATCTTGTGGGTAAAGTGTGCAACCTCTGCAGAGTGTAAAACTATTCGAATAGCCGTGTCCACGGTCAAGGATAGTTGGGAGGTGCTACTTAAACTATGTCCAGAATTTTACAATCTCGGTGAAAGTGTGTGTGTGTATTGAGTGAATGTGGTGACTTGACTTGTTGCAAGAACCAGAAATGAATCGAACTCTATTTATGTTGATATCTGTAACCTGCCCTTGAGGTTACCCAAGTACATTGATGCATGTTTCAGAAATGGTAGAATATCTTATCTAGCTTGTAGCTAGATTGCTTATTGTTGTACAACTTGCATTGTTACCTTGAACCAAATCATGGGTTGCCTGCGAGTACATTCAAAGTACTCATTGGCTTGCCACTGGTTATTTAATTGGCCAGGCATGGAGGAGCAGGAATTTGAAGAAGAATTCTATGGAGACGATCATGCAAACTAGGACGCTTTCCCAGTCAGAATGCTTGTAGGGTTACGGCAGATGGCATGGGTTCTACTTATCTACGAAGACTTCCGCTATTTGAGTTTATTTGCTATTCAGCCCATGAGGCTTTATCTATGTAAGACTTGGCCATAATGGTAATAATTTGTGTAAGACGGTATATATGGATGTAAGACTCTTGTTATTCAGCTTCTGTGTGTTCAGTGAGCATTGATCTCTGGGATCACTGTACATGTGCATTCGGTGATCTCGACTCTTAAGTTGGGGTCCCCACAACCCCCTATTTTATATATGCACCGGAGGGACATAGGGTCGTACATGATCGTCTTGCAGAGGAAGGAAATATTACACCCGAACTCTAAACTTGTTATTTTACACATTTGGGAGTCCTATCTGAATACGGGGAATAGTCTTCAGCGATAATCATCACGACCCACCAGTCCGGCCCATAACGAGTAATCCGTCCGCCCGAGGACCCCTTAAGCCAGGACTCCCTTAGAGCCCCTTCCCCAGGAGACCATCGGGCGCGAGCTGGATATGCGGGAGGCGGCGGAGATCGACGAGCACCAGCCGTAGTAGTACTCTTTGTTTTGTTTAATTAAGAACGTCGGTCTTTAATTTGTTAGAGTAATGTTGTGGGGACCCCGACTTAGAAGTCGAGATCACCGAATGCACATGTACAGTGATCCCAGAGATCAATGCTCACTGAACACACAGAAGCTGAATAACAAGAGTCTTACATCCATACAAATAGTCTTACACGAATTATGGCCATTATGGCCAAGTCTTACACATATAGAGCCTCACGGGCTGAATAGCAAATAACTCAAATAGCGGAAGTCTTCGATAACGGGTAGAACCCATGCCATCTGCCTTAACCCTACAGGCATTCTGACTGGGATAGCGTCCTAGTTCGCATGTTCGTCTCCAAAGAACTCTTCCTCATATTCCTGTTCTTCCATGCCTGGCCAATTAAATAACCAGTGGCAAGCCAATGAGTACTTTGAATGTACTCGCAAGAAACCCATGATGTGGTTCAAAGTAACAATGCAATTGAACGGTAATGAACAATCTAGCAAAGGGCTAGAATAAGTATTCTACTATCAAGCTTATGCATCAGTAACCTCGCGTAACCTCGAAGACAGGTTACCGATATCAACATCAATATGATTCAACTTATCGAGTCAAGTCACCACCTTGACTCATCACACACATATCATCACCGATGAAGTAAAATTCCGGACATAGTTTAAGTAGCACCACCCAACTGTCCATAACCGTGGACACGACTATTCGAATAGTTTGACACTCTGCAGAGGTTGTACACTTTACCCACAAGATCCGAGGAACTTCCGTGTCATCCACGACCCGCGGTACCTCAAGTACCCGGGGTAAGCACCCGGTCATTATCTTTCCTTAGACGACACTAACATAGAGTCCACTCGTTGGTACACGGCCCTCGGGTACAAACAATAGATCATGGGACTTGCCCTACTTTCAATGTCACGCGTACCCGAAGGGACCAACGGTGTGTCCGGTGCCCTGTGAAAACAGTCATGGTCGTCTATCCAAGCACGACCCCGTCCCGGGAAAGACCTCAAGTCTTCCCGTCACTAGTAATGCGGGCACCATGCTAGTATCGACCTAAGTAATCAATAAAGCCCCGTCCCATAAGGGGTAGTGTGGTTGCACATGTTTGGTTGGGACGGTAGTCACACATAAATCTAGTCCATCATTTCACCATGCACATGATTTTTACCGGCACATCACTTCTTTCTCAAGTGATGACCTAAATTCAACATCACCCTCGGGCATTAGGGGCACCCGATGGGTTCATGCAAAGGTTTTTAACAACGAAGGTTCATGTCACACATGCATCACTATTCATTACTACTAACCATATGCATGTCATCTAGCACATAGCAAGATCAAGATCAAGGCATGCATCATGTGGTGGAATCAACTAGGTCACCACCGTGAATCTATCATCATGCATCGGAAACAACGGGTTCCGCAAAACAAGTGTATCATGGTCAAAGGGCTGCTTGCCTGGATTGGCTTGGTCTTCAAAGTCTTCAAATCCTTCTCCTTCTCCTTCCACAGCAACTTCGTCAAATACGGGATCTATACGTCGCATAATAACAACGGAAAATAAGGCCACAAATAAAACAGAAAAATCAAAGTGCTCAGAAAAATGTCAACTTATTTTTGTTAAATACTAGAGGAATTTCTAAGATGGGGAAAATTCTTAGTTGGAGTTTTGGAGCAACAGAATGGAATCTATTGATTTTAGAACAGGAGTTTTACTGCTCAAATTTGAATTTAAATTTGAATAGAACAGAAAAGTTTCATAGATGTGAGTGAAAGTGGTACCATTAAATAGGTTGGAATATTACAAGATTTTAGGAGTTGGAATTATTTTATTTGGACCATTATTTTTTTCTGTAGAAATGTATGAATTAATACAGAAAAGAAAAAGGAGAAAAAGACCTGTGCAACTGGGCCAGAGAGGCCACAGTGCACGGCCCAGGGCGGTCCGGCCCAGCTGCACGAGTGCCTGCGCGCGCACGTCAGGTTTTTGAACCTGACGGGCGGGGCCCGTGGGTCAGTGGCAGAGAGGAGGGGGAGAGAGGTGTGGGGATGACAGGTGGGGCCCGCCTGTCATCTCCAACCTTGCGGCCACGGCGACGGCGAGCTCACCGGCGAGGTTTCCGGCCACGGCGACGGCAACGGAGGGCAGGAACGTGACCAGCGTCGTGTTGCGGGTGTAGGGGTGGTGGTGCGGCACGCCGGGGAGCTCCGGTTCGCCGGCGGCGAGGTGGGACGGCGGAGGAGCTACGGGAGGTCGTCGCTCCGGCCGTTTCCAACTGCCATAGAGAGGGGAAACAGAGGGGAAATGGTCAGTGAGGTGAGGGGGTTCCGAATCGGGTGAAAGGAGGGGCAGGGGAGGCCCATACTGCGAGATCACCGGCGGCCCGACGCGGCGGAGCTCCGTTCGATCCCGAGCACTGGGACCTCCTGGGGTCGAACTGATGGTGCTGGGGGGCTCAATGAGGTGAGGTGAGGCTGTTGGTGCTGCTGGAGAGGC
>LR738712.1:187847322-187910643 GCA_902687465.1 Secale cereale | reverse complement strand
GACGGAGGCCCGTGGTCCAGTGCGCCGGCGAGCTCCGGCTCGAGGCTACAGCGCACGGAAGGCAAGAGGGATGAGTCCATGGTGTTGCTGGACGAGCTCCACGTCCAGCTGAGGTGAGAGGAGGAGCGGGGGAGCTTCTGGAGCGCGCGCGCGTGCGAGGCAGAAGAGTGGCCGTTGCGGGCGGCCGGTGCGCGTGTGACGATGTTCACTGGAGGGCGCAGGAGGAGGGGGGACAGCGCCGGGGCGGTCGCAGACGTCGAGGGGCCTCGACTGGCGTGAGGGAGTGGCCCGAGGCTGTCGGGGGAGGCTGATTGGCTGGAGCTACAGTGCGTGTCCGCACTGTTGCGTGCTCCAGAGCGCGCGTATGGCTGGCACCACCGTGCCTTCGCCGCTCCGGTCAAAACCAACGTGCCCAAGAGTGTCTAGAAGGTCAGGGGAGGAGTAAAGAAATGTCATGCGGCCTTGGATGACCTGGAGATGCTGAGAGAGAGGGAGGATGCTGGTGACTTGGTGAAAACATGCTATCCAGCAAGGTAAACTTGGGTTCTTACCCCTCAATCATGGAGCTAGGGTGCTGGGGAAGTTACTGGGGGTAGCTAGTGACTCAATGATCATGTGGTAAAAAGTTGAGGCCATGGAGAAGAGTAAAAGTGATCAGGATGAGGGTTTTTGTAAATCTGCAGAAGGTGTTTGATCAGTGTTTGGTCAAGCAAATGACTTTTACTTGACATGGCACTTAACAGGATTGAAAGGCATGAGAAAATAGGGTGCTTCACCAAATTTGGGCTCATTTGAAGAAACTAGACAATGTAACTTTGGTGAACCCTAGAAATCAACAGAAATAGTTTCATCTTGATTGAGTCAAGCTAATCATCTCCCCTTGATGCACCACTTGGTGTAGCATCATCATTTGGGGTATTGATCATGCCCACAAAGTTTGAAGCTCCAGATAAAAAGTTGGTAATGTAAAGTTGTTCAAATTTGCATGTGAACAGAAAGGGTTTTGAGGTGATCTGATCAAGTTTCTCTATTCCAAATCTTGTGCCATTTGGTCTAGATGCCTTATTAGGCCATTCTAGCATGTGCACCAAGCTTGAGAGCATTTGGACAAGTTTGGCAATGTAGAGTTGCTCAAACTTCAAATATGGACAGAATGGTTATGAAGGGGTTTGAGGATGTTTTCTTGCTTCCCATGGCATGGGACTTGGCAAGATCATCAAATATGTCATATATGACATGGTAGAATTTCCCTGGAATTTTTGGAGAATATTTCCTTTGTAAATATTTCAAAAGCTTGAAATATACAGAAAGGGTTTTAGAGGGATTAGCCCATTATTTTGAACATGACCAAGTGTTGAAACTCTTATATATGGACAATATATGTCCTCTGAGTCTCTCTGAATTTTGGCAAATATTTTTTAAATAGTTAAATAATTTTCCCCTATTAAAAACCATTTCTGGCCTTAAGAAAAAGCTTTTAAATAAATTAGGAAAACAACTTTTAAAATTATACCTTTGAGGTTTCTGGAAGTCCTATGACTACTAGGTCTCAAATAAACCTTTTGAAATAGTTTTCTCACCCTAAATCAAGTACTTGCAGTGCAAATCTCAATTCAGGGGTTTTTGGAAAACTAAATTTAGAAAATACTTTTTGGCCAAATTAATTTTGTAAGAAAATACTATACTGTTATATAACACTTGGCATGATCATTGGGCAGAAGTTTTGGGTATGGAGATGAATTCTACAAGAGGTCATAGTTGACTTTAATGAGCACTAGAAAAAGCACATGAAGAAAACTCAATTTCAAATAAAAGCCAAATGATGCTAAAAAATTTTGCTGGTCCAAATTTTCATGCTTCAAAGATACAAATAACATGTTACAAATTGCAGGGTGTGACAGACCTACCCCCCTTACAATAATCTCATCCCCGAGATTCCTAAACTATGTCTTAAAAGAGGTCGGGAAACTCGGATCTAAGATAGTCTTCTCGTTCCCAGGTTGCTTCTGCTTCGGTGTGGTTGCTCCACTGGACCTTGAAGTACTTGATGGTACGGCTTCGCGTCCGTCGTTCTGCTTCGTCCAGAATGTGAATGGGCTCCTCGCGGTAGGTCAAATCAGGCTGCAGATCAATGACTTGGTGATCCACATCCTTGTAGAGATTAGGCTTCTCTGGAACTTGGAGACATTTCCGGAGTTGCGACACATGGAATACATTGTGCACATCGGATAGCTCAGGTGGTAGTTCCAACTGGTAAGCCACTTCTCCTTGTCATGCAGTGATCTCAAAGGGTCCAATGAACCTTGGTGCGAGCTTCCCCTTGACATGGAAACGCTTGGTTCCCTTCAGAGGAGTTACCCGCTGGTACACATGGTCCCCGACATGGAAACTCATGTTCCGACGGTGAGTGTCAGCATAGCTCTTCTGCCTTGACTTGGCTGCCTTCAATTGCTCTCTGACTAGTTGCACTTGCTCTTCTGCTGCGCGGAGATTATCCGGTCCAAAGACTAGTCCTTCTCCAGTCTCCGACCAGTTGAGGGGTGTGCGGCATCTGCGTCCGTACAACACCTCAAATGGTGCCATCTGAAGGCTCGACTGGTAACTGTTGTTATAGGAGAACTCGGCAAAAGGGAGACAATCATCCCACTTGGCTCCATATGCCAGGACACAGGCTCGGAGCATGTCTTCGAGAATCTGATTGACTCGCTCTGTCTGACCTCCGGTCTGTGGGTGAAAAGCCGTGCTGAAAGACAACTTGGTTCCCAAGGCTTCTTGGAACTTCTTCCAGAACCTTGAGGTGAACTGGGTTCCTCGATCTGACACAATCTCCTTGGGAACGCCGTGAAGGCTCACGATTCGGTCGATGTAGAGAGCTGCCAGCCGGTTGCCATCATAAGTGGTCTTGACAGGAATGAAATGGGCCACCTTGGTCAAATGATCGACTATGACCCAGATAGAGTCATGTCCTCTATTCGACCTTGGTAATCCAGTGATGAAGTCCATTCCGACTTTATCCCACTTCCACTCAGGAACCTTGAGTGGTTGAAGCAATCCAGCAGGTTGCTGATATTCAGCCTTGACCCTTTGGCACACATCACACTTTGCAACATAGGTTGCAATCTCTCTTTTCATCCCGTGCCACCAGAATCGTGCCTTCAAGTCTTGGTACATCTTGGTTCCTCCGGGGTGGATGGAATACGGAGTGTCGTGGGCTTCTTGCAGAATCAGCGTCTTCAGCTCGGTGTTGTTTGGTACGCAGATACGACCTTTGTACCAAATAGTCCCGTGCTCGTCGTCGGAGAATCCTGGGGCCTTGCCCAGCTTCATCTTCTTCTTGATGCCTTCGATGCTTGCGTGTCCATCTTGTGCCTTCTTGACGTCGTCCATCAGGGTCGGTCTGACTTCCAAATGGTCCAGAAATCCCGGGGTGACCAATTCCAAGCTGAATTGTTCGAACTCCTTAAACAAAGCTGGCTGCCTTTCTCGAATAACGGCATTCAAAGAGCAAGACTTCCTGCTTAAGGCATCGGCCACCACGTTAGCCTTCCCGGGGTGATATTGAACACTGAGGTCATAGTCTTTGATGAGTTCCAACCATCTCCGCTGCCTCATGTTCAATTCCTTTTGGGTGAAAATGTACTTTAGACTTTTGTGGTCTGTGTAGATCTCACACCGTTTCCCTAGGAGGTAATGCCGCCATGTCTTCAAGGCATGAACTACTGTCGCTAGCTCAAGATCGTGAGTAGCGTAGTTCTCCTCATGGGGTCGTAGCTGCCTGGAGAGATATGCTATGACGCGGCCTTGTTGCATCAGAACGCTTCCCAATCCGGTTTGAGAGGCATCACAATATATCACGAACTCCTTGTGAATATCAGGTGTTGCCAGAACTGGGGCGGTGATCAACCTCTTCTTGAGCTCTTGGAAGCTTTCTTCGCATTTTGGCGTCCACTCGAACTTCTTGTCCTTTTTGAGGAGCTGAGTCATTGGTCGTGCAATGCTAGAGAATCCTTCCACGAACTTGCGGTAATAGCCCGCTAGTCCGAGGAAGCTTCTAACTTCCTTGACGGTCATTGGAGATTGCCATTGGGTTACAGCTTCGATCTTCGCGGGATCAACAGATAATCCTTCCTCGGTCAAGACATGACCTAAGAATCCAACTTTATGCAGCCAGAACTCACACATCCTGAATTTGGCATACAGTTGGTGCTCACGAAGCTTGTCTAGGACCATCCTCAGATGCTGCTCGTGCTCTTCCTCCGACTTCGAGAACACAAGAATGTCATCAATGAAGACAACAACAAACTTGTCCAAATATTCCATGAAGACTTTATTCATGAGGTACATGAAGTATGCTGGGGCATTGGTTAACCCAAAGGACATGGCCGTGCACTCGTACAGGCCATATCTGGTTACGAATGCCGTCTTCGGAATATCTTGGGGTCTGATCTTCAGCTGGTAGTACCCAGATCTGAGGTCGATCTTGGAGAACACCTTGGCTCCGCTGAGCTGATCAAACAGATCTTCGATCTTGGGAAGTGAATACTTGTTCTTGATTGTAACTTCATTGAGGGAACGATAGTCAATGCATAAGCGGATGGTACCGTCCCTCTTTGCCACAAACAGAATAGGAGATCCCCAAGGGGAGGCACTTGGGAGAATAAATCCCTTCCTTAGCTGCTCTTCCAGCTGCTTCTTCAACTCGGCTAATTCTTCCGTCCCCATTCTATAAGGCTTCTTATAGATGGGTCCTGCTCCGGGCACGAGCTCGATGATGAACTCAATGTCACGGTCAGGGGGCATTCCCGGTAGTTCATCCGGAAAGACATCAGGATACTCACATACCACCGGTACTTGATCTAGCCCAACTTCAGACAGACAGTTGACTTTAGCGGCTTGAGCGGAAGAGGAGTTGGAAGCAAACTTGACTTCGACTCCTTGGTCATTGGTCACAGTGACTGTCCGATTGGCACAGTCTAACAAGCCTTGGTGCTTACTGAGCCAATCCATCCCTAAGATCACATCCAAGCCTTGCGATCTTAGGATGATAAGGTCTGCTAGGAAGTCTACACCGTTAATGGTAATACCGACTCCTTTACAGCCTATCTTGGCTCTCATCTCGGCTCCGGGGGTTTGTACCACCATAGGGTTATTCAGGGGTGTAGGGGTCATGCCACTTTTTAATGCAAATCTTTGAGTGACAAATGAATGCGTTGCTCCAGAATCAAACAAGACAGTTGCAGGTGCTGAGTTGACAAGGAACGTACCCAGCACGACGTCCGGGTCTTCCAGGGCTTCTTCAGCAGTGACGTGATTCACACGCCCCTTCCCATGGTTCGGTGGGTTGCGAGGAGCTGGGTTCCTTGGTGGCATTCCACGGCCTTGTCCCTGGTTCTGCGCATTGGGGCGCGGGCCATCAGGCTTCTTGTTGGGGCACACCCTTGAGATGTGTCCGGGCTGACCACATCCAAAGCAAGTGACTTGGTTTGGATTGATCTTGTTGCCACCACTGGTATTGGGGTTGAAAGCTGGCCTGGGGTTGGCATACTGCTGAGGCTGAGGGTTGGTGCGAGGTGCAGGAGCTCTTGGCTGCTGATAGGTTGGCTTGGCCGGGGCTGACTGCCACGGACGAGGCTTCTGGTTGCTGGAACTTCCCTTACTGACCAACTTGCGCTTGCGAGTGTCTTCCAAAGCATGCCGCTTGTCTTCAAGCATAAGTGCCTTGTTCACTAGGTCAGGGAAAGACGGGCAGTCGCACACGACAAGCGAGTATTGCAGAGTCTGATTGAGGCCTTCCATGAAGCGCTCCCTTTTTGCAGCATCAGTGCTGACATCTTCAGGGGCATACCTTGACAGAACACTAAACTTCTGCATGTACTCCTTGACAGTGCCACTTCCTTGCTTCAGAGCTTGGAACTCACGCTTTTTGATAGCCATGATTCCGGAAGGAATGTGGGCCTTGCGGAATTCTGCCTTGAAGTTAACCCAAGTGATGTCTTGTTTTTTTTTGATAGAAAGACTGTAAGGGAACCCCTTACAGTATAATTGGTGCAACAAACCCAAATTGCAAGTACCGTGCCTTGAACCTGGGTGGGTGGGAAGGCATCAGCCCCTTCCCACCACTAGGCTATGCCTTAGTATGCAAGCCCCGAGGCAGTGGGCTGAATAAGCCACCTTCTCGCGGTCTTCGGTGCATCCGACCAGTTCCAGTATCTCCTCAATGGAACGGACCCAGTCGTCTGCATCCAGGGGTTCAGCAGTCTTGATGAAGGTTGGCGGTGCATGCTTCTTGAACTCTGCCAACGTAGAACGTCCATTGCCATTCCCCGCCGGCTGGCGGTTGTTGGCGACAGCTTGAGCAATCAGCTGAAGGGCTGCAGTGTTGGCTTGGCGTTCCTCTCGGAAAGCTTGGAGAAGCTGAGCCATGTCCATGCTTGGAGGAGGTGGTGGTGGAGCTTGGTCGTTGGTTTGGTCGTGGCCTGCCTCAGACTGAGCGGATGCTCCGGCTTCAGGCTGCTGGGTAGAGGTACCAGTACGAGTTACAACAGGCATCCTGTTGGAGCGGTAAAAGGTCTCATGACTCGGAAGAGGGAAAGCAAGATAGATGGGTGCCTAGTAAGGGGGTGGGTGTGACACTAAATCAAATTATGCAAGGGCCGAAAGGCCAAAACACATTCATTAAAATCCAAATGGGTGATGTAGTCGTTTACACATTCCCGAAGGAAGAATACGACATACATCCAGACACAACAAAAGAAAAACACTAGATGATTTCATATGAACCATACAAGGACTCGACTACGCATAGGGGTTACACGACCTATCCTACCGTAGAGGTCACAACTGGCATATCCGAGTAGCGAATAATGCCTAAGCGGCGGAATGCTCGGTCGCGTATTCCAGCTCTTCTGGGTCTTCCTCCTTGTCTTCATCTGTCTGGGCCCCCTTGTCACTTGAGGGTGTGGGGGAGTGGAGGAGTTGGATACGACGGTGCTTCGTCGGTGGTGCAGGGAAAAGCTTGCGATATTCCCTTGCCGTCATCCGGCGTCGCCGAGGTGGTTCTTCATTCTTGGAAGATATATCCTCGGAGGGCCTTCCGCCTCGATATGCGATAGCGGACTGTCCAGAAGGTGCTCCTTCCTTCTTGATCCTACTTGCCTTCTCTTGAGCTCGACGAAGAAGTGCCTTGGTCTTGTGAAGTTCCTCTTGAAGCTTCATTGATTCCGAGGCCAAGTCTTGTGCCAAACTGTCGGCATATAGACTGAAGTAGGTCTGGAATCGAAGCGAGAGTCCTTCCTTCAGTGGAGGGGCTAGTGCGCTGCTTTCATCTTCACCTTCCCTCCGATAAGGTAAGAAGCGAGTCGTCATCTTGGCTGCCATCTCCGGAAGAAGCTCGCGGAGACGGGTTAATTCCTTGAGTGCAGGAGCCTTGACAGCGAGTGGTAGTGTTGCCATCTGGGGTCCCTCGAAGAACCAACTTGTGGGAGGATCGTTTGCCTTCACGATCACTTCCACATGGTACTCCACCTCAGTATCGCTCACCCAATGATCAAGGTAAGTGAGGATGGGTGCTCGATGGAACTGACACTCCTGGAGGCTATCCTCGAGAAGTAAGGGGAACCCAGTGGTCAGGTGCTCTTCGGGTACAGCGGCCATCTACAAAGGTGGAATAGGAGGGGTTAATAAGCTGATAAAATCTCAGGTTTAGAAAAGAAGAGAGGTTCAGAAGGTTTTTGAAAAGGGGTCTTATCTAACTAACGCCCATGCTAACTAAGGCATCCTACAGTCAGGATGGCTCTGATACCAGCTCTGTGGGTACCCCGACTTAGAAGTCGAGATCACCGAATGCACGTGTATAGTGATCCCAGAGATCAATGCTCACTGAACACACAGAAGCTGAATAACAAGAGTCTTACTTCCATACAAATAGTCTTACACGAATTATGGCCATTATGGCCAAGTCTTACACAGATAGAGCCTCACGGGATGAATAGCAAATAACTCAAATAGAGGAAGTCTTCGATAACGGGTAGAACCCATGCCATCTGCCTTAACCCTACAGGCATTCTGACTGGGATAGCGTCCTAGTTCACATGTTCGTCTCCAAAGAACTCTTCCTCATATTCCTGTTCTTCCATGCCTGGCCAATTAAATAACCAGTGGCAAGCCAATGAGTACTTTGAATGTACTCGCAAGCAACCCATGATGTGGTTCAAAGTAACAATGCAATTGAACGGTAATGAACAATCTAGCAAAGGGCTAGAATAAGTATTCTACTATCAAGCTTATGCATCAATAACCTCGCGTAACCTCGAAGACAGGTTACCGATATCAACATGAACATGATTCAACTCATCGAGTCAAGTCACCACCTTGACTCATCACACACATATCATCACCGATGAAGTAAAATTCCGGACATAGTTTAAGTAGCACCACCCAACTGTTCATAACCGTGGACACGGCTATTCGAATAGTTTGACACTCTGCAGAGGTTGTACACTTTACCCACAAGATCCGGGGAACTTCCGCGTCATCCACGACCCGCGGTACCTCAAGTACCCGGGGTAAGCACCCGGTCATTATCTTTCCTTAGACGACACAAACATAGAGTCCACTCGTTGGTACACGGCCCTCGGGTACAAACAATAGATCATGGGACTTGCCCTACTTTCAATGTCACGCGTACCCGAAGGGACCAACGGTGTGTCCGGTGCCCTGTGAAAACAGTCATGGTCGTCTATCCAAGCACGACCCCGTCCCGGGAAAGACCTCAAGTCTTCCCGTCACTAGTAATGCGGGCACCATGCTAGTATCGACCTAAGTAATCAATAAAGCCCCGTCCCATAAGGGGTAGTGTGGTTGCACATGTTTGGTTGGGATGGTAGTCACACATAAATCTAATCCATCATTTCACCATGCACATGATTTTTATCGGCACATCACTTCTTTCTCAAGTGATGACCTAAATTCAACATCACCCTCGGGCATTAGGGTCACCCGATGGGTTCATGCAAAGGTTTTTAACCACGAAGGTTCATGTCACACATGCATCACTATTCATTACTACTAACCGTATGCATGTCATCTAGCACATAGCAAGATCAAGGTCAAGGCATGCATCATGTGGTGGAATCAACTAGGTCACCACCGTGAATCTATCATCATGCATCGGAAACAACGGGTTCCGCAAAACAAGTGTATCATGGTCAAAGGGCTGCTTGCCTGGATTGGCTTGGTCTTCAAAGTCTTCAAATCCTTCTCCTTCTCCTTCCACAGCAACTTCGTCAAATACGTGATCTATACGTCGGATAATAACAACGGAAAATAAGGCCACAAATAAAACAGAAAAATCAAAGTGCTCAGAAAAATGTCAACTTATTTTTTTAAATACTAGAGGAATTTCTAAGATGGGGAAAATTCTTAGTTGGAGTTTTGGAGCAACAGAATGGAATCTATTGATTTTAGAACAGGAGTTTTACTGCTCAAATTTGAATTTAAATTTGAAGAGAACAGAAAAGTTTCATAGATGTGAGTGCAAGTGGTACCATTAAATAGGTTGGAATATTACAAGATTTTAGGAGTTGGAATTATTTTATTTGGACCATTATTCTTTTCTGTAGAAATGTTTGAATTAATACAGAAAAGAAAAAGGAGAAAAAGACCTGTGCAACTGGGCCAGAGAGGCCACAGTGCACGGCCCAGGGCGGTCCGGCCCAGCCGCACGGGTGCCTGCGCGCGCACGTTAGGTTTTTGAACCTGACGGGCGGGGCCCGTGGGTCAGTGGCAGAGAGGAGGGGGAGAGAGGTATGGGGATGACAGGTGGGGCCCGCCTGTCATCTCCAACCTTACGGCCACGGCGACGGCGAGCTCACCGGCGAGGTTTCCGGCCACGGCGACGGTAACGGAGGGCAGGAACGTGACCAGCGTCGTGTTGCGGGTGTAGGGGTGGTGGTGCGGCACGCCGGGGAGGTCCGGTTCGCCGGCGGCGAGGTGGGACGGCGGAGGAGCTACGGGAGGTCATCGCTCCGGCCGTTTCCAACTGCCACAGAGAGGGGAAATAGAGGGGAAATGGTCAGTGAGGTGAGGGGGTTCCGAATCGGGTGAAAGGAGGGGCAGGGGAGGCCCGTACTGCGAGATCACCGGCGGCCCGACGCGGCGGAGCTCCGGTCGATCCCGAGCACTGGGACCTCCTGGGGTCGAACTGATGGTGCTGGGGGGCTCAGTGAGGTGAGGTGAGGCTGTTGGTGCTGCTGGAGAGGCCCGGGGGGGTCCTATTTATAGGGGGTCGACGGAGGCCCGTGGTCCAGAGCGCCGGCGAGCTCCGGCTCGAGGCTACAGCGCACGGGAGGCAAGAGGGATGAGTCCATGGTGTTGCTGGACGAGCTCCACGTCCAGCTGAGGTGAGAGGAGGAGCGGGGGAGCTTCTGGAGCGCACGCGCGTGCGAGGCAGAAGAGTGGCCGTTGCGGGCGGCCGGTGCGCGTGTGAGGATGTTCACTGGAGAGCGCAGGAGGAGGAGGGACAGCGCCGGGGCGGTCGCGGACGTCGAGGGGCCTCGACTGGCGCGAGGTAGTGGCCCGAAGCTGTCGGGGGAGGCTGATTGGCTGGAGCTACAGTGCGTGTCCGCACTGTTGCGTGCTCCAGAGCGCGCGTATGGCTGGCACCACCGTGCCTTCGCCGCTCCGGTCAAAACCAACGTGCCCAAGAGTGTCTAGAAGGTCAGGGGAGGAGTAAAGAAATGGCCTGCGGCCTTGGATGCCCTGGAGATGCTGAGAGAGAGGGAGGATGCTGGTGACTTGGTGAAAACATGCTGTCCAGCAAGGTAAACTTGGGTTCTTACCCCTCAATCATGGAGCTGGGGTGCTGGGGAAGTTACTGGGGGTAGCTAGTGACTCAATGATCATGTGGTAAAAAGTTGAGGCCATGGAGAAGAGTAAAAGTGATCAGGATGAGGGTTTTTGTAAATCTGTAGAAGGTGTTTGATCAGTGTTTGGTCAAGCAAATGACTTTTACTTGACATGGCACTTAACAGGATTGAAAGGCATGAGAAAATAGGGTGCTTCACCAAATTTGGGCTCATTTGAAGAAACTAGCCAATGTAACTTTGGTGAACCCTAGAAATCAACAGAAACAGTTTCATCTTGATTGAGTCAAGCTAATCATCTCCCCTTGATGCACCACTTGGTGTAGCATCATCATTTGGGGTATTGATCATGCCCACAAAGTTTGAAGCTCCAGATAAAAAGTTGGTAATGTAAAGTTGTTCAAATTTGCATTTGAACAGAAAGGGTTTTGAGGTGATCTGATCAAGTTGATCTATTCCAAATCTTGTGCCATTTGGTCTAGATGCCTTATTAGGCCATTCTAGCATGTGCACCAAGTTTGAGAGCATTTGCACAAGTTTGGCAATGTAGAGTTGCTCAAACTTCAAATATGGACAGAATGGTTATGAAGGGGTTTGAGGATGTTTTCTTGCTTCCCATGGCATGGGACTTGGCAAGATCATAAAATATGTCATATATGACATGGTAGAATTTACCTGGAATTTTTGGAGAATATTTCCTTTGTAAATATTTCAAAAGCTTGAAATATTCAGAAAGGGTTTTAGAGGGATTAGCCCATTATTTTGAACATGACCAAGTGTTGAAACTCTTATATATGGACAATATATGTCCTCTGAGTCTCTCTGAATTTTGGCAAATATTTTTGAAATAGTTAAATAATTTTCCCCTATTAAAGACCATTTATGGCCTTAAGAAAAAGGTTTTAAATAAAATAGGAAAATAACTTTTAAAATTATACCTTTGAGGTTTCTGGAAGTCCTATGACTACTAGGTCTCAAATAAACCTTTTGAAATAGTTTTCTCACCCTAAATCAAGTACTTGCAGTGCAAATCTCAATTCAGGGGTTTTTGGAAAAGTAAATTTATAAAATACTTTTTGGCCAAATTAATTTTGTAAGAAAATACTATACTGTTATATAACACTTGGCATGATCATTGGGCAGAAGTTTTGGGTATGGAGATGAATTCTACAAGAGGTCATAGTTGACTTTAATGAGCACAAGAAAAAGCACATGAAGAAAACTCAATATCAAATAAAAGCCAAATTATGCTAAAAAAAATTGCTGGTCCAAATTTTCATGCTTCAAAGATACAAATAACATGTTACAAATTGCAGGGTGTGACAAATGTTTAGGTCAGCTAGCTCTGTTTAATTGCTGAACTTTCTTGATTAAGAAGTGTGGGTGCTCTGTAGTCTCCTTTGTGTGCCCTAATTATGCAATGACGCAGATGACCACTGTAACCAGGGAAATTCAAACCAAAAATTTTGACGTTCAAACTCATCACACACGGGTTAAGCTACCTGAATCGTTTGTGATGTTCATGTAGCGACCAGACCTCAAACAGTCTGATCTCTGTGCATCAGTGTCATCCCTGGATCAGTAACGCTGACACGCACAGTACTTGAAGGATTTATAACAGAGTAGCAATCACACACTTATTACATCGATAGTCCAATGATGAATTTATTACAATAAATATGGCTGAAGGCCATCTAATACGATAACAGCGGAAGGCTTGGAAGATAAGTGAGTCCATCAAATCCAGCAGCATCACTGAGTATAGAACCATGACCTAAAAGGGCATCTTACTCGTCGTCTGAAAAGTCTGCAACATGAAACGTTGCAGCCCGAAAACGGGTCAGCACATGGAATATGCTGTCAAGGTAAGACAAGAGAATGCAATGAAGGTAAGACTATACTATATGCAATATGGATGGTGGAAAGCTCTATGGTTACAGTTTTTGCGTAAAGCCAATTTTTCCCTACTTCAAAGGAATAGATTTTAATTAACTATCATGGTAGTTGAAACATCGTTGAGAAGATAGACATCCTCTCAACCCCAATTAAAATAATCATTAAACCCAACAAAATTAATTAAAGTAACATGATGAGATTGACATGATAATCCAAGTACTAGATACTCAAGACGTCCATAACCGGGGACACGGCTAATCATGATCAGTTTGTACACTCTGCAGAGGTTTGTGCACTTTTCCCCACAAGACTCGATCGCCTCCGTTTGGTTTCTCGCACTGCATGGTGTTTGAGAAACGGATGACCGAGACACAGTCTTTCCGAAGAGGTCCCCTTAACCAGATAGATAGGCCGGTACACCTACAAAACCCACTACATCTCCTAGCCCATCATGGAAAGGTTTCCCACAACTTACTCAACTATGCCAGAGCCCATATTGGCATGTGGCTGCACACAGAAGTTTCTAGTATGAAAAATCTCATGATCCTTTTGAGCCTGGGTGGCGGTCCAAAAGAAAAACAGGCAATCACTGGAATACACAGATGCCTCAATCCACCCAGATGTGTATTAATGTTGCCACCTTAAGTTGAACCATTAATTAACAATCTCACATCTGTCATGGATTTCACTCACCCAATCCACGTCTACGAGCATAGCATGTCCTAACAGCAAACGTAGAAGTAACTCCCAAAGGTTGGAATGTAATGCAGGTAATAGGTACTACCTCAATCTACTTCCCAATCTCAAAAATTAATTAATCTACTCATGCAATGTGTGAGGATTGGACTAATGCAATGAAAACATGGTAATTGGAAAGTATGATCAAAGTGTTACTTGCCTTGCTGATGATCCGCAAAACCTAGAGACTCAAAGTAGCAAGCGGCGCACTCCGGGTACTCTATCGCAATCAAACAAGCACACAATAAGTACTTAACTAATGCATGGGTAAAACTCAAATAAGAGATCTAACCAGAAAGTTCAACTTAAGAACTCCGGTTTGCAAAAAGAATCAACTCGAAAGAAGCAACGAAACTCAAACTGCAAAAGAAACGAGGTCCGGTTTACTAGTTGGCCTAAAGTCAAATTTTACAGTAGCCAAAACTTTGTTCAAGTTTATTAAACGTAAAGAGGGCATCGAGACGAAGATATGGGATTTTGAATCACCTGATTCCGACTCTCGAGCAAAAAGAAAGACGAAAAACAAGATCAGGGCAGAAATCGCGATCGGAATAACCACGGATAAATACCCAAAAAAGAAAAACGGACGAACAGGCTAACGAACGAACGTTCGCTGTCTGCGGCTTATTAATGAAAACCGTTCGTTAAAAAGAACGTACGGACGAACGTCCGCTAAATAACTAAACCGAAAATCGAACCGATCTAATCTAATAATAAAAAAACGAGTCTACGGTTTTTTACGAAACCGATCGGTTTCTAAAAAAAACGATATACCTAGACGACGAACTCCGGCGACGGCGACGAAGTCCGGCGGGGCGAGGTGGCAGCGCGGTGGCGGGTGCGGGGCGGCGGCGGCTCGGGGCGGCGGTGGCGCAGCGGGGCGCGGGCGGCGTGGCGGCGGCGACGCGGGGTGGCAAGGTGCGGCGCGACGGCGGCGGCTGGCGGTGGCGGCTAGGGTTAGGGCAGGGGCTGTGCGGGCTGGGGCGAAACGGGTCGGGGCGCTGGCTTATAAAGCCGAAAGTCCTACTCCTACACGAATAATAAGTCGGTTCACTTTTTTTTATAGAGTCCTGGCGCAGAAAAACTAACGAAAGAAATACTAAACGGACTCCAAAAATCCCGAAATAAATTTTCACCGTCCTCTAATAATATTTAGGACAAAGTGAACATTTTTTTCGGACCTAAATGCAATTTTGAAAAACGCGCATTTTTCCTATGCAAATAAATCCGCAAATAAATCCAGAAAAATACCAAAAGTGATTTTAACATTTTTCCTCCAATATTTCTGTTATTTTGAAGAAGTCATATTATCTCCGCTCATATTTTGTATTTAGAAATATTATTAGGAGAGAAAAATAATTAGAATCACACTGTCCTCGTACCGGTATTCGAGCGAACTCAATACGAAAACGGTAAAATTCCCAACTCTCTCCGTAGGTCCTTGAGTTGCTTAGAATTTCGAGGAACGCCACAACCAAAAATGCAAAAAGCATGAAATGCAATATGATCTATGTATAACATTCCAAATTGAAATTTTGGGATGTTACAAACCTACCCCCCTTAGAATGAATCTCGCCCTCGAGATTCGACTTGGCTAGAGAACAGGTGTGGGTGGTCCTTGCGTAGATCATCTTCTCATTCCCAGGTGGCTTCTTCCTCGGTGTCGTGACTCCACTGAACTTTGCAAAACTTGATAACCTTGCTGCGAGTAACTCTGCTCGAAAATTCGAGAATCTTAACCGGCTTCTCCTCGTAAGTCAGATCACTATCCAACTGAATTGCTTCCAGGGGTACCGTGTCTCTAAGCAGTATATCGGCCATCTCCGCATGGCACTTCTTAAGCTGCGAAACGTGAAACACGTCGTGCACTCCTGACAATCCTTCAGGCAATTCCAACTTATAGGCAACCTCTCCCATGCGTTACAAAACATGGTAAGGTCCCACAAATCTCGGGGCTAACTTCCCTTTAACTCCGAAACGTTTAACTCCTCGTAGAGGCGATACTCTCAGGTACGCTCTGTCTCCGATCTCATAGGCTATCTCCTTGCGCTTCGAGTCTGCATAACTCTTTTGCCTAGACTGAGCTACCTTCAGTCTATCTCGAATCAACTTCACCTTCTCCTCAGACTCTTTGATCAAGTCTGGTCCAAACAACTGTCGGTCTCCAACTTCATCCCACATTAACGGTGTTCGGCATCTCCTTCCATACAATGCCTCGAACGGTGCCATCTTCAAACTGGCTTGGTAACTGTTGTTGTATGAGAACTCCGCATAGGGCAAGTTGTCATCCTAACTAGATCCATAATCTAATGCACAGGCTCTCAGCATATCCTCCAAAATTTGATTGACTCTTTCAGTCTGTCCATCTGTCTGCGGGTGAAATGTTGTGCTAAACTCTAGCCTGGTACCCAAAGTTTCATGTAACTGATTCCAGAAATTTGAGGTAAACTGGGTTCCTCTATCTGATACGATGCTCCTCGGAATTCCATGCAGACATACAATTCTGGTCATGTATATCTTTGCCAACTTTGCACTGGTATATGTGGTTTTCACAGGAATAAAGTGGGATACCTTCGTCAATATGTCTACTACTACCCAGATTGAATCATATCCTGCTTTGGTCCTGGGCAATCCGGTGATAAAATCCATGCCAAGCTTCTCCCACTTCCATTCGGGTATTGGCATAGGTCGTAACAATCTTGTTGGCTTCTGATGTTCTGCCTTTACTCTCTGGCATACATCACAAACTGCTACATACTCCGCAATATCCTTCTTCATACCGGTCCACCAAAAAATATCCTTCAAATCCAAATACATCTTAGTATTTCCTGGATGAATCGAATATGGTGAATCATGGGCCTCCTGTAGAATCAACTTCCTGATCTCCGGGTCATTAGGCACATAGATTCGATCCTCAAACCATAGGGTGTCGTGTTCATCCTCACGAAAACCTTTAGCTTTTCCTTCGCTCATCCTCTCCTTTATAGCGACAACCTCCTTGTCAGCTTTCTGAGCTTCTCTGATTTTATCCATCAGGGTTGACTGGATTTCTAGCGTTGCTACATAGCCTCTCGAAACTATCTCCATACTTAGTTCTCATAGGTCCTCGGCTAACTCCTTTGGAAATTCTTCCATCATTAGGGTATTGACATGGCTCTTACGGCTTAGCGCATTGGCTACTACGTTAGCCTTTCCGGGATGATAATGCAATCTCATGTCATAATCCTTAATGAGTTCCAGCCATCTCCTTTGCCTAAGATTCAGCTCCTTCTGAGTGAATATATACTTCAAACTCTTGTGATCCGTATATACTTCACAATGATTTCCAATAAGAAAATGTCTCCACGTCTTCAATGCATGCACTATGGCTGCTAACTCCAAATCGTGGGTGGCATAGTTCAACTCATGAGGTTTTAGTTGCCGTGAAGCATACGAAACAACTCTTCCTTCCTGCATAAGAACAACTCCAAGTCCTTGACGTGAAGCGTCGCAGTACACCTCATAATCCTTATGTTGATCTGACAGAATCAACACAGGGGATGAGACCAAACGTTTCTTTAATTCCTGAAAACTGGCCTCACATTCTTCTGTCCAGCTAAACTTGGTGTCCTTCTTTAACAACTCCGTCATTGGCTTGGCAATCCTCGAGAAATTCTCGATGAACCTCCGGTAGTATCCTGCCAGTCCAAGAAAACTCCGGATCTCTCCAACTGTCGTTGGTGCTTCCCAATGGGTCACAGTGTCCACCTTGGCGGGATCTACTGCTATTCCTTCTCCAGATATAACATGTCCGAGGAATCCGACTTCCTTCAACCAAAACTCACATTTTCTAAACTTGGCATATAACTGATGTTCTCTGAGCTTCTCCAACACCAAACACTAATGCTCTGCATGCTCCTCTTCATCCTTCGAGAAGATCAATATATCATCTATGAACACTACGACAAACTTATCCAAATACTCCATAAACACTTTGTTCATCAGGTTCATAAAGTATGCCGGTGCATTCGTCAGACCAAACGACATAACGGTATACTCATACAACCCATACCTAGTGGTAAAGGCCGTCTTAGGTATATCCTGCTCTCGGATCTTCAATTGATGGTACCCTGATCGTAGATCGATCTTGGAAAATATCTTAGCTCCTTGCAATCTATCGAACATATCATTGATCATTGGTAATGGGTACTTATTCTTGATCATTACTTCATTCAATCCACGGTAATCAACAACCATTCTTAACGATCCATCCTTCTTCTCCACTAGAAGTACCGGCGAACCCCAAGGCGAAGAACTTGGGCGTATGAATCCTTTATCCAGTAACTCCTTAATCTGTTTCTTTATCTCCTCCAAATCCTTTGCGGGCATCCTATATGGTCTCTTAGAAATTGGCCCGGTGCCTGGCAAAAGTTCAATCAAAAACTCTATATCTCTATCCGGTGGCATGCCAGGTAACTCCTCTGGAAATACATCCGGATAATCCTTCACTACTGGTACTTCCTCTTGAATAACTCCCGTGAGAGAATGTACTTGAGTCCTTATAGGCGAATGCCTAGATACATACTTAATCCTTTTTCCCTCCGGGGTGGTGAGCAATATAGACTTACTGGCACAATCAATGTTACCTCCATACTTCGATAGCCAGTCCATACCTAATATCACATCCAATCCTTGTGACTCCAGGACTATTAGGTCAGAGGGGAAAGTATGGCGTCCTATGATCAATGGCGTCTGAAAACATCCTTGGTGTGCCATATAATCTGCTCCAGGTGAACTTATTAACATGGGGGTCTTAAGAACTCGGGTGGACATCCTATGTCTATTTACGAATCCCCTTGAAATATATGAATGCGATGCACCAGTATCGAAAAGAACTATTGCGGTACATGTCTTAACCAAAACTTAGCGACAACAGCATCTGGTTGCTCTTCTACCTCCTCCACAGTCACGTGGTTCACTTGTCCTTTGTTGAACGGGTTGGGCTTCTTCACGGCGCTTCCATTGTCGTTCCCATTCTTAACTTCTGGGCATTCATTGGTATAATGTCCATTCTTCCCGCACTTGTAACAAGTGACATGGCTGAAATCCCTCTTGGTGGGTGTGGACGGTGTAGGGCGGCTCTGGTTTCCATTGGCTCCATTCCCATTTCCACTGCCATTCTTGGTGCCATTGTGGTTGTGCGAGCTACTTCCTCCATGGGTATGCTGAAACTGTCCTACCACTTTAGGTGTAAAACGGGGCTTCTGCTGAGCTCCAGAATTATACTTTCCTTGCCCATACTTCCTCTTGCGACTCTCAATCTATTGATGCTTCCTTTCAATCTTTAGGGCACGGTCAACCAACTCCTGGTAGTTATTGAAAGTTGCAACCATCAACTGTACACTCATCTCATCATTCAGCCCTTCCATGAATCTCTCCCGCTTCTTGGCATATGTGGTCACATCATCTGGGGCATAACGAGACAGGGTATTAAACTCATCCACGTACTGGGCCACAGTACGATTTCCTTGGCGCAAATTGCGAAACTCCTGCTTCTTCATACTCATGGCTCCAGTTGAGACATGGGCGGTACGAAAAGCTTGCTAAAACTGATCCCAAGTCACATTGGCTACGGGGTAAGTGGCTGTGTAATTCTCCCACCATGCTGCGGCTGGTCCAGACAACTGGTGTGCGGCAAATCGCACCTTCTCAGCATCCGAGCAATTGGCGGTGGTCAAATCCCTTCCAATCTCGCGTAACCAGTCATCAGCCACTATTGGCTCGATGCTGCTAGCAAACACGGGTGGTTGCAACCTTAAGAAACGTGTCAGGTTGTCCACGGGTGGTGGTGGTGGAGGGTTGTTGTTGTTGTTCTGGTTGTTCCGAGTGTTCTGGACAAGAAGTTGCATCAGGGTGTTCTGCTGCTGGATAAGCTGGGTGAGCTCAGGGAGAAACTCGAATTCACGTCTTGGAGGCATCTGATGGGTGTAGAGGGAAGAGATTAGAATAGAAAAGAGGTCTAAGGGAAAATCACTATGCACATGAGACAAACACACAATCATATCACACCAATCAATTTCAAACAAGGTCTTACAAATCTAACGATCGTTACAAAAGTGCTCTAAAACTAATATATGGAGGTAAACTACTAGTCACAGGGTGGTGATATAAAAATATTGATCGGCAGAGGATTCCATAATATCTGCTCTAGCTTCATCTTCATAGTCTTTGTCCTTGCTATCCTCAGCTTCAGAATCTGTGTCATCTATGATGATATAGTCTTCCGGTGGAATCTCCTTGGGTTTTTCTTCCTCGTCTTCTTCTCCCATGAGTATCCCTAACTTCCGTGTCAAATCATCATTCTTCTCCACAAGTATCTTCATCTCCTCCTCATATCCGTCGCGTGTAGACTTGAGTTCTTCCTCTAGCTCCAAATTCCTATTTAGGGCTTTCTTCAAATCTATCATCCCTGCACACATCTGGTGCTCCTGGCGACGAATGTGATGGTTCAACTCCTGGATGAATGCTGCAATGGACCTATCCTTCCGGGTGCTGATCATATCCCAATTCTCATCTCGGCGTCCACAAATCTGGTAGATGGTGTCCTTTAGCTCCTGCTTGTAGACTTCTCCAATCCTTCCCGTAGCGATGTGGGCTGCCATGCTCCTACCTAGGCTCCATGTAGGTGCATTAAAGGAAAATGCTATGAGTGAGGTGACGGGTGCGAACGTCCTTCCTGGAACTTGGGCTTGAATCAACCAACGCTCCTCCTCAGGTAGAGTGGCATTGTAGGTTCCAGTGAAACTTGGTAGTCCAATATTTAGATATCTGGTGACTTCCTTCAGGTGTCGTCCAAATAGTGTATCATCATCCGGTTGCATGAACTTGTCCGTTGCTTCCACCATCCTAAAGAGTAGAAAAGATGAGGAGTCAGAAAAGGGAAGAGTGAATAGTGCTCCAGGGATTGTCTTAGTGGTCGTGTCCTACAGTCAGCGTGTGCTCTGATACCATCTTGTAGCGACCCGACCTCAAACAGTCTGATCTCTGTGCATCAGTGTCATCCCTGGATCAGTAATGCTGACACGCACAGTACTTGAAGGATTTATAACAGAGTAGCAATCACACACTTATTACATCGATAGTCCAACGATGAATTTATTACAATAAATATGGCTGAAGGCCATCTAATACTATAACAGCGGAAGGCTTGGAAGATAACTGAGTCCATCAACTCCAACGGCATCACTGAGTATAGAACCACGACCTAAAAGGGCATCTTACTCGTCGTCTGAAAAGTCTGCAACATGAAATGTTGCAGCCCGAAAACGGGTCAGCACATGGAATATGCTGGCAAGGTAACACAAGAGAATGCAATGAAGGTAAGACTATACTATATGCAATATGGCTGGTGGAAAGCTCTATGGTTACAGTTTTTGCGTAAAGCCATTTTTTCCCTACTTCAAAGGAATATATTTTAATTAACTATCATGGTAGTTGAAACATCGTTGAGAAGATAGACATCCTCTCAACCCCAATTAAAATAATCATTAAACCCAACAAAATTGATTAAAGTAACATGATGAGATTCACATGATAATCTAAGTACTAGATACTCAAGACATCCATAACCGGGGACACGGCTAATCATGATCAGTTTGTACACTCTGCAGAGGTTAGTGCACTTTCCCCACAAGACTCGATCGCCTCCGTTTGGTTTCTCGCACTGCATGGTGTTTGAGAAACGGATGACCGAGACACAGTCTTTCCGAAGAGGTCCCCTTAACCAGATAGATAGGCCGGTACACCTACAAAACCCACTACATCTGCTAGCCCATCATGGAAAGGTTTCCCACAACTTACTCAACTATGCCAGAGCCAATATTGGCATGTGGCTGCACACAGAAGTTTCTAGTATGAAAAATCTCATGATCCCTTTGAGCCTGGGTGGCGGTCCAAAAGAAAAACAGGCAATCACTGGAATACCCAGATGCCTCAATCCACCCAGATGTGTATTAATGTTGCCACCTTAAGTTGAACCATTAATTAACAATCTCACATCTGTCATGGATTTCACTCATCCAATCCACGTCTACGAGCATAGCATGTCCTAACAGCAAACGTAGAAGTAACCCCCAAAGGTTGGAATGTAATGCAGGTAATAGGTACTACCTCAATCTACTTCCCAATCCCACAAATTAATTAATCCTACTCATGCAATGTGTGAGGGTTGGACTAATGCAATGAAAACTGGGTAATTGGAAAGTATGATCAAAGTGTTACTTGCCTTGCTGATGATCCGCAAAACCTAGAGACTCAAAGTAGCAAGCGGCGCACTCCGGGTACTCTATCGTAATCAAACAAGCACACAATAAGTACTTAACTAATGCACGGGTAAAACTCAAATAAGAGATCTAACCAGAAAGTTCAACTTAAGAACTCCGGTTTGCAAAAAGAATCAACTCGAAAGAAGCAACGAAACTCAAACTGCAAAAGAAACGAGCTCCGATTTACTAGTTGGCCTAAAGTCAAATTTTACAGTAGCCAAAACTTTGTTCAAGTTGATTAAGCGTAAAGAGGGCATCGAGGCGAAGATCTGGGATTTTGAATCACCTGATTCCGACTCTCAAGCGAAAAGAAAGACGAAAAACAAGATCAGTGCAGAAATCGCGATCGGAATAATCGCGGATAAATACCCCGAAAAAGAAAAACGGACGAATAGGCTAACGAACGAACGTTCGTTGTCTGCGGCTAACTAACGAAAACCGTTCGTTAAAACGAACGTACGGACGAACGTCCGCTAAATAACTAGACCGAAAACCAAACCGATCTAATCTAATAATATAAAAAAACGAGTCTACGGTTTTTTTACTAAACCGATCGGTTTCTAAAAAAACCGATATATGTAGACGACGAACTCCGGCGACGGCGACGAAGTCCGGCGGGGCGAGGTGGCGGCGCGGCGGCGGGTGCGGGGCGGTGGCGGCTCGGGGCGGCGATGGCGCAGCGCGGCGCGGGCGGCGGGGTGCGGCGGCGGCGCGGGGTGGCGAGGTGCGGCACGGCGGCGGCGGCTGGCGGCGGCGGCGGCTAGGGTTAGGGCAGGGGCGGTGCAGGCTGGGGCGAAACGGGCCGGGGCGCTGGCTTATAACGCCCAAAGTCCTACTCCTACACGAATCCTAAGTCGGTTCACTTTTTTTTATAGAGTCCTGGCGCAGAAAAACTAACGAAAGAAATACTAAACGGACTCCAAAAATCCCGAAATAAATTTTCACCGTCCTCTAATAATATTTAGGACAAAGTGAACATTTTTCCCGGACCTAAATGCAATTTTGAAAAACGCGCATTTTTCCTATGCAAATAAATCCAGAAAAATACCAAAAGTGATTTTAACATTTTCCTCCAATATTTCTGTTATTTTGGAGAAGTCATATTATCTCCGCTCATATTTTGTATTTAGAAATATTTTTTGGAGAGAAAAATAATTAGAATCACACTGTCCTCGTACCGGTATTCGAGCGAACTCAGTACGAAAACGGTAAAATTCCCAACGCTCTCCGTAGGTCCTTGAGTTGCTTAGAATTTCGAGGAACGCCACAACCAAAAATGCAAAAAGCATGAAATGCAATATGATATATGTATAACATTGCAAATTGAAAATTTGGGATGTTGCAGTTCACATATCATACATAGTTCTGAATAAGGGACCGTGTCTGATGACACTTTGCTTGCCAGTTTTTTTGCTGAACCGATTCAAAAAATTTGGCTTCCGCGGAAATATCTACCTCTCCGCCCCTCCCCCTAACGAAAAGCCACATTTCCCCTGTTTCTGCCTTCCTTTCCAAGTTGAAACCTTCACTCCTTGCTGGAAGTGTCGCCTCCTCGCCGGCGATCCTCCTTCACACTGCTCGGCCTCGTCTTTCCGGGCAAGTAATCCACACCCGACCCAGATACGTCTCCAAGGTATCTGTAATTTTTTATTGTTCCATGCTATTATATTATTTGTTTTGGATGTAGTATATGCATTAGTATGCTATTTTATATTATTTTTGGGACTAAAATATTAACCTAAAGACCAGTACGAGTTTCTGTTTTTTCCTTGTTTTTGAGTTTCGCAAAAAAGGAATACCAAATCGAGTCCAAACGGAAAAAACCTTCGCGATGATTTTTCTTAGGCCCGAAGACACCCCACAGACTTGGAGATCGAGCTGGAGGAGCCACGAGGTGGCCACAAGGGGGGAGGGCGCGCCCCCACCCTTGTGGGCCCCTCACAGCTTCCCTGGCCTAATTCTTCAGCCTATATTTTCTCATATATTCTAGAAACATCAGAGGAGGCCACGGAACCACTTTTCCACCGTCGTAACCTTCTGTACCTGTGAGATCCCATCTGGAGGCCTTTTTGGTACTCCGCCGGAGGGGTATTCAGCCACGAAGGGCTTCTACATCAACACATTGCCCTTCCGATGTAGCGCGAGTAGTTTACCACAGACCTACGGGTCCATAGCTAGTAGCTAGATGGCTTCTTCTCTCTCTTTGATTCTCAATACCATGTTCTCCTTGATGTTCTTGAAGATCTATCCGATGTAATCTTCTTTTGGAGTGTGTTTGTTGAGATCCGATGAATTGTGGATTTATGATCAGCTTATCTATGAATATTATTTGAATCTTCTCTGAATTCTTATATCCATGATTTGATATCTTAGTTATTCTCTTCGAACTATCAGTTTGGTTTGGCCAACTAGATTGATTTTTCGTGCAATGGGAGAAGTGCTTTGCTTTGGGTTCAATCTTGCGGTGTCCTCACCAAGTGACAGAAGGGGTAGCGAGGCACATATTGTATTGTTTCCCTCGAGGATAACATGATGGGGTTTTCATCATATTGCTTGAGTTAATTCCTCTACATCATGTCATAATTTGGCGTTACTCTGTTCTTCATGAAATTAATACTCTAGATGCATGAAGGACTGAGTCGATGTGTGGAGTAATAGTAGTACATGCAGGTAGGAGTCGGTCTACTTGATACGGACATGATTGTTGGGAAACGTAGCATGCAATTCAAAAAAAAAAAATCCTACACTCACGCAAGATCTATCTAGGAGATACATAGCAACGAGAGGGGGAGAGTGTGTCCACGTACCCTCGTACACCGAAAGCAGAAGCGTTGGACAACGCGGTTGATGTTGTCAAACTTCTTCTCGATCGGATCGATCAAGCACCGAATGTACGGCACCTCTGAGTTATGCACACGTTCAACTCAATGACGTCCCCCCAACTCTTGATCCAGCAAAGTGTTGAGGGAGAGTTCCATCAGCACGACGGCATGGTGATGGTGATGGTGAAGTGATTTGCGTAGGGCTTCGCCTAAGTAGTACGTGAATATGACCGGAGGCGTAAACTGTGGAGAGGGGCGCCACACACGGCTAGGAATCAATGTTGTGTCTTCTAGGGGTGCCCTCCCCACATATATATAGGTGGCAGAGGGAGGGGAGCAGCAAGGGGCACTCCAAGTAGGAGGGATCCTACTTGGGTGCCTCCTCCAAGTCGGCCTCCCCCTTCCATAAGTGTTGGACGGGGAAGGAAAGACGGGGGGGGGGAGAGAAGGAAAGGGGGAGGCCGAATCCCCCCGTTTCCTTTTCCATTCCCCTCCTTCCTTCTCCTCCTATTTCGGCCTATATGGGGCCGCACCATCCCACCAGGGCCTGGTACGTCCCACTCTTGGTCCATAAGGCCCATATCTTTGCCGAGGGTGCCCGGAACCCCTTTCCGGTGACCCGATATGTACCCGGTACCCTCGGAACACTTCTGGTGTCCGAATATGATCATCCCATATATAAATCTTTACCTCTCGACCATTTTGAGACTACTCATCATGTCCATGAAGTCATACGGGACTTCAAATAACATTCGGTCACCAAATCACATAACTCATATAATACAAAATCGTCATCGAACGTTAAGCATGCGGACCCTATGGGTTCGAGAACTATGTAGACATGACCGAGACACCTCTCCAGTCAATAAACAATAGCGGAACCTAGATGCTCATATTGGCTCCTACATATTCTATGTAGATCTTTATCGGTCGTACCGTAATGACAACATACGTTATTCCCTTTGTCATCGGTATGTTACTTGCCCGAGATTCGATCGTTGGTATCTTCATACCTAGTTCAATCTTGTTACCGGCAAGTCTCTTTACTTGTTCCGTAATGCATCACCCTGCAACTAATTCATTAGTTACATTGCTTGCAAGGCTTCATATGAGATTTGCATTACCGAGAGGGCCCAGAGATACCTCTCCGATACTCAGAGTGACAAATCCTAATCTTGATCATGCCAACCCAACAAACACCTTCGGAGATACCTGTAGAGCATATTTATAATCACCCAGTAATGTTGTGATGTTTAATAGTACAGAAGGCATTCCTCTGGTATCCGGGAGTTGCATAATCTCATAGTCGCAGGAATATGTATTTGACATGAAGAAACCAATAGCAATAAAACTGAACCATCAATATGCTAAGCTAACAGAAGGGTCTTGTCCATCACATCATTCTCCTAATGATGTGACCCCGTTCATCAAATGATGACACATGACTATGGTTAGGAAACTTAACCATCTTTGATCAACGAGCTAGTCTAGTAGAGGCTTACTAGGGACACAGTGTTTTGTCTATGTATCCACACATGTATCCACGGTTAATACAGTTCTAGCATGAATATTAAACATTTATCATGAAATAAGGAAATATAAAATAACAACTTTATTGTTGCCTCTAGGGCATATTTCCTTCAGGCTCCCACTTGCACTAGAGTCAATAATCTAGATTACATAGTAATGATTCTAACACCCATGGAGTCTTGGTGCTGATCATGTTTTCCTCGTGGAAGAGGCTTAGTCAACGGGTCTGCTACATCCAGATCAGTGCGTATTTTGCAAATCTCTTTGTTTTCCTCCTTGACTTGATCACGGATGGAGTTGAAGCGTATCTTGATGTGTTTGGTTCTCTTGTGAAACCTGGATTCCTTCGCTAAGGCAATTGCTCCAGTGTTGTCACAAAAGATTTTCATTGGACCCGATGCACTAGGTATTACACCTAGATCGGATATGAACTCCTTCATCCAGACTCCTTCACTTGCTGCTTCTGAAGCAGCTATGTACTCCGCTTCACATGTAGATTCCGCCATGACGCTCTGCTTGGAACCGCACCAACTGATAGCTCCACCATTCAATCAAAATATGTATCCCGTTTGTGACTTAGAGTCATCCGGATCAGTGTCAAAGCTAGCATCGACGTAACCATTTACGACGAGCTCTTTGTCACCTCCATAAACGAGAAACATATCCTTAGTCCTTTTCAGGTACTTCAGGTTGTTCTTGACCGCTGTCCAGTGATCCACTCCTGGATTACTTTGGTACCTCCCTGCTAGACTTATAGCAAGGTACACATCAGGTCTGGTACACAACATTTCACACATGATAGAACCTATGGCTGAGGCATAGGGAATGACTTTCATTTTATCTCTATCTTCTGCAGTGGTCAAGCATTGAGTCTGACTCAACTTCACACCTTATGACACATGCAAGAACCCTTTCTTTGATTGATCCATTTTGAACTTCTTCAAAACTTTATCAAGGTATGTGCTTTGTGAAAGTCCTATCAAGCGTCTTGATCTATCTCTGTAGATCTTGATGCCCAATATATAAGCAGCTTCACCGAGGTCTTTCATTGAAAAATTCTTATTCAAGTATCCTTTTATGCTATCCAGAAATTCTACATCATTTCCAATCAACAATATGTCATCCACATATAATATCAGAAAAAGCTACAGAGATCCCACTCACTTTCTTGTAAATACAGGCTTCTCCAAAAGTCTGTATAAAACCATATGCTTTGATCACCTCATCAAAGCATATATTCCAACTCCGAGATGCTTGCACCAGTCCATAGATGGATCGCTGGAGCTTGCACACTTTGTTAGCACCTTTAGGATCAACAAAACCTTCTGGTTGCATCATATACAACTCATCTTTAAAAAATCCATTGAGGAATGCAGTTTTGATGTCCATTTGCCAGATTTCATAATCATAAAATGCGGCAATTGCTAACATGATTCAGACAGACTTAAGCATCGCTACGGGTGAGAAAGTCTCATCGTAGTCAACTCCTTGAACTTGTCGAAAACCTTTCGTGACAAGTTGAGCTTTGTAGATAGTGACATTACCATCAGCGCCAGCCTTCTTCTTGACGATCCATTTATTCTCTATGGCTCGCCGATCATGGGGCAAGTCCACCAAAGTCCACGCTTTGTTCTCATACATGGATCCTATCTCAGATTTCATGGCCTCAAGGCATTTACCGGAATCTGGGCTCATCATAGCTTCTTCATAGTTTTGTAGGTTCGTCATGGTCTAGTAACATGACTTCCAGAATAGGAATACTGCTCCATTCTAGTGCAGATCATGCTCTGGTTGACCTACAAGGTTCTGTAGTAACTTGATCTACAGTTTCATGATCATCATTGTTAGCTTCCTCTCTAGTTTGTGTAGGAATCATGGGAACAGTTTTCGGTGATGAGAGAAGGTACAATTACCTCATCAAGTTCTACTTTCCTCCCACTCACTTCTTTCAAGAGAAACTCCTTCTCTAGAAAGGATCCATTCTTAGCAACAAAGATCTTGCCTTCAAATCAGTGGTAGAAGGTGTACCCAATAGTTTCTTTTGGGTATCCTATGAAGACGCACTTCTCCCATTTGGGTTCGAGCTTATCAAGCTGAAGCTTTTTCACATAAGCATCGGAACCCCAAACTTTAAGAAATGTCGCCTTAAGTTTCTTGCAGAACCATAGTTCATATGGTGTCGTCTCAACGGATTAAGACGGTGCCCTATTTAACGTGAATGCAACTGTCTCAAATTCATAACCCCAAAACGATAGTGGTAAATCGGTAATAGACAACATAAATCGCGCCATATCTACTAAAGTACGATTACGACGTTTGGAGACACCATTACACTGTGGTGTTCCAGGTGGCGTGAGTTGTGAAACTATACCACATTGTTTTAAATGAATGCCAAACTCGTAACTCAAATATTCACCTCCACGATCAGGTCGTAGAAACTTTATTTTCTTGTTACGATGATTCTCCACTTCACTCTGAAATTCTTTGAACTTTTCAAATGTCTCAGACTTGTGTTTCATCAAGTAGATATACCCATATCTGCTTAAATCATTTGTGAAGGTCCCTAAATAACGATACCCGCGGCGAGCTTCAACACTCATTGGACCGCATACATCGGTATGTATTATTTCCAATAAGTCATTAGCTCGCTCAATTGTTCCAGAGAACGAATTTTTGGTCATCTTGCCCATGAGGCATGGTTCGAAAGTATCAAATGATTCACAATCTAGTGAGTCCAAAAGCCCATCTTTATGGAGTTTCTTCATGCGCTTTACAACAATATGACTAAAACGGCAGTGCCACAAATATGTTGCACTATCATTCTCAACTTTGCATCTTTTGGCATCAATATTATGAATATGTGTATCACCACAATAGAGATTCAACAAAAATAGACCACTCTTCAAGGGTGCATGACCATAAAAGATATTACTCATATAAATAGAACAACCATTATTCTCTGATTTAAATGAATAATCATGTCACATTAAACAAGATCCAGATATAATGTTCATGCTCAACGCTGGCACCAAATAACAATTATTCAGGTCTAAAACTAATCCCAAAGATAGATGTAGAGGTAGCGTGCCAACGACGATCACATTGACTTTGGAACCATTTCCCACGCGCATCGTCACCTCGTCCTTAGCCAATCTTCATTTAATCTGTAGCCCCTGTTTCGAGTTACAAATATGAGGAACCGAACCAGCATCAAATACCCAGGCGCTACTACGAGCATTAGTAAGGTAGACATCAATAATATGTATATAAAATATACCTTTGTTCACTTTGCCATCCTTCTTATCCACCAAATACTTGGGGCAGTTCCGCTTCCAGTGACCAGTCCCTTTACAATAGAAGCACTCAGTTTCAGGCTTGGGTCCAGACTTGGGCTTCTTCCCGGGAGTGGCAACTTGCTTGCCATTCTTATTGAAGTTCCCTTTCTTCCCCTAGCCCTTTTTCTTTAAACTAGTGGTCTTGTTAACAATCAACACTTGATGCTCCTTTTTGATTTCTACCTCCACAGCTTTGAGCATTGCGAAGAGCTCGAGAATTGTCTTCTCCATCCCTTGCATATTATCGTTCATCAAGAAGCCTTTGTAGCTTGGTGGCAGTGATTGGATAACTCTGTCAATGACACTATCATCTCAAAGATTAACTCCCAGCTGAGTCAAGTGATTATGATATCCAGACATTATGAGTATATGTTCACTGACAAAACTATTCTCCTCCATCTTGCAGCTATAGAACTTGTTGGAGACTTCATATCTCTCAACTCGGGCATTTTCTTGAAATATTAACTTCAACTCTTGGAACATCTCATATGCTCCCTTATGTTCCAAACGTCTCTGAATTCCCGATTCTAAGCCGTAAAGCATGGCACACTGAACTATAGAGTAGTCATCAGACCGCGTCTGCCAGACGTTCAAAGCGTCCACATTAGCGGGAGGGGGCTTCTCACCTAGCGGTGCATCAAGGACATAATTCTTTTGTGCAGCAATGAGGATAATCCTCAAGTTATGGACCCAGTCCATGTAGTTGCTACCATCATCTTTCAACTTTGCTTTCTCTAGGAATGCATTAAAATTGAAGGGAACGGTAGCATGGGCCATTGATCTAGAACATAGATATGCAAGAACCTACCAGGACTAAGTTCATGATAAATTAAGTTCAATTAATCATATTACTTAAGAACTCCCGCTTAGATAGACATCCCTCAAGTCATTAAAATGATACATGATACAAATCAACTATACCATGTCCGATCATCACGTGAGATGGAGTAGTCTTCAATGGTGAACATCTTTATGTTGATCATATCTACTATATGATTCACGTTCGACCTTTCGGTCTCCAGTGTTCCGAGGCCATGTATGTACATGCTAGGCTTGTCAAGTTTAACCCGAGTATTCCGCATGTGCAAAACTGTCTTGCACCCGTTGTATGTGAACGTAGAGCTTATCACACTCGGTCATCACGTGGTGTCTCAGCACGACGAACTGTCGCAACGGTGCATATTCAAGGAGAATACTTATACCTTGAAGTTTTAGTAAGGGATCATCTTATAATGTTACCGCTGTACTAAGCAAAATAAGATGCATAAAAGATAAACATCACATGCAATCAAAATATGTGACATGATATGGCCATCATCATCTTGTGCCTTTGATCTCCATATCCAAAGCACCGTCATGATCTCCATCGTCACCGGCTTGATACCTAGATCTCCATCATAGCGCTGTGGTCGTCTCGTCAACTATTTCTTCTACAACTATTGCTAACGCATAGTGATAAAGTAAATCAATTACATGGCATTTGCATTTCAATCAATAAATCAACAACCATAAGGCTCCTGCCAGTTGCCGATAACTTTTACAAAACATGATCATCTCATACAACAACGTATATCACATCATGTCTTTACCATATCACATCACAACATGCCCTGCAAAAATAAGTTAGATGTCCTCTACTTTGTTGTTGCAAGTTTTACGAGGCTGCTACAGGCTTCTAACAAGAATAGTTCTTACCTACACATTAAAACCACAACGGTGTTTCGTCAAGTTTGCTATTTTAACCTTCAACATGGACCAGCCATAGTCAAATTCGATTCAACTAAAGTAGGAGAAACAGACACCCGCCATCCACCTTTATGCAAAACTAGTTGCATGTCTGTTGGTGAAACCGGTCTCATGAACGCGGTTATGTAAGGTTGGTCTGGGCCGCTGCATCCCACAATACCATCGAATAAAAATAAGACGTTGGTGATAAGCAGTATGACTATGATCTCCCACAACTCTTTGTGTTCTACTCATGCATATCATCTACGCATAAACCTGGCTCTGCTACCACCGTTAAGAAACATAGCATGCAATTTCAAAAAAAATCCTACACTCATGCAAGATCTATCTAGGAGATACATAGTAACGAGAGGGGGAGAGTGTGTCCATGTACCCTCGTAGACTGAAAGCGGAAGTGTTCGGCAACGTGGTTGATGTAGTCGAACTTCTTCTCGATTCGATAGATCAAGCACCGAACGTACGACACCTCCGAGTTCTGCACACGTTCAGCTCGATGACGTCCCTCGAACTCTTGATCCAGCAAAGTGTCGAGGGAGAGTTTTGTCAGCACGAGGCGTGGTGACGGTGATGGTGAAGTGATCCGCGCAGGGCTTCGCCTAAACACTACCTGAATATGACCGGAGGCATAAATTGTGGAGAGGGGCGCCGCACACGGCTAGGAATAAATGTTGTGTGTTCTAGAGGTGCCCTCCCCACACATATATAGGTGGGAGAGGGAGGGGAGCAGCAAGGGGAGCCCCAAGTAAGAGGGATCCTACTTGGGCGCCTCCTCCAAGTCGGCCTGCCCCCTCCCATAAGTGTTGGAGGGGGAAGGAAAGAGAGGTGGGGAGAGAAGGAAAGGGGGAGGTCGAATCCTCCCCTTTCCTTTTCCCTTCCCCTCCTTCCTTGTCCTCCTGTTTCGGCCTATATGGGCGCGCACCAGCCCACCAGGGGCTGGTCTGTCCCTCTCTTGGCCCATATCTTTGCCGAGGTACCCGGAACCCCTTTCGGGTGACCCGATACCCTCAGAACACTTCCGGTGTCCTAATATCATCGTCGTATATAGAAATCTTTACCTTTCGACCATTTAGAGACTCCTCTTCATGTCCGTGATCTCATCCGGGACTCCGAACAACATTCGGTTATCAAATCACATAACTAATATAATACAAAATCGTCATCATACGTTAAGCGTGCGGACCCTATGGGTTCGAGAACTATGTGGACATGACCGAGACACCTCTCCGGTCAATAACCAATAGCAGAACCTGTATGCTCATATTAGCTCCTACATATTCTACAAAGATCTTTATCGACCGTACCGTAATGACAACACACGTTATTCCCTTCGTCATCGGTATGTTACTTGCCCGCGATTCGATCGTCGGTGTTTTCATACATAGTTCAATCTCGTTACCGGTAAGTCTCTTTACTCGTTCCATAATGCATCACCCCGCAACTAACTCATTAGTCACATTGCTTGCAAGGCTTCTTATGAAGTGCATTACCGAGAGGGCCCAGAGATACCTCTCCGATACTCGGAGTGACAAATTCTAATCTTGATATATGCCAACCCAACAAACACCTTCAGCGATACCTGTAGAGCATCTTTATAATCACCCAGTTACGTTGTGACATTTGATAGCACACAAGGCATTCCTCTAGTATCCGGGAGTTGCATAATCTCATAGTCCGAGGAATATGTATTTAACATGAAGAAAGCAATAGCAATAAAACTGAACGATCAATATGCTAAGCTAACGGATGGGTCTTGTCCATCACATCACTCTCCTAATGATGTGATCCTATTCATCAAATGACAACACATGTCTATGGTTAGGAAACTTAACCATCTTTGATCAACGAGCTAGTCTAATAGAGGCTTACTAGGGACACGGTGTTTTGTCTATGTATCCACACATGTATCTAGTTTCCGGTTAATACAATTCTAGCATGAATAATAAACATTTATCATGAAATAAGGAAATATAAAATAACAACTTTATTATTGCCTCTAGGACATATTTCCGTCAGTGATGCCTATATTGCATAGTCATTGCCTTGGATATCATCATAACTTTGCGCTTTTCTATCAATTGCTCGTCAGTAATTTGTTCACCCACCGTATTATTTGCTATCAAGAGAGAAGCCTCTAGTGAAACCGATGGCCCCTGGGTCTATTTTCCATCATATTAGTTTCCGGTCTACTATTTTGCAATCTTTTATTTTCCAATCTATAAACCAAGAACCCAAAAATATTTTACCCTTTGTTTATCTATCTCTATGAGATCTCACTTTTGCAAGTAACCGTGAAGGGATTGACAACCCCTTTATCGCCTTGGGTGCAAGTTGTTTGATCATTTGTGCAGGTATTGGTGATTTGTGCATTCATCTCCTACTGGATTGATACTTTGGTTCTCAAACTGAGGGAAATAATTATCTCTACTTTGCTGCATCACCCTTTCCTCTTCAAGGAAAAACCAACGCAAGCTCAAGAAGTAGCAGAAATAATTTCTGGCGCCGTTGTCGGGGAGATCTACGCCAAATCAAGTACCCATCGTAAAACTCTCATCTCTTGCATTAAATTATTTGCCATTCGCCTCTCACTTTCCTCTCCCTCACTTCTAAAACAATTTTCCATTTTTTTTTCCTTTTTTCACCCTTTTTCTCGTTTGATTTTTTCGTTTGTCTTTTTGTTTGCTCACGTGTTAGATCACTTACGTTGCTTTCATGGCTAGCACCTATACCCCTCCTTTGTCTTCAGACTTTGAAGTTCTTCACTTCAAACAGAAACAAGGAGAAAATTTAAAGGATGCTTGGTATAGGATGATAAAGTCTTATCACATCTGTACTATAAAGGGGAACATTAAGATTTTATTTCGCAATTTTTACATTGGTTTAAACATGCCCCATAGGCAACTTCTGGATTTTGCTGCTAAAGGAAATTTTTATTGAGATTGATACCAACATTGCTTTTGAGATAATAGAGGGTGTGGTAGGAATACCACCCCCCAAAGGGCATTCGATAATACCCAAGAAAAAACACAAGTCTTGGAAAAGTTGTGCGAAGTAAAAAAAATTGGTTGATTCACAAAAATCTAGTGAACCTCTCAAAAATATGAGTGGAAACCTTCACCGCATGAATATGTTGATCACTCTTTGCAATAAACGGTTGGATGCTCTAGACATAAAAATTGCTGAAGATGATGGGAAGCACAAAGAACCTCTCGGATTTGAGCATAACCTTACTAAAATAATTAAGACCAAATATGACAATACCTTGATCTATGTTTTATGCCTAGCTAGGGGCGTTAAACAAAAGCGCTTGTTGGGAGGCAACCCAATTTTATTTTTGTTTTTTGTTTTTTGGTTCTGTTTTTCAATATATACACATTATTACTTCTGTAGTAATTGTGTTTTGGTGTTTTAATTAGAGTTTGAGCCAAGTAAAGCCTTTGGGATGGCTTACGGTGATTGTTGATTTGATTTTTATGAGAAATAGAAACTTTTGCATCTAGTGCAGAAAATTCAATAATTCACTGGAGCGTGAAAATCTTCTGAATTTTTTACATAAAATTGATATACAAATTCCCCACGTTGTCCAAAGTTTTCAGAATTTTTAGAGTTGCAAAAGTATGCGAAGTTTCCAGATTGCTATAGATTGTTCTGTTTTTGATAGATTCTGTTTTTTATGTGTTGTCTGCTTATTTGGACGAATCCATGGCTAGTATCGGGGGGGGGGGTATGAACCATGGAAAAGTTGGAATATAGTAGATATTAAACCAATATAAAACAAGAATGAGATCACAACAGTACCTTGGGTGGTTATTTTCTTTGTTTTACTAACGGATCTCACGAGTTTTCTGGTGAGTTTTGTGTTGTGAAGTTTTCAAGTTTTGGGTAAGGATTTGATGGACTATGGAATAAGGAGTGACAAGAGCCTAAGCTTGGGGATGCCCAAGGCACCCCAAGGTAATATTCAAGGACAACCAAGAGCCTAAGCTTGGGGATGCCCAAGGCACCCCAAGGTAATATTCAAGGACAACCAAGAGCCTAAGCTTGGGGATGCCCCGGGAAGGCATCCGCTCTTTCGTCTTCGTCTATCGGTAACTTTACTTGATGCTATATTTTTATTCACCACATGATATGTGTTTTGCTTGGAGCGTCTTATATGATATGAGTCTTTGCTTTTTAGTTTGCCACAATCATCCTTGTTGTACACACCTTTTGAGAGGGACACACTTGAATCATGTGTTATTAGAATACTCTATGTGCTTCACATATATCTTTTCAGCCAGGCAATTTTGCTCTAGTGCTTCACTTATACTCCATCTGTCCCGTAATATAAGAATGTTTTTGACACTAGTCTAGTGTCAAAAATGTTCTTATATTATGGGACGGAGGGAGTGTCTTTTTGGAGCACGGTGGTGGCTTTATTTTATAGAAATTGTTGAAATCTCTTGCTTCACTTATATTATTTTGAGAGTCCTTAAAATAGCATGGTAATTTGTTTGGGTTATGAATTTAGTCCTAATATGATAGGCATCCAAGGGAGATATAATAAAAACTTTCATATATAGACCATTGAATACTATGAGAAGTTTGATTCCTTATAATTGTTTTGAGATGTTAAGATGGTAATATTAGAGTCATGCTAGTGGTAATTTGTGAGGTTAAACACATAATTGTGTTAAGGTTTGTGATTCCCGTAGCATACACGTATGGTCTCCTAACTATGTAACCAAATTGAAGCGCACTTTGTCTTGATTGTTCTTTGCGTGGAGGTCGGGAGTGCGCGATGGTTAAATCCTACCAACCTCTCCCCTAGGAGCATGCGTAGTAGTACTTTGCTTCGAGGGATAATTTTTTTTGCAATAAGTATGTGAGTTCTTTATGCCTAATGTTGGGTCCATGGATTATATGCACTCTCACCCTTCCACCTTGCTAGCCACTCTAGTGCCGCGCAACTTTTGCTGGTGCATCAAACCACCTTACACCCTTCCTCTAAACAACCACCATACCTACCTATTATGGCATTTTCATAGCCATTACGAGATATATTGCCATGTAAATCCACCGTTCTGTTTATTATGACACGCACCATCATTGTCATATTGCTTTGCATGAACGTAAGACAGCTAGCATGATGTTTTCATGGCTTGTCCGTTTTTTGATGTCATTGCTATGCTAGATCATTGCACATTCCGGTACACCAACGGAGGCATTCATATAGAGTCATATTTTGTTCTAGTATCGAGTTGTAATATCGAGTTGTAAGTAAATAAAAGTGTGATGATTATCATTATTAAAGAATTGTCCCATGTGAGATTATAGATAAAAGAGGCCAAAGAAGCCCAAATAAAAAAAGGAGGCCAAAGAAGTCCACAAAAAAAAGGCCAAAGAGCCCCAAAAAATTGAGAGAAAAAGAGAGAAGGGACAATGTTACTCTCTTTTTCCAAACTTGTGCTTTAGAATAGCACCATGATCTTCATGATAGAGAGTCTCCTATGTTATCACTTTCATATACTAGTGGGAATTTTTCATTATATAACTTGGCTTGTATATTCCAACGATGGGCTTCCTCAAATTGCCCTCGGTCTTCATGAGCAAGCAAGTTGGATGCACATCCACTTAGTTTTCTTTTGAGCTTTCATATACTTATAGCTCTAATGCATTTGTTACATGGCAATCCCTACTCACTCACATTGATATCGGTTGGTGGACATCTCCACAGTCCATTGATTCACCTAGTTGATGTGAGACTTTCTCCCTCCTTTTGTCAACTACCACCTTCTACTCCACCCATAGTGCTATGTCCAAGGCTCGCGCTCATGTATTGCGTGAAGAGTTGAAAAAGCTGAAGCGCGTTAAAAAGTACTCCCCCCGTCCCAAAATAAGTGACTCAAAAATGACCCAACTTTGTACTAACTTTAGTACAAAGTTGAGTCACTTTTGAGTCAGTTATTTTGGGACGGAGGGAGTATGAAACAATTGCTTGGCTGACACCTGGATGGGCATGATTTATACTTTGTGTTGAGAAGAGGGGGCATAACGAGACTACATGATTTTTTAGGGATAATTTTCTTTAGCTATTTTTGAAGCTTCCTAGATTGCTTTTTTGTATGTTTGAAGTATTACTGTTTTGATATTGATAAACTTTTGTTTTGAGTATTATGGATCTGAACATTCATGCCACAATAAAGAAGAATTACAGTGATAAATATGTTTGGTAGCATTCCACATCAAAAATTCTATGTTTATCATTTACCTACTCGAGGACGAGAAGGAATTAAGCTTGGGGATGCTTCATACATCTCCAACGTATCTAAATTTTTTGATTGTTCCATGCTATTATATTACTTGTTTTGGATGTTATATATGCAATAATATGCTATTTTATATTATTTTTGGGACTAACTTATTAACCTAGAGCCTAGTGCCAATTTCTGTTTTTTGCTTGTTTTTTAGTTTCGCAGAAAAGGAATACCAAACGGAGTCCAAACCGAATAAAACCTCCGCGATGATTTTTCTTGGACCCGAAGACACCACACAGACTTGGAGATCAAGTCAGAGGAGCCATGAGGCGGCCACAAGGGGGCGCCTAGGGGGGTAGGGTGCGCCCCCACCCCTGTGGGCCCCTCGCAGCTCCCCTGACCTAATTCTTCAGCCTATATTTTCTCATATATTCTAGAAACATGAAAGGAGGCCACGAAACTACTTTTCCACCATCGTAACCTTCTGTAACTGTGAGATACCATCTGGACGCCTTTTTCGGTACTCCGTCGGAGGGGGATTCAATCACGGAGGGCTTCTACATCAACACCATTGCCTTCCGGATGAAGCGTGAGTAGTTTACCATAGACCTACGGGTCCATAGGTAGTAGCAAGATGGCTAATTCTCTCTCTTTGATTCTCAATACCATGTTCTCCTTGATGTTCTTGGAGATCTATCTGATGTAATCTTGTTTTGCGGTGTGTTTGTCGAGATCCGATGAATTGTGGATTTATGATCAACTTATCTATGAATATTATTTGAATCTTCTTTGAATTCTTATATGCATGATTTGATATCTTAGTAATTCTCTTCGAACTATCGGTTTGGTTTGTCCAACTAGATTGGTTTTTCTTGCAATGGGAGAAGTGCTTTGCTTTGGGTTCAATCTTGCGGTGTCCTCACATAGTGACAGAAGGGGTAGAGAGGCACGTATTATATTGTTGCCATCGAGGATAACAAGATGGGGTTTTCATCATATTGCTTGAGTTAATTCCTCTACATCATGTCATCTTACTTAAGGCGTTACTCTGTTCTTCATGCACTTAATACTCTAGATGCCGAAAGGAGCCGGTCGATGTATGGAGTAATAGTAGTAGATGCAGGGAGGAGTCGGTCTACTTGATACGGACGTGATGCCTATATTGCATAATCATTGCCTTAGACATCTTCACAACTTTGCACTTTTCTATCAATTGCTCGATAGTAATTTGTTCACCCACAATATTATTTGCTATCAAGAGAGAAGCCTCTAGTGAAACCTATGGCCTCCGGGTCTATTTTCCATTATATTAGTTTCCGTTCTACTATTTTGCATTCTTTTACTTTCCAATCTATGAACCAAAAACCCAAAAATATTTTATGTTTTGTTTATCTATCTCTATCAGATCTCACTTTTGCAAGTAACCATGATGGGATTGACAACCCCTTTATCGCGATGGGTCCAAGTTGTGTGATTGTTTGTGTAGGTATTGGTGATTTGTGCGTTCATCTCCTATCGGATTGATACCTTGGTTCTCAAATTGAGGGAAATACTTATCTCTACTTTGCTGCATCACCCTTAATTTCCTCTTCAAGGGAAAAACCAATGCAAGCTCAAGAAGTAGCAGACCTCCATCCTCCTCCTCCTTCCACATCCCACATGCCCCGACCGCCGGCACGACACCTTACACCCAAATCATTGACCCCTCCACCAAATAAGCACCGCCCTAAGCCATGGTACATGTACTACAACCAACGGAGAAGCAAATCGCGGCTGCATGCGCGGATGAGGTAGCGATGGCTGCCATTCGTGCCGACCCCCAGATCTTGGAGGAGCACCTCGAAGTCAAGGCCACCGTCGACACCTTGCGCGTCGACGCCACGATGCAGTTGGCTGCTTTAAACGACAGTTCGTGGCGTTTTCTCGAGGCCACCCTTGGTGCCTTCGACGAAGACTGTGAGGTGTTTCCTCAATGTGCACGTGCTTACCTCAACTCGAGAGCCAGCAGGTTGGTGCCCGGAGCGGCTTAGGAAACTCAGCACCATGATGAGGGCACCCACGATGCGGAGGCCCCGCCCTCTTCCATGTCCAAGGAGCCAATCGTCATCGATATCTCCGATGATGAGGAGTAGCTTGTCTTATTAGCTCACTATAAGGACCCATGTTCAGTTTGCTAGCTACTGCCTTTCCTTAACAAATTCTGGTGAATTGTGCTATCTACTTTTACCATGCAATCTACTGCTCTAGTATACATGTTCTCTATGTCGTGCAATGTGGTGCTCACTTATTAACTATATGGTTAATTAGTTCTCTTATTCAGTTAACTGTTTGGTTCAATTCTGCAAATGTGATGTTCAATTCTTCAGGGTGCAATTTTGTATTGTCTTCCATGTGAGAAATAAATCGAATTTTCCTTTAGAAAATACATGAGAAACAAATACAGTTGCTATATTTCCAAGTTGTCAAGCATGCTTGGTTTGGTTAATTGTTTGATCTCCTAGTATGTTATACATTGTGCAATGTGGTGGTCATTTAACGTTTGGTTCATTTGTTGTGGTGTTTAGTTAACTGTTTGGTTGAATTCTGCAATGCGATGTTCAATTGTTGTGGGTGCATTCTGTTATTGTATACAATGTGAGAAATAAATTGAACTTGGCTATACTAAATACATGAGAACCAAATATAATTGATATATTTCCAAGTTGTTAAGCATGCTTGGTTGGGTTAACTGTCTGATCTTCTATTAGGAGTATGTTATATTGTGCAATGTGGTGCTGAGTTAATGTTTGGTTCATTTGTTGTGGTGTTTAGTTAACTGCTTGGTTCAATTCTGCAATGCGATGTCCAATTGTCATGGGTAGAATTTTTTATTGTTGTGCATGTGAGGAATAAATTGAATTTGGCTGCACTTCATACATGAGAAACATATACAATTGCTATATTTCCTAGTTCTTAATCATGCTTGGTTTGGATATATGGGTTTTCCATGTGGCTTGAATTAATCTGATGAATTTGCAATGTGCTTATTTTTCATGAACATATTTTACTGATAACATGCGAACCCTCACTTAACCTGATCACTAACTACCTTATATGTGTTGCAGGGAAACAATGGGAATCGCTCAGGTTTACAATCGAGGTTTGCACATGCATGGTCCTTTGTCTAATAGCAAATTATTGTGCAATTGCAGGAATCATTCTAATATTTAGGTTTCTAACAATTTGGTCTTGCACATGTAGGTCCTGCTGTCAGAGGTTTTGACCCACTATTCGACCCTTTTTGCATATGGGGAAATGAGTTGTCCATGAATATCAGTCAAGTCAAGAAACTCAGAAAGATTCTTAGGATAAAGAAATTAGCGACAAAAACAACAAGATCTTTGTCTGCACAATGAATAAGACATCAGTTCACTATAGGATGGTACTAAGTAGTATACCTTGTCTTTTTTATTCCTTTGCCCCATTTCCAATATAGAGAAGATATTTATGCACATCCTTGTTTTCAGGCCTTTCCAAAGCACTTCACTGAGGATTACCTCTCAAACCACCTGTATGGTCAGGAGGCAAGGAAGGTATTCACACAACACCCATTGTTCAATATTGAAGTGATCCTGAAGAGGATGAAGGATGGACGGTCCACCATCCACATGCATTGGCCTAAAGTTGCAAAGACCTTCAACATCAATGAAGGCTCAATATCCGCCTTCCGCTTTAGCAGTTTTCCTGATGAGATACATCTGTCTATGTACCATATATGATGCTAATTTTGAAAGGTTATAGACTTTCATGTGAAACTTGGTGCTGGTGCAGTGGTGTAATGGCCTAATGGGGTAGCTGAGTGCTGAAGCTATATGATGTTGTACTCTGATGTATTTCAATTATGAAATCCTGCTTCCTTAATATGAAAATGAAATATGTTGTGTGCATAATATGAAATGTCAATTATATTAATAAATGGATTATTAATAATAGGGCAATTAGCCTACTAATTGGCTTTTCTATTGCAAACAGTTATTGAGAAAACACTGTGGGCGATGACCTCAGGCAACGCACACAATTTCTAGGAATAAACCGTGTTGGATTAATGAACAATCACACACGACATCCTCTTGAAAACTATTTGTGTTAGTCCACCTGGCGCAAATGTTTACCATATAAAAGCTGTGTGTGATGGATAACCTTTGCCAGACGGTTTCTTCTCTGCACCATGTGTGATGCATTCAATAACGCAAACGATAAAATTGTTAATACCGTGTACAATGGAAATGCTATCACAAACGATTTAACGAGTAAAATTGTGTGTGATGTACCTGCTAACAGAAACGTTTTCCTTGGAGCGACTATGTGGGATGTATATACAAACGAAAACATTTAGCGGGGACTGACTGTGTAGGATGTACTTACATCCGGAAACGATTCCGCGTGAATAATTCTATTTTTTTTAGCACTACTCTACGTCTGTATTTGATCGCTCCCCGATCGCACACGACCTCATTTTGCCGAGCGTGTGTGCCAGGAGGGCATATGCCAAACGATTTCTGGTTCATGTGGGAAGGGCCCCCCTATCGTAGTCACTTACTGGGAAACAGTTCCAAATGCCGATGCGGAAAGGGGTTAAAAATCATTTGTATAGCACCTCACTGTACTAGTGAGTATATGGTTATGGCTATCTGAGACCGAATGAATTGCTGCACGTCCACCACGTGGGCGAGGGTCGAGGGGTGAGGGGCGAGGGAGAGTGCGTACTACTACGTCCATTTCAATATGGACTACATATGGAGCAAAATGAGTGAATCTACACTCTATAATACGTCTATATTACATCAGTGTTGGGAGTATGTACTAGTAGTTCATATTGAAATCTGCTAAAAGACATATATTTCAAACAATATGATAATCTCTCTAACCAAGGTAGCGACGAGGAGTATATACGTCTAACGGAGGGAGTAGTAAAATTTTCTCCTCGTCCTGCGAGCCACCGCACGCGTGGGCGAGGGAACGGGCGTAGGCGTAGTAAGCAAGCTTCTCCTCGTCCCGCGACTCTGCGTGCCACCACGCCCATGGGCGGGGAGAGGGCGTACTAAGCAAGCTTCTCATCGTTCTGCGAGTTGACGGGACATATCAAAAGTAGCACATAGCATCTCCAATGTATAGACCCTTGCCTCTAAGGTAGGCCCCACATGGGTTTCCTCTTTTTTAAATAACGCGTCAAGTCGCAATTTGTTTGTTCACCCATGGTACACAATCCTCCATCAAGTGGACAACCAGTACACATGTTAAATTACGACGTGGGATGCCTTTTCGTATAGAAATGAGCTCCACCATGTACCCGCGCGGGTGTGGCTGGGAAAGAGACGGGAGTATAGTGCGTGCGCCGTGCATGCACCTCTTCTCTTCATGCACGTCCCCCACCAACATAGGTATGTGTGAGAGAGATACAAAGCTAGAGAGATGGCATGCGTTCATTAGTGTTTTTGTTAGGGGGGTGTTTGATTTCGTGAATGTATTTGTGGGAATATGTGTCGATCATATCTCAAACAAAAATGTGACACTTGCAATGTCTGTGAAATAGAGGCCTGTCTATATCATATATAGAGGGCGATCCACGAGAAGAGAGGGAGGGGTCATAGATATTGATAGAGTCGAAGAGAGGATCAAGTGTGTGGGTGTGAGATCAATGAAAAAAGGCATCAAAATTGTGTGTGTGCACGTCAAATATATAGGGCGACTGGCCTACTGGAACGTCAAAGGGCGGAGGGCAAGTTTGTGTGTGGTAGTGAGACATGACTAGAGCGCTCGATGTATCGGTGTGTGTGTGGGGGGTGGGGGGAGGCAGAGACCTAACTAAAGAGGTAGATCGACTCGTATATGTGTTGAGAAGGAGAGACCTAGCTATGTCTTGAGGGAGATCGGTCGACATCCATACATAAGTGAAGGACGGGAAATAGGTTGGGAGAGAGAGATGTAGAGTGCTTGAGGGGTGGTGGAGTTTCTTCTCGGAGATGATGGGAGAGGCCTACTAGACAAACTGAGGGTACAACTGCAATATCAAGAAGAGAGGGGATGAGTTTCTGTGTGTGTGTGTGTGTGTGTGTGTGTGTGTGTGTGTGTGTGGATGATAGATGTGTCGGGAGGCATGCATGGATGATGAAGGGGGACCATATGTGTTTGGTAAGCAGACCTAACTAGATCGGTAGATCAATTGTTGTGTGTTGGGGGAAGGGAGAGACATAACTAATGAGATAGATCGATCAGCGTGTGGGGAAAACGAGTTAAAAATGACCTAGATAACTATATGTATAGTGGGAGATCGGTCGGTGTACATGTTGGGGAACGTTGCATGGGAAACAAAAGGTTTCCTATGAACACCCAAGATCCAATCTAGGAGATGATCATCTACGAGAAGAGATATTGGATCTACATACCCTTGTAGATCGCTAAGCGGAGGCGTTAAGAAATGCGGTTGATGTAGTCAAACTTCTTCGCGATCCAATCACGATCCGTCCTGCGAACTCCGATATAGTGCTGAACGGACGGCACCTCCGCGTTCAACGGTCGTATGGCTTGATGACGTCTTCACCTCCTCGATCCAGTGAGCGATGGTGAGCGGTGGTGGTGGAGAAATCTCAGCAGGGCTTTGCCAAGCCAAGCGGAGAAGAAGGAGGACTAGGTGAGAGAGGAAGGGTAGCACCATGGCGTAGATCTATATCTAAAGGTGTGGCTGCCCTCTCTCTACCTCTATATATATAGGGGGAAGGAGGAGAGGGGGGGGGGGCGCTGAGGGAGTCCTGGACTAGGGGGTCCTCGGGTGTCCGGACAACTCGATATGGGCCGAACTGATGGGTCGTGAAGATAAAGTAGAAGATTATCCCCCGTGTCCGGGTAGGACTCATATGTGCATAGATGGAAAGTTTTATGTCCGGGTGTAATGTTTTCTTCTTCTGCAAGATGACTCTGTACAACCCTAGGTCCCTCCGGTGTGTATATAAATCGGAGGGTTTAGTCCGTAGAGGCCATCAGAATAATTTCAGGCTACACTGCTAGGGTTTAGTCAATACGATATCGAGGGAGATCAACTCTTGTAACCCCTATAGACATTAAATTCAATCAAGCAGGAAGTAGGGTTTTCATCCCTTAAAGAGGGCTCGAACCTGGGTAAACATCGTGTCGTTGTTGTCCCTTGTTGCCATTAATCCTCAGATACGCAACTTGGGACCCCCTACCCGAGATCTGCTGGTTTTGACACCGACATTGGTGCTTTCATTGAGAGTTCCGCTGTGTTGTCGACAGAAGGATCGATGGCTCGCTTCGTCATCAATCACGACGCTGTCTCCGGGGTGACCTTCCTCCTTGGTCACCTTTTCGTGTTTGGCGGCTTCGTGTTATGCGCCAACTCGGCCAGTCACCTTGAGCAGGTTGACAGCTACGCCCCTGGTCATCAGATCAGGTTTGGAAGCTTAAACTACATCACCGATATCCGAGGAGATCTGATCTTCGAGGGGTTCGTGGCCTCGGCTGCCGGTCCCCACCTGCATGAAGAATACCCTTCGGACCCACTACTAGATCCCGTCCAGGGGTCGACGCTCATGTCTGCTTTGGCCTTAGATCTGGAGCAGACCACTTGATTCGAAGACGGGAGGATGAACCCCGCCGGACTCTCTCCCTCCATGGAGCTTCTAGCTGGACACTCAGAGGCGATCGCGTCATTTGCAGACTCGGAACTAAACGGGACTCTTCCCGTTGTTGGGAAGTCGGACTTGCTTCCGATCACGAGCTCCAAACTCTTGGGGCTTGTGCCCCCCGGGCTCGATCCCCAGACACCTATCTAGCTCTGGGTCTTAAACAAGGTGCCCGACCTACTACAATCTCTCACCATCACGGAGGTATCACCTCCAAACTATGCCCTGTAGGAACTGGGGGCTGAGATTAGGGAATTTTGCGTCCCACCCACCACCCACTTGGTAGCCACTGTCGAGGATTTAACCGACATGCTAGACTACGCTTCCGAAGACATTGATGGCATGGACGACGATGTTGAAGCCGAATCAAGTCAAAACACGCCCATCACCGGGCGCTAGACGGCCACTTCTACTTACTTTGTATACATGGTGGACACGCCTGAGAAGAGGGATGACGATGGCACTAAAGATCCAGATGAGGATAAGCCCGTCAATGAACCACCAAAACGATATCGTCAATGGCACCACTCATGATCGCGTCGAGGTAGGGAAAACAACAATGGCACTGAAGACAATGACACTCCGGATAATGCCGAAGACCCCGGTAACCCTGTGGAACCAGCGTTGGAGCAGGATGAAAGGGAAGAGGGTCAATTCAGCCCCGAAAAACTCATCGACCACGAGGATTCAGAAGATAGTAATTACTTACCCGTCTCCGAAGAGGAGGTTAGCCTCGGTGATGAAGAATTCATCGTCCCAGAGGAACCCCTCGAGTAGGAACGCTTTAAGCAACGGCTTATCGCCACCGCGAGGAGCCTGAAAAAGCAGCAGCATCGACTTAAAGCCGAACATGATACACTCAACGACAAATGGAATCAAGTCTTAGACGCTGAAGAAGAATATGGCCGTGAGCGCCAAACAAAGAGCTATCCCAAAGGCAAGCTACTGCCACAATTCGATGACGAGGCCCTTGCGCCAGTACCATCAAGATACAACCAGGCTGATCAACCAGACAAACCACCATGAGGAAGGGATAAAACGGCAAATAACGCCGAATACCGACCCGCACCCTCTTACCATAGAGGCAAGGAGACAACAGCTCCGGGCCACAAGTACGACCTACGTTAGGACTTGGCCAATAGAGCTGGTCAGACCAGATCAATCTATGGATCAAGAGGACGTGCTCCCAAATGGGATGGCGGCATCAAGCATGGCACGATAAACATAATCTAGTTCAGAGTAGGCACCGAACACAAATGTCATCCGAACTCCGTCGCGATGTCACTCGGTATAGAGGAGCCGCACACCCTATGTGCTTTACCGATGAGGTAATGCAACACCATTTTCCGGAAGGGTTTAAACCCGTGAACATCGAGTAGTACGATGGAATGACGGATCTTGCCATATGAATTGAAGACTTTATTCTCCATATTGACATGGCTCGCGGAGATGACCTCCATGCCATCAAATATCTCCCTCTAAAGCTAAAAGGACTAGCACGACACTGGCTGAACAGCCTCCTAGAGAACTCCAATAGAAGCTGGGAAGATTTAGAGGACGCTTTTCGGGCCAACTTTCAGGGCACTTATGTCCGGCCACCGGATGGTGATGACCTAAGCCACATAGTCCAGCAACCCGGGGAGTCAGCCTACAAACTCTGGAACAGGTTCTTAACTAAAAAGAACCAAATCATTGACTGTCCAGACGCCGAAGCCTTAGCGGCATGCAAACACAGGGTCCGTGACGAATGGCTCACCCGACACCTTAGCAAGGAGAAGCCGGAGACTATGGCAGCTCTTACTGCACTTATGACCCGCTTTTGCACGGGTTAAGATAGCTGGTTGGCTCGTAGAAGCAACAGTACCAGCGACCCGAGCACTTCTGAGGCCAGGGAAGGCAATGGCAGGCCACGATGCAACAAAAACAAGCGTCGAAACAACAATGGAGAAGCAGAGGATACGACCATAAATGGCAGATTCAGTGGCTCCAAATCCGGCCAGTGGAAGAAGCCATTCAAGGGCAATCGGGATGGTCCATACAACCTGGACAAAATACTAGAGAGACCTTGCCAGATTCATGGCACCCCTGACAAGCATGCCAACCACACCTGCACAAATTTCTAGGTTTTCAAACAGGCCGGTAAAATAAATATCGAACACAAGGGGAAACAACCCCAGAGCGAGGATGATGATGAGCCTCGCCCACCGAACACTGGGGGACAGAAAGAATTTACCCCTAGGTGAAAACGGTGAACATGATATATGGTACCCACATCCCCAAGAGGGAGCGCAAACGTGCATTAAGGGACGTCTACGCCGTAGATCCCGTCGCCCTAAAATTTAACCCATGGTCAGCTTGTTCGATCACCTTTGATCGCATGGACCACCCAACCAGTATCCGTCACGAGGGTTTGGCGGCCCTGGTACTCGATCCTATCATCGACGGATACCATCTTACTAGAGTCCTTATGGACGGCGGCATCAGCCTCAACTTGATCTATTAGGACACTGTCCGCAAGATGGGGATCGACCCGTCAAATTAATCTAAGTAACACTACCTTTAAAGGAGTGATACCCAGCGTGGAGGCCCGCTGGACGGGCTCATTAACACTGGAGGTACTATTCATCTCTCCAGATAATTTTCGAAGCGAAGAATTGATCTTCGACATCGTTCCTTTTCGCGGTGGCTATCGTGCACTGCTCGGATGAACCTCTTTCGCCCGCTTTAACGCAGTCCCGCACTATGCTTATCTCAAGCTCAAAATTCCTGGACCTCATGGCGTCATCACAGTAAATGGGAATATGGAGCGCTCCCTCAATACCGAGCATCATACCACGGCCCTAGCAACTGAAGTTCAAGGCGGCCTCATCAAGCCGAATAACTCATCGGTCATCAAGACCCAAGACACTACTAAACGTGTCTGACCCGCATTACAACGTGGTAGCTCGGTGGAACCTAAGCTTGAGTAGCAGTTTAGCCTTCACTGACTGCCCCATAAGGTTGCGGTATACGTACCTCGCGTACATAACTACGCCCGTAAAATACCTTGGGCAGCGCCGGGGGCACACTACGAACAAGGTCCATTGTAAGGCTTGACCCAATTCGGACCTCAAATATTTTTTCACTGTAGGTTCGTTAAAGAACCTACCTAATCTATGGTCGCATGGGGACTACTTTTTAGGTTCCTCATTTTTTCAACAGATGACCATCAGATTCCTCCCCTTAAAGTATGTATCACTAAGGAGAAAGGGTGCAGACGTGCTACATGGCATCATTGGTATCCTTAAACCATTTCATTCAGGCTCTATGTAAACCTTTCCCTTGTATAAACTTTGGGCATGCAACATGTCCTCGACATTTTTGGCATTATCTGTAACAACACGGCTTGCCGTATTAATCAGGGTATGAAGGAAGCATGTGACGCCGGATAATTAAGCTACAATGAACCTCTGCTAATGATGCCAAGTCACCTCGGTTACTGTTGATAAACTCGCGTTGATTCGAAACCGATTCAAATTCAAATTAAAAATCAAGTCAAACGGTAAATGTTTTCAAGTATTAAAACTAAATGTTCGGGTGGAGCCATATAATCCATTAAGAATATTGTTGAAGTAACCACACTTTTATAAAGTATTTAAATAGACTATAATAAATAAAAGAACGTAAAATCTATTATTTGAATACTCTTAACACAATAAACAAGATATAAATTACTTTATTTAAGTGCTAAATCATTTGTGGCAGTGACATAAGTTGTAGCACTATTTTAGGTGTCACTGTGTTTCAAAAAACTAAAATAAGAAGGAAACTAAAATGAAAACAGAAAAGCAAAGAATAAATAAAAGAAAAGGAAATAAATAAAATAGAAAAATAAAAGGTTAAAATGCCTATTCTACCGGGCACTATGGCCCAACTAGCAAACTGGCCAGCCTAGCCCACCTCGCTCCATCCCCTCCTCGTGCTACAGAGGACAGGGGAGGGCGTGGCGGCCATCCGCCGGCCATGATCGCGCCAGGTCGTGCGTGGCGCCATCCGCCGGCCACTGCTGCTCCACAAGACTCCCCCGGCGTCGCGGAAAACCCTAACCCCCACTCACTCTTCCGCCTTGCGCCATTTTCTCCTTTCCAGCAAGTACTCGTGCTGCCGACGCCATGGCCTTGTCATCGTCGTGCCCACCGAGCTCCCCAGCACTTGAGGCTGTGTCTAACCGCAGTGCCGTCATCGACTATGTGGATGGGATCAACCAGAGAGCGCCTACATTGTCTTCTCCGTCGTCGGCCATCGGAGCTCCGCCGCTCGATCCCTCGCCATCACTGCATCCCCGGCCTTGCCGTCCCCTCTTCTGCGACCGCACTAAGCACCCACAACGAACTCTTCTTGCCTTGCCCTTGCATTCGAGCCATAATGCATTACCGATGTTTCCACGGCCACTGCCTAACGTCGTCGCTGCCGTCGTTTCCATCCACTACGCTAGCACAGGTAGACGCGCTGCATTGCGCTCGTTCTGTAGGTGATCTCCACACGACGTTTGCTCGTCGACGTTAACCGCCGCCGCTCGTGCTCACAGCCTTGTGGTCGCGCTCACGTGTGCCTCTGGCCGCCCGGCTACACCTTGTGCTGCCTGCACGCGCGCCCACTTTGGCTCGCACCGGCCGCCGTCGGTGGCTGCTCCTGCCCCCGCCCGCTATGGCCCGTCGCTACTGCCTGGCCGCGGCCAGTGCATGCATGATACGTCTCCAACGTATCTATAATTTTTGATTGTTCCTTGCTATTATATTATCCTTCTAGGATGTTTTATGGGCTTTTATATATAGTTTTATATGATTTTTGGGACTAACCTATTAACCCAGAGCCCAGTGTCAGTTTCTGTTTTTCTCTTGTTTTAGAGTATCGCCGAAAAGGAATATCAAACGGAGCCCAATTGAGCTGAAACTCAACGGAGGTTATTTTTGGACCAGAAGAAGCCCAGGAAGTGCCAGAGGGGGACCAGAAGGTTCCCGGGCTGCCCACGAGGGTAGGGGCGCGCCTGGGCGCGTCCCCTACCTCTTGGACAGCCCAGAGGTCCCCTTTACTTGTCCTCGACTCCAACACCTCATATATATATACATAAACCTCCAGAAAATAACCTAGATCGGGAGTTCCGCCGCCGAAAGCCTCTGTTGCCACCGAAAACCAATCTAGACCCGTTCCGGCACCCTGTTGGAGGGGGGAATCCCTCTCCGGTGGCCATCTTCATCATCCCGGCGCTCTCCATGACGAGGAGGGAGTAGTTCAACCTCGGGGCTGTGGGTATGTACCAGTAGCTATGTGTTTGATCTCTCTCTCTCTCTCTCTCTCTCTCTCTCTCTCTCTCTCTCTCTCTTGTTCTTGAGATGGCACGATCTTGATGTATCGCGACCTTTGCTATTATAGTTGGATCTTATGATGTTTCTCCCCCTCTACTCTCTTGTAATGGATTGAGTTTTCCCTTTGTAGTTATCTTATTGGATTGAGTCTTTAAGGATTTGAGAACACTTGATGTATGTCTTGCATGTGCTTATGTGTGGTGACAATGGGATATCACGTGATCTACTTGATGTATGTTTTGGTGATCAACTTGCGGGTTCAGTGAACTTGTGAACTTATGCATAGGGGTTGGCACACGTTTTCGTCGTGACTCTCCGGTGGAAACTTTGGGGCACTCTTTGAAGTTCTTTGCGTTGGTTGAATAGATGAATCTGAGATTGTGTGATGCATATCGTATAATCATGCCCACGGATACTTGAGGTGACAATGGAGTATCTAGGTGACATTAGGGTTTTGGTTGATTTGTGTCTTAAGGTGTTATTCTAGTACGAACTCTATGATAGATTGAACGTTACTACAGACTCTTGAATAGATCGATCAGAAAGAATAACTTTGAGGTGGTTTCGTGCCCTATAATAATCTCTTCGTTTGTTCTCCACTATTAGTGACTTTGGAGTGACTCTTTATTGCATGTTGAGGGATAGTTATATGATCCAGTTATGTTATTATTGCTGAGAGAACTTGCACTAGCGAAAGTATGAATGCTAGGCCTTGTTTCAAAGCATTGCAACACCGTTATGCGCACTTTTAGCATTAGTTACCTTGCTGTTTTTATATTTTTAGATTACAAAAACCTATATCTACCATCCATATTGCACTTGTATCACCATCTCTTCGCCGAACTAGTGCACCTATACAATTTACCATTGTATTGGGTGTGTTGGGGACACAAGAGACTCTTTGTTATTTGGTTGCACGGTTGTTTGAGAGATACCATCTTTATCCTACGCCTCCCACGTATTGATAAACCTTAGGTCATCCACTTGAGGGAAAGTTTCTACTGTCCTACAAACCTCTGCACTTGGAGGCCCAACAACGTCTACAAGAAGAAGCTTGTGTAGTAGACATCAAGCTCTTTTCTGGCGCCGTTGCCAGGGAGGTGAGTGCTTGAAGGTATATCTTTAGATCTTGCAATCAAATCTTTTATTTTCTTGTTTTATCACTAGTTTAGTTTGTAAAAGAAAACTACAAAAAATGAATTTAAGGTTGCCTCATATGCTTCATCGTTTTAATATCTTTCCTGAAAATGATGGGAAGGAAAACTGTGCTCAAGTACTAGAAGAAGAATTACATGGAATGCTTGGCATAAAATATGTGAATGATGAGCATGATTGCAATGTTGTTAGTATGAATTCTTTGAATACCCATAATGCTAATGATATGCAAAGCCACAAGCTTGGGGATGCTATGTTTGATGATGATATGTTTAGTCCCCCAAGTTTTGATGAGCAAATTTTATTATGATGAAAGCATGCCTCCTATTTATGATGATTATTGTGATGACATGTATGCTATAAAGAATAAAGATAACCATGAAACTTGTCATCATGATTTTAATTTTCAATTGGATTATGCTTCACATGATAGTTGTTCTGTTGAGTTTTCTCCCACTACTATTGATGAGAATGAATTTGCTTATGTGAAGAATAGTAAAATTTCTATGCAAGTAGATCATGAAAAGAATGCTTTATGTGCTGGTTATATGGTTGAATTCATTCATGATGATACTGAAAATTATTATGAGAGAGGATCATATGCTTCTACATATTGCAATAATATCAAGTTTCCGCTCTTTGTGCTTAAAATCTTGAAGTTATGCTCGTTTTCCCTTCCTATGTTAGTTGATTCTTGCTCCCATAAGTTGTTTGCTCACAAAATCCTAATGCATAGGAAGTGAGTTAGACTTAAATGTGCTAGTCATATTCTTCATGATGCTCCCGTTATGTTTCAATTCTTATCTTTTATGCGAGCATCATTGAAATAATCATGCTTAGCTAAAAGGCATTAAGGAAAAGCGCTTGTTGGGAGACAACCCAATAGTTACCCCTACTGTTTTTGTGTGTTCACGTGATTAAGCTACTGTAGTAATCATGTTTTATAGCCTTTGTTTCAATAAAGTGCCAAGTAGAACCTTTGGGAAGACTTGGGTGAAAGTCTTTGTGATCTTGCGTAAAAAACAAAAAATTGCGCTCACAAGATTAGCTGCCATTTTTTACAGAAGAGTGCTTTTGAGTTGATTCTTTTTGCAGAAGATTAATAGACAAATTCCTCACGTCCACCAATTTATTTCAGAATTTTTAGAGTTACAGAAGCATTCGAAAGTTACAGATGGCTACAGACTGTTCTGTATTTGAAAGATTCTATTTTCTATGTGTTGTTTGCTTATTTTGATGAATCTATGAGTAGTATCATAGGGTATGAACCATAGAGAAGTTGGAATACAGTAGATATTACACCAATATGAATTTAGAATGAGTTCGGCCAAATGGGATCGAGCGTGTTGGGTTATGTGGTGCACCCCGGCAGGGAAGTTAATCTATTCGAATAGCTGTGTCCCTCGGTAAAAGGACGACCCAGAGTTGTACTCCGACCTCATGGAAACTAGAACTGGATACTTAATAAAACACACCCAGACAAGTTCCAGAGACAACCCGGTGATCGCTTTCCCACAGGGAGACGAGGGGAGGATTGCCAGGTAGGATTATGCTATACGATGTTACTTGTTGAACTTACCGTCTACTCTATTCTACTTCTACAAGGCGTAGGCTGCCAGAAGCGAGGATACTTGTTACTTTCCAGCTACTCTCTTCTACTACTGCAAGATGGAGGCTGCGAGGAGCGTAGTCTTCGATAGGACTAGCTACCCCCCTCTTATTTTGGCATTCTGCAGTTTAGCCCACATATTTACCCCTTTACATAGATACCATTGCATATGTAGTGTAGATCCTTGCTTGCGAGTACTTTGGATGAGTACTCACAATTGCTTTGCTCCCCCTTTCCCCCCTTTTTCCTTTCTTCTCGGTTGATGCAACCAGATGATGGAGTCCAGGAGCCAGAGGATCCTGAGGATGTTTCTACATGGAGTTCAGCTTCGAGGAGTAGTTAGGAGGTCCCAAGAAGGAGACCTTGCCCTTTCGATCTGTATCCCTGTTTGTGCTAGCCATCTTATGGCAACTTGTTTAATTTTATGTCTGTACTCAGATATTTTTGCTTCCGCTGACTCTTGTGTATTTGAGCTTATGTATTCGGGCCCTCAAGGCCCCTAGCTTGTAATATAAAGCTTGTATTATTTTAATTTGTGTCTAGAGGTGTGTTGTGATATCTTCCAGTGAATCCCTGATCCTGGTCGTACACATTTGCGTGCATGATTAGTGTTCGGTCAAATCGGTGGCGTCACAAAGCAGTTGATTACCATTTTTTTGGCATTCATTTTAAATTACATTATCATCTGCGTTCCCTCCCTACCTCAGACTGATACATGTGCTTAAACCCGACCATAACACCGGGGGCTATATGTGGCCCAACACATCTTAGGTCCGAACACCTATAGGGAACTCTTCGGTGTCCCGAATATTGCATTTTATGCATCAGCTCCGAATCATGTCTTGGGTCTATAGTTGGGTTGCCCGGCTTTTGTGCTTACCACCTTACATTCCGCATTCTTCAGCTAAGGTAGTAAAGGGATAACTACTGCAATTGTATTTCTGGTTTATCCGGTCAAGTACCTCGCTAGAGAAAGCCGAAAACTGACTGTCATGATAGGCGAGAGCTGGTCGGCGATTCAGCAACTTAGTACAATACTACGAATCGTTAGCGATTCACCCCGTGTTACACGAGGGGCTGGTCTTCGCCCAACCGCGTGGAAGAGGCACCGTATTCTGGATAGCCGCACACGCACAAGGAGCTAGTACATAGCCCCACAATCAAACTCCTATGGCTAAGTGAAAGTAGTAAAGCCGCATAGTCTGATTGCATGGTTCACCTCGCGGACACCTCCTTTATGGACCAAGACGTTGGATAAAGTGTGATCATGTGTCCTGCTGAACACCCCTGTAGCATTTACATGGGGGGCTGAAGCCAACAACTGGTAACTTTCAGAAATATAACAATAAACGGTTGCACAGGAGGAAAAGTCGCTCGAATAAAAAGCGCAAACATAGACATATATAACAACATGGGTTTATAACATAGTTTGGATAGCCCGAACCCACTTAACTAAATATTACGTCCTTCGAACACTGGCCCTCTATCACGCGGGCTCCTTCTAGGACATCATTGAAGTACCTCTACGGCTTTCGATGATCTTTGCCTTCGGGTGGGCATGCGATCGCCAGTTCGGTGGCCTTCATATTTGTCCATTGCATCTTGGCGCGAGCGAAGGCCATCCGGGCACCCTCTATGCACGCTGAGCACTTCACAACATCAATCCACGGCCGCGCATCGACGAGCCGCTTCCCCAAACCGAAGTAGCTCCACCAACTGCTTCAGCTAGTCGTTCAGAGGCGTTGGGTGTTCCGGTGCAAGAAATTGCAACCAGAACAGCTTCTCCGTTGAGTTCCCCTCCTGGGCTCTGAAAAACTGTGCAGCGTCGGCGGCACTCTTCGGGAGATCTGCAAACACGCCTGGAGAAATCCACACTCAGGTGAGCAAAGCATACCACTGACCTCCAAAGATACTCTGCAAATGAAAGGCCTAACCAGCTGCTATCTGCCTCACCTGATGGATCTCATTGCGAGCACTCCGGGACTCGCTCCGCGCCTCTTTGGCATCATGAAGAGCCTTGGCAAGCTCGGATGACTGGTCCAAATTCTTCTGCTCCAAAGTCTCGCATTTGCTGATGGCATCCTTCAGCTCCTGCTCGACTTCGTCCACCCGAGCCTCGTGCTGGTGGCGGGTAGCCTGTTCGGTCTCTAGTTTGGCAGCCGCTTTGTCAGCGGCTGCCTTATTCGCCTCCACCTCCTTTTTGGCCTGGGCAAGGGCGCCCTTGAGGGTCTTGACCTCAACTGTGCCAGCTGTGATCATAATCACATCATCCGATGAGTTAACCTCTCAATATACATATCATCTCCGATATGAAAATAAAATTTTTGAAACACAATCCGCATACCTTGCGTTTCATTGAACCGATTATTGAAGCGGTTGAGTTCCTCGTTGGCTACGTGAAGATTCCGATTGAGCTCGGAAAATTCTGCGGCCTGTGCGGTCGCCGCCAACATGGAAGCCTGTTTCAATAACGACAGAGTATGTTACAATCCCAAATATTATATGGATCCTCTGTCTGGTTTCTTTCAAACCGGACAGCGCATCAGTGGCTACTGTCTGTACACAGGATTCTTATTCTACATGCATAAAATGTGAAGTTTATTTTAGAACATTATGTCGCATACCTCAAAGCCCGTCAATAGGACATTGAAGGCTTCATTCAGTTCGCTCTTAGTAGACTGAATCTTGTCCATAACCGCACCCATCAGGGTGTGGTGTTCCGCCACAACAGAAGCGCTTTGCAGCGCTTCCTCCAGAGCGTTGGGCGCCTCTGGTTTAAGGGAGGCTGCCGTTGGAGCTAGTTCTCCTCCACCCTCTTTCGTAGGGGGTTGCTTTTCTGATTCCGGAGCCACACTGGCCGCCAGAATGGTGTTCGGTGGGAGCCCGGACTTCTTGGGCTCCCCGACGCGGTCGTCATTGGGACCGCCTCCCCTTGGTTTCCAGCGACCGAGGTATTAACCTCGGGCACTCTCTTGTCGGCCTTGCTCACCCCCTCTCGGGCAGGGGATATCCTCAGGGAGGACACTTCGGTGTCCCCCATGACGCTAGGCGAGGGGGCCCACGACGGCATCTCACTCTCTACCATTTCAGCCAGCAAAGAGTTCCCCTCCGATGATGGAGTATCGGGGAGCGCGCGGGGAGGGCTGAAAAACAATAAACAAGGTAACTTACACAATGAAAGCAAGTAGACTAAAGACGACAGTAAGTTTCCGAATACTTACGATTCGGCCAGGGGCTTCACCCTGGATTTCTTCGGGGGACAACTTCGGATCCTGAATCGGAACTGTCCGGGAGGTTCAGCCTCCTCCTCCTGGGCGCCCCCTCCTTCGTGCCTTCAGGGCCGTCCTCCTCTTCTTCTTCCCCCCCCCCCCCTTAAAGGGGGAGTCGCTTTCCACCTCCTCCTCATCTTCTTCCTCGTCTGCCTTGTGGGAGGAGAGGGCTTCGATCTCTCTAGACACAGTTTCTGAAGGATCCTTGGGGCGGGTGATACGTCCATTTTGCATCAAGCTTTTACGTTGATATTTATTGCATTTTGGGCTGTTATTGCACGTTATGTCACAATACTTATGCCTTTTCTCCCTTATTTTACAAGGTTTACATGAAGAGGGAGAATGCCGGCACCTGGAATTCTGGGTTGGAAAAGAAGCGAACTCTGGAAACCTATTCTACACAACTCAAAAAGCTCTGAAACTCCAGAGGACACTATTTTAGAAAATATAAAAAATTATCTGGCGAAAGAGGAACACCAGGGGGCCACCACCTGTCCACGAGGGTGGGGGTGCGCCCCGCCTCTCTAGGTGCGCCCCTTGTCTCATGGGCCACCAGATGGCCTCCCGATGCCCATGTTCTCCTATATGGGGTGTTTTGACCTGGAAAAAAAATCATAAGGAGGCTTTTGAGACTAGACTCGGCCGTCTCGATGCGGAACCTTGGCGGAAACCAATCTAGGGTTCCGGCAGAGCTGTTCTGCCAGGGATACTTCCCTCCGGGAGGGGGAGATCGTCACCGCCGTCATCACCAACAACTCTCCCATCTTGGGCAGGGTTATCTTCATCAACATCTTCACCAGCACCATCTCCTCTCAAACCCTAGTTCATCTCTTGTATCCAATCTTTGTACCCAAACCTCAGATTGGTACATGTGGGTTGCTAGTAGTGTTGATTACTCCTTGTAGTTGATGCTAGTTGGTTTATTTGGTGGAAGATCATATGTGCAGATCCATTATGCATATTAATACCCCTCTGATCATGAACAATATTATGTCTTGTGAGTAGTTACTTTTGCTCCTGAGGACATGGGAGAAGTCTTGCTATAAGTAGTCATGTGAATCTGGTATTCGTTCGATATTTTGATGAGATGTATGTTGTCTCTCCTACAGTGGTGTCAGGTGAACGTCGACTAAATGACACTTCACCATTATTTGGGCCTAGAGGACGGCATTGGGAAGTAATAAGTAGATGATGGGTTGCTAGAGTGATAGAAGCTTAAACCCTAGTTTATGCGTTGCTTCGTAAGGGGCTGATTTGGATCCACTTGTTTCATGCTATGGTTAGGTTTACCTTAATACTTCTTTTGTAGTTGCGGATGCTTGCATTAGTGGTTAATCATAAGTGGGAGGCTTGCCCAAGTAAGGACAACACCCAAGCACCGGTCCACCCACATACCAAATTATCAAAGTACCGAACGCAAATCAGATGACCGTGATGAAAACTAGCTTGATGATAATACCCATGTGTCCTCGGGAGTGCTTTCCTCCACGTAAGAGTTTGTCCAGGCTTGTCCTTTGCTACAAAAAGGATTGGACCATCTTGCTGCACCTATTTACTTTTACCTTTTGTAACTTGCTACCAATTACCTTATCACAAAACTATCTGTTACCGATAATTTCAGTGCTTGCAGAAAATACCTTACTGAAAACTGCCTATCATTTCCTTCTACTCCTCGTTGGGTTCGACACTCTTACTTATCGAAAGGACTATGATAGACCCCCTACACTTGTGGGTCATCAAGACTCTTTTCTGGTGCCGTTGCCGGGGAGTGAAGCCCCTTTGGTAAGGAAAAAATGATATAGTGTGCTGAAATTTACTGTCACTTGTTACTATGGCTCATCATCCTTTGAGGGGTTTGTTCGGGGTATCTTCACCCCGACAAGAAGAGCAAAGAGTTGCTCCGCAACCTACTTCACCTACTGAAAATGTTTGCTTTGAAATTCCTTCGGGTATGATAGAGAAACTGCTAGATAGTCCTTCTACAGGAGACGGAACACTGCATCCCAATTTACATCTAATCTATGTGGATGAAGTTTGTGGATTATTTAAGCTTGCAGGTATGCCCGAGGATGTTATCAAGAAGAAGGTCTTCCCTTTATCTTTGAAGGGAGATGCATTGACATGGTTTAGGCTATGTGATGATATTTGATCATGGAACTCTAATCGTCTGAAGTTGGAATTTCATCAGAAGTTCTACCCTATGCACCAGGTTCATCGTGATCGTAAATATATTTATAATTTTTGGCCTGGCGAAGGAGAAAGCATCGCTCAAGCTTGGGGGAGTCTTAAGTCAGTGTTATATTCATGCCCCAATCATGAGCTCTCAAGGAAAATGATCATTCAAAAATTTTATGCTCGGCTTTCTCTCAATAATCGCACCATGCTCGATAATTCTTGTTCTGGCTCTTTTATGATGAAGACTGTTGAATTCAAATGGGATTTATTAGAAAGAATTAAACACAACTCTGAAGATTGGGATCTCGACGAAGGTAAGGAGTCGGGTATGACCCCTAAGTTTGATTGTGTTAAAGTTTTTATGGATACCGATGTTTTCCATGAGTTTAGAACTAAATATGGACTTGACTCTGAGATAGTAGCTTCTTTGTGTGAATCATTTGCTACTCAGGGTGATCTTCCCAAGGAGAAGTGGTTTAAATACCATCCTCCCATTGAAGTAAAAGTAGTTGAACCTGCTAAAGTTGAAGAAAAGACTATCACTTATAATGTTGATCCTGTTGTTCCTACTGCTAAAGCTTCAATTGTGGTTCGTAAGAGTAGTACTAAAACACCTACACCCTCTGAGTAAATTAAAGTTGAACCTAGTGTTGCTATGGTTAAAGATCTCTTGGTTGAAAATTTAGATGGACATGTTATTTACCTCTAAGAGGAAGCTGCTAGAATAGCCAAACCCGATGCTAGGAATAAATATAGACCCATTGTAGGTTTGCCTGTTATTTCCGTTAAAATAGGATATCATTGCTATCATGGCTTATGTGATGTAGGTGCTAGTGCCAGTGTAATACCCATTTCCTTATACGATGAAATTATGCATGATATTGCACCCGCTGAGCTAGAAGGTATTGATGTCACTGTTAAGCTTGCTAATAGATACACTATTTCACCAATTGGGATTGTTAGAGATGTTGAAGTCTTGTGTGGGAAAGTTAAATACCCTGCTGATTTTCTTGTTCTTGGTTCCCCACAAGATGATTTTTGTCCCATTATATTTGGTAGACCCTTCTTGAATACTGTTAATGCTAAGATAGACTGCGTGAAAGATATTGTTACTATTGGTTTAGGGGGTATGTCTCATGATTTTAACTTTGCTAAATTTCGTAGACAACCCCATGATAAAGAATTACCTAGTAAGGATGAAATTATTGGTCTTGCTTCTATTGATGTGCCTCTTAACGATCCTTTAGAACAATATCTGCTAGACCATGAGAAGGGACCCGTATTGAAAAACAACTTGCCTGTTGAAATCCTAGGGGATCCTCCTCCAGCCAAGGGTGATCCCGTGTTTGAACTTAAACCTTTACCTAATAATCTTAAGTATGTTTATCTTGATGAAAATAAGATATATCCTGTTATTATCAGTGCTAACCTTTCAGAGCGGGAAGAAGAAAAATTATTGAAAACTCTGAAGAAGTACCATGCTGCTATTGGATATACTCTGGATGATCTTAAGGGCATTAGTCCCACTTTATGCCAACACAAGATAAAATTGGAAGAAGACGCTAAACCGATTATTGATCATCAACGACGGTTAAATCCTAAGATGAAAGAAGTGGTAAGGAAGGAAATACTAAAGCTTCTAGAGGCAGGTATTATCTATCCAGTTGCTGATAGCTAGTGGGTAAGTCCTGTCCATTGTGTCCCTAAGAAGGGAGGTATGACTATTGTTCCTAATGATAAAGATGAATGGTTATAGGATGGTAATTGATTTCCACAAATGAAATAAAGCTACTACGAAAGATCATTACCCTTTGCCTTTTATTGATCAAATGCTAGAAAGGTTATCCAAACATACTCATTTTTGCTTTCTAGATGATTATTCTGGTTTCTCTCAAATACCTATGTCAAAAGGGGATCAAGAAAAGACCACTTTTACTTGTCCTTTTGCTATGGTAGGTTTACCTTAATACTTCTTTTGCAGTTGTGGATGCTTGCATTAGAGGTTAATCATAAGTGGGAGGCTTGTCCAAGTAAGGACAGCACCCAAGCACCGGTCCACCCACATACCAAATTATCAAAGTACCGAACGCGAATCACATGATCGTGATGAAAACTAGCTTGATGATAATTCCCATGTGTCCTCGGGAGCGCTTTCCTCCATATAAGAGTTTGTCCAGGCTTTTCCTTTTCTACAAAAAGGATTGGGCCATCCTGCTGCACCTATTTAATTTTACCAGTTGTCACTTGCTACCAATTACCTTATCACAAAACTATCTGTTACCGATAATTTCAGTGCTTGCAGAAAATACCGTACTGAAAACTGCCTATCATTTCCTTCTGCTCCTCGTTGGGTTCAACACTCTTACTTATCGAAAGGACTACGATAGATCCCCTACACTTGTGGGTCATCAGCGGTGTCGGATAGTTGATTTGCTCCACCTTAGCCGTCCAAGCCTATATGGAGCGCAAGCACTATAATTTTTGTTATACCAGAAATATTGATCAGATAGGTCTTTGGAAAAATTGTGCTTACCGTCGTGGACAGGGTCTCGCTGTCGAATCCGATGTCTTCATTCTTCTTCGGCCACTTTTTCTGAGCCTTGAAGAGCTGCTTCCATATGTCTTCATGCGTGGTGCCGAAGAAGTGCTTCAGGGTCCATGGCTCCTCCGGATTGAACTCCCACATGTGGGAGGCTCGGAGCTGGCAGGGAAGAATGCATCAGAAGAGCATCACTTGAATCACGTCAGTGAGATTAGTGTTGTCAGCCAATATATTGGAGATGCGATTTTGGAGCATCTTCACCTCCGATTCGGATCCCTAATCAAGGCCCTTGGCGGTCCATGAGGTGAGTCTCACTGGGGGTCTGGATCAGAAATCGGGCATGGCCGCCCAGGTGGCTTCGCGGATTTCGGTGATGTAGAACCACTGTTGCTGCCTTACCTTGACTGTTTCTACGAAAGCCCCTTTGGGCCAGGTGGCGTTGGGGAGCTTACTCACCATAGCTCCGCCACAATCCTCGTGCTGTTCGTCGACCACCTTCGGCTTCAGATTGAAGACCTTGAGCCACAAGCCGAAGTGTGGGGGGATGTAGAGGAAAGCCTCACACACGACTATAGAAGCTGATATGTGTAGGAAGGAGTTTGGGGGTAGATCATGGAAATCTAGCCCGTAGAAGAACAAAAGGCCCTGGACGAAGGGGTGGAAGGGAAATCCCAGCCCCCGAAGGAAATAGGGGATGAACATGACCCTCTCATCAGGCCCTAGAGTGGGAATCACCTGAACTTTGCCAGGGATCCTATGCGCTATGTCTGCGGACAGATAGCCCGCGCTCGGGAGATCCTTCACATCCTTTTCAGTGATGGTGGTGGCCTCCTACTTGCCCTTGGAACCGGATCTGCCATTACTGGAGAAGGAGGCGGTGGTGGAGGAGATCAAAGCTGCGGGCGCTGGAGCTAGAAGATTGAGAGACAGAGGCTATCGGAAGGCGTGAGGAAAAAGGAGGGGTCTTTGTCCTTTTATAGATGGTAAAAATACCAAACGCCCCCACTCAAGCCATAAAACTCGCCTATTCCCAACGAGATTGTGCGTAAGGTACTATTGGGTTACCCAAACCATATTGATGAAGATCCCGTAATGGGCGGGCACAATCTCTGTTTCGACAAGACGTGCCAATGGAGGCTATGCCGCAAAATTCGGAACAAGAGGCGTGAAAACGGTTTCAAACATTGAAGGGTCAAGTGTGACATTTCGCCAAAAAAAGTTGTCAGTAAAGACACTATTCTTATTTTGACGTCTTGCCTTCGTGGCTAAGGATTGTATTAATCAAGCAGAGCCGGACATAGTTCCTTTATGTAGGAAGATAAATTAAAATGTTCAGAAGAAGGAACCCTCCTTGCAATGCCAAAGATAGTATGTATGCCGAACACATCGTCATCGAAGACAGGTTCAGGGGCTACTGAGGGAGTCCTGGACTAGGGGGTCCTCGGGTGTCCGGACTACTCGATATGAGCAGGACTGATGTCCGTGAAGATAAAGCAGAAGATTATCCCCCGTGTCCAGGTAGGACTCCTATTTGCGTAGAATGGCAAGTTTTGTGTCCAGGTGTACTGTTTTCTTCTTCTGCAAGATGACTCTATACAACCCTAGGTCCCTCCGGTGTGTATATAAACCGGAGTATTTAGTCCATAGAGGCCATCGGAATAATCTCAGGATACACTGCTAGGGTTTAGTCAACACGATCTTGAGGTAGATTAACTCTTGTAACCCCTATACACATCAAATTCAATCTAGCAGGAAGTAGTGTTTTACCTCCCTTAAAGAGGGCCCAAACCTATGTAAACATAGTGTCCTTGTTGTCCCTTAGTACCATTGATCCTCAGATACGCAGCTTGTGACCTCCTACCCGAGATCTGCCAGTTTTGACACGAACATGCGCCCCTAGAGGATCCCATCTAGGGCAGGCGGCCACTAGAGGGAAACCATAGATGGGTTTTCCCCCTTAGGAGACTTGGCCCCCAAGCCAAAGGTGTGGGAACCCTAGGGTGGCTCCCACACCTCCTCTAGCAACACGGGAAGGGGTGAGGGGGAGCACAGCCCCTTAGTGTGTTGTTTTGCCCCCCTCCC
>LR738712.1:187823757-187841090 GCA_902687465.1 Secale cereale | reverse complement strand
TATATATATAGGGTGAGACTATTCTGCAACCCCCCTCTAGAGTTCCTAAATAAGGTTATTCAGCAACCACCCCCACTCCTACATGTTTCTTTTCCCGAAGGGAGCGAGCGAGTTCGTGCTCCGCTTCGGCGTCCGCGTGGGGCTGAAGCGCGAGTTCGCCTTCGTCTTCGCCTCGAAGGCCGCCCTCGCCCCATCCCTCGGCCGCACGCGCTGTAACACCCCAAAATTTTAACAATGTTTTATTAATTAAAATTTTGCCAGGAAATTAAAATTTTCACTTGCTAGATTCTTCTTTTGATTTCAGGACCTTATTTTCCTTTTATGTTGGAGTTTTTACCTCAAATGATAGCTTTCCAAATTTTTGTTTGACTCTCTCAATGAAGCTTTTCTATTATCAATATAATTTAATTATATAATTTTCTCCCTAATCCCCTTCACTCTAAAAATGGTTTCCCCTTAAAATAAGGCCTCATATTGAACTACAACCCTTTGATAGGTTTATCTAAAATTCCAACTAAAATTTGGAGATGACATGTGATGTTATTAGATCACTTTTATGCAGGAATATATTTATTTGATTTAATATTTTGAGCTCCACAACACGATTTCCAATCTGGTCCAGTAGGCCAAATTGCACTACAACCCCCTTAAATATTTCCCTAATGCTTCCACCAAAATTATGGGATGTTCATAGGAGTATGTTATTCAAATTTATGCAAAAACCCTTTTAGGTCCTTTGGAAAAATTGAGTGAATCAACCTCTTTTCTATTCTGGTCCAGTTTGGCATTTTGCACTGCAACCCTAGTTTATCTTGCTCTAGTGCTCTTGAGCTCCCTCCTGCTTATAGACCATCTTGCAAAACCCTTAAGTCCAGAAGAGTGGACCCATTGGCACATTTTTTGTTCATGAAACAGTGCCTTTCATTGCCTGTCCAGAACTGTATATTTGCAAAACTTGCACTAGCAAGTTTCTGGTTTTGCTCAACTAACTTTGCCATCATCACCTTCACCTAAAGAGACCCCGATCTGGAGATTTTGGCCACCAGAAGAAATGCCCACATGCTCATGGTATTCTGTCGAACACTTGGTAGGAATGACCAGTTTTGGCATGAGTTTTGCCTTGCACTGTGATCTTGACCCTCAGTGCCTAATGTCATGTCCATTAACCTCCCCTAAGACTCTAACCCAGACCTGCTAAATCCCAGCTCCATCCAGACTCTGTAGCTAGCAGAGGCATTTCGTCGAGTGGCTCATGTGCATGCTCTGGGTGCGCCCAGAGCGCATAATTTTGCACGCGCGCGCACCGAGCCGCCGCGTCCCTCTGCCGACGCCCCACACACGTTTTGGCCGCTCCCCTCGCACCGACACCACTTCACCTTATCCCTTCGCCGCAGAGACAGCCCTGGAGCTCCACAGGGCCGCCGTCAGGTTGGCCGCGGCGGCTAGCGGGCAGCCCCAGCAGCTCCTGCCGCGGACAGAGCTGCCCAAGCCACCAGCACTCGCCACCTGCCCCCTGGAACAGCTCCAGTTCGTCAGCGAGCTTGTCCCCTAGCGTGCGTCACCGCCACGTCGCCGTAAGCAACAGAACGTCGGTCGCCGGCGTCCTTATCCACGGCCGCCGCGGAACCGCCATCGCCCGCCTATTTAAGGATGCCCCGAGCTCCTCCGCAGCCTCAGACAACCCCTAGCCACCCCACAGAGCGCCCCCATAGCAGCCAATCGCCCCGAGGAGGTTTCTTCTCCAACTCCGGCGAGTACAGCCGCCGCCGCTGTCCAGTTCAATACGTCTCAGCCCGAGCCCCTCCCTTCCAACCAGCGTCGTCATTCGACTCCATTTGATCCTGCGGAGCCGCCCAACGTCCCAAACAAGCTCGAGAGCCACCGTAGGACGGAACCCCATTTCCACCCGAGACCGCCGTCCGCCACGAAGCTCGTCGCCGGCGTTTTCCTTCACCTCTGTCGCCCCCTCGACCACCGGGAGGACTGCCCCAGTCTGGCGAATCCAGCACTGCACTCGGACGCCCTCGAGGAGCCGCCGTTCGCCGGCGTTGATCGCCGGAGCCGCGCCTTCGTTCGGCCAGAGGAAGAAGGAGGCGGGGGCGACTGGCCAAACCTGACAAGTGGGCCCCCGGGCCCCTCTGTCAGCGAGCCAGCGCCTGCCCACGCGCGCATAAGTGGAGGCGCAAACCCCAGAGTACGTCTCCACTATTTCGAAAGCGTAATCCTAACCGAAACGTTTTCCTATTTATGTGTTTATTCTAAAAACAGAATTGACTAAACTTTGACTGGCAATATCTTTTTAAATATAAATCCAAATGATTTAATTCTTTTTCTGTTGTTCCCCAAATATTGTCTAGTTTATTTTCATATTTATATGAAAATTTTCCAGACAACTTTTTTGGGCTGTGTTAAGTCTATGTATTGATTTCCTATTATTTCAAATAGGATTTTTGAAGAGGGAGAAACTTCCAAAAGTTATTGGAATGCATTTCTCCTCCCCTCTACTGGAAGGCAAGCAAATTTTGAACCCTGGTTTAACGCATATGATGGTTGTTGACACGTTTGTATTAATATGGAAGTATTCAATTTTATTTCCTATGTGGTGATATGATCACACCCATGAGAGCATGAGGTACGACTCTTGCTGAGAATAACTTGTTTGGATGACGGTGATCCCCTCCGTATGCCTATCATGCCTAACGGAAGGAAGTCGTGAAAGTCGCGGTCTTGTGTAGACGGGAGCTTGTCACTAGCTCCCCGTCGGGACGGTGGAATCCGGTACGGTTTGGTAAGGCATGATGGATGGTGTTTCCAACTGTCGTTACAGAATATATTAATTTTGACCAATCATTCAAGTAAAGCTGAAACCTCCTAAGTCGACCGTAGATCGAGTCTTGTTCCAGTAACTGTCAGGACCGGTTTTCCAATAAAACATTTATTGAAAAATCGCCCCTTTCATCAAACTAGTATAGAGAATTCCTCCATACTGGCAGACAAATCCTTGATACAGAAATCCAGAAGTGCTAAATATTATACAGGGTTGAGCTGAGGTTGCTCAACAATTTATTACAAGCACGCCAATATTATACATAGAGGCGGATATGACACAACTGGATATGGTGGCATAACTACTAACTCGTGGATATGGTGGTAGTGGATATGTCACAGCGGTGTGGGTGGCGTGACTCCAATATCTTACACTCATCAAGCGCCGGAGTGAGGCTTGATGATTTTATTATGGTGGCGGAAGCGTATATAATACAAGTGACCAACTCCAGGATCGCAAGGGACTGACTGGGACTCCTCTAGGCGTCGGACTCGCTATCGAATTCTTCATCCATAAGATCGCCTTCGTCAACATCTGGCCAATTCAACAAGCCAGGTGAGTACTTTGAATGTACTCGCAAGACAGTTTGGACATAAGATATAACAAATGCAAACATGATGCACAAGAGCAATAATGCACACGTAAGTAATTCAATTAGTGTTGCAAGATAAATAAATAGCGGAAGACCAATCGGGTGTCTGGAGCGACGCCTCGAAAGGTAAAATAGAATAAACGTGCCACAGTCGGGCGTCAGGGCGACACCGCAGAAAGGGCTTATATCAAAGGTAAATAACAAGAATGCCACAGTCGGACGTCTGAGCGACATCACATAAAGGGCTTATATCAAAAGTAAATAACATGAATGCCACAGTCGGACGTCTGAGCGACATCACATAAAGGGCTTATATCAAACAAGGAAAAATTTGAGTAGTTCCTGGAGGTAGCACCGTCCTAAGGAATACTCGGCACATAAAAGTAAACGGGTTAGTCCATTCACAGAGGTAACGATCAACCGGGTTTACCCTTGTCAGAAATATTAATTCTACAGAGACTGACACTGAGACTGACACGGATCTGCTAACCAACGTCCTTGTCCAAGGACTTGATTATGCGAATAGTTTTGACTCTGCAGAGTTTGTACCTTACCACAGCCAACGGATTTCAGTAGTCACCAAGGACTAGTTCCGTTCACGGTATTTTAGAAGAAAACACATCTAACCAGTACACACCCATTCCACATTCCGCTGCCAGGAATCACCCTAGGCAACGTTCACGAAGACTCTTGAGGCGGGGAGGCCACTCCTCGAATAGCATGGGATCAAATTTATACCGCGCGCTCTAAGGGGTGCCCCCCTCTCGGTCCCAACCGGAAACACCCATGCCCCCTGACCGGATGACGGCTTTAATCCAGGGCCATGGAACCTTCATCACGGCCTCTCTATTTGGTGTGTACCAGGAAAGAGGTTTGCAACATACTAAACCGTATTCTTTGCAGAAAACATGTGGTAGCACAACAAGGAAAAATGGACGTGATCGAGACTTGGCCCACGTCAACACCGTAGTTAAAAGTTAATGTAGAACATGCATGCTCCAACAATACCAGCTTTCATCTTATCATGCCACCACATGATCAGACTGTTCTTCATCAACTGATCTCATCAAGTTTTTGTAGCTCACTTGCAACTTACCGTGCATGGAATATAACATCCACCAAATGCTTATATAAACATGCCTTAAGAAAACCACACTAGCAACATGAAAAACACTCATCATATCAAAGGTTCAAACATGCTTGCCTGGTTCGGAGTAGTCGGAGTCTAGTTCGGCGAAGTTTGCGGCTCCGTCACCTCCGTCGGTATCTACGGTATAAAAAAAAAACTGAATACTACGTAAATACGTGCATGCGCGAAAGTGTTCCAAACATTTTTTAAATAAATATGATAAAAAACTAGGCAGAATTATGAAGGTGACAGAAAAGGAATCAACCAAAAATCCTTTTTAGTTTAAAAGTTATAAAGAAAACAAACCCAGGGACTAGTCTGTAATGAAACAGAAACTATCCAGGGGGTAGTTTGTATAAACAGAAAACGCTTCGGATGAAAATACGCCGAACCGAATGGAAAGCGCACTTTGCCCGAAGGCGTTTTCAGAAAACGGTTCGAATAAAAAAGAGAAAGCTGATAGGGGGGGCCCGCATGTCAGGTTTAAAAGAGGAAACAGAGTTCGCCGGCGCGAGAGACCTGCGGTGATCGCCGGCGACGAACTACTGCGAGGCAGAGGGAGGGGGAGGTACCGGCGTGTTCAGGGGGTTCTTCCGCGTCGGTGGGTGGTGGAAGTGACCGAAGGGAGGCACCACAACGACGGCGACTTCCTCTACGGCGGACGGCGGCGTCGGGTGATGATGGATCTCACCGGACGGGGTCTCTGACTGCAAATTGATGCTTGGGTTAGACTAGGTGGTGGACTAGGAGGTTGCTGACCGAGTCTGGTAAGCGGAGGTGCCCTCACCAGAGCGAACCTTGCCGGAGCCCGAAGCGGATCGGGGCGGCCGGAGTTGGGGAAGAAGGCCCTTCCGAGGCCCCCTGAGTGGTTTTGGCGAGGCTGTGGTGAGGTGTGGTGGGCGCGGTGGCTTCACAACGTCTCTGGAGCCCTATTTATAGGCGGGCGAGGGAGGTGCCGCGGACGGAATATCTCCGGCGAGGGATTACGGCGAGGTAGGAGTCGGACTGGTGGTTTAGGGGGTTGAGCATCTTCAGGGTGGTCCACTAGCTCCATTCCGCGTCTAAGCTCGTCCGCATTTGGCTTGCTCCGCTGTTTCAACGGAACGGCGCTTACGGGCCCGCCGGCGGCAGAGAGCGCGTTCTGCGCTACTCAGGCCACGGCGACGGTCTTGCAGCGCGTTCGGGGGATGTAGGCGTACACGCGGATGCCACCGGTGGCTTGGGCGGCGCGGGGCGGCGCCGTACTGCAGGGCTCACTCCTGACGGCCGCCACGAGCGGTACTGTCACCGCTGCACTCGCCGGAGACGACGGGACAGCTCAGCACCGACGCCCACGTCCAGCCAACCGACCATGCGGCGCACGGATAAGGAGAGGGAGCAGTGAGCAAGAGGCCAAAGTGAGTCACTGGCGAGATTGGCGACGGCGACTGAAGAAAACGACACTGACGACTGAAGATCAATACTGAACCCTGAAACCTAACAGAAACAGTGCAAGCAAGGTGCTTGATGAAATGTTTGCTGCATGTGGAGAATTTTCCTTGAGCTGGGACTTGGTGAGGGGGTCTCTTGATGTATCTGGAGGCTGCATGAACTTCCCCAGAATTTTTGGAAAGATGAAAGAATGAAATTCATCAAAATTAGCAAATCTGCTCCAAACTTGTAGCAAGCATATTTTGAAAATTTTGAACTGATGACCAGTGGTTCTTGATGGATATGAGTTGAGGGTACTAAGGACTAGCCCTAGGAATTTATTTGGAGCCAGGATTCAAAAGGGATCCAGTAGTTCCTTTGTAAACCACTAGGGTCCAAATAAATGACAGAAAAATATTTTGTGGTTTAAATAAATAGAAATAAAATCTAGAGGAAGTTGAAACTTGCTGGAATTGATGCTTAACCTGACCCCAAGGTAGGGAAGAGGGTTTTGGAAGGAAGTTATCCACATAGGTCATGGTAAGAGAGCATCTTTGAATAGGGAGGGATAAATCCAAGGATTTAAAAGAATTCTTTTTAACAAAAGAAATAGTAAAAATGATCCAAGAGTAATTGTGTTGAACCAACACAAGTTGAAAGACCCTCAAGACCAGAATCAAAAATTGAGAAGGGTTCAAAAAAAAGATTTGTCAGAAGCAAAAATTTGGGAAGGAGGGTCTCTCAAAAGGAAAATTTCAAATAACCTCCTTTAAATCAATTAAAGAATTTGGTAAAAACCAAACCAAAAATTTTGGGGTGTTACAACACCCACCCCCTTAGGAAAAATCTCGTCCCCGAGATTCCAGCTGATCCTCAAATAGGTGTGGGTACTCTGTTCGAAGAAAATCCTCTCTCTCCCAGGTTGCTTCATCTTCGGTGTGGTTGCTCCACTGAACCTTGAAGAATTTAATTGTCTTCTGACGGGTCCTCCTTTCAGACTCCTCCAATATTTTTACTGGACGTTCCCTGTAGGTGAGGTCCGGTTGCACGTCAATGTTCTCATGAGATACATGCTTTTCTGGGTTGCTTACACACTTCCTCAATTGTGATATGTGGAACACGTCATGGACGTCAGATAGTTCTTTGGGTAGGTCTAGCTGGTAGGCTACTGTGCCTCTTCGTGCAGTCACACGGAAAGGTCCAATAAAACGTGGTGCTAGCTTTCCCTTAATTTTGAATCGCTGCAGGCCCCGCATAGGGGATACTCTTAGATACACATAGTCACCGGGTTCAAAACTGACTTCACGACGTTTCTGGTCATAATAACTCTTTTGTCGGCTCTGGGCTGTCTTGAGTCGATCCCTGATTAATTTAACCTTCTCCTCAGCTTCTTTGAGCATGTCTGGGCCGAAGATACGGCTGTCTCCTGTCTCTGACCAATTTAATGGGGTACGGCACCTTCGCCCATACAAAGCTTCAAAAGGTGCCATCTGTAGACTGGATTGGTAACTGTTGTTGTATGCGAACTCGGCATATGGTAAGCTTTCTTCCCAGCTGGTTCCATAAGTGAGAACACATGCTCTCAGCATGTCTTCTAAAATTTGGTTCACACGTTCGGTCTGTCCTCCAGTCTGGGGATGGTATGCCGTGCTGAATACTAGTTGAGTTCCCAGAGCTTGTTGCAAATGATCCCAAAATCTAGAGACGAATTGAGTGCCTCTGTCGGATATTATGGTCCTTGGAACTCCATGTAGACAAACAATACGGGAGAGGTAAAGCTTGGCAAGCTTCTGTGTGGTGTGGGTTGTCTTTACCGGAATAAAATGTGCCACCTTGGTCAACCTATCGGTGATGACCCATATGGCATCATTTCCGTGTCGTGATTGAGGTAGTCCAACAATAAAATCCATTCCAACCTCATCCCATTTCCATTCAGGTATCTTGTTTGGCTGTAATAGTCCTGCTGGTTTTTGGTGCTCGGCTTTAATGCGCTGACATGAATCACAACAGGCAATGAATGTGGCTATATCCCTCTTCATACCGTGCCACCAAAATCTTTCCTGAATGTCCTTGTACATTTTTGTTCCTCCAGGGTGGATGGAATATGGAGCGGTATGGCCTTCGGTCAAAATTTGTTGTTTGAGGTCTTCTATATTTGGCACGCAAAGCCTGTCTCCGTACCATAATATCCCCTCATTGTCTATGACGAATTCTGAGGCTTTGCCCAGACTTACTTTTCTTTTTATGCCTTCGATGCTGGGGTGTCCATGCTGGGCTTTCTTAATTTGTTCCATTAGGGTGGGGTGTATTTCTAAATTTGATATAGAGCCTTCAGTGACCAACACCATGTTGAGTTTGGCAAACTCCCTTTGAAATTCTGGTCTCAAGTTTTGTGAACTGTCTTTGCTGGAGCTTGGATTACGGCTGAGAGCATCTGCCACTACATTTGCCTTTCCTGGATGGTAGTGAATGCCAACATCATAGTCTTTTACTAGTTCCAACCAGCGTCGTTGTCGCAAATTGAGTTCTGGTTGTGTGAAAATATATTGGAGGCTTTTATGGTCTGTATATATTTCACAACGATTTCCAAGCAAAAAGTGCCTCCATTCTTTGAGTGCATGTATAACTGCTGCTAATTCCAAGTCATGAGTGGGATAGTTCTCTTCATGCTTTCGCAGTTGCCTGGAAGCATATGCGACTACTTTGCCTTCTTGCATTAATACGCATCCGAGGCCTTTCCGGGACGCGTCGCAATATACTTCAAAATTTTTGTGTATGTCTGGTACGACCAATACTGGTGCTGTGGTTAATCTCTTTTTGAGTTCTTGGAAACTTTTCTCGCAGTCCTCAGTCCACACAAATTTCTTATCCTTCTTGAGTAGCTGTGTCATAGGCTTTGCTATGGTGGAGAATCCTTCAATAAATCTTCTGTAATATCCAGCCATTCCCAGAAAGCTTCGTACGTCGGTTACGTTGGCTGGTGGTTTCCAGTCGAGTACAGCCTTGACCTTTTCTGGGTCTACGGCAACACCTTCTTGGGTTAATACGTGGCCCAGAAAACCAACCTGTTTTAGCCAAAATTCACACTTACTGAATTTGGCGTACAATTGATGCTTCCTTAATTCTCCCAGCACAATTCTGAGATGTTCAGCATGTTCTTCTGGTGTTTTAGAATATACCAAAATATCATCAATGAACACCACAACAAATTTGTCCATAAATTTCATGAACACTTTGTTCATGAGGTGAACAAAGTATGCGGGGGCGTTTGTCAGTCCGAACGGCATTACTGTAAATTCATATAATCCGTAACTGGAAGTGAATGCTGTTTTAGGGATATCTTCTGCCCGTACTTTTAACTGATGATATCCCGACCTTAAATCAATCTTTGAGAAGACCTTGGCTTGTGCAAGCTGGTCAAATAAATCATTGATCCGTGGCAGCGGATATTTGTTTTTGATGGTAACCATGTTGAGTGCTCGATAGTCTATACATAATCTCAGTGTTCCATCCTTTTTCTTGGCAAATAATACTGGCGAACCCCAAGGTGAGGAGCTGGCCCGGATAAATCCTTTGTCCAGTAATTCCTTTATTTGCTTCTTCAATTCTACCAACTCGGAAGGTGCCATCCTATAAGGTTTCTTGTAAATGGGAGTGGTTCCAGGTGCTAGTTCAATAGTGAATTCTATTTCTCGATCTAGTGGCATGCCTGGTAGCTCTTCAGGAAATACATCAGGAAACTCACATACCACTGGAACTTCATTTAAATCTGAAATATCCACCTTGTTCAATCTTGGTCGCAATCATACTGGTCTTACTTGAGCTGCAATTTTTATCGTCTTCCCTTGGTGATGAGTGAGGATCACAGTTCGATTGAAACAGTCGATAAATCCCTTGTTGGTAGTTAACCAGTCCATTCCTAGGATAACATCCAATCCCTTATTTTCCAATACAATGAGGTTTGCTTGAAACTTTAATCCCTCGAGCTCAATAATCACACCTTGGCAATAACTCTGGGTGATTTGCTTAATCCCGGGGGACTTGATGGTCATAGAATTTTCCAAGGGGAGAATTGAAAAATTATGTTGTAAAGCAAATTTCTTTGAAATGAACGAATGAGAAGCTCCAGAATCAAACAAAACCGTGGCAGGTATTGTGTTGACAGGAAACGTACCGAGTACGATATCCGGAGCATTTTGCGCTTCTTCCTTGGTCACATGGTTCACGTGACCCTTCTTGTGATTGTTGCTGGGATTGAAGTTGTTACGCTTGGGGGCTGAATTATTTCCACCATTATTTGTCTTGGGGGCCGAGTTTCTTGGCTTTGGGCATTGCTTGGCATAATGTCCTTCCTCTCCACAAGCGAAGCAAGTAACGCCCGGGTGATACGTAAAATCTTTATCCCTTGCATGAAAATTCTTGTTTGAGCGGGGAACATTGTTTGCGGATTTGTGCGCCCCATTTTTCCGAGAATCAATCTTGTTCCGGTTGTCGCGAGATTGAGAAGTCTTGTCCCGCTTGCGCTTGCGAAAATCCTCCAAACTACGGCGTTCATTCTCCAAGGTAATAGCTTTGTCCACAAGTGTTTTGAAATCCGGAAAGGTGTGCACGACCAGTTGGCATTTAAGTGCTGGTGCCAGGCCGTCCAGAAATTTTTCCATCTTTTTATTCTCAGTCATATGTTCTTCGTTGGCGTAGCGAGATAGTTGAGTAAACTGACTGTTGTACTCAGTCACTGACATGCTTCTCTGCTTGAGGTCATCAAACTCCCTTTTTTTGATCTTCATAATACTTTTGGGAATGTGCGCCCCACGAAAATTTTCCTTAAACTCCTCCCAGGTGATGTTGTTTTCATTGGGGTGCATATGTAGAAAATTTTCCCACCACGATGCAGCTGCTCCAGTAAGGTAGTGAGGTGCATAAAGTACTTTCTCACGGTCTGAACATTGTGTGATAATTAATTTCCTCTACATGTCTCGAAGCCAGTCATCAGCCTCAAGGGGTTTATCCGTGTGGGAGAACGTCGGGGGACGCGTCTTTTGTAGTTCAGCCAACTTGGAATGCTGCTGGTATGGTTCACGGTGATTTCTCATGTTGATAATATGGTTCATCATTTCTTGATGTTGCTGCTGGCTTTGCTCATAAAGGCGGCATACTTGAGAAAGTGCTGCTTCACTGTTTTGCTGACTTGACTGCCCCTGTGTGAAATCGTTACTTGCCTGGGTACCATTATTTTCTTCCGGAGGGCTTCGCATGGAACGAGTCCAGGGGCGATGCATTCTCCACTCTGGGGCATTTTGCAGAACTCATGAGAAAAACCGAGTAGTAAAAACAATTAATATTGCGAAGGCAGAAATTTTAAAACTCCAAGATTTTTCAAGAAAACACTTGATTGCGCAAGGAGAAGGACCGCTCAGTATCTTACAAACAAGCCATAATTATACAATACTTCACTCAGGATGTGTGTACACATTCCTGACCTGTTATTTAGGCTAGTGCACTTCTCCCAGTCCCTACATGATGCGCACACAAACTACTTCTCACCAAGCCTATGTACATATAAAACATATCATACAAGCAGGTACATCGCACGGCTGCTCGGCGCACTCAGTCGGAGATGGTAAATACTTCCTTCGGCCTACCGAGGGTAAGCCCCAGTGCTGCTGGGGACTCAACTTCTTCCTCACTAATAGGCTCCAGGCGCGGGGTACTAGGTCGTGCGGTTGAAATGGGAGTGGTAGGCAGTGCAGCACGAACTGGGGTAGGAGCAATGACTTGGTCAAACTCCTCAGTGGTAGGTAGGCGGCGAGCGGTGGCTCGGATGGCAGGTGCATAGGATGATGAGGACGAGATGTATGACAGTGGTGGTGCTGTATGGAGCAGCTCCCTCCTGTTGGCAACACAGCCCTGAACTGAATCCATACGGGCAGCCACCAAGTCGTCCACGAGGTTATCAAAAGCTGCCTCAAGAGCCTTGACATACTCAACAAGCATCTCAATAGCATCATCTCGTTCCCCCCTAGTGCATGCGAATGCATAGTGACAAGTGTACGGCACGTGGCAGGGGAGGTAGCGGTAGCGACGAGCCTTCATCGAAGGAAGAGCATCCCGGAGACGTGCTATTGCCTCACGGGCCGCCATCTGCATGGCATGCTTCTCTGTAGGCATGGCCCTCCCAACAAATCGGAAGCGGCGTAATTCAGAACGCCCTCCCTTGAATTGCACCGCAGCCTGGTGCATAGACACGCTGTCGCTGATCTTGTGCTCGTAGAGTGTGAACTCTGGACGAGTCGATGGCCCGATCGCGATCTTGACGATGGAGGCGAGGAGTTTGATAAACCCCTCAGGCACGTTGGCGAACACCTGCGATTCGCAGTCGCGGCCGGCCATCTACAAAAGTAGACAAAAATTCCAGATAGTCAAATCATAAATTTATGATGACTAACAGAAAAATTTGCTACGATTACAATATGCTAAAACAGCACCTATTACGCTAATAACCGATTAGCGAGCGCACCTAGTGGCTTCCTACAGTCAGCCTGGCTCTGATACCAAGGTTGTCAGGACCGGTTTTCCAATAAAACATTTATTGAAAAATCGCCCCTTTCATCAAACTAGTATAGAGAATTCCTCCATACTGGCAGACAAATCCTTGATACAGAAATCCAGAAGTGCTAAATATTATACAGTGTTGAGCTGAGGTTGCTCAACAATTTATTACAAGCACGCCAATATTATACATAGAGGCGGATATGACACAACTGGATATGGTGGCATAACTACTAACTCGTGGATATGGTGGTAGTGGATATGTCACAGCGGTGTGGGTGGCGTGACTCCAATATCTTACACTCATCAAGCGCCGGAGTGAGGCTTGATGATTTTATTATGGTGGCGGAAGCGTATATAATACAAGTGACCAACTCCAGGATTGCAAGGGACTGACTGGGACTCCTCTAGGCGTCGGACTCGCTATCGAATTCTTCATCCATAAGATCGCCTTCGTCAACATCTGGCCAAATCAACAAGCCAGGTGAGTACTTTGAATGTACTCGCAAGACAGTTTGGACATAAGATATAACAAATGCAAACATGATGCACAAGAGCAATAATGCACACGTAAGTAATTCAATTAGTGTTGCAAGATAAATAAATAGCGGAAGACCAATCGGGTGTCTGGAGCGACGCCTCGAAAGGTAAAATAGAATAAACGTGCCACAGTCGGGCGTCAGGGCGACACCGCAGAAAGGGCTTATATCAAAGGTAAATAACAAGAATGCCACAGTCGGACGTCTGAGCGACATCACATAAAGGGCTTATATCAAAAGTAAATAACATGAATGCCACAGTCGGACGTCTGAGCGACATCACATAAAGGGCTTATATCAAAAGTAAATAACATGAATGCCACAGTCGGATGTCTGAGCGACATCACATAAAGGGCTTATATCAAACAAGCAAAAATTTGATTAGTTCCTGGAGGTAGCACCGTCCTAAGGAATACTCGGCACATAAAAGTAAACGGGTTAGTCCATTCACAGAGGTAACGATCAACCGGGTTTACCCTTGTCAGAAATATTAATTCTACAGAGACTGACACTGAGACTGACACGGATCTGCTAACCAACGTCCTTGTCCAAGGACTTGATTATGCGAATAGTTTTGACTCTGCAGAGTTTGTACCTTACCACAGCTAACGGATTTCAGTAGTCACCAAGGACTAGTTCCGTTCACGGTATTTTAGAAGAAAACACATCTAACCAGTACACACCCATTCCACATTCCGCTGCCAGGAATCACCCTAGGCAACGTTCACGAAGACTCTTGAGGCGGGGAGGCCACTCCTCGAATAGCATGGGATCAAATTTATACCGCGCGCTCTAAGGGGTGCCCCCCTCTCGGTCCCAACCGGAAACACCCATGCCCCCTGACCGGATGACGGCTTTAATCCAGGGCCATGGAACCTTCATCACGGCCTCTCTATTTGGTGTGTACCAGGAAAGAGGTTTGCAACATACTAAACCGTATTCTTTGCAGAAAACATGTGGTAGCACAACAAGGAAAAATGGACGTGATCGAGACTTGGCCCACGTCAACACCGTAGTTAAAAGTTAATGTAGAACTGGCATGCTCCAACAATACCAGCTTACATCTTATCATGCCACCACATGATCAGACTGTTCTTCATCAACTGATCTCATCAAGTTTTTGTAGCTCACTTGCAACTTACCGTGCATGGAATATAACATCCACCAAATGCTTATATAAACATGCCTTAAGAAAACCACACTAGCAATCATGAAAAACACTCATCATATCAAAGGTTCAAACATGCTTGCCTGGTTCGGAGTAGTCGGAGTCTAGTTCGGCGAAGTTTGCGGCTCCGTCACCTCCGTCGGTATCTACGGTATAAAAAAAAACCGAATACTACGTAAATACGTGCATGCGCAAAAGTGTTCCAAACATTTTTCAAATAAATATGATAAAAAACTAGGCAGAATTATGAAGATGACAGAAAAGGAATCAACCAAAAATCCTTTTTAGTTTAAAAGTTATAAAGAAAACAAACCCAGGGACTAGTCTGTAATGAAACAGAAACTATCCAGGGGGTAGTTTGTATAAACAGAAAACGCTTCGGATGAAAATACGCCGAACCGAATGGAAAGCGCACTTTGCCCGAAGGCGTTTTCAGAAAACGGTTCGAATAAAAAGAGAAAGCTGACAGGGGGGGCCCGCATGTCAGGTTTAAAAGAGGAAACAGAGTTCGCCGGCGCCAGAGACCTGCGGTGATCGCCGGCGACGAACTACTGCGAGGCAGAGGGAGGGGGAGGTACCGGCGTGTTCAGGGGGTTCTTCCGCGTCGGTGGGTGGTGGAAGTGACCGAAGGGAGGCACCACAACGACGGCGACTTCCTCTACGGCGGACGGCGGCGTCGGGTGATGATGGATCTCACCGGACGGGGTCTCTGACTGCAAATTGATGCTTGGGTTAGACTAGGTGGTGGACTAGGAGGTTGCTGACCGAGTCTGGTAAGCGGAGGTGCCCTCACGAGAGCGAACCTTGCCGGAGCCCGAAGCGGATCGGGGCGGCCGGAGTTGGGGAAGAAGGCCCTTCCGAGGCCCCCTGAGTGGTTTTGGCGAGGCTGTGGTGAGGTGTGGTGGGCGCGGTGGCTTCACAACGTCTCTGGAGCCCTATTTATAGGCGGGCGAGGGAGGTGCCGCGGACGGAATATCTCCGGCGAGGGATTACGGCGAGGTAGGAGTCGGACTGGTGGTTTAGGGGGTTGAGCATCTTCAGGGTGGTCCACTGGCTCCATTCCGCGTCTAAGCTCGTCCGCATTTGGCTTGCTCCGCTGTTTCAACGGAACGGCGCTTACGGGCCCGCCGGCGGCAGAGAGCGCGTTCTGCGCTACTCAGGCCACGGCGACGGTCTTGCAGCGCGTTCGGGGGATGTAGGCGTACACGCGGAGGCCACCGGTGGCTTGGGCGGCGCGGGGCGGCGCCGTACTGCAGGGCTCACTCCTGACGGCCGCCACGGGCGGTACTGTCACCGCTGCACTCGCCGGAGACGACGGGACAGCTCAGCACCGACGCCCACGTCCAGCCAACCGACCATGCGGCGCACGGATAAGGAGAGGGAGCAGTGAGCAAGAGGCCAAAGCGAGTCACTAGCGAGATTGGCGACGGCGACTGAAGAAAACGACACTGACGACTGAAGATCAATACTGAACCCTGAAACCTAACAGAAACAGTGCAAGCAAGGTGCTTGATGAAATGTTTGCTGCATGTGGAGAATTTTCCTTGAGCTGGGACTTGGTGAGGGGGTCTCTTGATGTATCTGGAGGCTGCATGAACTTCCCCAGAATTTTTGGAAAGATGAAAGAATGAAATTCATCAAAATTAGCAAATCTGCTCCAAACTTGTAGCAAGCATATTTTGAAAATTTTGAACTGATGACCAGTGGGTCTTGATGGATATGAGTTGAGGGTACTAAGGACTAGCCCTAGGAATTTATTTGGAGCCAGGATTCAAAAGGGATCCAGTAGTTCCTTTGTAAACCACTAGGGTCCAAATAAATGACAGAAAAATATTTTGTGGTTTAAATAAATAGAAATAAAATCTAGAGGAAGTTGAAACTTGCTGGAATTGATGCTTAACCTGACCCCAAGGTAGGGAAGAGGGTTTTGGAAGGAAGTTATCCACATAGGTCATGGTAAGAGAGCATCTTTGAATAGGGAGGGATAAATCCAAGGATTTAAAAGAATTCTTTTTAACAAAAGAAATAGTAAAAATGATCCAAGAGTAATTGTGTTGAACCAACACAAGTTGAAAGACCCTCAAGACCAGAATCAAAAATTGAGAAGGGTTCAAAAAAAAGATTTGTCAGAAGCAAAAATTTGGGAAGGAGGGTCTCTCAAAAGGAAAATTTCAAATAACCTCCTTTAAATCAATTCAAGAATTTGGTAAAAACCAAACCAAAAATTTTGGGGTGTTACAGTAACCCCCATACTTGTTTGTGCTACCACTTGTCCCTGCCACAGGTAGGGTACGGTTCAGTAAGTGTTAACCCCTGTCCTAGCACACACCGTACAGAGAGGCCAGGGTGGAAGATACCAGTTGCAACCGGTAGGCAGGCCACCTGGTCCGGGGGCATGGGTGTTTCCGGTTGGGACCGAGAGGGGGGCACCCCTTAGAGCGTGCGATAGAAATGTGATCCCATGCTACGCGAGGTTGTAGCCTCCCCACTCAGAGTTTGCTTAACAAGTGCCTTGGGTGATTCCAGACACTGGTAAGTTAAGCTGGTGTGTGCAAGACAGGCGGGTTTTCGACTAAAAGACCGTAGGCGGAATTAGTCCAAATGGACTAAAGGAATCCGTCACTCGTGGGTAAAGAGTACACCCTCTGCAGAGATATAAAAACCTATTCGAATAGCCGTATCCATGGTTAAGGACTACAGTCTGGGATGGGTCGAGTGTCGGTCTTTGGAGGAGAAACTACTAAACCAGAACATTGAGTATGATCTGTGATATATGGTGATTATGATTAATATTATGGACTAACCTTTTGTTTTTCTTGGAATAATGAGTATCCTTGGGACGGTTCTACCTCCCGGATATTCATCCACTTTTAATTATAATCCCTTTCTGTGGTGTCGCTCAGACGCCCGACTGTGGCATGCTTGATATTTATTTTTCTTATAAGCCCTTTCTGTGGTGTCGCTCAGACGCCCGACTGTGGCATGCTTGTTATTTATTTAGCTTATAAGCCCTTTCTGGGGTGTCGCTCAGATGCCCGACTGTGGCATGCTTGTTATTTATTTTCCTTATAAGCCCTTTCTGTGGTGTCGCCCAGACGCCCGACTGTGGCATGCTAGTT
>LR738712.1:187689370-187820106 GCA_902687465.1 Secale cereale | reverse complement strand
GTGGCATGCTAGTTAATTATTTCCCTTATAAGCCCTTTCTGTGGTGTCGCTCAGACGCCCGACTGTGGCATGCTTGTTAATTATTTCCCTTATAAGCCCTTTATGTGGTGTCGCTCAGACGCCCGACTGTGGCATGAACGTTATATATTTATTTATCACTCTTTGATTGCGTATGCCTTTTTATTCGAATGACCTGCTCGCATTATGGACTGTCATATGATTATCATCATAGTGATCACCATTTAATCTCGAGCATGATTATATCTCACCCATGTTCATAATGTTTGCGAGTACATTCAAAGTACTCACTGGCTTGTCCCTGACTATTGTCTTGGCCAGATTCCTTGCGTGGGAAGGAACGATGCGATGACAGCCCCGAAACCTGCGTAAATGGAGATAGCAGCCTCGCGAAGATATGAGTTAACCTGGTCAGCTGTTCCTGTGGGAAATGGAGTCCCATGGTCACCGACGAACCACAAACCGCTTCCGCCATCAGCCACTAGAAACCCTGTGTTGTACTCATAGGCCAGAATGGTCTTGTACTACATATCTGTATTTTGCTTGGAATTTCAGTAACAAGTTGGTGCCTCATCAGTTAACAGTAATCCTGGGGCTGGTGAGCACAAGGTCCGCTTTTGGGAAATTAATATCCCGAAAATCCGGTCCTGACACTCGCTCCTCCCGCTCTTCCGCCCCACCGCCAATCCTAAGACCAATCCCAATCACAAGCCCTCCCGTTCCTCCAAGCGCTCTCGCCCGTCGGACTCAGCGCCGGCCAAGTGCGCCTGCTCGCGGCCCCCGGATCCAGCCACCGCCGCTGCGGATCTGCCAGGGGATCCTCCATCCACGCTGCGCCGACACAGATGTGCTGGTGCGCGCCCCGCTCGCTGCCACCGCACGCACCGCAAACGACCCCCCCCGCAGGCTCCCCCGCTGCAGCCTCCTGCCGAGGATGAGCCGATGCTCGCCCTGTTCGCCGCCACCGCGCCCACCGCATACTCCCCCAACCTCATGCTCGGTTGGCCATGGCCATAGCGACCGAGGATGCCGACCCTCTTCTCTTGCTCCCCAAATTGCCGGCAGCTACTTCCCTCTACCTCCTAGTCCGACACACGACTCCGACATGGCTCCTCCCCTGCCTCTAGATCCATGGGTTCTATATCTCTTCTTCGACGGCCTTATGCAGTTAGCTTAACTGAAAAATACAAGTTAACCCAGCCGGCCTATGAAGGTAGCTTTACCTAAAAAAATGGTGAATTTAATTTCCCTAAACCAGCCGGCCTCACTTCAGGCGTCGAGTAGCATCAACTGCCCCCAAAGCAGTTAGCATTTTTTAATTGTATATGGTTGTCCTCTCTGAAAAATACTAGTAGGTATTGGCAGCGGTTGTGTATAGGTCAGCAGTTACATAGTTTATAACAAATATGGGGAAAAATGTCCATAGTGGCAGTTAACATCGACCGACATGGTAGTTAACCTCGACATTTTCATGACAGTTAGCGTAACCCCAGCAAAAAAGAACAAAAATAAAATAGAAAATTATCTGTTGTCCTGATAGTTAACACCAAGTTAACTGTCGCAATCTCGAAAGTTAGCTATTTCAGTCCCGGCTGTTAACTTGACCCTAAAAAAACGAACAAAAGAAAAAAAATAGTTTCTTCAGTCCGGCAGTTACCTTGCTCGGGATAGGGCAGTTAGCTATTACAGTCGAGCAGTTAGGGTGTTCGTCAGTTAGCTTGACCCGGGACAAAATGTAAAAGAAAAAATTAGTACCTTCAGTCCGGCAGTTAACTTGTAGTTAACTGCCACAATCCCCGACAATTAGCTATTTCAATACCGGCAGTTAGCTTGATCCGGGAAAAACCAGAAAGAATAAAAAAATAAGTTTCTTTAGTACCAGCAGTTAGCTTGATCATCATATGTCAGTTAGCTATTTCCGACCGGGCAGTTAGCGTGACCCCGGCAACAAAGAACAAAAGAAAATAAATTAGTATCTGTAGTCCTGATAGTTAACACCAAGTTAACTGTCGCAATCCCGACAGTTAGCTATTTCAGTCCCTGCAGTTAACTTGACTCAAAAAAACAAACAAAATTAAAAATTAGTTTCTTTAGTCCGGCAGTGACCTTGCTCAAGACAGGGCAGTTAGCTATTACGGTCGAGCAGTTAGGGTGTTCTTCAGTTAGCTCGACCCGTGACAAAATGTAAAAGAAAAAAATTAGTACCTATAGTCCGACAGTTAACTTGTTGTTAACTGCCACAATCCCCGACAGTTAGCTATTTCAATACCGGTAGTTAGCTTGATCTGGGAAAACCAGGAAAAAAACAAAAAAAATAAGTTTCTTCAGTACCGGCAGTTAGCTTGATCATCATATGTCAGTTGGCTATTCCGGTCAGGCAGTTAGCATGTACTGTAGCAGTTCGGGCAAAAAATGATGAAAATGATGTTAGTTTTTTGAAAACTGCTCTTAAAACGTAATGAATCTGAAAATGAGTTCTATATACCAAAGTTCGGGCTAATCCATAGCTTTCCAACGGTATATCATACGCAACATTGCGACAAATGGTTTGAAAATTTCTTTCACAAAAACATTGAAAACTTCTTTGATGGATTTCTAGTTTTTTGAATTTTGTTTAAAAACTGAATTGATTTTGGGAAAATGATCAATATGAGTTTCTTGCTCCTTTCAATAGCTTACCAATGGTATATCATGTGCATCATTCCGATGAATGGTTCAATAATTACGACCAAAAAACTATGAAAAAAATTAGTGTCAGAAAAAGTCCGCTCGACAGTTAACTACTATTGGTCGCACAGTTAGCTGTGTGTTCTCGCGCAGTTAGGAAGGGTTCCTGAATAGCTTATTCAGGAATGGGTTGCAGAATAGCTGGGATGTATATATATCTTGATGCCCAATATGTAAGCAGTTTTACCCATGTCTTCCTTTGAAAAACTCCTTTCAAACAACTCTTTATGCTTTCCAGAAATTCTATAGCATTTTTGATCAACAATATGTCATCCACATATACTTATCATAAATGTTGTAGTGCTCCCACTCACTTTCTTGTAAATACAAGTTTCTTGCAAACTTTGTATAAATCCAAAAGCTTTGATCACCTCATCAAAGAGTATATTCCAACTCCGAGATGCTTGCTCCAGTCCATAGAAGGATCACTGGAGCTTGCATACCTTTTAGCATGCTTAGGATCGACATAACCTTCCGGTTGTATCACATACTACCTTTCCTCACGGAAACCGTTAAGGAAACTCTGTTTTGACATCCATCTGCTAGATTTTGTAATAAAAAAATGCACCAACTACTAACCCAATTTTGACGGACTCAAGCATCACTACGGGCGAGAAAATCTCATTGTAGTCAACACCTTGAACTTGTGAAAACCCCTTTGCCACAAGTCGAGCTTTATAGATGGTGACATTACCGTCCGCGTCCGTCTTCTTCTTGAAGATCCATTTATTCAGAATGGCCTTTCACCCTTCAGGTAATACTTCCAAAGTACATAGTTTGATTTCATACATGGATCCCATCTCGGATTTCATGGCCTCTAACCATTTGTCGGAATCCGGGCCCACCGTCGCTTCTCCATAGCTCGCAGGTTCATTGTTGTCCAACAACATGAGACCTCCAAGACAGGGTTGCCGTACCACTCAGGAGTAGTATGTATCCTTGTCGACCTACGAGGTTCGATAGTAACTTGATCTGAAACTTCATGATCACTATCATCAGCTTTATCTTCAACTGTCGTAGGTGCCACAGAAACATCTTTCTGTGTTGTGCTACGATCTGGTTGAAGTAAAGGTTCAACAACCTCCTCAAGTTCTATCTTCCTCCCACTCAATTATTTAGAGAGAAACTCTTTATCGAGAAAGGACCCATTCTTAGCGACAAACACTTTGCCCTCGGATATGAGATAGAAGGTATACCAACCGTCTCCTTTGGGTATCCTATGAAGACACATTTGTCCTCTTTCGGTTCGAGCCTTTCCGGCTGAAGCCTTTTGAAATAAGCATCGCAGCCCCAAACCTTAAGAAACGACATCTTAGGTTTCTTCCCAAACCATAGTTCATACAGTGTCGTATCTACAGACTTAGATGGTGCCCTATTTAAAGTGAAGTTAGTTGTCTCTAACGCATAACCCCAAAACGATAGTGGCAGATCGGAAAGAGACATCATAGAACGCACCATATCCAATAAGGTATGATTACGACGTCCGGACACACCATTAAGTTGTTCTGTTCTAGGTGGCGTCAACTGGGAAACAATTCCACATTGTTTTAAGTGATTGCCAAACTCATAACACAGATTGTCTCCCCTTTGATCGAATCATAGGATTTTAATATTTTTGTTATAATGATTCTCAACTTCACACTGAAATTGCTTGAACTTTTCAAATGTTTCACACTTACGCTTCATTAAGTAAATATACCTATATCTACTCAAGTCATTTGTGAAGGTGAGAAAGTAATGATATCCACTGCGCGCATCAACTCTTATCGGACCACACACATCAGTATGTATGATTTCCAACAAGTCACTTGTCACATGTGTCAAGTGATTCAAAATCAAGTGACTCCAAAAGTCCATCAGCATGGAGTTTCTTCATGCGCTTTACACCATATGACCTAAGCGGCAATGCCACAAGAAAGTGGTACTACCATCATCAACTCTACATCTTTTGGAATCAATATTATGAACATGTCCATCACTAGGATCGAGATTCAATAAACCATTCACATTGGGTGCATGACCATAGAAGGTATTATTCATGTAAACAGAATAACCATTATTTTCTGACTTAAACTAACCGTATTGCAAGAAACACAATCTAATCATGTTCATGCCTCAACGCAGACACCAGATAACATTTATCTAGGTTCAACACTAAACTCGAAGGTAGTGGGAGCGTGTGATGGTGATCACATCAACCTTGGAAACACTTCCAACACACATGATCACCTCGCCCTTAGCTAGTCTCTGTTTATTCTGCAACTTTTGTTTCGAGTTACCAATATTAGCAACCAAAATAGTATCTCATACCCAGGTGCTGCTAGGAGTACTAGTAGGTACACATTAATAACATGTATATCAAATATACTTTTTCGAAGTCGCCAGCCTTCTTATCTACCAAGTCTTTGGGGTAGTTTCGCTACCAGTGACCGTTCCCCTTATAATAGAAGCACTTAGTCTCGGGTTTGGGTTCAACCTTGGGTTTCTTCACTAGAGCGGCAACTGGCTTGCCATTCATGAAGTTTCCCTTCTTGCCCTTGCCCATCTTGAAACCAGTGGTATTGTTAACCATAAACACTTGACGCTGCTTACTGATTTCTACCTTTGTGGCCTACCACAAACAACTCTGGGATCATCTCCATCCCTTTCATGTTATAGTTCATCACGAAGTTCTAGCAGCTTGGTGATAGTGAGTGGAGAACTCTGTCAATCACTATCTTATCTGGAAGATTAACTCCCACTTGATTCAAGTGATTGTAGCACCCAGACATTTTCATCACTTGCTCACTAGATGAGTTATTCTCCTCCACCTTATAGGTATATAACTTATCGGAGGTCTCATACCTCTCGATCCGGGCATTTTTCCAAAAAATGAAACTTCAACTCCTGGAACATTTCATATGCTTCATGACGTTCAAAATGCCTTTGAAGTCCCGGTTCTAAGCCATAAAGCATGGCGCACTAAACTATCAAGTAGTCATCAGAACGAGTCTACCAGATGTTCACAACATCCACAGACGACACTAGAGGGGTTGGTTCACCGAGCGGTGCATCAAGGACATAAGCCTTCTGTGTAGCAGTGTGGACAATCCTCAGATTATGGACCTAGTCTGCATAATTCCTCACAATATCTTTCAACTTAGTCTTTCTCTAGGAACGTATTAAAATAGGGAGCTACAACGCGAGCTATTGATCTTCAACAAAATTTGAAATACAATTTAGACAATTTTTCATGATAATGAGTTCAATTAATCATATTACCTAAGAACTCCCACTCAAATCAACATCCCTCTGGTTGTCTGAGTGTAACATGATCCAAATTCACCAACCCAAGTTCGATCATCACGTGAGATGAGGTGGTTTCAATGGTGAACATCTCCATGTTGATCATATCTACTATATGACTCATGTTCAACCTTTCGGTCTCTTTTTTTCTGAGGCCATGTATGTACATGCTAGGCTCGTCAAGTTTAACCCAAGTGTTCTGCATGTGCAAAATTGGCTTGCACCCGTTGTATGCGAACGTAGAGTCTATCACACCCGATCATCACGTGGTGCTTCGAAACGAAGAACTTCCGCAATGGTGCACACTTAAGGAGGACACAATTTTATCTTGAAATTTTAGTGAGGGATCACCTTATAATTCTACTACCGTCCTAAGGAAAATAAGATGCATAAAAGGATTAACATCACATGCAAATCATAAGTGACATGATATGGCCATCAACTTGTGCTTTTGATCTCCATCTCCAAAGCACCGGCATGATCTCCATCGTCACCGGCATGACACCATGATCTCCATCATCATGATCTCCATCATTGTGCCACCAACGGGGTTGTCACGCCAACCATGATTCTACTACTATTGCTACCGCTTAGCGATAAAGTAAAGCATTACATAGCGCTTAATGATTGACACGCATGTTATGCAATAATTTAAAGACAACCCTATGTCTGCTGCCGGTTGCCGTATGCATCGACATGAAAGTCAATATAAACTATTACAAACATGATTATCTCATACATCAAATATATATCATCATGTCTTTGGCCATATCATATCACAACAGACCCTGCAAAAACAAGTTAGACGTCCTCTAATTGTTGTCGTATGTTCTACGCAATGTTGGGCATATCGCTTATCGGTATCGTTCGGTCAGCTAGGGATCAAAGATTAATCGAAAATCGGATGATTAATCGATTTTATTGGTCGATTATTAATCGGTCATTTTTTTCAAATTCCAGGTTCCCAACACTAAAGTATGCTATATTGAACACCAAAACAATATTGGACAGTAGTGTTACCTTAAATCCTAGCCTTTGAATCCTGGCATAATGACAAACAAAATTGAAAAATAGTACATATTGTGTAACAAGGTCCACAAAATGCAAATAAACATAGTTCTTGCAAACATAGTGCTATGAATAGACCCGATTTATCGGTAGATTCCTGATAAATCGCTTTCCTAGCAATAAATAAGCACAAACGATAAATGATGAAGATAAGGCATAATCTTATCGGTCACCCCAAGAGTACTGATAAATAGGACAATAAATCGCTGAATTAGAAGATTTCTTGAACAATGATTTTACGTGGCTGCTATGGGTATCTAGCAAGAACGATTCTTACCTACGCAAAGCCATAACGGTGATATGCAAATTTCTATTCAACCTTCTACAAGCACCGCCTTTGTCAAATCCAATTCAACTAAGGTGGGAGAGACAGACACCCACCAGCCATCTTTATGCAACAAGTTGCATGTCTGTCAATGGAACCGGTGTCATGTACGTGGACATGTAAAGTTGGTCCGAGCCGCTTCATCCCACAATACTGCCGAATCAAGAAAAGACCAAGGAAGGAAGCAATCTGAATATAAACACCCACAAACTCTTTTGTGTTCTACTCATGATGTCATCTACGCATAGACCTAGCTCTGATACCACTGTTTGGGAGTGTTGCATGGGAAACAAAAAAATCCTACGAACACCCAAGATCCAATCTAGGAGATGACCATCTACGAGAGGAGAGATTGGATCTACATACCCTTGTAGATCGCTAAGCTGAAGTGTTAAGAAACGTGGTTGATGTAGTTGAACATCTTCACGATCCAATCACGATCTGTCTCGCGAACTCCAATCTAGTGCCGAACGGACGTCACCTCCGCATTCAACACACGTACGGCTTGATGACGCCTTCACCTCCTTGATCCAACGAGCGATGGTGAAGTAGTAGCTCGAGTCCTCCGGCAGCACAACGACGTGGCGGTGGTGGTGGTGTAGAAATCTCAGAAAGGCTTGGAGAAGAAGGAGGACTAGGAGAGAGAGGAAGGGCATCACCGTGGCGTAGATCTGTATCTAAAGGTGTGGCTGCCCTCTCTCTACCTCTCTATATATAGGGGGAAGGGGGAGAAGGGGCGCCCCTAGAGGATCCCATCTAGGGCTGGCGTCCACCAATTTGAAACCCTAGACGGGTTTTCCCCCTTAGGAGACTTGGCCCCCTAAGCCAAAGGGGTGGGGATCGTAGGGTGGCGCCCCCACCTACTCTGGCAACGTGGGAAGGGGTGAGGGGGGCGTACAGCCCCCTAGTGGTCTGGTTTGCCCCCTCCTCGTGGCCCATGAGGCTCCCCAACACTTGCCGAGGCCCCTCGAATCACCTTTCGATCATGCTGGTCATCACCCGGTACCCTCGGAACAATTTCGAACTCCAATACCCTTCGTCGAATATATCGATCTTCACCTACGGACCATTCTGGAGTTTCTTGTCATGTGCAGGATCTCATCTGAGACTTTTAACAAGCTTCGATAACCACCATAATGACTCAACTATACTTATATCATCACCAAACGTTAAGTGTGTAGACCTTGCGGGTTCGGGAACTATGCAGACATGACCGAGACACCTCTACGGTCAATAACCAATAGCGGGACTAGGATGCCCATATTGGTTCCCACATATTCTACGAAGATCTTATTGGTCGAACCTCGATGTCAAGGATTCAGTCAATCCCGTATGTAGTTCCCTTTGTCTATCGGTATGTTACTTGCCCGAGATTCGATCATGGTATCTCCATAACTAGTTCAATCTCATTACCGGCGAGTCTCTTTACTCGTTCCATAATACAAGATCTGATGGCTAACTCATTAGTCACATTGATTGCAAGGTTATTCTGATGATGTATTACCTGGGCCCTGAGATACCTCTCCGTCATACGGAGTGACAAATCCTAGTGTTGATCCATGCCAACCCAACAGACACCCTCGGAGATACCTGTAGAGCACCTTTGTAGTCACCTAGTTACGTTGCATTGCTTGGTACACACAAGGTACAACTTTGGTGTCAATGAGTTGCATGATCTCATGGTCATAGGAACATATACTTGACATGCAGAAAATGATAGCAACAAACTTGACACGATCATGTGCTACGTTCATAGTTTAGGTCTCGTACATCACATCATTCTCCTAATGAGTGATCCCATTATCACATGACAACTCATTTATATAGCTAGGAAACCATAGCCATCTTTGATCAACGAGTTAGTCCTATAGAGGCTGACTAGGACGTCTTGTTGTCTATGTATCCACACATGTATTTGAGTTTCCGATCAATACGCTTCTAGCATGGATAATAAACGATTATCATGAACAAGGAAATATGATAATAACCAATTTATTATTGCCTCTAGGGCATATTTCCAACAATACATCCATTTGTTATAGGCAAAAAACGTTGAGAGATACGGATAGAGAGAGAGAGGGATGGAGTTAGGAGGTGGTGCAAGGGGCCTACTAGATAGGGGGAGGAGTGTGCAATTGTGAGATCGATTAAAAGAGGGGGGGGGAGTTTACATGTGTGTAGGACCGTATGCAAGACATGAAGCATGGACAGAGAAAGGAGGAGATGGAAAGTGTGTTTGTATGTGGTAGGCAGACATCGCTAGAGAGGTTTATCGATCGGTGTGTGTCGGAAAGATGGAGTTGTGGAGATCGTGGGAGAACGACATAAAGAAAATAAATGAATGTGCACGATGGATAGAATATTGAGGGAGGAGGAGGGCGAGGAGGGCGTGTGCATGCACGAGAGAAAGTTAGAGCTAGCTACAAAGGTTAGAGGATTCTGTGGGTGTAAGAGACTAACAAAGATCATAATTCAAAATGAAAGTGGATTCATGTATTTGAATAAGAGATCATAGTGTTATAAACCTATGCATGCACGAATATAGCGGTGATACGTGTGGTGTGGTTTTAGACATGTTATACTATAATGTGATAATGTCTGGCGTATGCAACTCAGAGCTAAATATTGAACAATCTCAACCATACTATTTATCAAACAATCTCACACTTCTTTTGAATTTTTGATAACATGTGGCATTTTTAGCTCACAAATAAATATAGAACAATCTAAACCATACATTATGTGATATTGATACGTCCATTTGCATCATGCTTTATATTGATATTTTGTAATGCCCATTATTTGACTATGTCTCCCACATGTCGAGGCACGACTTAAAGACATAATCACATACTAGAATGATCTCAAGTATGGTATCTTTGCACAACTCATGTAAAAGCAGGGATGAAAGTGTAAAATGGTAGTTGGCTTACACTCGCCACATCACACAATGAAATACATTAACACACATCATCCAGATAACATCAGAGTCCGACTACGGACGAAATCCAAACGAAAGATACCATAAAACACAAGGCCCGGATCATCCTAGTAAGAGCCACTACTGATCGTTAGGGTAAGATACGTAGTAACGTCCACGCTCTTCATCGAACTACCAATACAGCTCTGAACCACCACCTGTGTACTTCTCAGTGGTACTTGCATCTGGTGTTGTGTAGAATCTGTGAGCCATAGAGGACTCAGCAATCCCGCTCCCGGGTAGCAATACTATCAAAGCCTTAGGTGTGGAAAAGGCTTAAAACAAGGTTGCAGCAGCACTAAGCACTAACTTACGAGTTTAGAGCGAGAAGAGAACAAGTGCCAATGATCGCCAAGTCGATCATGAAGTGATCCTAACTACTCATGGTCAAACATAACCCCACCGTGTTCACTTCCCGAACCCCTTCAGAAAGAGACTGTCACGGTTACTCACGCAGGTAGTGTATTCATGAACATAGTGTCAAGTTATCTACAACCGGATATTAACAAATTCCCATGTGCCACATAACCGCGGGCACGGCTTTCAAAAGATCAAACCCTGCAGGGGTGTCCGAACTTAGCCCATCCCAAGCTCACGATCTGCAGAGTCGCAACTCCAAGGTGGGAAGACCCGAGTATTCTCGGAATCCCGTGCTCAAGATATTCCGACAAAGGTAAAACTAATCCAGCAAGACCTCCCGGCGTGCCGACACCCTGAAAGTAGCCGCGCGTATCTAGTCTTAGGCCACACCAGATGGGACAGGCTACGGGTGTATACCAGCACTTGAGTTTCCTCGAGGCAGCCCCGCGGCACGCCCAATTTGGACCAACAATCATGAGGAGTACTGGCCCGGGTTGTTAATTAAGAACTCGGGTTTGCAACGCCCTATGCAAGTTTAAGTTGTTTAGGCAAATGGAAAACCAATGTTGGGCCTTGATGGAAAAGCTTTAGCACTGAGCGGGTTATCAAGGGGGGCCCATAAACCCCAACCGTGTTAGGGACGCAAAATCAAGGAACATAACATCGGTTTAACGGTTTCTAGGGTGGCATGAGTGGAACAAAACACCAAGCAAGAGGCTTAGCCTTCCACCCATTACCAATATATAGATGATTTAGTTTAACAGTTATATATATTGTGATATCCCAACAATAACTTCATCACGAAGCAAGAATCTTCAAATCTTCACCTACAACTAACAACGCTATAAGAGGGGTTGAGCGATGCTTACGTAGCCAATCAACGGTTTGCTACGAGGGTGGTTAAGAGTTTCATGGCAACAATAGGAGGGCTGACAAACAGACATAGGCATCCAGGCAATATCTATAGAGCGAGACATCTAGCATAGACAAAGATAGTAGAGATATCTGGGTATGGTCATCTTGCCTGTTGATTCCACAGAGGGATCGTAACCTTGCTCCTCAAACTCAGCCTCAGTAGGAACCTTGTACTCCGAATCGTCACCGGGCTCTAACCAACACAACAAGCAACACCAGGACAACAATCAATCATCATGCAATGCTCAACCACATGATGCATGATCATGATGCATATGGACATGGGAAGAAATGATGCATGGCCTAGGGTTACAAAAGTGCAATGACATCATAGCAAAACAAGAACACTCCCATGAAAGAAACAAGCAAAAGAACAATACTAACAAGTTTATGTAGATTATTCAAACAAGCACCCAACAAGTTTAAAGGGGTCGGTTAACATGGCAAGGGTGCAACTAAGATTACAGCAACATGCTAGCACATTTAAATGGGTTGGAAATAACAAACAACATTTTCCAGAAACTCCCATAATTAATTAAAAGCATTTGGGACAGATCTGAAAAACTGCTGTTATAAAGTTGTTAAACATGCAAAACCACAACACCATAATATTCTACACTTTTTTCCACCCCAAATGCATATAAAGTGTAACGGTCGGATAATTATGCTATAGTAAACCTCTGCTAATGTTGCCACATCACCTCGATTAGTCTTGATAAGCTTGCGTTGATTCAAACCTCGTTCAAATTCAAACCCAAGTTTATAGTCCAAATTCAAATGTTGTCAAACGTGCAAACTAAAATGTTCGTCTTGTTGCAAATATTCATTTGGAATTATTGGTGAAGAGGTCACTTTTCTATAAAAACTTTAAATGCTCAAAATAGTTTAAAAGCAGAATATAAATAACAACATAAAAAAACGTAAAATAAAAAGAAAACCCTCTTTTCCCCAGTGGGCCTAGTGGCCCAGCTGGCCCTTTAGCCGGCTAGGCCGGCCCACTCCCCCGCACCCTCTCTGGCCTACAAGGCCACCACGACCTAAACCTAATCCCCAATCCCCACTATCTGCCCCGTTCCCTCGCTCCTCCCTGTGCGCCCCGACCCCGATCCCATCGCCGCCGCCACCTCGCCGCTCGCTGCTGCCCCCATCGGACTTCATCGTCTCTCCCTCACCGACCCGCCCTCGTCGTCGCGCCCCATCCTCGTCTACCTCGCGCACCACCACGTGACGCCGCGCGCCACCTCCTTGTCGGCCGGCCCCGAGCCACGCCGTCCCCTACACTCCAACGTCGGTGAGGGCCTCACCCTTCCCCTCTCTATCACGCACGCGCTCCGGCGCCCCTCCTCCCCCCAACTCATGCATTGCCCCTTCATGGACGCGCCCTGCCTGCGTGCCCAACGCTCGCCGCCTCGTGCGCTTTGGCTGCCTTGGCTGCGCACCCACGCCGTGACCGTTGAACCACCAAGCTCCGATCACCGTCGTTGTCGACACCCTGCCCGACTCCGGGAGCCGCTGTGTGCCGCCCCGTCGTCCCCAGCCCGGCCGCGTCCGTCGCGACCTCCGGCCCAGCCCCGCTATGCTGCCCGCCGGCTAGGCGCCGTGGCCACCCGTATGCCCCAGCGCGCCCGGGTGCGCCACCTTGTGCGGGCGCCCACGCCCGCCGCCCGTTAACCACACCCGTCCCGCTGGCCTTTGGGCCTTTGACAGCTGGGGCCCGCCCCTGGAGAAAGATTAAAAAAAGAATAAAAATAAATAAATAAATAATTAGTTAATTATTTAAGTTAATTAAAATGTTTTAATTAAAACTAATTAATTAGTTAAACTAACTAATCTATAATTAGTCCAATATGTCAATGACAAGGGGGCCCCACCCCCTGTTGACCAGTCAAACGTTGACTGGTCAACTGGGACCCCCTGGCCCACCTGTCAGCCACTCGGTGCACTTTTGTGTACCCTGTGCTGGGTATCCATAGCATTTTACATTTAATTTCGAATTAATAATAATTTCGGAATTTTAATAAAATTTTGAAAAATCATATAAGATAATTCGTAACTCAGATGAAAGAGTTTTACATATGAAAGTTGCTCAAAATGACGAGACGAATCCGAATACGCGGTCCGTTCGTCCGCCACACATCTCTAGCATAGTGAACATGGAACAATCCCCCTCCGGTTCGCCTGTCCGAAAATGCCTAACACCGGGAATGCTTTCCCGGGAGTTTTCCCCCTTCGTCGCTTTCGTGTAGCACTGTGTTAGAACACGCCTAGTACCGCTTATTGTCATGTCATGCATCTGTGTGCTATGTATTTATTGTTTCTTCCCCCTCTTCTTCTCCGGTAGACCCCGAGACCGCTGCTGATGCCCCTGTGATCGACTACATCGACGACGACATTCCTTCCGTTTCAACAGAGTTTCCAGGCAAGCCCCCCCTTTGATCATCCCGATATCACCCATTCCATTCTCTCTTATGCTTGCATTAGATTTTGCTACTGTTATTGTTTGATCCTATTCTGATGCATAGCCTTCTTTTGTACCTGCTATTGTTACCTACCTGCTTGTGCTAAACTGCTTAGTATAGGTTGGATAGTGATCCATCAGTGACCCCCACCTTGTCCTTGTTGCCTCTGCTTCATCATCGACGACTCGAGCAATGTGATCGAAGACCGGAGCCCGACACTTCACATCACATCACACCCCCTTTGTTGCTCGATTCTGCAGAGGTACTATCGGGTGCCGAGGGTGAAACCTCATAACACACTCATGATGATATCTATATAGTGTAGCTATTCGGTCGTGGTCATCGAGGGTGATTCCTCTTTCTCCATTCCCGATACGACTCTGTCGTGCAACCCCTCAAGTGTGAACCTCGGGGTGATTCCTCTTAGTTCGCCTTGACGGACACATCGAGTGGAATTCGTCGGGGGTGATTCCTTGGGTTTTCCACCTTGATGTTTTGGACACACGGTTACATGGACTTTACTTGAGACCTTTGTGAAATGCGGGCGGGCCCGGAGAGCACCCGCGGGTGTTTTTACGGTGGCGGCTGGCTGTTTAGCGGTATCACCTAGGAGGGGTGATAGCTCCGGACTTGTCCCGACAGCCGTCACTTCTGTCAATAATGCACTAACAGATTTGGGTATTTGTTCTGAGTTTGCCTCTGGCCTTTATGCACTAACCGCCAAGCGAGAATAGTTATGGGCCTCGGCATCGTGGTATCAGCCGAAGATTTGTCAGACGTCCATTTCAGCATTGCGACACGGCTGGGCCGGCGCCATCCAGTATAGAGGTGGTGCCTGGTCCGCCCTGCTCGCAACGACCCAGAGTGCAACGGGCGATGGCCCATGACCCCGGAGTGCTTACGATATAGACCGGTGGGGACCTCTCTGCTGAGCCTACGTAGGGTTGCGATGTGTTGATCTTCCGAGGTCGGGCATTGACCCAGAAAGGTGTGTCTGGCCAAAGACGATCGAGCTTGAGGGTAACGTGGTGCACCCGTGCAGGGAAGTTATCTATTCGAATAGCCGTGTCCACGGTAACGGACGTTCAGTCTTATATCCTGATCTGTTATAACTTGAAATAGATACTTGAGATATGTGATGGATATGTGGCTGCGAGGTTACTTTCTCGCAGGGAGTCGAGGAAGGATCTCTAGGCCGTTAATGCTACAACATGCTTGTTAATTATAAACTGCTATTCCGTATTATCTTCTACTGCTTCAAGATGGTTTCCAGAAGATGCTTGAAGATGCTAGTCTTCGATAGGCTAGGCCTTTTCACTCATTCTGGCATTCTGCAGTTCAGTCCACATATACAGCTTACTCCTTGGATACTGATGCATACTTAGTATAGATTTGAAGATTGCGAGTAATTTGGATGAGTACTCACGGCTGCTTTGCTCCCCCTTTCCCCCCTCTTTCTTCTTTCTGGTTGTCGCAACCAGATGGCGGATCCCAGGAGCCAGATGCCACCCCAGTCGACTACTACTACTACCCCGACGGGGCCTACTACTATGTGGAGACAGCTGACGACCAGGAGTAGTTAGGAGGTCCCAGGCAGGAGGCCTTGCCTCTTCGATCGTTGATGTTTGTGCTAGCCTTCTTAAGGCAAAACTTGTTTAACTTATGTCTGTACTCAGATATTGTTGCTTCCGCTAACTCTGTTGCTTTCGAGCTTCTGTATTCGAGCCCTCAAGGCCCCTGGCTTGTAATATGAAGCTTGTATATTTTTTTATTTGTGTTTAGAGTTGTGTTGTGGTATCTTCTCGTGAGTCCCTAATCTTGGTCGTACACATTTGCGTGCATGATTAGTGTACGGATAAATCGGGGGCGTCACAAGTTGGTATCTGAGCTGACTGCCTATAGGAACCCCCTTTCCAACTCCTTGGCCGAAGTTGAGTCTAGTCTTTGGAAAACTGTTTTACTAACATGGCTGTGTGGCTGACGGGCCCACGTCGCCAATTGGGTGGTATTAGGATCTTTTACTCCTCTTCTATACTCTGGGATTCTGATATCTCTTCTCTTCGGGTTAAACGAATTTACTAACTCAAACATTAGGATCCCGTGACCACATTCACCCCAGAGATGGATATAGCCATAGTTTTCCTTAGTATAGTAGTTTTGAATAGTGCACACTATGTCCTGTTGACTACTACGATGCATTCATAAGTGTTTCCTTCACTATGCAAGTTTTGTCATGAACGGTCACTAGTCTTAGCAAATGCTCAATGCTAAACTACTCCCTGTTACATTTTAGCAGGATGGCTGACGGTCCACCACCACCACCGTATATTGCCGCAATGATGGAGCAGTTTGAAATGAATCGTCAGTTTATGACTGGAGTAATGGCTCAGCTTCCAAACCAGAATGCTCATCAACAGCTTGCCCCAATAACACTGCCAGAATATGTGCGCCTCAACCCATCCATTTTCCGCAACTCCACTAATGCTATGGATGCCGATGATTGGCTTCGTGACATCCAGTTTGAGATGAAGTCAACTAATGTTGCCCCTGCCAGTTACGTCAGCTTTGCGACATTTCACTTGAAGGGTCCAGCTGGCCAATGGTGGGAAAGCCACATGGGTATGTTGCCTGCAGAAACTGTAACCACTTGGCAGGAATTTCAGTTAGCCTTCTGTGCACGGCACATTCCTCAAGGTCTGATGGACCAGAAGAAGAAGCAGTTCCATAAACTCTCACAGGGCACAATGACTACGGACGAATATCAGAGGAAATTCCTTGAATTATCCCGCTATGCTGAGGATGACGTCGACACTGACGCTCGTAAGCAGGAGAAATTCCGTGAAGGATTGCGTCCCGATATAAAGCTCGCACTCATGATTGCGTAGACTTTGCGACGCTTGTCAGCCAAGCTTTTCGAACTGAAACTGATCTGACCGAGTACCAGGAGTCGCTCAAGCGTACTAGAGATGTAGGCCCATCCTCGGGCCAGCCTTCTCAGAAACGTCGAGTCTGGATTCCACACAATGTTCATCACCGACCTGCTCCGACACCAAGGCCATCTTATGTTGCACCTCGTCTGCCTCCGCCGCCGAGTCAACTAACTATTCAGAGTGGACAGTCCAATAATGTGGCTCCTGCCCACAATGATCGTTTATGCCGCAAGTGTGGACAACTAGGGCACCGTACTCTGAAGTGTCGCCTAAGTCAGCCGCAAAATACTTAACAATCCTCTTGCTAGTCATCGAAAGGGTCGTCGCAACCATCCTAGCAGAAATCGTAGTGCCATGCCACCTGCTATGAGTGATGGTCAGGTCACCCATGTCAAGATCGAAGAAGCTCGTGACTCCCCAAAAATCGTGATGGGTACCCTTCGCGTTAATTCAGTGCCAGCTTCTGTCCTCTTTGATTCAGGAGCATCGCATGGCTTTGTGTCCCAACAATTCGCTCAGTTGCATGGGCTAGGCATGGAAGAATTACCAACTCCATTAGCCGTTCAATCTCCGGGATCCATGTGGCAAACCACAATGGTAAGCGCTCGCAACCATATCGAAATTGGAGGCTTACTTTTTATGGCTTCTCTCATTGTGCTCGGACCTTCCAACATTGACATCATTCTTGGAATGGATTGGTTGACATCCCATAATGCTTTAATTGACTGTGCTGCCAAGATTGTCCAGCTCACTCACCCTTCTGGCCAGACAGTCCAATACTCAACCCAAGCAGCGTAGGATGCCGAGAATCAGATATATTTTATGAATGCATTGAATGCTTCACCTCTTGAAGGAATAGAGAACATTCCAGTCGTTCATGAGTTTGAAGATGTCTTTCCAGAAGAACTTCCAGGAATACCCCCTGCTAGAGCAGTTGAGTTCGTCATAGACCTGAAACCGGGCACTACTCCTATTGCCAAGCGGCCATACAAGATGCCGTCGCATGAACTACTTGAGCTTAAGGAGGAAATCAACACTTCACTTCGTCAGGGTTTTATCCGTCCAAGTTCATCTGCTTGGGGAGCACCTTCTCTCTTTGTTAAGAAGAAGGCTGGTACGAATCGTTTGGTCCAAGATTACCAACCTATCAACCAGGCAACAATTCAGAACAAGTATCCGCTTCCCAGAATCAACGATCTGTATGATCAACTTGCTGGTTCCTCAGTATTCTCTAAACTTGATTTGAGGTTGGGTTACCACCAGATTCGGGTTTGTGAAGAGGATATACCCAAGACCGCATTCATTACTCGCTATGATTCATACGAGTACACCGTCATGTCTTTCGGCTTGACCAAGGCTCCAGCAACGTTCTCCCAATTAATGAACTATATATTCATGGAATACCTCGATAAGTTTGTTGTGGTTTATCTGGATGATATCCTTGTATATTCCAAGAACAAAGAAGAACATGCTGGACATCTTCGTCTTGTTCTGGAAAAGCTTCGAGAGCATCAACTATATGCTAAGTATTCCAAGTGTGAATTCTGGCTTCCCGAAGTGACCTATCTTGGGCATGTTATCTCCAAGGATGGTATTTCCGTCAACCCAGAGCGAGTTCAGGATATTCTCGATTGGACTCCTCCGAAGAATGTCAAACAAGTCAGAAGTTTTCTCGGACTCGCCAGCTATTGCCGTCGATTTGTCGAGAACTTCTCCAAAGTTGCCAAACCCCAGACTGGTCTACTTCACGAAGGTGTCAAGTTCGAATGGACGGAAAAGTGTCAGGAAAGTTTCCAGGCACTCAAAGACAAGCTGACTTCTGCCCCAGTGCTTGCTCCTCCAGATACTAAGAAGGATTTCGTCATTTACTACGATGCTTCACGTCAAGGATTAGGCTGTGTCCTAATGCAAGAGCGCAAGGTGATTGCTTATGGCTCTCGCTAGTTGCGCCCTCGTGAAGAGAAATATCCAGTTCATGACCTCGAGCTTGCTGCTGTCATATATGCACTCAAACAGTGGCGACATTACCTTTTCGGTAATCGTTGCGAGATATTCACCGACCACCAAAGTCTGAAGTATCTGTTTACTCAGCCAGACCTGAACCTCCGTCAGCAGAGATGGATGGAGACTGTAGCTGATTTTGACTTGGGTATTTCTTATACACCGGGCAAGGATAATGTAATGGCTGATGCCTTGAGCCGCAAGTCTTATTGCAACCACCTCCAGTTTCGTAAAGTTCAGCCCTCGCTTGTTGAAGAATTCAGGAAGCTGAACCTCCATATTGTTCCTCCTGGTGCACTCGCACCCCCTCCTCCAGAATTCCGCAAGATGAACCTCCGTGTTGTTCCCCAGGGTTCCCTTAATACCCTAGCAGTCGAACAAGATCTCGTGGACAGCATCAAGAGGCTGCAGAAATATGACTCTCAAGTTGAGAAGATTAAGCGCTACCTCGCAGAAGGAAGGCCCTCATTCTTCATTGTTGAAGATGATGGCACCTTGTTCTTTAAAGGTCGCCTAGTGGTTCCTTCAAAAGGCAACCTGGATATGACTCAGAAGGTTATGAAAGAAGCTCATGATACGCCTCTGTCTATTCATCCGGGTAACACCAAGATGTACCAAGACATTCGTCAGATATTCTAGTGGTCAAATATGAAGCAAGATATTGCTCGCTATGTTGCAGAATGTGGCATTTGCCGTCGTATCAAAGTAGAACATCAAAGGCCTGCTGGAACTCTACAACCTATCTCTATTCCTGAATGGAAATGGGACTATGTCGAAATGGAATTTGTCACTGGTTTTCCCAAATCGCAGAAAGGTAATGATGTTATTCTTGTCGTCATTGACCGGCTTTCTAAAGTTGCACACTTCCTGGCCGTCAAAGAAACGATCACTGCTAGTCAGCTGGCAACTCTCTACATGTCCAGAATTGTCTCACTCCACGGTATTCCATTGGTTATCAGCTCAGACCGTGGCCGCTTATTCACTTCAAGATTCTAGCCAAGTTTCCAAGAAGCAATGGGAACTCATCTGTCTTCCAGCACTGCATTTCACCCTCAGTCGCAGGGACACGTTGAACACGTCAATCAAGTTCTCGAAGACATGCTTCGAGCTTGTGTTATTTCCTTCGGCAAGAAATGGGAGGAATCTCTCCCGTATGCTGAGTTCTCTTACAACAATAGCTATCAGACTAGTCTAAAGATGGCCCCCTTCAAAGTGTTATATGGACGAAAGTGCCGAACCCCTATGTCGGTGTACTAAGGTAGGGGTACCTTAGTACCCCAACTTGTGCACGGGCAGTAGCAGCTTCCCGCGGCAGGGCTTACCACGCGCTTGCCAAGGCCCGCTCCAGACTCCTTCAAGCCATTCAAGAACAAAGTATTCAAGTTAGAAGACAAGACCCCGGCAAGAGGAGCTTGCCGGGAAGGCCGCACCAGGCTCAAGGACATCTTTCCAGCACAAGACCCTGGCAAGAGGTGCTCGCCAGGAAGGCCAAAGGATAACACCGCAAAAGATACATCGCGGCGCATCGTACGCCCCAGCAGGACCCGGGAAGCGGCAAGCTTCCGGGCCCGGCAAGATAGCGGCCCCGGCAAGGTGCTTGCCGGGGGAAGTTCACACTGTGTGCCTGCGCTCCAGCTCACTCGGCCACGCGTCGCCCTGGGGCCCTTCCAGGGGCGCGTGGCAGATGGCTGTGCAGCCTGAGGGACACGCTGGCGAGCCGCGGTGACGAGGCTACCGCCGTGGCGAACGGAGACGCATGGACAGACGCTTTTGGGGTCGATGGCGACGGGCATTAAATGCCCTTGTCCCCCACCGTCAAGGTTAGGTGAAGACCACTGTTCATGCACTATTGCAACTACCACCAAATTTACACTTTTACCCTCCTCTACGTTGGCACTTGTCGGTGACCCCTTGAGCTATAAAAGGAGGCCCATGCACAACGTAGAGGAGGTTCGATTCCAGAAACTTGCTCACTCCACGCTCGGTGTAGCTGGTACTGTAGATCTTCAAGCTCCCGAGCTCCGAAAACTAAATACAACCAAAGCAGGAGTACGGTTTTACGCGTCATCGCGGCCCGAACCTGGGTAAACTGCCCGCGTGTGCCCCTCGATCTGCTCTCCGCGCTTCCTCCGCTCCCTTACCGCAACGTAGAAGGGGCTCCGGTCCCATAGGTGCTCGTGGGAGGATAGTTTCCCCCGACATCTTTGGCACGCCAGGTAGGGGGCGTCGAGGTTGTGCGAACCTGATCCGGCGCTCACGCGGGCGCATTCTTCATCAACGTCTCCGACTTCATCGGCTACATCAACATGCCTCCGAAGAAGAAAGCTTCGGAGGTTGGAGACCCGTCTGCGTCGATCCCACCACCACCAGAGCCAACGGTTGGTGGGGGAGGCGCCGGCGGAAGGGTGGACGCTGGTGGGGACACTCACGGCGCCACCAAGTCCAAGGACAAGACAGACAACCGGGCGAATTCCAAAGCCTCGGTGTCCGTGCACGCACCACGTCCCTCTCAGGAGGTACCAGACCAGCAGCGACGTGGTACCGGAGGTACCATCCGCTTGCTGGGACGTGGACAGGCCGGCGAATCACGGGACGCTCAAGGCCAACGCCCCGGAAAGAGCAAGGCGCGGTCGCCGGGACGGGAACATGCTCCTTCTAACGTGGTTAGAAGTCCGAGCGTGTCCCGCTCCTCGCACCGTTCGCCGCCGTTTCCCTCCTCTCCCGCTGAAGCCCTGGCCAGGGCTCAGCTGCTCCTCGACTTCCCTCCAGCGGCGGACAAAGCCGAAGACTGGAGGGCGACGATCTAGAGCCTCATCGCCTTCGCCAACAACGATGCGCGGCAGCAGCCGGCAACTTCACGGCCGCGGCAAGTCGACCAAGCGAAGGCCGATGGCGACAAGACCGCCGGGGGTGCAACTACCGTGCACTCCCCGCCACGGAAGCAGAAAACGCCGCCCCGCCGGATCAACGTCGACGACGACTCCACGGCATCGTCAGATCCGCGGGCTCGCCGCGATCAGCGCCAAGTCCTCGACGACAGGCGACAAGAGGACGCTCGAACCCGCATCGAGCGTCGACGAGAAGCCAGAAGACAGTCCGATCAGCGAGCTGGGACCGCTGTTGACATGCACGCGCCCGGTGAACCAGGCGACTTGCCGTACGCGGCAGGCTGCCCTGCGTTCACCCGAGAGCTGCGGCAAGTCCAGTGGCCCAGCATGAAGAATTTCAAGCCCGACGTACCCGAGAAGTACGACGGCAAGACACACCCCTCGGAGTTCCTCAGCATCTACACCATTGCGGTGCAGGCTGCCGGGGGGCGCGACGAGAAGATCCTAGCCAACTACTTCCCGCTCGTGCATAAGCCAAACGTCAGGTCTTGGCTTATGCACTTGCCGGAGAACTCCATCTCTTCATGGGCGGATCTGTGCCACCAGTTTGTCGGCGCCTTCACAGGCGGCCACAAACCCCACGGCTAGGAGAGCGATCTCCACATCTTAGCTCAGAAGGAGGGAGAGTCCCTGCGCAAATACATCCAAAGGTTCAGCCGTGTACAACACAATATCCCCGATGTCCACCCTGCCGCGGTTATCAGCGCGTTCCATCAGAACATGCGTAACCGCCGGATGAGGGAAGAGATGGCCATGACCAAGATCCGGGACGTCAGCGAGCTTTACGCTCTGGCTGACAAATGTGCACGTGCTGAAGAGGGGAGGAGGCTCCCCGGAGAGGATACTGGCGCAGGAGGAAGCGACAGTGAGGATGCCGCCCCGGCAAGGAAAGGCCGGCGGCGGAACAACAGGAAAAAGAAGAACAAGGAGGTATTGGTTGTCGAGCAGTCCGGCAAGGAGGCTCCCGCCAAGAAGGCACAGGCTGGTGGCTCCGGCAAGGAGCCCGCCCCTGTAGCGGTAGCCGACAAGCAGGACGGCTCTGACAAGTAGTACTGCAAGATCCACTGCACCAAGGGCCACGATCTTCAGAACTGCAAGAGGGTAGATTACCTCGTAGAGCAGCAGAAGGCTGAATACGAGCGTCGCGACAAGGAGAAGGCCCAAGGAGGCGGAGGAGAGCCCAGCAAGAAGCGGCCGTTCAATGGCCGGGGAGGACGCCGCGGCAAGGCCAAACAGCGGCAAGGAGACAGACCTCCCCGGGGCCGCGACAAGGATGAAGACGAGGATGATGATGAGGATATGGATGAAGGAGACAACAGCGAGCAGGAGTTCCAGAAGGCCACAGAAGTCCTGTGCATCGATGGAGGTGCCTTTCTGCACACTTCCCACCGCCAACTCGAGCAATGGGTGCGGGAGGTGAATGCAGCTGAGCCACCCGTCGAGTCGCGCAGGCTCCTGAAATGGTCCGGCACGCCCATCATCTTCGACCTTGAGGATCACCCTGACCGCACAACCGCGGTCGGGTGCTTGCCGATGTTGGTTTCACCAACTATCCGCAACCTCAAGGTCACCAAGATGTTGGTTGACGGCGGGGCCGGCCTCAACTTGATCTCCTCCGCTGTGATCAAGAAACTGCAGATCCCCGACAGCGAGCTCGAAGAAACCGGGACGTTCCAAGGAATCAACCCGGGAAGGAGCAAGCCAAAGGGGAAGGTTACACTGCCAGTGACCTTTGGTGGGGAGCTCAACTTCAGGACGGAGAGGATCACGTTCGACGTCGCCGATATCCCATTGCCTTATAATGGGATACTTGGTCGTCCTGCGCTCGCCAAGTTCATGGCAGCTTCCCACTACGCGTACAATATGCTCAAGATGCCGGGGCCGATAAGCGTCATCTCTGTCCCAGGTGACAAGAAGGATGCGCTTATTTGCGCCAACAAGATCTACCGGGATGCAGCAGCCACGGCAGACGGCAAAACACTTGCCGCTGAAGCTCCCGGGGGGAAGACCAAGACCAAGTCCGGCAAGAGCTCTGGAACCCACTCCGGCAAGCGCACCTCTTCGGAGTGCTGCACTGCCGTCGAGGACGCACCATCGAGCTCCACCGGCAAGTGCAAGAAAGGAATGGCAGCTCCACCGGCAGCCAGGAAGGTGTCCGCCAAGGAGGACGACACTGGTGGTACCTTCACCATCAGTGCTACACTCGACCCCAAATAGGAAAGCGCGCTCGTTGCCTTCCTGCGGGCGAATGTAGATGTGTTTGCATGGCAACCGTCTGACATCCCCGGCATTCCCAGGAAGGTAATTGAGCACAAGCTTGCTGTTTGTCCTCATGCACGGCCCGTCAAGCAGAAGGTCAGGAAGCAAGCCGTGGAGCGCCAAGAGTTCATAGCTGAAGAAATCAAGAAGTTGGAAGCAACAGGCCTGGTTAGAGGCGTAATCCATCCTACGTGGTTGGCCAATCCAGTTGTTGTGCGCAAGGCCAATGGAAAGTGGAGACTTTGTATAGACTTCACTGATGTGAATAAAGCATGTCCCAAGGATCCATTTCCCTTGCCGCGTATTGACCAGATTGTTGACTCCACCGCCGGATGTGAGTTGCTTTCATTCCTTGATGCATACTCAGGTTACCACCAGATATTCATGGCCAAGGAAGATGAAGAAAAGACTGCATTCATTACTCCATGCGGCACATACTGCTTCATACGCATGCCCTTTGGATTGAAGAATGCAGGCTCGACATTTGCAAGGGTGGTGCACACTGCTTTTGAGCCATAGATACACAGAAATATAGAAGCCTACATGGATGACATAGTGGTCAAAAGCAAGAGCAAGGATACCCTAATCCAAGACTTGGAAGAAACCTTTGAGAATCTGCGCAAGATACAGCTCAAGTTGAACCCCGAGAAGTGCGTCTTCGGAGTTCCCTCCGGCAAGCTTCTCGGGTTCTTCGTGTCCTAGAGGGGGATTGAAGCCAATCCCGACAAGATTAAAGCCATCGAGCAGATTGAAGCCCCGAAGCGCATCAAGGACGTAAGGAGACTTGCTGGTTGTGTGGCTGCCCTCAGTAGGTTCATTTCAAAGTCTGCAGAACGCGCCCTGCCTTTCTTCAAAATCTTGAAAAAGGCAGGTCCTATGAAATGGACTCCTGAAGCAGAGGCTGCGCTGCAAGACTTGAAAGGATACCTATCTTCCACTCCAATACTTGTCGCACCTAAACCACAAGAGAAGTTGCTGCTATACTTAGCGGCGACCAACCAAGTGGTTAGTGCTGCGTTAGTAGCGGAGAGGGAGGCGGATGAGGAACCCACATCCCCGGCAAGCGCGCCCAGCGATAAGCAGGGGGCTTCCCCGACAAGCTCTGGCCCCGACAAGGACAAGTCTGCGCAGAAGCAAGAAGAAGTGCGAAGGAAGATGGTGCAGCGCCTAGTTTATTTTGTAAGTTCCCTATTGCAGGGGGCTAGGTCAAGATACCCTGGAGTGCAGAAGTTGCTTTTCGGCCTCCTCATGGCCTCGAGAAAGCTGCGCCATTACTTCCAAGCACATGAGATAACAGCGGTCACTCGCTTTCCGTTGAAGAGGATATTGCAAACTCCAGAAGCAACAGGCAGGATCGTCGAGTGGGAGTTGGAGCTGTCAAGCTTTGGTCTCAAGTTTGAGAGTACTTCGACCATACAGAGCAGAGCTTTGGCAGAATTCATAGCGGAATGGACCCCAACACCAGATGAAGAAGCTCCAGAGGCAAGCATCCCCGTCCAAGAAGCAAGCAAGGAGTGGATAATGTACTTTGATGGTGCCTTCTCGCTGCAAGGCGCCGGCGCTGGCGTGTTACTCATAGCGCCCACCGGAGAGCACCTCAAGTATGTTGTTCAGATGCACTTTCCCAAGGAACAAGCGACAAACAATACTGCTGAGTATGAAGGACTGCTTGCCGGCCTCAGGATTGCGGCCGAACTTGGGATCAAGAAGTTGATTGTGCGGGGAGACTCACAGTTGGTGGTCCGACAAGTGAACAAGAGTTACCAGAGCCCTCTGATGGAAGCTAATGTCGATGAAGTGAGGAAGCTTGAAGAGCACTTTGAAGGCTTGCAAATGGAGCACGTTCCAAGAGCTCACAATGATATCGCAGACGGCCTTTCAAAGTGTGCTGCAATGAAGTTACCTGTGGAACCACGAATCTTCGTGCTCAAGCTAATCCAACCATCCGTTACACCATCGGTTGGGCGGAGCAAGAAAAGGAAGTTGGTCTCCGGCGACTACTTGCCGGCGGATCTTCCTGAAGCCGCAGCCAAGGTCCCCAAGATCAACAACCAAGATGCTGAGGAACAGTCTGCTCCTGCTGACCCAAGGGTCTGTACAGTTGAAGCAGGCGTTCTCGACAAGCCTTGCCCCGGCAGGCTTGACGGGGAACCCTCAGCTCCGGCAGAACCGCAGGTTCTTGCTGTAGAAGCTGAGGTTCCCGCAGCAGCACTGATGCCTTTAGTCCTTGTTGTTAAGCCGCAAGCTCCAGCATGGGCACAGCAAATCGTCCGTTTTCTTCAGACTGGAGAACTTCCCGAAGAACCAGAAGAGATAGAGAAGATAACCAGGCAGTCAAGTATGTACCAGTTCGTCGACAACGAACTGTACAGAAGAAGACTCAACGGTGTCAGGTTGAAATGCATTTCCCGGGAAGATGGACAGAAGCTGTTGGCAGAGATACACGGAGGCATATGTGGTCACCACATAGGCGCAAGAGCACTTGCCGGAAAGGCGTTCCGGCAAGGTTTCTTTTGGCCAGAAGCCCTCCAAGATGCAACTGCACAAGTAACCAAGTGTGAAGCATGCCAGTTCCATGCCAAGCAAATTCACCAGCCAGCTCAAGCTCTCCAGACGATCCCTTTATCCTGGCCCTTCTCGGTCTAGGGGCTCGATATCCTCGGCCCCTTTCCCCGCGCCGTCGGGGGTTTTGAGTACTTGTACGTCGCGATCGACAAGTTCACAAAATGGCCAGAAGTGGAACCAGTGAGAAAGGTGACAGCACAGTCAGCAGTCAAGTTCTTCAGATCAATAGTTTGCCGTTTCGGAATCCCTAACAGGATTATCACCGACAACGACACACAGTTCACAAGCCACACCTTCATGCAGTACGTCCAAGACCTTGGCGCGAAGGTCTGCTTTGCTTCTGTTGCTCACCCGAGGAGCAACGGTCAAGCGGAGAGGGCCAATGCTGAAGTGTTGCACGGACTGAAGACAAGAACCTTTGACAGACTGCGCAAGTGTGGAAGAAACTGGATAGAAGAGTTACCGGCGGATTGGTCAATCAGGATGACACCGAATCGAGCCACCGGACAGACACCCTTTGCTCTTGTCTATGGAGCAGAGGCAGTTCTCCCCACGGAACTCGTATACGGATCTCCTCGAGTGCTCGCTTATGACGAGCTCGAGCAAGAGCAACTGCGGCAAGATGATGCATTGCTCCTCGAGGAGGAACGTCTCTAGGCTGCTGTACAAGCTGCTCGATACCAGCAAGCCTTGCGTCGCTATCATAGCCGCAAGGTCAAGGCCAGGAGTCTCGAGGAAGGCGACCTTGTTCTTCGGCGTGTTCAGTCCGCCAAGAATTCCAACAAGTTGACGCGGAAGTGGGAAGGCCCTTATCGGGTGAGACAAGTCACAAGGCCCGACGCTGTCCGCCTTGAGACCGAAGAAGGCTTACCGGTGAGAAACTCCTGGAACATAGAGCATCTTCGCAAGTTTCACCCATAAGGCGCGGTTGCCGCGATCCGCTCCGGCAACCACCTTTTGTACAAGTCTTGCCGCTGTCGCATGTAAACCTTTGTACAAAGCCGGATGCAGACCCCGTGCATCAGTAAAACTTTCGTGCTTCGCACCATTTGTCATTTCGTGCTTTTCCTTGTACTTGCATGTATCATCTGACATTTCGTGCAGCACACACTCTCGGTAAGCAGTAACTAGCCGCAAGGCTCCATACTTGTATTTTCTCCTCCTGTGCCTTTCTCTTTGAAACAGAAGGAGTGTTTCCTCGCGCACAAGTTTGCCGGGGGGAAGGAGATAGCAGTATGGACCAAGTGTTGTTCAAGAAAGAAAAGTCTTGCCGGGAAGTAAACAACCCAATGAAAGCTAAGTTATCAAAGTTTGAGCATTCAAATTTTTAAAATTTTAGTTATCTTCCTTGAACAACCACACTTTGTATGGAAAAGCTGTGCGCGAAGGAAACTACCCGTAGCTAGCCGCGCCCTTACTTTGTTTCGAGCACGCTCAACGGCTTAAGTGAGCTGCAACAAGTGTCGCGCCCTTACTTCGTTTTCGAGTTCGCTCAGCAATGTAAGTGCGCTGCGACTAGCTGCGGCAAGGTTACTTGCGGACAAGGTCTTTGCTAGCAGGCTGCTAAGAGTCCCGTACTCGGCGCTCGCGGCAAGGGCCCCTTGCCGGCAAGTTTCCCTAAAAGCGTAGGGTGAAAAGCATACAAAGTGAAAGACCAAAAGCAAGGGAGATAACGCTGCATTGATTACCCAAAATAAAAGTATATATTACAAAGATAGCTTGCCGCTGTTCTAAACAACTACTACCTATGACTTAATTGGCAGCGGCGAAGGAAGCAAGAAGCCTAATTCCTACGGTCTCCCTCGACCCTCTGGATCTTGCCCACCTTGGCTACAATGTGGGCAACTTGGGCCTTCAACGCCTCATGATCAGCCTCGGGCGGCAAGGTGCGGAGGATGTTGACGAGGTTGATGCCGGGGTTGCGGTAGACAATCTTCGACAGCACCCGCTCCATGGTGCCCATGCAGAGCCGGCGCGCCTCGTCGGCCAGCTGCTCGGGGATCTTCTCCCGCAGCCTCGCAAGCGCCGGCGCCACCCCCCTGAAGAACAGACTCAGTTTGGCACTGTGAGGGAGGTTCTCGTCGGGGGAGTACACGAGATGCTCCGCCCTCAACGCCATCATCTCCATGTCGATGTTGGCGGCGGAGGTGACGAGGTCCTCAGTCCATCGCTCCACCGTCTGCTGGAATTGGGTCTGCGAGACGGCGGTGCTTTCCAGCAGGGCCCTCTCAGCGCGGAGATCGTCCTTCAGCTTCGTCTCGCGGTCCCGGGCAGCGTCAAGCAAGTCAGTCAGGGTGGAGACCTTCAGCTCTAGATCAGCAATGGAGTCCTTGGCATCAGTGAGCTCTTTACCCTTATCGGAGAGGCGGATTTGCAACTCCGAGTTGGTGTGGGCATCCTTCTCCCGCTCCACGTTGAGCGTGGTGACCCTGTCTTCACTGGCCTTCAAGAACAGCTCCAACTGCGCTACTCTGGCCTCCAGCTCCTTCTTGGCGGTCTCTGCGGCAGCGGCAGCATCCCTCGCCTCCCGCAGAGCCCTGCCAATAGCCTGCTCCCGAGCGGTGAGGTCGTCCTCGTGGATGTCGAGGTCGACCTTCCGCTGGTTGAGCGCCCCTTCCCGCCGAGACAGCTCTTCGGCGGCCAGACGCTGCTTCTCCTCGACCTCGGCCTTTTCGAGGACGAATGCTTGCTGCGCCCCGGCAAGCTCTTCGCGCTCCTCTGCCAAGTTTCGGAAGGGCCGCCTGGTTGGCGGCACGGAGCTCCACGGCGCGCTTCTCTAAGTCGGCGCCAGCCTTGGCAGCCAGAGCCTCCCGAGACTCCAACTTCGCCTGCCTGGCCCAGTACAAGGCCAGGAGCCGGCGAAGGAGCCGCTCCTCTTCGGGCTCGTCGCTGTTGCCGGGCGCGTCCACAACCTTCAGCCCGGCGGAGGCGATAACCTCTCCGTCGAAGGTCTCTCCCTCCGCGGGTACCCTAGACGAGGACGCCCATGGGACTTGAATGAAGACCCCGTTGGCGGCCTCCAGGTAGACACCCGACCGCTCCGTGGAGGCGGAGGGGTCGGCGGCCGGTGCAGCGTCCGACGCTCCTGCAGCCTCCGGGCCAGAAGTGTGGTCGCCGGTCCCTTCCCCAGCCGCGGCGTCGGCGGCCGGGGCGGTCTCCTCGACGGCTGGCTCGTCAGCTCCAGCCATTCCCTCAGTAGTAGTGGCATTGCCGCCATCGCCATGCACGCCCTCCTCGGCGGTGGCCTCCGTCTCCATCAGCTCCGGGGCGGGAGGATCTAGTAGAAGAAAAAGAAAAGAAAGATCGTCAAGCAAATATCCAAAAAGAAAGATTCGAGAAGAAGAAGCTACAAGGTTTACCTTCGCGGACTTCCTCGACGACGGGGTCCCTCGCCGGGGAATTCTCCCTTGGCGGCGGAGTGGCAGACCTTGCTGGCGGAGGGTCGCTCGCGCCCTCCCTTGTCGGGGTGCTCGCCCTTGGTGGGGTACTCGCCCCTGGCGGAGTACCCATCCTTGGCGGAGCACCGTCCCTTGCCGGGGAGCTCCTCCTCGGCGGGGAGGGTGGAGCAAGCGGCTCGTCGGGGGCAACCTCCTGGTGCTCCTGCGGCTGCGGCTCCACCTCTGCACAAAACAACATAGCATCAGTACGAGCAATAACCTCGAGCGCGCCCGTCAAGCAGAAAAATGGATACCAGACTTACGCTGGGGGCTGCTCCTCGGAGCAGCAGGCTGGTCCGGCAAGTCTGCCGCTGGCGCGTCTCCTGCCGCTGCGGCAGGCTCGTCCTCTTCAATCTCGACCACAGGGATCTTGGCCCTCTTCGCCATCCGCTGGGTCAAGGTCCTGGAAGCCAAAACAAGATCAAGATCGGAACCAAGCAAGAGAAATCAAGACAAAATCAAAGGAAATGAAACTTGCAAGTACTTACTCTTCCTCCTCCTCTTCGTCAGAGCTGAGAGCGGAGAAGTCAAATCCCGCCTCGGCTGCTCCAGCGCGAGGAGCCGGAGGAGAGGGCTCCCTCGGGCGCTTGGCGGGCTCCGGAGCTGCGGGCTGTGAAGACCCAGCACCGGTCGTCGCCGAGGACCGAGGAGCAGAAGGTACCCCGGAGTCACTCCGGGAAGACCCCCCTCCGCTTGCCGCTCGGGCGCGGGGCGCCTCCTTGGCGACCTTGCTCGTCGTGGTGGCGCGCGTCGCCCGGCGCTGCGGTCGTTGCTAGGGCGCCTGCGGCCTCGCCGTCTCGACGGCCTTGCGGAGACGTTTCTTCGGTTGTGGCGGAGGACTTGGGCTTGGTGGTGGCGGAGAATTCTCCGAGGACGAGGAGGCGTCGTCGTCAAGATTCAAGGATCCGCCGGAGTCTTCATCGGAATCACCGAACTCGGCCTCCTCCTCCTCCTCCTCCTCGGCAGGCCCGCTGGACTCGGTTCCCTGCCCGGCAGCCTCGCCAATCCCGGCAGGCTCCCTGGTAGGCTCCCCGGCAAACTCCTCGGGCGTGATCTGCAGCAGCTTGAGGATTTCCTCCTCCTCGGCCTGGCTCACCGCGTCCGCCGCCTCTGCCTCGTCAACGGTGTATCCAAACTCACCTGCCCCTGCTGCCGCGGCGGCCTCCTCCATCCTGGAGGCAATGTATGCCACATCTCGCGCGGTGGTCTCCCGGGTGAGCCCCTTCCTATCATCAGCATTGCGTGTTTTTTCAACCAAGTTGTCGAAGAAGGCTTGCACGGTCTCCGCCGAGGGCTCCAGCCAGGTGGGGACGACCCCGTGGGAGTCACACTCCGGCATTGCCGCGCGGATGGCACTGAGAGCGGTGTTGTTACACAAAGGGACCACTCCGGTCGACGGTTTGAACCACTCCGGGTGCTTGGGGTCGTGTTTGAACAGTTCCCGGACCATCCCCTTCAACTCCAAGACGGCGAAGTTGTAGTTCAATCCGGGGCGCAGCCTCATGCGGTCTGCCGCATTGCCAAACTCCCAAGCAGACCTCTTCCTTTCCTGCAGAGGGGCGATGCGGCGGCGGAGGAAATCAGCTCCAACTTCACCCACTATCAGACTGGCAGCGCGGAGACGAAGCATCCTAGTTAAAGCGATCTGCAACTTGTCGTCCTCCGGGGCCAAGTCACTCCAATCCTTGCCGCGCACTATGGTAGTCTGGCGCGGCAAGGTAAACTGCTTGGGATCCGTTTCCAGAATCCAACACCAATCCGCCCTCCACTCCTCCCACTTGCCGCGGAGCTCTTCCTTCAAGTACACCTCCTTCTTGTTCAGCCTGAAGATCCAAGAGATGCCGCCGGAGAGGGGGGATCCGGACTCTACTCTAGGCATGAAGAAGTGGCGGAACAGAGCTACATTTGGGTGGACTCCAACGAAGTTTTCGCACAGATGTGCGAAAACGGCAAGGGTGAGGATGGCGTTGGGGGTGAAATCTAAGATACGGAAGCCGTACGTATTCATCACGTCACAGAAGAACTCCGAGAACGGAGGGCAAAGACCGCAGTAGAAGAATGCAGTGAAGAAATAGTAACCTCCCTTGAACATGTCGACGGCCACGGCGGGGAGGACTTGGGTGCGGGGATGGTCCTTCGTCTCCCTCGCCCAGAACAAGTAGTACTTGTCCCGCAGCTCCCTCGGGCCGAGCCTTGGCGGGAAGACCACCAACTTCCTCCGCATGGCTGCCAGCCTCGCCGCCTGCTCGGACTTCTCCTTCTTCGTCTTGTCGCCCTTCGCCTTGTCGCTCTTCGCCTGGTCGCTCTTCGGGGCCATGGCGGGGGCGGCGAGGGAGAACGACGGCACGGCGGGTGGGGAAGACGATGGAGGAAGGGCGGAGGCAGGAAGCAGCGGGGGTTTCTGAGGACTCAAGGCGCAATGAAGACGATGGGGGGAACTGCCCCTGCTTCCTCTGCTTTTAAGGGGGAAGTGGGGGACGTTCCGCATTTCCCATTAAAGAATAGGCCACGATCTCTCCCACGACGCCGCAATCGACGCGTGCCGTTAGGGAGGGATGCGGCGGATACGGAGAGGGATACGGCTTGCCGTGGGCCGCGTGTGCCCGTGCACTGTCTTGGGCCTGGCCCAACAGCGCTCGGCACCGTGTGTGGCCCAGGCCCGGGGGCTCCTGTCGGTGTACTAAGGTAGGGGTACCTTAATACCCCAACTTGTGCACGGGCAGTAGCAGCTTCCCACGGCAGGGCTTACCACGCGCTTGCCAAGGCCCGCTCCAGACTCCTTCAAGCCATTCAAGAACAAAGTATTCAAGTTAGAAGACAAGACCCCGGCAAGAGGAGCTTGCCGGGAAGGCCGCACCAGGCTCAAGGACATCTTTCCAGCACAAGACCCTGGCAAGAGGTGCTCGCCAGGAAGGCCAAAGGATAACACCGCAAAAGATACATCGCAGCGCATCGTACGCCCCAGCAGGACCCGGGAAGCGGCAAGCTTCCGGGCCCGGCAAGATAGCGGCCCCGGCAAGGTGCTTGCCGGGGGAAGTTCACACTGTGTGCCTGCGCTCCAGCTCACTCGGCCACGCGTCGCCCTGGGGCCCTTCCAGGGGCGCGTGGCAGATGGCTGTGCAGCCTGAGGGACACGCTGGCGAGCCGCGGTGACGAGGCTACCGCCGTGGCGAACGGAGACGCATGGACAGACGCTTTTGGGGTCGACGGCGACGGGCATTAAATGCCCTTGTCCCCCACCGTCAAGGTTAGGTGAAGACCACTGTTCATGCACTGTTGCAACTACCACCAAATTTACACTTTTACCCTCCTCTACGTTGGCACTTGTCGGTGACCCCTTGAGCTATAAAAGGAGGCCCATGCACAACGTAGAGGAGGTTCGATTCCAGAAACTTGCTCACTCCACGCTCGGTGTAGCTGGTACTGTAGATCTTCAAGCTCCCGAGCTCCGAAAACTAAATACAACCAAAGCAGGAGTAGGGTTTTACGCGTCATCGTGGCCCGAACCTGGGTAAACTGCCCGCGTGTGCCCCTCGATCTGCTCTCCGCGCTCCCTCCGCTCCCTTACCGCAATGTAGAAGGGGCTCCGGTCCCATAGGTGCTCGTGGGAGGACAGTTTCCCCCGACACCCTATGAACTGGTCAGAAACTAGGGAACGTCTACTCTTCAGTCCGGATATTATCCAACACGCTGAAGAACAAGTCCGCGTCATTCGCGAGAATCTCAAGACTGCTCAGTCACGACAGAAAAGTCAGTATGACCGTGACATGGTCTATCAACCTCGCAAAAAGGCTTATCTTCGAGTAACACCAATGAAGGGTGCACACCGCTTCGGGATCAAGGGCAAGCTAGCTCCTCGCTATATTGGTCCTTTCACTATTCTTGAAAGGCGTGGAAAAGTGGCATACCAGTTGGGGCTTCCGTCGAACCTTTCTCAGGTTCACGATGTGTTCCATCTCTCACAGCTCCGCCGCTACTTGAAGGACCCAATCTGAAGAGTGGATCATGAAATGCTCGAGTTGCAATAGGACCTCTCCCATAAAGAGCATCCGGTCCACATTCTCGACCAAGCTGAACGCCACACACGTCAGAAGGCGATCAAGTTCCTCAAGGTCCAGTGGTCACATCACTCTGAAGCCAAAGCCACTTGGGAACGCGAGGATCGCCTGCATGAAGAATACCCCGAACTGTTTCCTTCTACTTCCTAAAATCTCGGGACGAGATTTCTTGTAGTGGACGAGAATTGTAATGCCCGGATAATTATGCTACAGTAAACCTCTGCTAATGTTGCCATGTCACCTCGATTACTCTTGATAAGCTTGCGTTGATTCAAACCTCGTTCAAATTCAAACACAAGTCTATAGTCCAAATTCAAATGTTGTCAAACATGCAAACTGAAATGTTCATCTTGTTGCAAATATTTATTTGGAATTATTGGTGAAGAGGTCACTTTTCTATAAAAGCTTTAAATGCTCAAAATAATTTAAAAGCAGAATATAAATAAGAACATCAAAAAAATAAAAGTATAATAATAAGAAACCCCCCTTTCCCTAGTGGCCCTAGTGGCCCAGCTGGCCCTTTAGCCGGTAGGCCGGCCCACTCCCCCGCACCCTCTCTGGCCTACAAGGCCACCCCGACCTAAACCTAATCCCCGATCCGCACTATCTCCCCCGTTCCCTCGCTCCTCCCTCTACGCCCCGACCCCGATCCCATCGCCGCCGCCACCTCGCCGCTCGCTGCTGCCCCCGTCGGACTTCATCGTCTCCCCCTCACCGACCCGCCCTCGTTGTCGCGCCCCGTCCTCCTCTACCTTGCCCACCGACGCTTGACGTCGCGCGCCACCTCCTCGTCGGCCGACCCCGAGCCACGCCGTCCCCTACCCTCCAACATCGGTGAGGGCCTCGCCCTTCCCCTCTCTGTCACGCACGCGCTCTGGCGCCCCTCCTCCCCCCAGCTCGTGCCTCGCCGCTTCGTGGACGCGCCCTGCCTGCGTGCCCAACGCTCGCCGCCTTGCGCGCTTTGGCTGCCTTGGCTGCGTGCCTGCGCAGCGACCGTTGAACTACCGAGCTCCGATCACCGTCGTTGTCGATACCGTGCCCGACTCCGGCAGCCGTTGTGCGCCACCCCGTCCTCCCCAGCCCGGCCGCGTCCGTCGCGGCCTCCGGCCCAGCCCTGCTGTGCTGCCCGCCGGCTGGGCACCGTGACCGCCGGCGCACTCCGGCGCCCGTACGCCCAGCGCGCCCGGGTGCGCCCCCTTGTGCGGGCGCCCACGCCCGCCGCTCGTTAACCGCACCCGCCCCGCTGGCCTTTGGGCCTTTGATAGCTAGGGCCCGCCCCTGGAGAAAGATTAATTTAAAAAAAAAATAAACAAATAGTTAGTTAATTATTTAAGTTAATTAAAATGTTTTAATTAAAACTAATTAATTAGTTAAACTAACTAATCTGTAATTAGTCCAATATGTCAATGATAGGGGGCCCCACCCCCTGTTGACCAGTCAAACGTTGACTGGTCAACTGGGACCCCCTGGCCCACCTGTCAGCCAGTGGGTGCACTTTTGTGTACCCTGTGCTGGGTACCCGTAGCATTTTACATTTAATTTCGAATTAATAATAATTTCAGAATATTAATAAAACTTTGAAAAATCATATAAGATAATCCGTAACTCGGATGAAAAAGTTTTATATATGAAAGTTGCTCAGAACGATGAGACGAATTTGAATACGCGGTCCGTTCGTCCGCCACACATCCCTAGAATAGTGAACATGGAACAATCCCCCTCCGGTTCGCTTGTCCGAAAATGCCTAACACCGGGAATGCTTTCCCGGGTGTTTTCCCCTTTCGCCGGTATCGTGTAGCACTGCATTAGAACATCCCTAGTACCGCTTATTGTCATGTCATGCATCTGTGTGCTATGTATTTATTGTTTCTTCCCCCTCTTCTTCTCCGGTAGACCCCGAGACCGCTGCTGATGCCCCTGTGATCGACTACATCGACGACGACATTCCTTCTGTTTCAACAGAGCTTCCAGGAAAGCCCCCCCTTTGATCATCTCGATATCACCCATTCCATTCTCTCTTATGCTTGCATTAGATTTTGCTACTGTTATTGTTTGATCCTATTCTGATGCATAGCCTGCTTTTGTACCTGCTATTGTTACCTACCTGCTTATGCTAAACTGCTTAGTATAGGTTGGATAATGATCCATCAGTGACCCCCACCTTGTCCTTGTTGTCCCTGCTTCATCATCGACGACTCGAGCAACGTGATCGAAGACCGGAGCCCGACACTTCACATCACATCACACCCCCTTTGTTGCTCGACTCTGTAGAGGTACTATCGGGTGCCGAGGGTGAAACCTCGTAACGCACTCATGATGATAACTATATAGTGTAGCTATTCGGTCGTGGTCATCGAGGGTGATTCCTCTTTCTCCATTCCCGATACGACTATGTCGTGTAACCCCTCAAGTATGAACCTCGGGGGTGATTCCTCTTAGTCTGCCTTGACGGACACATCGAGTCGAATTCGTCGGGGGTGATTCCTCGGGTTTTCCACCTTGATGTTTTGGACACACAGTTACATGGACTTTACTTGAGACCCTTGTGAAAGGCGAGCGGGCCAGGGGAGCATCCGCGGGAGTTGTTAGGGTGGCGACTGGCTATTTAGCGGTATCACCCAGGAGGGGTGATAGCTCCGGACTTGTCCCGACAGCCGTCACTTCTGTGAATAATGCACTAACAGATTTGGGTATTTGTTCTGAGTTGGCCTATGGCCTTTACGCACTAACCGCCACGCGAGAATAGTTATGGGCCTCGGCATCGTGGTATCAGCCGAAGCTTTGTCAGACGTCTAGTTCAGCATTGCGACACGGCTGGGCCGACGCCATCCAGTATAGAGGTGGTGCCTGGTCCGCCCTGCTCGCAATGACCCGGAGTGCAACGGGCGATGGCCCATGACACCAGAGTGCTTAGGATGTGGACTGACGGGGACCTCTCTGCTGAGCCTAGGTAGGGCTGCGACGTGTTGATCTTCCGAGGCCGGGCATTGACCCAGAAAGGTGTGTCCGGCCAGAGATGATCGAGCGTGAGGGTGCACCCCTGCAGGGAAGTTATCTATTCGAATAGCCGTGTCCACGGTAACAACTGTTCAGTCTTATATCCTGATCTATTATAACTAGAAATGGATACTTGAGATATGTGATGGATATGTGGCTGCGAGGTTACTTTCTCGCATGGAGTCGAGGAAGGATCTCTAGGCTGTTAATGCTACAACATGCTTGTTAGTTATAAACTGCTATTCTGTATTCTCTTCTACTGCTTAAAGATGGTTTCGAGAAGATGCTTGAAGATGCTAGTCTTTGATAGGCTAGGCCTTTTCACTCATTCTTGCATTCTGCAGTTCAGTCCACATATACAGCTTACTCCTTTGATACTGATGCATACTTAGTATAGATCTGATGCTTGCGAGTACTTTGGATGTGTACTCACGGTTGCTTTGCTCCCCCTTTCCCCCCATCTTTCTTCTTTCTGGTTGTCGCAACCAGATGGTGGATCCCAGGAGCCAGATGCCACCCCAGTCGACTACTACTACTACCCCGACGGAGCCTACTACTCTGTGGAGACAGCTGACGATCAGGAGTAGTTAGGAGGTCCCAGGCAGGAGGCCTTGCCCCTTCGATCGTTGATGTTTGTGCTAGCCTTCTTAAGGCAAAACTTGTTTAACTTATGTCTGTACTCAGATATTGTTGCTTCCGCTAACTCTGTTACTTTCGAGCTTTTGTATTCGAGCCCTCGAGGCCCCTGGCTTGTAATACGAAGCTTGTATATTTTTAAATTTGTGTCTAGAGTTGTGTTGTGGTATCTTCCCGTGAGTCCCTGATCTTGGTCGTACACATTTGCGTGCATGATTAGTGTACGGACAAATCGGAGGTGTCACATAAAGTTTGTTACATTTGGAGTTGTGGTTATTTAGTTATGATTTTTCCAAGTTTAAGCATATTTAAAAAAAGAATAATTCAAACAGCATTTTAAATGTTTTTAAACATGGCAACAAACAGCATATTCATAATCTACATGAAAAACTAAGCATTTTTCATATACAACTTATTTCCATCAGAGGCATATATCACCAGATATTAATTAAACAAAGAAAAGGCAGAAAAAGAAAAAGAAAAAGAAAAACAGAAAAGTAAAACAGGCGGAGAGGTCAAACTGACCCAGGCCTACACTAGCCAGCGGCACTGACGAGTGGACCCAGCTGCGCTGAGCGACTCCTAGGTGGGGTCGGCTGGTCAGTGGGTCAAAGAAAAACAGAAGGGGCTAATCCCACTGCCCCGACGAGGATTCGAACCTGGGTCTCCCCAATGAAGGCACGGCGCAAGTACCAGCTAGGCTAGGCGGGACTACTGGCTAGGAAGAAGGGCTCGACCCTTTTGACCTATTCATCGAGCATCCCTGAGAGAAGACGACGGCGCCGGTGAGGGCAACCGTGGCGATGGCAGGGCTAGATGGCTCACGATGGGAGCGCGAGATATGGCTGCCGAGCGACTGAAGGACGCTCGCGTGCTAGGCTCGCATAGGTGAGGCGCGGTGAGCTCGAAGCTCCGGCCATGGAGACGGGGTACTACGGGGACGCGGTGAGGCACCGTGAGGCGCGAGGCGAGCTGCGGGTATGCGTGTGGGTGCGGTCAGGCGCGGGCATGAGCGTGCACAGAGAGCGGCGAGCGCGAGGAGCAGGCGCGGACGCGAGCGAGCACGGCAGGTTCTCTCGGAAGTTTCAGAGAGCCGCCGGAGCACGGTGGGCGCGAGGTTGACACGGGCCTGGCGATGGCGCAGGTGCACAAAAGACAACAAGGGGGAGATGGGGAGGAGCTGTGTATACCTCCTCTACCTGCGACAGGAAGACGAGGCTGACGACGAAACTACGGCGACGTGCACAACCTCTGAACTTGGCATGATTCTGTCCCAAGAAGAAGAGGAAGAAGAGGACGTCGTGGAACTTGTCCTCGGGCTCGAATCGGCGTCGGAGCGGACTCGGGGAAGACACCGGGGTGCTCGGGATCGACGGAGAGGAAGCCAGTGACGCTCCTATGCCGGCAATGGGATCTTGCTCGGGGCGGCCATGGCGGCTGCAGGGAGGAGATGGAGTGGGTGGAGCTGCTGGCGACAGCGGAGGAGAAGAGGGAGGAGGAGCAACCCTAGGGCGCGGTTGCGGGCTTAAAAGGGAGGAGAGGAGACGGCGCGACCTCGGTGTCCATGAAGCTCATGGCAGGAGCGCGAGCGCTCTGTCTCTGGAGCAGAGACGGCGAGGAAACAGGGCAGGTAGGTGCGAAGGAGAAGGGGAAAACATGCGGGCCCGGGTGCGAGGGGGGAGACGGCGTGACTGTGCGCCGGCTCTCTGGGCCTGCGGGTGTTAGCTGGGCCGTGGGAGAGAAGAGGTGGGCCGAGGGCTGCTGCGGAGAGAAGAGGTGGGCCGAGAAGAGGAGGAGGAGGTGGCCCAAACCACTATTGTTGCTGCGAATCCTTTTATTTTCCCTTTTTTATTCAGAAAGAAATGAAAAGAAAAGTGTAGGCTCAAAGGAAAAGAGTTAGGAGTTAAATAAAATATCCCCATGCTCCTGGATTTATGCCCTATTTAATAAAATTGGCTTGGACATTTTTAGAGGCAGAAAAATAAAAGGAGTTTGAATATGGTTCAAAATCTTGTCATTTTTGAACCCAACCAAATCAATTCCAAAAAGGCTGAAATTTGGCAGAGAGGGTGTAGACATGGTGCCAGGTTTTTAGAAAAAGAAGGAACATTAATGGACTAGGCTAGGTGACTTGCACAAATAAATAAAGAAAGGAAGAGAAGGAAGAAGGAAGAGGGAAAAAACAAAGGAGGGGTCTAGGGTTGCAAGGGCAAGGTTAGGCATCAAACTCACATACATCACAAGGTGCCTCACACTAACACATCAACAAGAAATAAACTAAGATGACTAAGATGCCATGATGATGAAGCAATGCATGAATGCAAAATAAAATGAAATGACAATGCAAAGAAATAAAATAAAATAAGCTCAAATGACAAGAACCCCCAAGGATAAGGACAAGGTTCAAAATGAGAATTGCTTTATTGCCATTATAGGAAAGTATCACATATGGGGTGTTACAAACTCTCCTACACTACAAAAAGATCTTGTCCCGAGATCTAGGACTGGAAGAAGGAAGGATACTCGGAACGAAGGTGACCTTCTCGTTCCCACGTAGCTTCTCGGTCGCTATGGTGTGACCACTTTACTTTGAAGAACTTGATGGACTTGTTGCGGGTTTTGCGCTCAGTTTCCTCAAGAATAGCAACAGGGTGCTCACGATAAGACACGTCTTGTTGAAGATCAATCTCCTCGAACGGAATGGTGCGTTTAGGTGTCTCGAAGCACTTGCGGAGTTGAGACACGTGAAACACATCATGAACATTTGCAAAGTATGAGGGAAGCTCGAGTTGGTAGGCTAGATCGCCTCTCTTGACAAGAATCTTGAAAGGGCCCACGTATCTCGGAGCAAGCTTGCCTTTGATACCGAACCTCTGGGTGCCCTTCATAGGAGAAACACGGAGATAGACATGGTCTCCAATGTCGAAAGCCAAGTCACGACACTTGCCGTCATAGTAGCTCTTTTGACGCGATTGAGCGGCTTTGAGATTCTCACGTATGACTTTGCACATTTCTTCGGCTTCTAAGATCAAATCATTTCCAAGAAGTTGACGTTCACTAGTCTCGGACCAGTTGAGAGGGGTACGACACTTTCTGCCATAGAGGATTTCAAAAGGAGCTTTGCCGACACTTGCTTGGAAAATGTTGTTGTAGAAGAATTTGGCAAACGGGAGACAATATTCCCATTTCATACCAAAAGAGATGACACAAGCTCTCAGCATGTCTTCGAGGATCTGGTTCACTCTTTCGACTTGACCACTAGTCTAAAGGTGAAACGCAGTGCTGAAGCAAATTTTTGTGCCCATGGCCGTCTGAAAGGAATCCCAGAACTTGGATGTGAACAAACTTCCACAGTCTGAGGAGATGACTTGAGGAATGCCATGCAAACAAACAATTCTGGAGATGTACAGCTCTGCCAGCTAAGCTGCGTTGATGGATTCTTTGACGGGAAGGAAATGAGCTACTTTAGTTAGCTTGTCAATCACTACAAAGATAGCATCATTTCCCTTCTTGGACTTAGGAAACACAGTGACGAAATCCATTTCAATGTGATCGAATTTCCACTCGGGAATAGGTAGAGGTTGAAGGAGACTGGCTGGACGTCGATGCTTTGCCTTCACTCTTCTGCAGAAATCACATTCATTCACGAATTGGGCAATCTCCCTTTTCATGCGAGTCCACCAATATGATTGCTTGAGGTCTTGGTACATCTTGGAACTACCGGGATGAATCGAGAGGAGGGAGTCATGTGCTTCGTTCATTATGAGCTTCCTGAGATCACCCTTGGGAACCACAATTCTGTCCTCAAAGAACAAGGTGTCTTTCTCATCAACGCGATAGCACTTGTATTTGGGAGTACCCTTAGCAATACCATGTTTCACTTTTTGCACCATAGCATCACTTCGTTGGGCCTCACGGATTTGATCTTCCAAGGTAGGAGCAACTTGAAGGTTTGCAAGAAAGCCTTGCGGAACAACTTGGAGGTTGAGCTTCCTGAATGATTCACAAAGTTCAGGCTGGAACGGTTTGAGAAGGAGACTGTTGCAATATGCCTTTCTGCTCAAGACATCTGCAATGACATTGGCCTTGCCAGGTGTATACTCAATGCTTGGATCATATTCTTGAATCATCTCAACCCAACGAGTCTGGCGAAGGTTAAGGTTTGGCTGTGTGAAGATTTAGTTCAAGCTCTTGTGATCGGTGAAGATGTCCACTTTTCTGCCCAACAGAAGGTGTCTCCACGTGATCAAGGCATGTACAACTACTGCTAGCTCGAGATCATGTGTGGGGTAATTCTTCTCATTTGGTTTCAACTCACGAGAAGTGTATGCCACAATCTTCTTGGCTTGCATGAGAACACCACCAAGACCTTGCAAAGAAGCATCACAAAAGACTTCATAAGCCTTGGACTCATCCGGAGGAGTAAGAACCGGATAAGAAATGAGCTTCTCTTTGAGTGTTTTGAATGCCACATCACAATCAGGAGTCCAGGAGTACTTGATATTCTTCTGCAATAGGTTGGAAAGAGGCTTGGCAATCTTGGAGAAGTTCTCAACAAACCTTCTGCAATAGCTAGCGAGACCAAGGAAGCTTCAGAGTTGCTTGACATTCTGCGGGGGTTCCGAGCTGAAAATAGCTTCAACTTTCTCGGGGTTCACAGAAATACCCTCGGCAGAGATAATATGGCCAAGATATAAGACTTTATCAAGCCAGAATTCACATTTAGAGAACTTCGCATAGAACTTGTGTTCACGAAGCCTGTCCAGGACCAAACGGAGGTGCTTGGCATGGTCTTCTTCATTCTTGGAGAATACCAAGATGTCATCCAGATAGACGAGAACAAATTCATTGGTGTAGGGGTTGAATATGAAGTGCATCATCCTTGAGAATGTGGGTGGAGCATTTGCAAGGCCGAAAGACATGACCGTGTATTCATAAGAGCCAAAACTCATTCTGAATGCGGTCTTGGGAATATCCTCTTCACGGATACGAATCTGATGGTAACCCATCCGGAGATGGAGCTTTGAGAACACCTTTGCTCCTTTGAGCTGCTCGAACAATTCATTGATATTGGGGAGCGGATACTTGTTCTTTATTGTCTTCTTGTTCAATGGCCGGTAATCATGGCAAAGGCGTTCCGTGCCATCCTTCTTCTTGACAAATAGAACACCGCAGCCCCAAGGAGAAGACTAGGCTTGATTAGACCCATACATTCTTGCTCATCGAGTTGTTTCTTCAGCTCCTTCAACTCATCAGGGGAAAGCTTGTACGGACGCCGACATGCTGGCTCGCTACCGGGCTCGATTTCAATGACGAATTCAACTTGACGATGGGGAGGCATGCCTGGAAGCTCTTCAGGGAAAACATCTTCATATTCACTGACCACCGGACTCTCAGAAATGGCATTAATCTCGCCCTTGTCATTGAGAGAGAATAGCCTGATTGTGTTATCTCGAGAGGCGAAGATAATCACGTCTTCGTCAGGATGAGTAAGCTTGACTTCCTTATTTGCACAATCAATTTTGCATCATGCTTGGAGAGCCAATCCATCCCAAGAATAAGATCAATGTCGAAATTACCGAAAATAACCGGAGAAACCAGAAAATTGTAATCACCCATGTGAATAGATATATCCGGAGCATACAAGCTAGACTTCATTTGTTTACCCGGAGAAGTAATTGATAACTCCCTTGGTAAAGCAACTATGCCCACATTATGCTTGGATGCAAATGGATATGACATGAAAGAATGTGATGCACCAGAATCAAACAAAACTTTTGTAGGAATAGAGTTAACTAAGAGGTTACCCAATATCACATCGGAAGAATTCTCTGCTTGGGTTGCATTCATCATATTCGCTCTTGCAACCTTGGGATTGTGCTTGACAATAGCAGTGCTGAAAGGTGGAGGAGGCGGAATGCGCCTTGGGTTGGGACACTTGTTGGCAAAGTGACCCTTCTGAGAACACTTGTTGCAAGTCACTTCTGAGAGAGGCCGGTGATAAGGACCACTTGATCTTGAAGCTTGAAACTGAGGCTTGGACTGATTGCTTGGGTTGGGTGGGTGGGAGAAACCACGACCACCTGAGTGCTTGTTGTTGTTTGGAGGACGGAGCACTGGAGGAAGCGGTAGCCAGAACTTCTGCTGCTTGGCAACCACTTGGGAAGAAGAGGATGAGTGAACAACATCTCTGATCCTCTTTTTGGAAGCTTCAATCTTGAGCTGAGCTGCCTCTTGCTTGAGAGCCATATTGTAGAATTGGTCAAATTAATCCGGCTCGAACAAGGTGAGAGCTAGTTGGAGTTCATCCTTCAGACCACCATGAAACTGATAAATCTTGCTCTTGGCTTCTGGGATGTCTTGCTTGGCATAACGAGCAAGATTCTGGAACTTGACATTGTATTGATAGACGAACATGGTGCCTTGCTTCAGGTTGCGGAATTGCTCACGCATGCCTTCAATGACACTGGTTGGAATGTGGTGAGAGCGGAAATCTTTGCAGAAGTCAGTCCACGAGATCTCACGTCCACCTCTGGAATCTTTGTACTGTTGCCACCAATCAATAGCTTGATCTTTGAGTTGGAAAGTGGCAAACTTGACATAATCCTCAGGTCTCACATTATTGCATTCAAAGTGCTTTTTGATGTCAGTGATCCAGTCTTCAGCATCTAGCGGGTCCACACAGTAACTGAAAGACTTCGTTTGGTTGGCCAGGAATTGGTTGAGAGTTGCGAAGTGAGGTTGATTGAACAGATTGCCTTGGCCTTGGTTCCCATGATTGCCTTGATTTGCTTGGTTGGCTTGAAAGTTATGCATCATTTGCATAAGCATCTGTGTGTTCTGGTTGGTCGCTTGCATAATCGCTATCCATGCCTCAGACGGAGGAGGAGGGGAAGGAGGACGTTCAGGAACACACTCTTCTTCACCCTCTTGGTTAGGGTTGGGAACCTTCTTAGGAGCCATCCTGAATGAGATGACAACTATTAGCCATTGATGGAAAAATATATAAGCTGAATCAACGACTAGAAATTGCAACATAAGTCTTCACAGGAACATTCGAACAAAATGAACGAATGAATTCCACAGTTTAATGGTACAAAAATCTTCTCGAGAAGCCACTTGGGAGAACAAAAGGTAATTAAAACAACAAGTAGCAGATGGAACAAATACATGATAGAAGCTTCGTCCCACATGTTCGTGCTGAATGCTCATGGAACGTGTTACAAAGGGTGTTGCAATCCCCGGATCAGCATAGCCAAGGACCCTTTAAGATGCAACTCCCAATTGGAACGATGCCCATGAAACCTCTTCAATCAATGTTGAACCCCAAATATCATACCATGCACTCGTTGGAACAATGCCTACGAGCTACTAGAAGAACCCACCTATTAATTTCCGAAGGTTTCTGGTTATGCAATCGGGTGTTGGGGATACAGGGGAAGCACCACGCACTCAACACTAATCCTACATCCAGCTGTATCCATCCTTCAACACATAACCAGTCATCCTCGGAAACTGTTTACCTCAGACCTTTGAAACGCATCCGCTATACAAGCTGTGGCAATACTCCCGAACTATCCCACCAGTACTGGGTGACGTCAGGGTTATCTCACCACTAGCCGCATAGAAGAGTTTTCGATGTTGGCCGTCTTAAGTATTCTAGAATCGCTGCGATACATTTGTGACGACAACACCTCGGAGCTCAACTCCCCGGGACACTGCCACAACCCCTAAATGACAGGAGGCATCGAGAACAATGTTCTCGTCACAAAGATATCGAAACAATCCATACAATACTCGCGTGATCCTAAACAAAATTTTAGTGAATTTTTGAGAGTAGAAGAGATAGAACAACGTCAAGAGTCCTCACCAGAGCGATGAAGGGATGAGGAGTAAAAAGAAATCCTACTCTCTGATATATATAGGACTCAAAACATTTTTATGTGTGTGCCTAGACTCAACCGTCAATGATTCGATCAATCAGGGGGGCTCCTAGGTCGGAGAAGGCTCTGATACCAACTTGTAATGCCCAGTATGTGACTATGTCTCCCAGGTGTCGATGCACGACTTAAAGACATAATCACATACTAGAATGATCTCAAGTATGGTATCTTTGCACAACTCATGTAAAAGCAGGGATGAAAGTGTAAAATGGTAGTTGGCTTACACTCGCCATGTCACACAATGAAATACATTAACATACATCATCCAGATAACGTGAGAGTCCGACTACGGACGGGATCCAAACGAAAGATACCATAAAACAACACAAGGCCCGGATCATCCTAGTAAGAGCCACTACTGATCGTCGGGGTAAGATACGTAGTAACATCCACACTCTTCATCGAACTCCCAATACAGCTCTGAACCACCACCTGTGTAGTTCTCAACGGTACCTGCATCTGGTGTTGTGTAGAATCTGTGAGCGATAGAGGACTCAGCAATCCCGTTCCCGGGTAGCAATACTATCAAAGCCTTAGGTGTGGAAAAGGCTTAAAACAAGGTTGCAGCAGCACTAAGCACTAACTTACGAGTTTAGAGCGAGAAGAGAACAAGTGCCAACGATCGCCAAGTCGATCACGAAGTGATCCTAACTACTCACGGTCAAACATAACCCCACCGTGTTCACTTCCCGAACCCCTTCGGAAAGAGACCGTCCCGGTTACTCACGCAGGTAGTGTATTCATGAACACATTGTCAAGTTATCTACAATCGGATATTAACAAATTCCCATCTGCCACATAACCGCGGGCACGGCTTTCAAAAGATCAAACCCTGCAGGGGTGTCCCAACTTAGCCCATCACAAGCTCACGATCTGCGGAGTCGCAACTCCAAGGTGGGAAGACCCGGGTATTCTTGGAATCCCGTGCTCAAGATATTCCGACAAAGGTAAAACTAATCCAGCAAGACCTCCCGGCGTGCCGACACCCCGACAGTAGCCGCGCGTATCTAGTCTCAGGCCAAGACCGGATGGGACAAGCTACGGGTGTATACCAGCCCTTGAGTTTCCTCGAGGTGGCCCCGCAGCACGCCCAGTTTGGACCAACACTCATGAGGAGCACTGGCCCGGGTTGTTAATTAAGAACTCGGGTTTGCAACGCCCTATGCAAGTTTTAGTTGTTTAGGCAAATGGAAAACCAATGTTGGGCCTTGCTAGAAAAGCTTTAGCACTGAGCGGGTTATCAAGGGGGGCCCATAAACCCCAACCGTGTTAGGGACGCAAAATCAAGGAACATAACACTGATTTAACGGTTCCTAGGGTGGCATGAGTGGAACAAAACACCAAGCAAGAGGATTAGCCTTCCACCCATTACCAATATATAGATGATTTAGTTTAATAGTTATATATATTGTGATATCCCAACAATAACTTCATCACGAAGCAAGAATCTTCAAATCTTCACCTGCAACTAACAACGCTATAAGAGGGGCTGAGCGATGCTTATGTAGCCAATCAACGGTTTGCTAGGAGGGTGGTTAAGAGTTTCATGGCAACAATAGGAGGGCTGACAAACATACATAGGCATCGAGGCAATATCTAAAGAGCGAGACATCTAGCATAGACAAAGATAGTAGTGATATCTGGGTATGGTCATCTTGCCTGTTGTTTCCATGGAGAGATCGTAACCTTGCTCCTCAAACTCAGCCTCGGTAGGAACCTCATACTCCGAATCGTCACCGGGCTCTAACCAACACAACAAGCAACACCAGAACAACAATCAATCATCATGCAATGCTCAACCACATGATGCATGATCATGATGCATATGGACATGGGAAGAAATGATGTATGGCCTAGGGTCACAAGAGTGTAATGACATCATAGCAAAAGAAGAACACTCCCATGAAAGACACAAGCAAAAGAACAATACTAACAAGTTGATAGTATCGGTCCCACCGAAATGTCTAACGTTCACAGTTTGAACTGCTTCGGTCTGACCGAGTTCTTCTATTTGGTCTGACCGGATCTGGTCAAATGTGTGTAACGGCTAGATCTTTTGTGGAGGCTATATATACCCCTCCACCCCTTCTCCATCAGTGAGAGAGACATCAGAACATGCCTACACTTCCACTAGTCATTTTCTGAGAGAGAACCACCTGCTCATGTGTTGAGACCGATATATTCCAATCCTACCATATGAATCTTGATCTCTAGCCTTCCCCAAGTTGCTTTCCACTCAATTCTTCTTTCCACCATATCCAAATCTGTGTGAGAGAGTTAAGTGTTGGGGAGACTATCACTTGAAGCACAAGAGCAAGGAGTTCATCATCAACACACCATCTATTACCTTTTGGAGGGTGGTGTCTCCTAAATTGGTTAGGTGTCACTTGGTAGCCTCCGACAAGATTGTGGATTTGAACCAAGGAGTTTGTAAGGGCAAGGAGATTGCCTACTTCGTGAAGATATACGCTAGTGAGGCAAGTCCTTCGTGGGAGATGACCATGGTGGGATAGACAAGGTTACTTCTTCGTGGACTCGCGCAGCCGTTACCCTTTGTGGTTGAAGTCTCCATCAACGTGGATGTACGATAGCACCACCTATCGGAACCACGCCAAAAACATCTATGTCTCCAATTGCATTTGCACACTCCAATCCCATCCCTTTACTTACTTGCAACTTGCATGCTTTTACTTTTCTCTGCTCATATACTCTTGCCATGCTTGCTTGAAATGTATTGTGAATGTTTGAAATTGTGCTAAAAACTCTACCTCAACTTAAAGAACTTAAAAACTGCTACCTTTCTTGTTGAGTGTCTAATCACCCCCTATAGACACCTCTTCTTTGATCCTCTCAGAAGGCCCTTACATTATCGAGGAGGTTTATCGCTCCAGTGCCCTAAAAATCAACAACGCTGAAGGCACAAACCCGAAGGTGGTAAACGGTCAAAGAATAAAACACTATATCTCAGGTACTCCCTTAAATGTTGAGACCAATATAATTGACACCGTGACACTGGGGGAGTACATAAGGAACACTTTCTAGAACGTTTCATACTCCGAAAAGGAATAGGTATGTGGTACGGTAAGTAAACCGACTCCAATACATTCCAAACAACAATTTTTCTCCGTTTTGGAATATTTAAAAAATTAGGAAAATTAAAACTAGTCCGAAGAGACACGGGCCAGCCACAAGGGTGGAGGGCGCGCCCTACCCCCTGGGTGCGCCCCCTACCTTGTGGCTATCCCGTGTGCCTCCCGGACTCTGTTTTCTTGCACGATACTTCATTCTGTCGGTAAAAATTCATTATATAATCTCCTGGAGGTTTTGACCACCGTACCTCAACAGAATCTCCAGTTTTCATTTTGAGCTGTTTTCTGCTAGAATTTTCAAGGCCAGGCATCATGTCTCCCCCCTCCTCCAACAATGTGGGCAATGATGCTTGGTTGATGCAGATAGAACTCAGGAGGGAGGAGACCGAAGAAGCCACGATGGAGGAAGATCAAGGGGATTCGCTCGAAGTCGGACCTCCGACTTCGGAGAGAGGAACTTTGGCTGGCATCTCCACTAATCCAAACCCCCATCCAGCTAGAGGTATTCCTCCCAGAAGGCCCTTACATAGGTTACATCAGAACAACTTTCATAATCTAGTTCATAACTATGGAGTGGAGAATACACCTCGCACGCATATACTCTCCAATTGGGACATATCCCGTCCAAGTGGAAGTGATGCAGTCAAAACCTCATGGGGGCCAGACAATAAACATCTTTTAGAAGAAATCTAGAAGAATGCAATTATGCTTCATCGTGTACTCCGAGAACTGCAGATTATGAAGGATATCTTAATCAAGTCAACCGAGACTCCATCAACACCACCACCGAAGAAAGAATCATAAATACATGGGTATGGGCACTCCCCTTGGCAACTGCCAAGCTTGGGGGAGGTGCCCTAGTATCATATCATGAACCATTATTGTTGACATTACCCTCGAGGTAAATGGTACATGTGGATGTAGAGAGCCATGAACCATTATTGTTGACATTACCCTCGAGGTAAATCGTTGGGAGGCGAAAGTATAAGCCCCTATCTTTCTCTGTGTCTGATTGAAGCTTTGAACTCATTAATATCGCATGAGTGTTAGCAATTGTGAAAGACTAAATGATAGTTGAGTATGTGGACTTGCTGAAAAACTCTTATATTTGACTCTTTCCGATGTATGATAAATTGCAATTGCTTCAATGGCTGGGATGATAGTTTGTTGGCTATCAATGAAGCTCATAATTCATACTTTACCTTGTGAATGAATTGTTACTTTAACATAATAACCCATATGACAAATTGTGTTGTTGTTCTAAAGATGATCATGATGCCCTCATGTTCGTATTTTATTTTTAACGACACCTCTATCTCTAAACATGTGGACATATTTTTCGATATCGACTCTTCACTTAAGGACAAGCGAGGTCTAATCATGGGGGAGTTGATACGTCCATTTTGCATCATGCTTTATATTGACATTTATTGCATTATGGGCTGTTATTACACAATATGTCACAATACATATTCCTTTTCTCTCTTATTTTACAAGGTTTACATGAAGAGGGAGAATGTCGGTAGCGGGAATTCTGGACTGGAAAAGGAGCAAATCTGAGATACATATTCTGCACAACTCCAAAAGTCCTGAAACTTCACGGAGAATATTTTTGGAATATATAAAAAATATTGGGCGAAAGAAGCACTGGAGGGGGGCCACCAGCCATCCACAACGGTGGGGGCGCTCCCTACCTCCCTGGGCGCGCCCCTACCTTGTGGGCCCCCTGCTAGGCCCCCGACGTCCATCTTCTGCTATATGATGTATTTTGACCTAGAAAAAATCATAAGGAGCCACCGTCTCGAGGCGGAACCTAGGCAAAACCAATCTAGAGCTCCGGCAGGGCTGCTCTGCCGGGGATACTTCCCTTCGGGAGGGGGAAATCGAAGCCATCGTCATCACCAACAATCCTCTCATCGAGAGGGGGTCAATCTCCATCAACATCTTCACCATCACCATCCCTCTTAAATCCTAGTTCATCTCTTGTTTCCGATCTTTGTCTCAAAACCTCACGTTGGTACCTGTGGGTTGCTAGTAGTGTTGATTACTCCTTGTAGTTGATGCTAGTTGGTTTATTCGGTGGAAGATCATATGTTCAGATCCTTAATGTTATTCAATACACCTATGATCATGAACATGAAAATGCTTTGTGAGTAGTTACTTTTGTTCCTGAGGACATGGGAGAAATCTTGTTATAAGTAATCATGTGAATTTGCTATTCGTTCAATATTTTGATGAGATGTATGTTGTCTTTCCTCTAGTGGTGTTATGTGAACATAGACTACATGACACTTCACCATTATTTGGTCCCAGGGGAAGACATTGGCAAGTAATAAGTAGATGATGGGTTGCTAGAGTGACAGAAGCTTAAACCCTAGTTTATGCGTTGCTTCGTAAGGGGCTGATTTGGACACATATGTTTCATGCTATGGTTAGATTTATCTTAATACTTCTTTCGTAGTCGCGGATGCTTCCGAGAGTGGTTAATCATAAGTGGGAGGCTTGTCCAAGGAAGGACAACACCCCAGCACCGGTCCACCCACACATCAAATTATCAAAGTGACGAACACGAATCATATGAGCATGACGAAAACTAGCTTGACAATAATTTCCATGTGTCCTTGGGAGCGCTTTGCTTTATATAAGAGTACGTCCAGGCTTGTCCTTTGCTACAAAAAGGATTGGGCCACCTTGCTGCACCTTATTTACTTTTGTCACTTGTTACTCGTTATGAATTATACTATCACACAACTATTTGTTACCGATAATTTCAGTGCTTGCAGAGAAAACCTTGCTGAACACCGCTTGTCATTTCCTTCTGCTCCTCGTGGGGTTCGACACTCTTACTTATTTAAAGGACTACGATAGATCCCCTACACTTGTGGGTGATCAGATATCGAACAATCTCACATTTTATTTGAATTTGTGATAATGTGCGGCGTTTGAACACACAACTAAATAATTGTAGGCGTAGGGGGTGGGGTTGCATACATTATGTGATGAACACATTATACATATGAGACATGGTTTAGATTATGAAGATCTGGCTAGAGCTTGAAATGCACTATGATTTGAAATCAACATAAAGTGGATTCAAAAAATCGAGTTCGAGTTCATATAGTACACATAATTCATATCTAAATCGACAGTAATCATGTGGCGTGCTGTGAGGATAATATACAAACAATAGTTTAACTTGAAAATAATGATGATTGTAAATCTTCTTAAAATAGAGAAATGAATTCAAATGGTGTAACTTGACAACAATCATGATTTTAGATCTTATTCAAATAGAGAAACAAATTCAAATTTAGTTTATATTGAAGCGGTAGTATATGCGTTTGGAATGGACTAAAATGTTCATTTGAGTAGCAGGTTACATGCATTATACACGTAACGGCATATTTTAGTTGAACATAATATTCATTCAGAGTTTTGAATGGCATTTGTATTAACCCATATAGTAAAACGGCACTAGAGTGTCTTGTGTGGTGTGAATGGATTTCTTTTTGGTTTTTCCCAAAATTTCAAGTCGCGCCTTGTTATGCCGAAATTTCAAGCTAGCATCTTTGTCTATTGTGTTGCGAAACTCCCGCCTCTTCAACCTGCGGCTAGTTATCCTGAAATTTTAAGATATCTCTTTGTCTTGTTGTGCTCGGAAAATTCCCTCCATCTCAACCCGCATGTTGCTATCCCAAAATTACAATGCGCACGAAAACTCCCACCTCCTGCGAAATCCCGACACACGAAATTCCTGTGATACCCCTGAACTGAAAGAACCACCTAGTTCAAATCGGTGGGGGTATTTCATAACTTACCCCACATTTCGGACAAGCGTGTCCCTAAGCCATGGTTCCCCCTCCCATCCCCTCCGCCTCCCCATTCGAACACCGAGGCCGCGAAAACCCGCAAAGCCCCACTCCCTCCTCCGTCCGCCACCCAGCCGGAGCCTCTTCCCAGACAACATCGTCCACCGCAACTGCTCGACGTCCCTCATCCACCGCATCGAATGAGGATCTGTCGTCAATCTCATCGTCTCGCTGGTTCAGCCACCCCATCCTCCACCTCCAAGGAGCTGCCTAGATGATCGCCTCACCTTTTGCACCACCTCCATTCCCACATCACCGTCTTCACCTGCACCACCGGAAGAGCAGCACCATCGCCGATTCCTCGGATGAAGCTGAGGCCTAATTGGCACCACCAAAGAGGTTCTACAATAATCACTGCATTTTCTTCTTGATTCGATCTCACGATGCTGCCGACGCTCGGTCCCGAGCCGCCATGGCGCGGCTCCATCTATGGAGCCGTCGCCGGCCACTTCCTTTACTACGTCGCTCCATTAGCGGCAACGTCCACATCAGTCGGAGCTGCTACTGCTTTGGCTCTCGCTCGCATTGTGATAACCCACAAGTATAGGGGATCGCAACCGTTTTCGAGGGTAAAGTATTCAACCCAAATTTATAGATTCGACACAAGGGGAGCCAAAGAATATTTGCAAGTATTAGCAACTGTGTTGTCAATTCAGCAACACCTAGAAATTAATTATCTACAACAAAGTGATCAGTAGCATCGTAGTATGATAATTTTGATATTAGCTGTAGCAGCAATAGTAACGATAATAGTGATAGAAGTGATTTTGTAGCAGTAGCAATAGTAACAGCAGCAGTAGCAACTTAGCAAGATTAATATGTAGGAAAATCGTAGACCTTGGACCGGCAATTTGTTGGATGATATTCATCATGTAACAACCATAACCTAGGGCGGTAGGGCACTAGATCCAATTCATAAATGTAATGTAGGCATGCATTCCATAAATAGGTATACGTGCTTATGGAAAGAACTTGTATGGCATCTTTTGTCCTACCCTCCCATGGCATCGGGGTCCATAAGGAAACTAAGGGATATTAAGGCCTCCTTTTAATAGTGTATCGGAACAAAGCATTAGCACATATGAATACATGAACTCCTCAAACTACGATCATCACCGGAAAGTATCCCGCATATTGCCACTACAGGGTTTGCAGATCATAACACATAATAGGCGACTATGACTTGCAAGATCGGATCTAGAACATAGATATAATGGTGATAACATAAACGGTTCAAATTTGAAATCATGGCACCCAGGCCCAAAGTGTCAAGCATTAACTATAGCACAGTCATAACAACATCAATCTCATAACATAGTGGATAGTAGGGATCAAGACCTAACAAAGCTAACTCGATTACATGATGAATCTCATCCAACTCCTCACTGACCAGCGAGCCTACGAAGGAATTACTCACTTTCGGTGGAGACCATCATGGAATTGGCGATGGAGGAGGGTTCGTCATGACGAAGACCAAAGATTCCCCTCTCCACAGCCCCAAACGGACTTCAGTTCCAATCAAGTCTTTTAAATAGAGAGAAAGGCATAACACTAACACCAGCTCCCAAATCACACAAATCAGTTTTCACATAATTTCTTTTTATGGAGCAAGGTATAGTTGGTATTCTTGGATCTCCAAGTTTTTTAGGAGCTCCATCCTTAAAAGAGTAATTAGCCAGCATGGTGGGGATTTCACCTTTCAGTATTTTTCTTTTATTAGTGCTGATGTCTTTCATATACTTTGCATAAGGAGCCATCTTTAGGATATCCATCAAGCGGGTAAGCAAAAAGACTGGCCTAAGAATTTCAACAAAGCGTTCAAATTCTTCATCATCTTTCTTCTTAGTTGGTTTAGGTGGAAAGGGTATGGGTTTCCGTACCCATGGTTCCGTTTCCTTTCCATGTTTCCTGGGAACAAAATCCCTTTTATCACATCTTTCATTTTTAGGTTATGGGTCAAGGTCAACAACATGTTCTATCTCAACATCATTATCTGGTTGAGTGTCTTTATGAACACCATCATTGTCTTTTCATTATGACTAGATGTATGTTCATTACCAGATTGAGTTTTAGCATCAGAGATAGAGACATCATTACTAATTTTAGGAGGTTTTTTTGGTTCACTAGAGGTGTGCAAAGTCCTATTATTTTTCTTCTTATTTTCCCTTCTAGAAGGACTAGGTGCATCAATGTTAGGTCTTTGTGAATCTTGTTCAATTCTCTTAGGGTGTCCCTCGGGATAAAGTGGTTCCTGAGTCATTCTACCTCCTCTAGTCACTACTCTAATAGCATGATCATTCATATTATTATTCATTTCATCAAGTAATTCTTTTTGAGATTTAGCAACTTGTTCTAACTGAGTTTAAACCATAGAAGCATGTTTTCCCACACCCCTAACATCATTAGAGATTCTAAATAACAAGTCACTCAAGCGAGCGATCATATCAGAGTTATATTTCAATTGTTTCATGACATTGGCATTGAAGTGATCTTATTTCATAATATAGTTATCAAACTCATAAAGGCATTGACTAGGATGCTTATTGTAAGGGATATCACCTTCATCAAACTTTAACAAAGAATTTACCTCAACCACCTTGGGTGGTGGTATGTTAATTTCATGTATTTATTCAATAGGTGGTAAATTCTTAACATCCTCGGCTTTAATATCTTTTTCCTTCATACTTTTCTTTGCCTCCTACATATCTTCGGGACTAAGATATAAGATTCCTCTCTTCTTCAGAGTTGGTTTTGGTGATGATTCAGGAAGAGTCCAATCATCATAATTTTTCAATATATTATTCAATAATTCATCAGCTTGTTCAACAGTCCTTTCTCTGAAAACACGACCAGCACAACTATCTAGGAAATCCCTAGAAGCATCAGTTAGTCAATTATAGAAGATATCAAGTATTTCATTTTTCTTAAGTGGATGATCAGGCAAAGCATTTATCAATTGGAGAAGCCTCCCCTAAGCTTGTGGGAGACTATCTTCATCAATGTGCACAAAGTTAAATATTTCCTCCAAGGCAAGTTGTTTCTTATGAGAAGGGAAATATTTCTCAAAGAAGTAATAAACCATGCCCTGGGGACTATGCACACAACCAGGAGTAAGAGTATTGTACCAAGCTTTATCATCACCCTTTAATGAGAACGGAAATAACTTGGTAATATAATAGTAGCGAATTTTCTCATCATGAGCAAATAGGGTGACTATCTCATTCAATTTAGTAAGATGTGCCACTATGGTTTTAGTTTTGCTACCATGGAAAGGATCTGATTCTACCAAAGTAAATAACTATGGGTTGACAGAGAACTCTTAATCCTTATCATCAATGAAGATAGGTGAGGTAGCAAACTTAGGATCACATTTCATTCTAGCGTAGTGATTTCTTAAAGTCATCTATATCATTGCAAGCAAGAAAGTCTCTAGTTGTCTCCTCATCCATAACATAACCTTCAGGTACTTTTGGCAATTCATATCTAGGATGGCTACATCCAAAAGGTGTTTCAAAATTTTAAGTCTCAAGCACTTCATCAGTTTAAACAGTCTCATCAATTACATCATTCTCAACATCATTAAATCTAGCAAGTTTTTCATCAAGTAGTGTCGGGGAAAATGAACACCTATGGGATCTCGTGGACCCCTACTACGGTTGGCGGGGGCGAAGAGCTGCGCAAAGAGTAGGTCTAGTGATCAGCGCATGGTGATTTTTACCCAGGTTTAGGCCGAAAATGATGCGTAAAACCCTATTCCCGCTTGTCTATCTTTATCTTGTATTCTTCAGTTCTTGAACTAGCTACTACGCGTGCTCTGTCCAAAAAGTATGAATCCTTCCACAGTACGCCTCGGGCCTCCTTTTATATGCAAAAGGGGTTGCCACAGTGGCACACTGGAGGTGGAAAGTATCTACAGTGTACAAGTTTATCGACTGACATCGTAGGACAAACGCATGTAATGCGCTGCCTACCTGCCCTCTTGCTTTTTCGGGGACGGCAACAAAGCTCGTCCCATCCATCGCCGCCTCACCTTGCTTTGACGCGCGTCCAAGCTAATGAGGCATGCAGCGCCATACTGGCTGGTTGGTCGCTATGCTGGTGCGGTGACAGGGTCTTCACAATGATCTGCATGTCACCACGTAGGTGCTTGACTAGTTGTCTTAGAAGTTGCATGTTGCCACACGGGCGCTTGTTTAGTTGACGGGCTGGTTGCCGCGTCGGAACCGCCGTGGGGTAGCAAAACTTTCGACAGGTGCGGGCCTGGCCGTGGCCCCGCAGATGCCCCCGACAAGGGTCTTGCCGGGGTCTCGTGGCCGTCCCGGCAAGGATCTTCCTAGAGGTATTCATCTTCTGGTCCTTATCTAGATTTGCAGGTCTTTGGTCTCCACAAAGACCTGCATGCCACCACCCAGGCGCCCCTAAGGCTTGGTCTCGATGTTGTCGATGGTGTCAGAGCCCTCAGGCTCAAGGGTGGCCGCCTTGCTGGTGTTGGGCAAGTTGCCCCGGCAAGACTCTTGCCGGGGCTATGTAGGCCGCCCCGGCAAGGGTGTTGCCAGGGGGGAGCCCATCGTGCCCCTTTTCTATTCGTGCCTCTCGCTTGAGTACTGCCTTGGCAGTCTCATACCCTTCCTTCATCTGCCCCGCCAAGCATGGCCACAGGTGTGGCTACGACTGCCTGTGCACAAGTAAATGGGTACAGAAAGGCCCCTACTTTTGTACACCGACAGGAGCCCCCGGGCCCGGGCCACACATAAGCGTGAAGCGTTGTTGGGCCAGGCCCAGAACGGTGCGCGGGCACGCGTGGTAGAGTTTTAACTGTGGTAATTTCTTTGCCAGTTGCGCTTCCCCACGACTTGCATTGAGTGCGTGATGTGGGGGTCGTGCGTGGAACGGGCGTGGCATGCTTGCGTCACCCCGCGTTGGATAGTAAAGAGACTGCCCGCGTCTACCTCATAAAAAAAAGAGGAAGCCGCAGGAGCGCTCCTCATTTACAAAGTGGACTCGGGTCGTGGTCTTCATGCGCCCGCGCCCCGCGATCATGAGGCAGGGAACGGTCGTTTCACGTGTCTTCTTAGTTCCGACTCGCCCGCCATGTGTCCCCCATGCCTCAGGGAGGGTAAGTGGCGGATATGGAGGGCACGAGCATTAACACCGAGGCAGGAAGCTGGATGCTGCTGATTGCAGCAGCGGGTTGATCCTGGTACCCTGCGCCTCTCACGGCCAGATTTGTCGAGTGGGGCGGCTGCCTTAGGTTGGGGGGCCGAGCCCCGGACCTGCCCCTCTATAAAAATGGGAGAGGGACAACATCCTTCTGCATTCATCTCCTTCCTGCTTGATCCTTTTCTTCCACTCGCCATGGTTAGAGGCGCTCCAACGGCGGCGACAAGGGCTTCTGCTCGACAGCGTGTCCCCCCTCCTCTGGAACTCATGGCAGCGGAGCCCGCTGTGAGAGGAAGAGGGAGGGGGCAAGGCCGAGGCCGCCGTGGTGCTCGGGGGAGAGGGGACGGGGCGGCACACCTGCCGTGCTTCCGCCAGCGACTCTTCGCCCAATGGAGGGCCATGTCAGAGACCAGCCCCGCGAGTTCTTCATCAGGCTGTACAAGCCAGTGTGCGGTCACCTCCGCCTCCCCACCCCGTTTGCTCAGGTAATGGAGCTCGACCCACCGCAGGCCTTGAGGCTGCATATGAGGGGCAGTGGGAACGACGACATGCGGGTCAACGTCGACATCGCCGCCCCTCACGTCATGTACCTCTACCGTGAGTGTAAGACCTTTGCCCGCGCCCATAGCCTGCCGGAGGGGCACGTTCTCTAGTTCAAATTAATGGAGAATGGCATGCTCTCTGTCAAGGTCTTTGGGAGCTTGGGAACCCGCTGAGGGTGCTGCACGGAGAGCTCCACCGACAACGAAACCTCCTCCTTGAGCGATAGTGACGAGGAGGACAGGGACAACGACGACGATGGTAGCGGGCGGGAGGACGCCAATTCCAACTCCGGCTGACCATCGATGGCAGCACCATCATATGCATCGTCCTCCTCCCTCGGCCACGTGTCTTGTTGAGGGTCATCCCCGCCATGCTCTCCATCGGTGCGTTCCCCGTCGCCTCTTCTTTGCCTTCACCTGCCGCACCTGGGAGGAAAGGGGCAAGAATGGAGATTGCGAGGCTCTTATCTTTCTTTTAGCTTGTAGGCACTTGCCAAATCTTAATTTCTAAATAATGTAATATCTCGAGGCCATGCATGTGTCCTGTAACATTTGTACTTGTATCAGCATGTCAATGAAAAAGACTAGCCTTGCCGGGGACCCGTGCATGTATACGTCCATTGATACATCTCCAACGTATCTACTTTTCCAAACACTTTTGCCCTTGTTTTGAACTCTAACTTGCATGATTTGAATGGAACTAACCCGGACTAACGCTGTTTTCACCAGAACTGCCATGGTGTTATTTTTGTGGAGAAATAAAAGTTCTCAGAATGACCAGAAAATCGACATAGAATATTTTTGGAATATATAAAAAATACTGGCGAAAGAATCAAGACCAGGGGGCCCACACCCTATCCACGAGGGTGGGGGCTCGCCCCCCTGTCTCGTGGGCCCCCTGACGCTCCACCGACCTCAGCTCCAACTCCATATATTCACTTTCGGGGAGAGAAAAATGAGAGAGAAGGATTCATCTCATTTTACGATACGGAGCCGCCGCCAAGCCCTAATCTCTCTTAGGTGGGCTGTTCTGGAGTCAGTTCGGGGCTCCGGAGAGTGGAGATCGTCGCCGTAATCATCATCAACCTTCCTCCATCACCAATTCCATGATGCTCACTGCAGTGCCTGAGTAATCCCATTGTAGGCTTGCTGGACGGTGATAGGTTGGATGAGATTTACCATGTAATCGAGTTAGTTTTGTTAGGGTTTGATCCCTAGTATCCACTATGTTCTAAGATTGATGTTGCTATGACTTTGCCATGCATAATGATTGTCACTAGGGCCCGAGGGCCATGATTTCAGATCTGAACCTATTATGTTTTCATGAATATATGTGAGTTCTTGATCATATCTTGCAAGTCAATAGTCATCTACTATGTGTTATGATCCGGCAACCCCAAAGTGACAATAATCGGGACCACTCCCGGTGATGGCCGTAGTTTGAGGAGTTCATGTATTCACCAAGTGTTAATGCTTTGGTCTGGTACTCTATTAAAAGGAGGCCTTGATATCCCTTAGTTTACAATAGGACCCCGCTGCCATGGGAGGGTAGGACAAAAGATGTCATGCAAGTTCTTTCCATAAGCACGTATACCTATTTATGGAATGCATGCCTACATTACATTGATGAACTGCTAGTTCTGTGTCACCCTAGGTTATAACTATTACATGAGGAATCGCATCCAACATAATTATCCATCACAGATCCAATGCCTACGTGTTTTTCACATATTGCTCCTTGCTTAGTTACTTTTCTGCTGCCACTGTTACAATCACTACAAAATTACCACTGTTACTTTTGCCACGGTTACCATTACTTCCATACTACTTTGCTACTAAATACTTTGCTGCAGATATTAAGTCTTCCATGTGTGGTTGAATTGACAACTCAACTGTTAATACCTGAGAGTATTCTTTGGCTTCCCTTGTGTCGAATCAATAAATTTGGGTTAAATATTCTACCCTCGAAAACTACTGCGAGTTATCAAGACTATTTTCTGGCGCCGTTGCCGGGGAGCATAGCTATATTCTATGAGTCACTTGGGATTTATATCTGTTGATCACTATGAAGAACTTGAGAGATGAAAAAACCAAGATCATTCCCTCAATTATGAGGGGAGGTAAGGAACTTCCATCTAGATTTGCTCTTGATTCACCCTCTGTTATGAGTAAATTTGCGACACCTACACCTGCTATTGAATTTGATATGTCGCATGTTATTGATGATGCTACTTCTTCTATGCATGATACTTATGATGAAACTACTTCTATGCTTGATAATACTGTGCCACTAGGTGAATTTCTTGATGAACAACTTGCTAGGGCTAGAGAGAAAGAAATTATTGAAACTGATAATATTGATGAAAGTGATGATGAAGATTCTCCCCCTAGATATGAATTGCCTGTTGTGCCTGAGGGTTATGTTATGGATGAAGAAACTGCTAGAGACTTTCTTGCTTGCAATGATAGATATGATCTTAAGAAACTGTTAGCTAAGCTGAAAGAAAAGTCTTTGAATGCTAGAATGAAATATGACCCTGCTTTTTCTACTTCACCTATCTGTATTTCTGATAAGGATTATGGTTTCTTTGTCGATCCTGAGTTAATTACTTTGGTTGAATCTGATCCTTTCCATGGTTATGAATCTGAAACTGTTGTGGCACATCTTACTAAACTGAATGATATAGCCACCCTATTCACCAATGAGGAAAAAATTCGTTACTATTGTATCCTTAAGTTATTTCCATTTTCATTAAAGGGTGATGCTAAAACATGGCTTAATTCTCTTGATGTTGGTTGTGTGCATAGTCCCCAGGATATGATTTATTACTTCTCTGCTAAATATTTTTCCACTCATAAGAAACAAGCTGCCTTAAGGCAAATATATAATTTTGTACAAATTGAAGAAGAGAGTCTCCCACAAGCTTAGGGGAGGCTTCTCCAATTACTTAATGCTTTGCCTGATCATCCTCTTAAGAAAAATGAAATACTTGATATCGTTTATAATGGACTCACCGATGCTTCCAGAGACCACCTGGATAGTTGTTTTGGTTGTGTTTTCAGGGAAAGAACTATCGATCAAGTTGAATTGCTATTGAATAATATGTTGAGTAATGAAAACAATTGGACACTTCCTGAACCAACTCCTAAGCCAATTCCAAAGAAAAGGGGTATTTTATTTCTCAGTCCTGAAGATATGCAAGAGGCAAAGAAATCTATGAAAGAAAAAAGTATTAAAGCTGAAGATGTTAAAAATTTACCACCTATTGAAGAAATACATGGTCTTGATAACCCAACACAGGTAGTAAAGGTAAATTATCTCTATAGATTTCATGAAGGTGATATTCCTCGTTATAAGTCTCCCAGCCAATGCTTAGATGAGTTTGATAATTTTATTGTCAAACAAGAAAACTTCAATGCTTATGTTGGTAGACAATTGAAACACAATGCTTATATGATTGAACACTTGAGTGATTATATGTCTAGAGTTAAAGGTGAACTTAAACTCATTAGTAAACATGCTTCTATGGTTACCACTCAAGTAGAACAAGTACTTAAAGCACAAAATGATTTGCTCAATGAATTAAATAGTAAGAAAAATGATAATGATGTTAAAGTTGTGACTAGAGGTGGTAGAATGACTCATGAACCTTTGTATCCTGAGGGCCACCCTAAGAGAATTGAGCAAGATTCTCAGAGAGCTAATGTAGATCACCTAGTTCTTCTAAGAAGAAGAAAAAGAAAAATGATAGGACTTTGCATGCTTCTAGTGAACCTCTTGTTGACACACCTGAGAATCCCAATGATATTTCTATCTCTGATGCTGAAACACAATCTGGTGATGAACATGAACCTAGTGATAATGTTAATGTGATGTTCATATTGATGCTCAACCTACCAATAACAATGATGTAGAGATTGAACATGTTGATCTTGATAATCCACAATCAAAGAACCAACGTTATGATAAGAGAGACTTTGTTGCTAGGAAGCACGGTAAAGAAAGAAAACCATGGGTTCAGAAACCCATGCCTTTTCCTCCTAAACCATCCAAGAAAAAGGATGATGAGGATTTTGAGCACTTTGCTGAAATGATTAGACCTATCTTTTTGTGTATGCGTTTCACTGATATGCTTAAAAATCCTTATGCTAAGTATATGAAAGATATTATTACCAATAACAGAAAGATACCTGAGGTTGAAATTTCCACCATGCTTGCCAATTATACTTTTAAAGGTGGAATACCACTAGGGGATCCTGGAGTACCAACTATACCATGCTCCATTAAAAGAAACTATGTTAAAACTGCTTTATGTGATCTTGGACTTGGTATTAGTGTTATGCCTCTCTCCTTATATCGTAGACTTGACTTGAATAAGTTGCCACCTACTGAAATATCTTTGCAAATGGCCGATAAATCAACTGCTATACCAGTCGGTATTTGTGAGGATGTGCCTGTTGTGGTTGCAAACGTTACGATTTTAACGGACTTTGTTATCCTTGATATTCCCGAGGACGATAGTATGTCGATAATCCTTGGTAGACACTTTTTGAATACTGCTGGGGCTGTCATTGATTGCAACAAAGGCAATGTCACTTTTCATGTTCATGGTAAGGAGCATACGGTACACTTCTCGAGGAAACAACCTCAAGTCCACAGTATCAATTCCATTGGAAAAATTTCAACGATTACTATTGGAGGTTTTGAATTTCCCCTTCATATTGTCAAGAAGGAATATGATATTCTTATTGTTGGGGACATACATATCCCCATTGAGGTAACCTAGTGTTATCCGAAAATTCTCAGGTTTCATGTTATTCGAAAAGAGTTTGCTAACAAGACTTGATCAACCTTGTTAGTGGATTCCTTTTGATGAGCATGAGATGGATGAAGTTAGAAAGAAAAACATTATGTACCCTCCTTTTACTTTCTGTTATTTAGATTAAATAAAGCAAAAATATTATTTTCTGTCTGTTTTCTGAGTCATCCTTGCAATAAAAAATACCCCAAAAATAAAAGTTCTCCAAATGTCCTGAAAATGAAATATGATTTTGTGTAGAATATTTGAGAATATCTGGCACTCAGAACACACCAGGGGGAGCCACCACCTAGCCACGAGGGAACAGGGCGCGCCCACCCCCTGAGCGCCCCTGCCTCATGGCCCCACGTGGCCCCCTCCACTTATTCCAGCACCCACACACTTCATCTTCCTCCAGAAAAAAATCCTCCCATAGCTCAAACTCGTGTTCTAGCACATCTTGCTGCCATTTTCGATCTCCTTGCTCAAAGCTCCATTCACAAAACTGGTTGGGGAGATTGTTCTTCGGTATGTGCCTCCTCCAATGGTCCAATTAGTTTTTGTTCTAGTGCTTTATTTATTGCAATTTTTTGCTGCTTAGGTGACCCTGTTCTTGAGCTTGCATGTCAAATTTATGTGTTTCCAAGTAGTTCTAATGCATGATATAGTCTCTAGGCACTTGTGGGAGTAGTTACTATCAATCTGGTTGAGTTTGGTTCACTTTTATTTTGAGTCACTAAAAATTTCAGAAAATTTTCAGAGGAAGAAAATGATGAGGAGATTATTGAGATGCTCTCCGAGCTAAAGCTCGAAGGATAAGCAGAAGGAGGAGAATAAAAAGCCCAAATACAATCTTCCTCGCGCTATGGAAGTTCGACCGTGTGAATGGCCTTGTGAAGAGTTCTTGAGAGTCGCTGGATTTATAAAGACTTTTATTACTTGGCTGAGAACGCAGGCCTCACCGACTTCCTCCATGACCAGCGCGAACAGTATCTCTTACTCACTAATATTTTCGTGCAAAATTTTCATTTCCATGCTAAGAAATCACCACCTTCAGTGGAGTTTCGTTTATACGCTGAGGTTTAGGAGATGTTGTTTTATGAATTTTGTCAAGTCTGTAAGATACCCTTTGCCGGTAGCCTAGAGGAACCACATCGTAGGGATGTGGAGGGGTTTATTGATATGATTGATGTAGGGTAAACGAGGAAAGTTTCAGGGGCAAGAATTACTAGTATACATTTTCCTATTCTGCGCTACTTTGCGATATTTGCTAGCATATGCTTAATTGGTCGTGGTAACAATGGGAATCTTAGTGCCCCTGATATTGTTATTTTGCGCCATGCTTTGTTCCGAGATACAACTTTTAGCGTAGGCATTGTTATTGTTAAACGTTTGAGCCTGAATCGTACAAAGGGCCCCATCTTCGGAGGTATCTTTGCTTCACACCTTGCTGAACACTTTAGTATACCTATTAGGCATTATGATAAAGAGGAGAAGTTACTGGCGCCTGCTTTCTTAAATTATATAAGAATGATAGCACATGATTTTATTGTTAAAGATAAGAAGAAGTTGCTTAAGTATAAATTGATATTTGATGAAAGGTATTGTGAGATTATTACCTTGCCTGCACCCTCTTTGTTTGACATACTTTCAGGCACATACCTCTTCTTGCAACAGGCCGTTTATCAGTATTGGAGCCTGGCACAAGCTTCAGAGCCTGAGCCGGAGCCATCACTTGACCCTTATCAGCAGTCGGTTTATCAGTGGGATCCGGAGGAGATTGCCAACCAGTGGCAACCAAAGGACATTCCTCTGTACACCGGAGAGAATAGCTTTGATCAGTGGCAATAAACCTAGTTAGGCCAAAAGCCTAAGCTTGGGGGAGTACGTATTTCTCACTGACATTGCATTCATGTTCACACACTCATTCTAGTTGTCGGTGCTCATATTTTTTCATTGTACCATCCATGCTAGTTTATTTTCTTTTCTAGGTCTTTTTCTTGTGTGTTAAAAAAACCTTAAGAAAAACAAAAAAAATTAGTTATCGCTTTTAGTTAGTTTACTTTCCATGCCTGTAATAGTAGTAATTAAAAGAAAACCCAAAAAGATTTCTTTTTCTTCTTTTGCTTGTTGGGAGCTTTCCCGTGTAAATAATTTTATTTCTTTTCTTTTCTTTGGGGGTCAAGAGGAGATGACCATGATGAAAATGTTTACTGGCTCTCATATGTATTATTGTTCATTTAACCAAGAGCCCATATTACCTTGTCTTCTCCCTTGTATTAAATGCTGGTAGATTCCAGCTTAGTCCAATGCATGTGTACTATTATTACCCACACCAATTCGATCGTGCGAGTGAAAGGCAATAATGACGATATATGATGAACTGATTGAGATCAGAGAAGTTGGTATGAACTCGACCTATCGTGTCTTTGTAAATACGAATAGTTCATTGTTCCTGATTCAACCTATTATGAATGAAACATGCTTGCAATGACAATTAGAGATTATAGTTGCTCATGCAATGCTTAATTAGCTAGGAGTTTATAATGGTCTACCTTGCGTGCCAACATGCTATTCAAATGGTTGTGATGTGGTATGATAGGGTGGTATCCTCCTTCGAACAATTCAAGTGGTTTGACTTGGCACATGTTCACGCATGTAGTTGAAACAAAATCAACATAGCCTCCACGATATGTATGTTCATGGTGATCTATATCCTACTCATGCTTGCACCCATTGTTGATAAATTTTAATGCATGTTCATGACTCTTGTCGCTCTCTGGCTAGTTGCTACCCAGTCTCTTTCTAGCCTTCACTTGTACTAAACGGGAATACTGCTTGTGCATCCACTTCCATAAACCCCAAAGTTATTCCATATGAGTCCACCATACCTTCCTATTTGCGGTATTTACCTGCCGTTCCAAGTAAATTTGTATGTGCCAAACTCTAAATCTTTAAATGAAATTATGTTTTGTATGCTCGAACAGCTCATGTATCAACTAGGGCTATCTATATCTTCCATGCTAGGTGGGTTATACTCATGATGAGTGGACTCCGGTCATCATTCATGAGAAAATGGCTGGTAACCGAGATGCCCAGTCCCATGCTCAAATCAAAATAATTAAACAAAACTTCCCCAGGGATGTTGTTGGTATGGACGGTACCCGTTGTTTCGGGCTAGCCGTTGTTGGTGGTTGGGGGAGTATAAACTTTACCATTCCGTTTGGGAACCGCCTATAATGTGTGTAGAATGGAAGATATCAAAATCTCTTGGTTGTTATGTTGACAATGAAAGTATGCCGCTCAAAATATTATTTATCTCTATTTCAAAACTCGAGCTCTGGCACCTCTACAAATCCCTGCTTCACTCTGCGAAGGGCCTATCTATTTACATTTATGTTGAGTCATCATCCTCTTATTAAAATGCACGAGTTGAAGAGAACCGTTGTCATTTGCATGCATTGCTATTAATTTACATTGAGTATGACTGTGACTGGATCTCTTTTACCATGAATTACAATGTCTAGTCAATCCTTGATCTTCAGAGGTGCTCTGCATTTATGTTTTGCGGTCTCAGAAAGGGCTAGCGAGATACGTTCTTGTTATATCATATTATGATTGTTTTGAGAAAGTGTTGTCATCCGAGGTTCATTATTATTGCTCACTAGTTGATTATACCATTGATATGAGTAAACATGAGACCTGAAAGTTATTATGAATGTGTCTAGTTCATAATCTTTCCTAAAAACTTGAGTGATGGCTTTACATATTTGCAACAACAAGAGCAAACAGAGTTTGTAAAAGTTTTTCTTTATCACTTTCAGTTTGTCAACTGAATTGCTTGAGGACAAGCAACATTTTAAGCTTGGGGGAGTTGATACGTCTGCAACGTATCTAATTTTCCAAACACTTTTGCCCTTGTTTTGGACTCTAACATGCATGATTTGAATGGAACTAACTCGGACGGTCACTGTTTTCAGCAGAACTGTCATGGTGTTATTTTTTGTGGAGAAATAAAAGTTCTCGGAATGACCTAAAAATCAACGGAGAATATTTTTGGAATATATAAAAAATACTGGCGAAAGAATCAAGACCAGGGGGCCCACACCTTGTCCACGAGGGTGGGGGACGCGCCCACACCCCCTGGCCGCGGCCACTATCTCGTGGCCCCCCTGACGCTCCACCGACCTCAGCTCCGACTCCATATATTCACTTTCGGGGAAAAAATGAGAGAGAAGGATTCATCGCGTTTTACTATACAGAGCCACCGCCAAGCCCTAATCTCTCTCGGGAGGGCTGATATGGAGTCTGTTCGGGGCTCTGGAGAGTATTCTTTGGCTCCCCTTGTGTCGAATCAATAAATTTGGGTTGAATACTCTACCCTCAAAAACTGTTGCAATCCCCTATACTTGTGGGTTATCATCCATGCAGAGGCGAAATGCCTCTTTAATGCAATTAAACGAGTTCTCCCGGCAAGCCATCCTGCCGGCGCCCTTTGTGCCTGCTGGAGAATCACATCTGCCACGTTACAGACAAAGGGTCCAACTCCTCGTCAATCTTCTTTTAGTAAAGGCTACTGCGACCATTCTGATCGAAGCGGCGTTTGGGTCAGGGATGGGAGCACCTGAGTTTAAAAGAGAGTGGCAAGGTTTTCTAATGCACACGTCACAAGTTAGGAACATGAATGGGCAAGAGGTGAACTTTATCTGTTTGGTTTACAGGGGATCACCGTGCCGGGCAGTCTTCCCAACTTCTCGCTGGAGCCGGGTCCTTGGCGGAATCGAGCATCCTTGCCGCGGTTGGAAAGAAGAGAGGATAGGAGCATGGAACCTTGGCGGTCCATCAACATTTGTTGGAATAAAAAAGAAGTACAATATCCTGGACAATCATATATATACTCACGCTCAAAAACATGGAAATCAACGGGAAACTGTATATTCTAAAGGGTTTTTCTTCCCTGACTGCGCACATTGTCTGCGTCTGGCTTTGTACATAGGGTTACTTGCCTTGCCGACAAGGCTAGTACAAAAAAGGGGGTTGCCAGGGCTCCCGGCAACTGCTCCTTAGGGGTAAAACTTGCGAAGATGTTCGATATTCCAGGAATTGCTCACCGGAATGCCATCTTCGGTCTCCAGGCGGACTGCACCGGGCCTGGTGACTCGTATTACCCGATAAGGGCCTTCCCACTTAGGTGTCAACTTGTTTGAACTCTTGGTGGATTGGATTCTCCGAAGAACAAGGTCGCCTTCCTCAAGGCTTTGGGCGTGAACCTTGAGGCTATGGTAGCGGCACAAGGCTTGCTGGTAGCTAGCGCCTCGCACAGCAGCCTGAAGACGATCTTCCTCAAGGAGCGTCACATCATCTTGGTGCAACTGCTCTTGCTCAAGCTCATCATAAGCGAGCTCTCGAGGTGACCCGTATATGAGTTCCATGGGGAGAACTGCTTCTGCCCCGTATACCAGGGCAAAGGGTGTCTGGCCAGTGGCTCGATTTGGTGTCATTCTGATCGACCAAAGAACGGTTGGCAACTCATTAATCCAACGTCTTCTGCACTTGTGTAGCCTGTCAAAAGTTCTGGTCTTGAGGCCTCGCAACACTTCTGCATTCGCCCTCTCAGCCTGGTCGTTACTTCTGGGATGAGCAACAGAAGCAAAACAAACCTTGCCGCCGAGGTCTTGGATCTACTACATGAAGGTGCGGCTCGTGAACTGCGTGCCGTTGTCGGTGATGACTCTATTTGGCACACCAAAACGGAAGACTAGTCCCTTGAAGAACTTGATGGATGATTGTGCTATCACCTTTCTCACCGGTTCCATTTCCGACCACTTTGTGAACTTGTCAATCGCGACGTACAAGTACTCAAAGCCCTCGACAGCACGGGGAAAGGGGCCTAGTATGTCAAGCCCCCAGACTGAACATGGCCAGGAAAGAGGGATTGTCTGAAGAGCTTGAGCTGGTTGATGAAGCTTCTTTGAATGGAACTGGCATGCTTCACACTTGGTTACTAGTGCAGTTGCATCCTGGAGAGAGGTGGGCCAGAAGAAACCTTGTCGGAGCACTTTGCCAGCAAGGGCTCTTGACGCTATGTGGGAGCCACACATGCCTCCATGTATCTCTGCCAAGAGCTCTAGTCCGTCCTCCTAAGGAATGCACTTCAATTTCACATCGTTCGGTCTCCTTTTGTATATGGCATCATCCACAAACTGGTACATGCTGGATCGACGGGCTACTTTCTCTGCCTCTTCCTATTCCTCAGCGAGTTCCATTGTTTGGAGGAAACGGACGGTGCACTGCGCCCATGCCGGAGGCTGGTGCTCGACGGCAAGGACTAAAGGCTCATCCTCGGCCATAGAGGCAGCTGCCTCTATGGTTGGGGCTTGGGGCCCTGTCGGAGGTTGCTGCTCCCCGGCAAGCTTGGGGCACCCGGCAACGTCCTTGTCGGTGGCTCCTGGGAGCTCAGCGGGAAAGTACGTGCCGGGGCATGCCTTCCTTCGTTTGTTCTGTCCCGCAGATGGCTCAACGGATAGCTGGGTTAATTGAAGCACAATTGCAACTTGAGGGTTTCGACAAGTCGTCGGCAATGCTGTTCTCTGCTTGGGGAACATGCTCTGCTTGTAGACCATCAAAACACTCATCCAACTTCCTCAGTTCATCTACATAGGCCTCCATCAGCGGGCTCTGGTAATCCTTGTTAGCCTGCTTGACGACAAGCTGCGAATCACCCCTAATGATGAGCTTCCTAACTCCGAGGTCTGCCGCGATCCTTAGACAGCAAACAATCCCTCATACTCTGCAGTTTTGTTCGTTGATTTTTCCTGGGGAAAGTGCATCTGGACTACATACTTGAGGCGCTCTCCGGTGGGTGCGACGAGTAGCACACTGGCAGCAGCACCTTGCAGCGAGAAAGCTCCATCAAAGTACACAATCCAATTACGGCTCATCTCCTTGCCGGGAAGGGTGGTCTCTTGAATCTCTTCGTCGGGCATTGAGCTCCATTCTGCTATGAACTCTGCCCAGGCTCGGCTCTTGATTGTTGAAGTACTTTCAAACTTGAGGCCAAAGCATGATAGTTCCAATGCCCACTCCACAATCCTCCCGGTTGCATCCGGGTTGTGCAAGATTCGTTGCAAAGGGAGGCGGGTGACGACAGCGATCTCATGCGCTTGGAAATAGTGACGCGGCTTTCCCGAGGCCATAAGGAGGCTGAAATGTAGCTTATGTATAGTAGAATATCTTGATCTATCCCCCTGAAAGAGGGAACTGACAAAATAAATCGGGTGCTGCATCACCTTCTCCTTCTGTTCGACTTCGCTCACTTGCGCAGACTCTGTCTTGCCGGGACCAGGCTTTGCCGGGGGTTCCGCCTTGCCAGCAGCAGGCCCTGCTGGGGAGAGCTTCGGCCCATCATCCGATGACTCCGCCAATACCGCTGCTTCTTCCTCAAATTTTCTCTGTGCCACTAGCGCAACACTGGCCACTTGATTCGTTGCCGCTAGATATAGCAGCAACGGCTCTTGCGGTTTAGGTTCGACTAGTATTGGCATGGAGGAGAGGTACCTTTTCAAATCTTGCAGCGCTGCCTCTACCTCCGGAGTCCATTTCAGTGGACCCGCCTTTTTGAAAACTTTGAAAAAGGGGAGGGCGCGCTCAGCAGATTTGGAGATGAACCTACTTAGAGCAGCAATGCAGGCAGCGAGCCTACGGACGTCTTTGACTTGTCTTGGAGCCTCAATCTGCTCAATCGCTTTGATCTTGTCGGGAGTTGCTTCGATTCCGCATTGAGACACAAAGAAACCAAGAAGTTTGCCGGATGGGATGCCGAACTCGCACTTCTCTAGGTTGAGCTTGAGGTTGATCTTGTGCATGTTTGCAAATGTTTCCTCCAGATCTTGCACGAGCGTGGCCTTGTCCTTGGTTTTGACCACTATATCATCCACATAAGCTTCCATATTTCTTTGCAGCTGGGTCTCAAAACCAATTTGGACTGCTCGAGCAAATGTCGAACTAGCGCTTTTCAACCCGAAAGGCATCCATACAAAGCAGTACATACCACATGGGGTGATGAACGCGATCTTTTCTTCATCTTCCTTCATCATGAAGATCTAGTGGCATCCTGAGTAGGCGTCGAGGAATAACAGCAGGTCACACCCGACAATGGAGTCCACTATCTGGTCAATGCGTGGCAGAGGGAAAGGATCCTTTGGACAGGCTTTATTGATACCTATATAGTCAATACACAGCCTCCATTTCCCATTTGCCTTACGCACTACCACTTGATTGACCAACCACGTGGGGTGGAGCACTCCTCTGAACAAGCCTGTCGCCTCCAACTTCCTGATCTCCACGATGATGAACTCTTATTGCTCCAAAGCTTGCTTCCTGACTTTCTGCTTGACGGGCCGCGCATGGGGACAGACAGCAAGGTGGTGCTCAATCACCTCCCTGGGAACACCGGGGATGTCGGATGCTTGCCATGCAAACACATCGACATTCACCCATAGGAAGGGGACGAGTGTGCTTTCCTATTGGCTGTCAAGGGTGGAGCTTATGGTAGAAGCTCCACCCGTGCCATCCTTCCTGACGGGAACCCTCTTGGATTCTGGTGGGGCCGCCTTGGACCTCTTGCTCCCGCTGTGGAGCTCTTTGGCACGTCCCCAACGGGAACGCGGCGCTCCGAAGAGGCACGTTTGTCCGAGGGGGTGCAGGAGTTCTTGTCAGGGTTAGAAGTCTTGTCGGAAGGGGCCTTGCTAGCAGGGGCAGAGGCCTTGCCGGTTTTCTTCTCCCTCGGGGTCTCAGTGGTAGGAGCAAGTGCCTTGGCGGTTCCTACTGCAACTGCCTCCCGGTAGAGTTGGTCGGTGCAGCTGAGCGCGTCTTTCTTGTCGGAGGGGACGGTGATGATACTCATTGGATGGGGCATCTTCAACGTGTTGTAGGCGTAATGTGATCCTGCCATAAACTTGGCCAGCGCTGGGCGACCAAGGATCCCATTATAGGGCAAGGGGATCTTGGCAACATAAAAAACAATCTTCTCCGTCCTATGATTCAACTCGCCCCCAAATGTAATGGGCAGCTTGATCTTACCCTTCGGTTAACTCCTCCCGAGGTTGACCCTTTGAAACATGCCCGTCTCCTCGAGATCTCCATCAGGGATTTGCAGCCTCTCGATCACAGCGGGCGAGATCAGGTTCAGACCGGCCCTATCGTCAACTACCACTTTCGTCACCTTAAGGTTGCGTATCATTGGCGAAACCAACAATGGAAAACACCCGACCGCCATTGTGCGATCAAGGTGATCCTCGGTGTCAAAATGATAGGCGTGCTGGACCACTTCAGCGGTCTCTAGGAATCGAATGATGGCTCTGCCGCAGTGACATCACGCGCCCACTGTTTCAGTTGGCGGTGAGAGGAATGCAATGAGGCGCCACCGTCGACGCGCATGGCCTCTGTAGCTTTGTGGAACCCGTCACTACTAGGGAAAACTTTATACACAGAATCTTGGCAGCAACGCAGGACAAAAAGGGGTGCTACTGCTAATTAGCAGTAGCGCGTGTCCGAAGAGCACGCTAGTACCAAAACAATAGCAGTAGCGCGTCCCCCATAAAACACGCTACTACTATGACAACCAGAACAGTTGCTGCCAGGCTTTGTATAGTAGTAGCGCGCTTCTACGAGCAGCGGTACTACTAACAAAATAGTAGCAGCGTGTTTTAAGGCAGCAATGCTACAACTAATAAAAGGAAAAGAAAAGAAAAAATAGAAAGGAAAAAAGAAAAGGAAAATTTAACAAAACAAAAAAAATGAAAGCAATAGCAGCAACGCGTTTTTACGAAAGTGATGTAGCTACTTTAGCTATAGCGTTCTTTCCCAACACGCGCTATAGCTAACTTATCTCTAGCAGTAGCGCGTTTCTGTAAAACTCGATATAGCAAAGTAGCTATAGCACATATTTTGTAAAAGCGCTACTAGTAACTTTGACTTGCCACTTCACGGGCGTCCCTCCTTCCCCCAAATCCCCATTCTTCTTGTCAGACTTTAACCTCTCCCCCTTGTCGCCCCTGCTCCCTCGTCGCCCTACCTCCATCGCCGCCAGAGCCGTCGCCGGAACCGCGTGCCATCGCTGCCATCGTAGCCGCGCGCCCGCGGAGCCACCCTTGCCCGATCATCGCCGTCCCGGCTCTCTCGTCACCCCTGGCCCATCGTCAGAGCTGCCGTCACCGTCACCGAAGCCCCTGCTCCCTCGCCTCCCCTGCTATCTCGTCCGCTCCTCACCGCCACTGCTCCCTCATTGTCCCTCCTCTCTATAAGCCCCACCCCTCTTTCCTAGGTTAATTAAATTAGGTGAATTTAGTTCATTAGGTTAACTAGGTGAACTAGCTAGGTTAATTTAGGTAAACTAACTAGGTTAATTTGGTGAAGTTAAATGAATGACCTAAATGAAAGAAATTAGTAGCTTAAGTAGTTGTAAGATGTTGAAGTAGCTAGCTAGGCTTCATCTAATTAGTTAGTAGCTTAAGTAGTTGTAGATGTTGAATGTGCTGCTCATGTTTATGCTAGGAGATTTGTGTAGATTTTTTCTTGAAGTGTCAAACACTAGGAGATGCAAATTTGAAGTGGTCATGTTATATGCAAATTCTTCAATAGTGTTTACTCATTTTTATCTACTGTTGAGCCCAAGTGGCCTTTTGTTGTTTATAGGGAATGAAGCCGAGTGGCCTATGTTTTGCCGGAATGTTGATTCGTTTCCGTTCCGTCAAATTTCAGGTGCTCGATTTGTCCACTTTTTAGCGAAGGTCATGCCGATTTTTTTTTGTGAATTTCGGCATGACTTGTGCTACAAACTAGGACATATCGAGTGCCCGAGATTTCCTGCACCGGGAATGAATCAGCGTTCCTGCAAAACATAGGTCTTTTATGTCATTATTTATCTTATTAGGTATATAATTAATTGAATAAATTAAATCCTAGCAAACATGGCTAGCAATGATGAAGGACAGGGTTCTGGTGATTGCAATGTCTATGACGCGGCAGCCACTTATTTAAACCTTCTCGACGAGCTACGATTGAGACCCACATCCTAGACCGACATCGACACTGGCATTGAGACCCAGACTGGCACCGAGATTGGCAAAGTCGGTATTGAACCAAAACCGAAGAGGAGATGTCTGTCGGATTACGGGCTCGGCAAACCCAAGAAGTTCGAACACAGGGGTGTGAACGAAGATCTCTCCCACTCACGTCTACCTAGCGTCTCGCCCTCGTCCAGTGAAGGGATTCAAGAAAACAACAAGTGAAGCATGCAAGAGTTTACCCAGGTTCAGTCCACCTTGTGGTGTAAAACCCTACTTCATGCTTTAGTGGATTGGCCTCAGGAGGGCTAGAATATGAACTAGTATAGTGGTTCCTGAGCTTAGGAGGGTCGGGAGGCAAGAGTTCTTGCTCCTTTGCGTGGTGACAGAGTTTATCGATCTGCTTGACTTTTCCCTCATAGTGGGGATACTAGCTACTTATATAGGCGGCCAGGGTCCTCTTTCCCCGAAATGTTTACGCGGGAAGGGATCCCACAATGGCCATTTTTGAGCGGGAACACAAGGATGTTCCTACCCTGACAAAAGCAGTCTTCGCCTGCAAAAGGATCAGGCGGTGACACGGTGGTGGGCTCGGTGGTGACATCCTCCTTGTCGTCCTTGCGGTCTTTGCTCTTGTTGCACCAAAGGGGAAACCTTTGTACCGCTCCTCGGAAACTTGCGCTTGTGCTGCCTCTTTTGCACCGAAACGGCAACTACGCTGTTGGCGGGCGCTGGCACCCGCTGGCGCGGTGTGTCACTAGTTACGTCACTGCCTCCTCTTGAAGCAGGCTTGGCCTTGGATTCTCCACCCCTCCGGAGCACCTTGCCGAGGCCGGTCCTGAGGGGGTCTTGACGTTGTTCTCCTCGCGAGGTTAGCCCCCTCATGAGGGTCTTGGGCGGCTAGTCGATCAGCTGGGCCGTACCAGACCGTGGCAGGGGCGCGCTGCGGCCCGCAGACAGGGATGTATGGGTACCCTGGTTCCCAGGACGCCGACAGTAGCCCCTGGGCCCAAGGCGCACGCGGAGTTGGCTTCGGGGCGAAACGTTAGCCGAGGACGAAGCGCCGCGGGCCCCAAAAAGGTTGCAGGCCAGGCCGGCGCGTGACGGTGGATGGGACGTGGGCGACTCCACTTCCTACGCAGTCTCGGCAACTGTGCGACTTGACAACTCCTTGGCGCGGGCGGCGGGGCCATTATGGTCGCGCGTGAGTGGTTGTCAATTGATCTTCTTGGCCTATACATAGGGGGTGACGCACCTTGTCTTTCACTTGACTATTGTAGATCAATCCCTGCTCCTCCAACTTCTCCGAGGGCTTTCCATGGCACCGATACATAGGTTCTCGGTCGCGGAGAAGGGGAAGAGCCCGATGGTGGAGCCCGAGCGGCTCCTCCCGAAGAATAGGCACCGTGATTCTCCAAGAGCATCCCTGAGACCGGTGGATGCCCGTACATGGTGCACGCGGGCGCTGCCAGGATTTCCGCTTCCCTTAGGTGCTCTGGCGATAGACGAACAAAGCAGGGACGACGACAGGGGTGGTGCAGTCAGCCGCCCAGAGAGACGGGCGACTTCCCGCGCCCTGCTGCCGTCCCATACCGAGTATGACACCTACGAGTTCATCGTGTGGGAGGGACCCCTCCGCATTCTTGGATCCTCCTTCCTCCATTCCTGAAGGAGGTGCTCCCCGCTCGCGGCCGTGACGATGCAGCTGCGGCATGAGGGGTGTCACCTTCCCCCTTCGTATGCTGACGTGGAGGTGGTCTCCTCTGGCCAGGTCTTCATGACCTGGAATTGGGGCGTAGTGCGCCCTGCCTGTGCCCCCGCTGGGAGGCACATTCTTCATTTCACGCTGGACGGGATGGGAACGATGACCTTCGAGGTCTTCGAGGCGGACGGCTGCCGACTGTCGTGCGGCGCGGGGGACGGGCTCGCCGGCGACCAATCCCCATGTCGCCAGGGCAGCAAGGCCGGGGGCGAGGCGCTCGCCATCAGTTGCGCCTCCGCTTCCTCCGGTAGCAGTTATGCTACCCTTGAGACGGCCTCGAGCTCTGACGAGAGCTACGAGCCGCCAAGGCGTCGCTCCTATCGCCGGAAGGAAACAACGTCCTCCCGGCGCCGTCGTTGCTAAAGGAGTTCAAGCCGCATTCCTCGAGAGCGACCCTCTTAGCTTGGTCCCTGCGGGACACCATGGACGGCCCCATGAGGGCGTGTAAATCCTTGTAATACTTTTGCTATTATCTGGCGTCATAAACTTATGTTCCTCATGAGGCCCTCTGCTAGAGCATGACTTTCCCTTCCTTCTGTCCCCGCGGTAGTTTAGGGCCCTACGCCTGCGAGACCCAGTCCCTAGACAAGCCTCAGCCTACGCTGGTATGCCAGGTCGCGATGCCGTGGTCAAGGCCTGGAGGTGAGTGACCCAGGGTCCGGTAGGAGCCCCTGAGGCGCGATGCTCGGGAGGTCCCTCTTGGCTTGCAGGAAATCATCCACCAGGACCGTTGAGAAGGGCTTTCATGCCCAAGCGGATTCGTGATTATAATGGGTGGAGGTGTAGGTACGCGAGTAGATGCGACGTTGAAAACTTATCTTAGTGATCCCCTATGGTCAGGTGGCGGTGGCACTTGATTTTCTGTCACCTTTCCCTCGGGGCGAGGCTCTGTGCCCGAGCTGTCTTCGCGAGGAGGTGGAAGCAACCGCTCCCAGGCCACCGAACATAAAGGGCGCAGCTGCCGAGGCCCTTGGGTGGAGGTTACTGAACTGGTGGAGGCGTTCGTCCAGGCTACTGCTATTGCAGCCGAAGAGGCGGAGACCGGTGATGCCTGATCTGCTCCTGTCTAGAGAGAGAAGTGCGAGTGCCTCGGGGAGGCGTAAGAACTTTGTTTGAATTTGAAAAACTTGGTATTATTGTAATAACTTGATGATTTCCGTGCTTGCTTCTTTTCATGTTTTCTTAGGTGCTCTGCGTCGGCAGGGCCAAACCTCGCGCATACCTCGACTGCCATTGAGCCATCCGGGTGACCGGAGTTATCGTAATAACTAGACTCAAGGGATGAGGGGCTACGTGGCTAGTGAGGACCCTGGGTCGCGATGCCTAGGGGTCCCCCTTGACGTTCGAGCGATCCCGTTTGCGTTCTGCGTCGGCAGGGCCCAGCCCCGCGCATACCTCGACCACCGTTGAGCGCCGGGCTCAAGGAGAGAGGGGCTACGTGACTAGTGAGGCCCCTGGGTCGCGATGCCCAAGGGTCCCCCTTGACGTACGAACGGCTCTCATGAGGGAGAACGAGCACCATACCTTGCTCACGAGCCTTCGCCTGGGATGGGGACGCGAGAAGGCCAGGTGTCTGGGCACCTGGTAGGGTGGCGTCTGCCAGGCGTGACCTGAGCATAGCCCCTGTGCCTAGCCCACCTCGCGACACCCATCCAAGGAGAAGCTGTGAGCGTCGTGAGCTAAAAAGCTCCCTGAGGTTGGTGCGACCACTTGGGGCCGCCCTCAGTTGTTTATAACTAGCATGGAGCATAGAGCTACCACACTTGCGCGAAGTGTGGGCATAACCGCGCCTCGGTCGTAGCGGCCAGCGCGGAGCTTGGTGCTTCCACTGGTTCGTGGGCATAACTGCTCCTCAGTTGGTTCTGCCAGCGCGGAGCATGGAACTTCCACTGGACTGTGGGAGGGAGCCTCCCACCGGGAGAGACTCCGGGGCGTGTACAGCCCCGTCCTGACATGTGGCTTGCATGGTAGGACAACCAAGCTGTATATGGGCCCTCCTCAGGACGAGCTGAACGACTCTGAGGAAGTTCTCGTGAGCTTACACATCACTCACGAGACCCTACCCTAAGGCGGGTTGCGCCTGAGTCTTCTTCTACAAAATGTGAAAAGAGAGGTGTTGTGTCGACCTGCGGCGAGTGCATGTCTAGAGGGTATCGCATGAGAAGGCCGCAGCACCAACGACCCCAGGAGGTGACGTCACGGGAATGGCTCGCGAGATAGAGCTCAGCCGCTGGATTTGTCGACGCTGCAGGGACGGACCCGAGCATAGACGCCGTGCCCAGTCTTCACATGCAACGATCCAAAAGAAAAACAACCGGCGTACGGTTCCCGCGTGAGCGAGGCACCTACCACGGGCCCCTACTTACCCATCCACGATTAGCCCATGCGAGAACAAGGCACCAAGGACCACGGGAGGTGACATCACGGGAATGGCTCGCGAGACAGAGCTCAGCCCTTGGGTTTAGCTACGCTGCAGGGACGAACCCGAGCACAGACGCCGTGCCAGTCCTTAATCATGGGGCGGTCGCGAGTGGGCTCGCAAGGGCTCATGACCTTAGTGGCGGTGAGAATGCCAAGCATGCAGATAATGCGAATAGGAAGGATCAAGTAGCCTTGATCATGCACAAATAGGAGACAACTGGGGGGAATAGCCCCCAGCAGCCCGAGGATGATGCAGCCCGGGGGGCGCTCTCGATTGGATACCTGAAGCGTCACCTGATACTTGTCGAAGAAGAGTTGGGGTAGCTGAAGACGCGAGCCATGCGAGCCGCTCCTGAAGATCGTCGAGCTCCTGAGGCCCAGGGACTCTGGAGGCTCTCAGCGGTCGCGTGGGTCCGGTTCTCGCTCCGTCCGGACCGCCTGCCACTGAGCCTCCTGAGCCCCCAAAGCCTGCCACGCGAGGTGCTGGAACGTGGCAGCTACGTTGCGGAAGCCTAAGATTGTGCGAACATAGCTGCAGGGGAGGGCCCTCCTCCGGCTGACCGCCGTTGGCCACAAGGGCTCCAAAGAGGTGGCTCGGTTGAGACCCGTGACGTCAATGCACACGCGGAAGCTGTCGCTCGGGCTGCGAGCAGGTGACCTCGGGAGAGTGCGGTTACGCCCACCACAGATGAGCCTTGCGTATTGAAGTTCTTCGGTAACCTGGTCGATGAAGTCCTGAGCCCCCAACGCTGTGCGGTCCACGCTGGGCTCAAAAAAACGCGCGTCAAGACACGCCTGCAGGTGGTGCCCGAACACCTCCCTCGAGACGCTGGTCAGGCCAGAGACGCACCAAAGGAGAGCCCCCAAGCCCGTCCTGAGAGGGGCGTTGGGCGTGCCTCCCTATGCGAGGGTGGAGGGCGCCTCGTCGGCAGGCGCGAGCCCTGAGGCGGAACCGTCAGGAGCTCCTGCGTCCTGAGGTCCGTTGACAGGTAGGTTCTTCTTGTTCTTGGGGGCGGTCTGCAGGGCGAGGATGGCTCCATCCTCATCGGAGTATTCGACCGCCGCAGTCTGGTAGGCGCGCTCCAGGGAACGCACCGCTTCCTTCTCGTCGGAGGCGATCATGATGACTCCGCCACTCCCGGGCATCTTGAGGACGTTGTAGCCATGATGGGTCGCCGCCATGAACTTGGCGAGGGCAGGATACCCAAGGATGGCCTTGTACATGAGGTGGATGTTGGTGACGTCGAAGTCGATGAGCTCGGTGTGATAGTTGTCGCGGTCACCAAAGGTGACGGGGAGGCGGACCTGCCCCATCGGGAGTGTGGAGCCATCCGTTACTCCGTAGAATGGCTTGGTCGGGTGGAGCTGATCGTAGGGGACTTGTAGTGTCTCGAACTATGTTGGGGATATCGCTTATCGGGAACTTATCGGTCGACCCATGATATGGGGTAAATCGGCCAGTTTATCGGCGTATCGGCCGATTTATCGCCATATCAGCTGATTTATCGGCCGATTTATCTTATCGTCCATACAGCGGTAAGCGATAAATCGGCCGATTTATCGGCATATCAAAATATATCTTGAACAGTGTCTCGAATGTCTGGATGGAGAGGACATCGAGTCGTACTCCGTCGTCGATGAGGGTCTTGGTCACGAGGACGTTGCTGATGGTCGGGGTGCAGAGCATCGAGAGAGCGCTTGGGGCTGCGGTGCACTTGAGCTGGTCCTTGGGGTCGAAGGCGATGACCTGCTTGGTCCACCTGAGGTTGCACGCGGCATCAGGCCTGGGAAGCGCCGCGTTCACCTCGCGGGCGAACTGCTTGAAGATGCAATGGGAAGCTGGAGCATGGTCTCCTCCCAAGATGCATGCGACTGCACACGGCTATTGGAAGCCCCCTACTCCATCTCCCTGGCGGTCGTCGGCGTTCCTTGTTGGCGGTGGTGGCAGGCCTCCATTGCCCTGAGGGCGACCCTCACGAGGCTGGTCGCGCCAGGGGGCATCACGAGGCTGCTCCTGCTAGTGGTCTTCACGAGGCTGTTCGCACCACCCTTGGCACGAGTTCCTGCCGTCCCAACGTCCTCCACCTCGGCCTCCTCCACGGCCGTAGCTGCGGTTGTCGCGCTCAGGGCGCTACCCGACGCGTCCGCTGCGCATCGCCCTGAGCTCCTGGCAGTCGTTAGTGTTGTGGCTGTGGACATTGTGGAAGATGCAGTATGGACGGTTGTCTCTGGGGGGGGGGGTCGTCGTAGCCGCAGCCACGCTTCACTTCCGGCTCCGCAGCCAGCGTGGCGGGCCCCTTGCGTTTTGCTTCTTTGGCCTTGGTCTTCTTGTTGTCCGCCTCCGCCTCAGGCAGCTCCTGGAGGGAGAGGCGTCCTTCCTCCGCCCTGGCTCACTTTGCAGCGAGCTTGAACATCTCAACGGCTGTGCACAGGTCCTCGTGGATGGCGAGCTCCTCCCTCATCCTGACGTCGCGGACACCGTCGGAGAACGGCGAGATGATGGCCTCGTCCAAGACACTAGGGATCCTGAGGCGCATGGTGTTGAAGCGTTGGGTGTACTTTTGCAGGGTCTCCCCCGGCTGCTGTCTCACACGGTGCAGATCCGCAGCCGCCAGGGCTCGGTCGCGGGTACCTTGGAAGCTGGCGATGAAACGCTCACGGGGAGGTTCAGGAGCGTGCGCCATCCTTGAGAGCCATGGGGAACCAGTTCGCCATGACCTGCTCAGTGCCGTTGGACGCCTCGATGCTCAGCTCGTAGAGCTGGAGGAACTTCGTGGGTCGATGGTGCCGTCATAGCGCGGAGGCAGGTTCGGTTTGAACTTGTCGGGCCAGACGAGGCGCCGTAGCTTAGGAGCTAAGGCACGACATCCAGCCACGCTCATGATCGCATGCGCCCCCTGCACCTGCGGTGCTGGTTCTTGGGGTGCTGGCGCCACCACCTCCTGTGGCGCACGGTCTTGGCACTGCGGGCCAAGGGGCCCGCGAGCCCCTGCCTGGGGATGTGGAATCACCAGGCAGCTCTCCTCGTCGCCCGTGTGGGCTCTGCGGGGCAGCTCACGCCGCGGAGCCTCGCGCCGGACCTCCTTGCCGACGCCGTGGAGTGGAGGCGGAGCCGGAACTCCGTGGCCTTCGTTGCCCGCCAGTGGCGACGGGGGGTGGGAGGAGTGTGTTTGTGCAGGTGGTTCCCCAACGGCGTTGACGAGCTCGGTGATGCGGTGGAGCCACTCGTCGTAGAGGTCATCTGCCTGGCGGTAGCGCAAGAGCTCCCGAGCCATCAACAGCACAGGCTGCTGATAGACCGGCCCGCGACGGACTAGCGAGGATGACGCCGCGGCCGGTGAGGGTGAAGGCGTCGCCGTGCGGCCATTGCGCCGCACAGACAGCGGCAGCAACGAGTCCTGCTGCTCGTGGACGGCCGGGTCGGTGGTGGCGTTGGCGACTGGAGAGTTGGGGCGGGGCGGTGCACCGTTGCCCGCGGGAACCGTCTGAGCGACGTTCGCGGTGCGGGGCGGGCGGCGCGAGCTCGACGTGTGTCCACCATGGCTGTGGAGCGAAGTCGACGACGAGAACGAGATGAGGTCGTCGGAGAGGCGCGATCTTGACACGCCACCTACCTGGCGCACCAAATGTCAGATTACGGGCTCCACAAACCCAAAAAGTTCGAACACAGGGGCGTGAACGAAGATCTCTCCCACTCACGTCTACCTAGCGTCTCGCCCTCGTCCAGTGAAGAGATTCAAGCAAACAGCAAGTGAAGCATGCAAGAGTTTACCCAAGTTCAGTCCACCTTGTGGTGTAAAACCCTACTTCCTGCTTTTGTGGATTGGCCTCATGAGGGCTAGAATATGAACTAGTACAGTGGTTCCTGAGCTCAGGAGGAGAGCTCAGGAGAGTCGGGAGGCAAGAGTTCTTGCTCCTTTGCGTGGTGGCAGAGTTTATCGATCTGCTTGACTTGTCCCTCATAGTGGGGATCCTAGCTACTTATATAGGCGGCCAGGGTCCTCTTCCCCCGAAATGTTTGGGGCAGGGAGGGATTCCACAACGGCCATTTTTGAGCGGGAACACAAGGACGTTCCTACCCTGACATAAGAAGTCTTCGCCTGCAAAAGGATCAGGCGGTGACGTGGTGGTGGCCTCGGTGGTGACATCCTCCCTATCATCCTTGCGGTCTTCGGTCTTGTTGCACCAAAGGGGAAACATTTGTCCCGCTCCTCGGGATCCTGTGCCTATGCAGCCTCCTTTGCACCGAAACGACAACTGCGCCATTGGCGGGCGCTGGCACCCGCTGGCGCGGTGCCTCACTGCTTACGTCACTGCCTCCTCCTGAGGCAGGCTTGGCCTTGGATTATCCGCCCCTCCGGAGCACCTTGCCGAGGCCACTCCTGAGGGGGTCTTGACGTTGTTCTCCTCGCGAGGTCTAGCCCCCTCGCGAGGGTCTTGCGCGGCTGGTCGATCAGCTGGGCCGTACCAGGCCGTGGAAGGAGCGCGCTGCGGCCCGCAGACATGCATGTCTTGGTACCCTGGTTCCCAGGACGCCGGCAACGTCGACGCCCAAACCAGCTCCTCACTACTAGACTGGTGGTCACGGAGATGGACGATGGCAATTTTGAGCCAACACAGCCTGTGGAAGCGCGCGCGTGCTACGACAATCGAATAGGCTGCATCCTATGGACAACTGCCACCATCAACGATGAGAAACTACATAAGATAGAAAATATGAAGCAGTCCCTCCTAACGAAGCTGCACCAGGTATTCTTGTTCCCAGGCAGGGATGAAATCCAATATACTGATCCACATAAAGACCCGGCAATGAAGAAGATAAAAAACGCGCCGTGACCAAGTTTAGCGACGCGTTGGCTACCTGGAAAGTAAGGTTGAAATCAAGAATCGGGAAAAAGGAACCCTACTCCGAGATTGTAAAGGATAATCCATGAATTATGGAATATTAGTTTTGAAATATTCAAGGCGGCTCGCGCTGCCGAAGCTGCCCAAGAAAAGTCAAAATACATGAAGGGGCTTCAAGAGAGGAACATGGGGTGCCACGACCTCACAAGCCGTGGTTATGCGTGGAAGAAGTCCAAATGGGCCAAGGAGGACACGGAACTCAAAAGTCTGGGCATACCAGACCCCTTGGCGGAGTTCACCGTCTCGCAGGAGCGTGATCTCATCAGGGCGCGGTACCATTGGGACCTAGTAAGGAAGGTTTTCGAGACGGATTCGGTCACAATGGACTTCATGAGACGGCTGGTAATTTTTAATTTACCCCCTAATTTTAGCTTCTGATCAATTGCACTGCACGTTTAGTCTTATTTGTAAACGATCCTTGTTCCTTTTGTAGAGAGAGCAACACATGATTGCGGCCGAAAGCGACTCGCCGTCTGAGGCGTTGGCGAGGCCCAAGTGGGACACCGCATTAAACCGGGCGTTGAACATATTGAAAGGACTCCCGGTGGAGACTCGGCCGTCGTATGGACACGTGCACGGTGTCGAAGACGGTGCCACGTGGAAGAAGTACTACCGTGAGACCACGGAGGAGAGAAATGAAAGACGAAGGTTAACTGAAGAAAACATCGACAAGAAGGTTGAGATTGCGGTTGAGAAGAAATCAGCTCAGACAGTCGCAATAGCAGTAGCTGCCGCAAAATAGGCGATTGTAGATTTGTCTGGTGGCTTGGTTCTGGCCATTGTTAGTTGGACCAGGCAAAATCCAGAAAAAAATGCAGCAGACTTTCCCCTTGCCGACTTCTTCGGGAGCAGCTCGTCTAGCGTTGCACCAGCACCTGCACCGGCTCCCGCACCTGCTCATAGCATCCCGTCCTCTGTCTCGGACGTGCTCGGCGGTGCTTCGTCTTTGGCTGAGCTTAACGCCCTCACGGTATCTATCACACCGACCCTCTTCAATAAATGTATAATCTCTCGTTTCCGTTGCCTTTTCGGATGTCTCACGTCGCAAACATGTCTTTGCAGGCCGACGTAACCCCGTGCACCATATTGTACACCATCGGCGACTAGAAGGTGGACGTGGGGAAGGCGACGATAATGAAGCCGAAGGAACCATTGTTCCACAGCTGGCCGATCCCCCCGGACGTCTTCAAGGTTTCTGTGGCCAGTGTCGAACCGGGCAGTGAGAATTTAGCTCCTCCAGTACTAGGGGGATGACGACGAGACCCTGCGGCGTCTTGGTGGTTGCAATGGGAGGGTCCTGTTGTGGCCAAAGAGTCTGCTTCATCTGGAGGCGGCCGGGAGCACACCCACGAGCACACAGTTAGGTATGATCATAAACACCCCACCTACCCAATTAGCATCGGCAGTCATGCTGGGTGATAGCGGAGAGGGGTGAGGAAGAGGCTCCAGTAGTCGCTGATGGTGTCGCCATAGATGAGGACAAGGATGACGATGACACTCAACAGTATCTCAATACTGGCGCCTACTCAGGGTTTGAGCATCATGAGTCGGTGCCTGAATTGCCTCCTCCGGAGGCTGAACGTATTATAGACGACCTTCCGGTAGCAAAGAAGCATAGGAAGAGACCGAGGAAAGGCAACAAAGCTGCTTCTATGATCCAGCCGCCTCAACAGCCTCGGGTTCATGATCGTATACCTATCCCCGGTGCGGCAAAATGGTATATCTCTGGTGAACCAATCCTACCTAAAGCAGCGCTAGGGGCTAGATTCGGCGATATAAGGAGACTTCATGACGATGTGATGCGGATAGAGAAAGATCTCATCACCACGAAAAATCTAGGATACCAACTCTACGTGGTTAACGTGTCGCGACAATTGTCGTATGTCGACACATTCCCCGCGGAGAAGTTCTTCCTTTGATTCGATTATATCTTCCACATGTTTCATGTTAAGAAGCTGGATTTTACGTTTGTCCGCCTTTATGCCTTGCACATGAACTACCTCATCGGGGTTGAGCAGATACCTTATATCTGTGTCGCTGACCCGTACTTCATGCACGAGGGCTTCTTGGGAGTCTGCGCAAAGCACCGTGAATACGCAAGGGACTACATCGCCAGTTTCATGCTCGCCAATAAGGACAAGGAGGCGATTCTTGTGCCTTATCATCCCCGGTAAGTCATCCGCGCGGATATCTTCCTTCGATTTCAACCATTCATTTGCACGGTGGAGTCTAATTAATTTGAGGTGTACTTATTTTGCACAGCGCCAGGCGCGTCGTCCTCATCATCCTCTACCCCCGATACTCCCATGCTCTTTACTTGGACTCGTCGAAGAACATTAACAAAAGGATTACATCCACATCAAGTTTGTTCTGGACAGTGCTATGTTTTACTATGGCACACGGGGTGGAGTGGTCAAGGACAAGAAGAAAAGGGATGGCAGGCTAGCCTTCGGCCATAAGACCGACTTCTGCTACATCCAGCAACTGAGTGATTCTCTTAATGAGGGATTCTTTGTCCTACACCACATGCTGGAGTACAGACGGGATCATCAGAACCTTCGCATGTCACCTAAATCCGGTAATGCCCATATTCTACAAAGGGCAAAGAACTTAGGAGATATCAAGGATCAACGACTTTGAGCTGAGTTCTATCACATCCAGCGTGAACTTGCCCAAATCATCATGAAGGAGGTCGTCGAAAAAACAGGGATGTTCTACGAAGAAGGACAAATGTCGCATGAAGACGTCTGAACACGCGTAGCCGCTCAGCGTCTTGACCTGAAGCCTTTCACTAAGCTCGGGGACTATCTCCCTGACTTGGATGGATGGCACAACATGTTGGAGTGATTATCGATATATGACAATGTGTCCGTTTAATTAGTCCATACGTTCTCTATGACGAAACTTGGAGTTATGCACGACAAAACTTTATTTGTGATGTAATTAAACTGTCCTCCTCAACTAGCAAAGGTCACTTTAGTTAGGTCATTTTGGGTACGATGAACTTTGTTATTTATGCTTATGAGATGCTGCTTCTATTTTCGCAAAGTGTGTCTCTTTCTGTTGCTCAACTATAGTTGTTGCATATAATGGACTCATGTGATGATGTAGGTGCATAGATCATCGATGGCGAATAGGTGCTATGCCAGGACTATATATATATATATATATACGATGAGTGGCCGGAGTGTCAGGCCCAGGAGTATACGACAGCCAGTAGTTAGTTTAGGTTCTCTCGTGTATATCATTCTTTAGATGGATGACGTTGTAGTTGCAAGTATTCAAGACTTGTATCACTATTTTCGAGATGATGACGAGAGATCACTTTCTGTTGGATGATGATTATGATGATGACATGATTTGATGAGACTATTTGTATGTATATGCTATGATTACATTGTATGTGTACGATATACTAAAGATTATTGTATAAAGCCTATTGAAATACAAAACAAATATGAAAAAAAATCAGAAACAAATAGAACTAGCAGCAGCGAGGGAAGTGAAGTTAGCAGCAGCGCGATCCTACCAGTAGCGTGGTCTAAATCACGGAACTGCAGCTATTAGCAGTAGCGCTTTCTAGTAAAGAACGCTGCTGCTAAACAGCTATAACAGTAGCGCATGTGGGAGCGTGCTACTGGTATAGGTTAGCTGTAGCGTCGTATCAGTAGCGCAGGTACCCGTGCCACTGATACACCTAAAACCCGCGCTACCACTAGGATTTTCCATAGTAGTGCGTGCTCGCTGGACTTGTCGTCCTCATCATGATCATCGTCTCCCTCTTTCTTGTTGCGGCCCCGAGCGGGCCTCTCTGGTTGATTATCTTTGTCGCGGTGACCTCCTCAGTCGCCACGCGTCTTGCCGGATGCCTCAGCACCATCCGAGCCCTTCTCCTTATCGCGCCTCTCATACTCAGCTTTCTGCTTCTCTACAAGTATCTCAACCTACTAGCAATTCTGGAGGTCATGGCCCTTGGTGCGATGGATCTTGCAGTATTGCTTGTTGGAGCCTTCTGGTTTGTCAGCAGCCACCAAGGCCCGGCAGGCGGTGCACCCAGCAACTTCCTTGTCAGGTTCGTCAGCCTTGACCTTCTTGGCGGTGTCGGGGTCGCCGGATCCCTCGACGTCAAGCACGGTCTTGCCCCTTATGCTTCATGTTGCGGCGTCGACCCTTATTTGCCGGGGAAACGGCGTCTTCGTCTGTGGAGTCGGTTGCTACCTCTTGAGCTAGCGTTGTATTCCCTCGAAGAGGAAAGGGAGATGCAGCACAGTAGCGTAAGTATTTACCTCATTTTTTGAGAACCAAGGTATCAATCCAGTAGGAGACCACACGCGAGTCCCTCGCACCTGCACAAACAAATAAGAACTTCGCAGCCAACGCGATAAGGGGTTGTCAATCCCTTTACGGTCACTTACGAGAGTGAGATCTGATAGAGATGATAGTTTATATTTTTGGTTTAATAAAACAACAAATAAAAGTGGTAAAAGTAAAGTGGATGTAGATTGATATGTTGAGAATAGGCCCGGGGGCCATAGTTTTCTCTAGTGGCTTCTCTCATGATAGCGATATTCTACGGCGGGTAAACAAATTACTGTCGAGCAATTGATAGAAAAGCGAATAATTATGAGACTATCTAGGCATGATCATTGTATATAGGCATCATGTCTGAGACAACTAGACTGACTCGTGCCTGCATCTACTACTATTACTCCACACATCGACCGCTATCCAGCATACATCTAGTGTATTGAGTTCATATGAATAGAGTAACGCCTTAAGAAAGATGACATGATGTAGAGGGATAAACTCAAGCAATATGATGTGAACCCCATCTTTTTATCCTCGATGGCAACAATACAATACGTGCCTTGCTGCCCCTACTGTCACTGGGAAAGGACACCGCAAGATTGAACCCAAAGCCAAGCACTTCTCCCATTGCAAGAACTATAGATCTAGCAGGCCAAACCAAACCAATAATTCAAAGAGACTTGCAAGGATATTATGAGCACACATAAAAAGTTCAGAGAAGAACCAAATATCTTTCATAGATAACATCGATCATAAACTCACAATTCATCGGATCTCGACAAACACACCGCAAAAAGAGATTACATCGAATAGATCTCCTCGAAGACCGAGGAGAACTTTGTATTGAGATCCGGAGAGAGAGATGAAGCCATCTAGATACTAGCTATGGACCCAAGGTCTGTGGTAAACTACTCACAACTCATGGTGAGGGCGATGATGATGATGATGAAGGCCTCCGTGATGGATCCCCCTCCGGTGGAGCTCCGGAACAGGCTCCAAGATGGGATCTCCATGGGAACATAAGCTACGGCGGTGGAATTAGGGTTTTCTCTCTATTCACGGAGTTTCTGGGGTACGTGCACTTATATAGGAAGAAGGAGGGCACCGGGGGCCACTCGAGGAGGCCTCGAGGCAGGGGGCGCACCCCCCCACCCTCGAGGGCGGCTCCTCGATCCTCTGACATGTTTCTCAAGCTTCCTGGGCGTGATTTTCTCCAAAAATATCTCTCGCGAAGGTTTCTTTCTGTTTGGACTCCGTTTGATATTCTTTTTCTGCAAAACCCTGAAATAGGCAAAAAAAAAACAGCAATCTGGACTAGGCCTTTGGGTTAGTAGGTTAGTCCCAAAAATGATATAAAAGTGGATGATAAAGCCCATTAAACATCCAAGACTTCATAAATAATAGCATGGAACAATAAAAAATTACAGATACGTTGGAGACGTATCAAGCATCCCCAAGCTTAATTCCTGCTCGTCCTCGAGTAGGTAAATGATAAAGAACGAATTTTTGATGTGCAATGCTAACCAATATAATTTTTCAATATAATTCTCTTAATTGTGGCATGAATGTTCAGATCTGAAAGATTCAAGATAAAAGTCTATATTGACATAAGAAATAATAATACTTCAAGCAATACTAACAAAGCAATCATGTCTTCTCAAAATACTATGGCTAAAGAAAGTTATCCCTACAAAATCATATAGTGTTGGCTATGCTCCCTCGTTATCACACAAAAATATTCATATCATGCACAACCCCGATTTCAGCCAAGCATTTGTTTTCATACTCTATCTTTTCAAACCTCTCAACTTTCACGCAATACATGAGCGTGAGCCATGGATATAGCACTATGGGTGGAATAGAGGTGGTTGTGGAGAAGACAAAAAGGAGGGAGATAGTCTCACATCGACTAGGCGTATCAACGGGCTATGGAGATGCCCATCAATAGATATCAATGTGAGTGAGTAGGGATTGCCATGAAACGGATGCACTAGAGCTAAATATGAATGAAAGCTCAACAAAAGAAACTAGTAGGTGTGCATCCAACTTGCTTGCTCACGAAGACCTAGGGCATTTGAGGAAGCCCATCGTTGGAATATACAAGCCAAGTTCTATAACGAAAAATTCCCACTAGCATATGAAAGTGACTAAGCATGAGACTCTCTACAATGAAGAACATGGTGCTACTTTGAAGCACAAGTGTGGAAAAAGATAGTAGCAATGTCCCTTTTTCTTTTCTTTCTTTTCCTTTTTTTTCTTTTTTTTCTTTTTTTGGGCCTTTCTTTTTTTCTTTGGCCTTTCTTTTTTTTTTCTTTTTTCCTTTTTTTTGCGGAGGGGCTTTATAGATTCAGCCTTTCCTCCCATGGGACAATGCTCTAATAATGATGATCATCACACTTTCATTATAACATGATATTACAACTCGATACTACAACAACAAAGTATGACTCTATATGAATGCCTCCAGCGGTGTACCGGTATGTGCAATGAAACAAGAGTGACATGTATAAAAATTATGCATGGTGGCTTTGCCACAAATACGATGTCAACTGCATGATCATGCAATGACAATATGACAATATGATGCGTGTCATATGAACGGAACGGTGGAAATTTGCATGGCAATATATCTCGGAATGGCTATGGAAATGCCATGATAGGTAGATATGGTGGCTGTTTTGAGGAACAATATGGTGGCTGTTTTGAGAAAGGATATATAGTGGGTTTATGGCACCAACGAAAGTTGCGCGGTACAAGAGAGGCTAGCAATGGTGGAAGGGTGAGAGTGCGTATAATCCATGGACTCAACATTAGTCATAAGAACTCATATACGTATTCCAAAAATCTACGAGTCATCAAAACAAAGCAATCAACGCATGCTCCTAGGGGGGAGGTTGGTAGGAGTTAACCATCGCGCGCCCCCGACCTCCACACAAAGGTTGACACTCTACAAATACCTCATGCTCTAACTTAGTCACACAATGGTTCACCATATGTGCATGATACGGGAATCACTAACCTTAACACAAGTATTTCTCAAATTCATAATAACTCCACTAGCATGACTCTAATATCACTATCCTCATGTCTCAAAACAATTATCAAGCATCCAATATCTCATTCTATTCAATGCACTTGGTGTGAAGATATTTAGTACATTGACATTGGATGTCTATCATGTGAAGACTAGTTTCTTTAACCTAAACACATTACCATGCTGTTTTAATAGACTCTCAAATAGATATAAGTGAAGCTTGAGAGTTCAACAATTTCTACAAAATATTACCACCACCGTGCTCTAAAAGATATAAGTGAAGCACTAGAGCAAAAACTATTCAACTCAAAAGATATAAGTGAAGCACATAGAGTGTTCTAATAATTTCTAGGGAATATTTAACTCTTTCAAATAGGTGTGTCCAGCAAGGATGATTGTGACAAACTAACAAGCAAAGACTCATCAAAGAAAAACACATAACATGTTGCGAATAAAAATATAGCTCCAAGTATAGTTACCGATGGATGAAGACGAAAGAGGGGATGCCTTCCCGGGGCATCCCCAAGCTTAGGCTTTTGATTAGCTTGAATTTACTTGGGGTGCCATGGGCATCCCCAAGCTTAGGCCTTTTCTACTCCTTGTTCCATAGTCCATCAAAGCAATACTCAAAACTTGAAAACTTCACAACACAAAACTTAGACAAAAATTCTCGTGAGCTCCGTTAGTATAAGAAAGCAAACCACTACTCAAAGGTACAACAATGAATTCATTCTTTGTTTATATTGGTGTTAAACCTACTGTACTCCAACTTCTCTATGGTTCATATCCTCCAATACTACTCATAGATGCATCGGAATAAGTAAACAACGCACGAAAAACAGAATCTGTCAATGACAGAACAGTCTGTAGTAATCTGCAGGGTTCGCCTACTTCTGGAACTCCAAAAATTCAAACTAAATTGGTAAATTTGCGGAATTTGTCTACCAATCATCTGCAAAAAGAATCAACTAAAAAGCACGCTCCAGTAAAATCTCACGACTACTTTAGCAAGCGCTAATGATTCTGTTTTTCACAGCAAGATCACATAAACTTCACACAAGTCTTCCCAAAGGTTCTACTTGGCACAAACACTAAACAAAACATGAAAGCACATATAATCAGAGGCTAGATGCAATATTTATTCCCTAACAGCAACAAAAACAAAAAACAAAAAATTGGGTTGCCTCCCAACAAGCTTTATCGTTTTACGCCCCTAGCTAGGCACGATATAAGATAGATCTAGGAATTGCCATCTTTGGAAGGCAATCCATAAGTGGCTCTCATGATAGATTCATATGGTAATTTGATTTTATTTCTAGGAAAGTGTTCCATGCCTTTTCCTTAACGGAAATTGGAATCTAATATTTCCTTCCTTCATATCAATAATTGCACCAATCGTTCTAAGGAAAGGTCTACCAAGAATAATAGGACATGAAGGATTGCAATCTATATCAAGAACAATGAAATCTACGGGCACATAATTCCTATTGGAAACAATAACAACATCATTAATTCTTCCCATAGGTTTCTTAATAGTGGAATCCACAAGATGCAAATTTGAAGAACAATCATCAAGCTCATGGAACCCTAGCAAATCACACAAAGTTTTTGGGATAGTGGAGACACTAGCACCCAAATCACACAAAGCATAGCATTCATGATATTTTATCTTTATTTTGATAGTAGGTTCCCACTCATCATAAAGCTTTCTAGGTATAGAAACTTCCAACTCAAGTTTTTCTTCATAAGATTGCATCAAAGCATCAACAATATGTTTAGTGAAAGCTTTATTTTGACTATAAGCATGCGGAGAATTTAGCACGGATTGCAACAAGGAAATACAATCAATCAAAGAGCAATTATCATAATTGAATCCCTTGACATCCAAAGTAGTGAGTTCATCACTATTCAAAGTTTTAATCACTTCACTCCCACTTTTAGCAATTTTAGCATCAAGATCTAAAAACTCAGAATCATTGGGACACCTTAAAGCAGAATCATCTCCAATCCTATGTTCATCAAGATTAATACTAGAAAACAAGGATCTAATAGGAGACACATCAATAACTTTCAGATCTTCATCTTTATTTTCATGATAACTAGAAGAACAAGATTTAATATAATCTTCTCTTTTAGCACGCATTCTAGCGGTTCTTTCTTTGCATTCATTAATGGAAATTCTCATGGCTTTGAGAGACTCATTGATATCATGCTTAGGTGCGATAGATCTAAGTTTCAAAGAATCAACATCAAGAGTAATTCTATCCACACTTCTAGCCAATTCATCAACCTTAAGAAATTCCTCTTCAAGCATAGCATTGAAATTCTTTTGCGAGATCATAAACTCTTTAACACTAGTTTCAAATTCAGTAGGCATCTTTCCATAGGAGTTGTTGTAGGAATTACCATAATTATTAGAGGAATTACTAGGAAAAGGCCTAGGATTAAAATTACCTCTATAAGCATTGTTACCAAAATTATTCCTACCAACAAAATTCACATACAAAGATTCATTGTTATTCTCAATCAAAGTGGACAAAGGCATATCATTAGGATCAGAAGAAGCACTCTTAGCAGCAAACAATTTCATAAGTTCATCCATCTTTCCACTCAAAACACTAATTTCTTCGATAACATGCACTTTTTTACTAGTAGATCTTTCGGTGTGCCATTGAGAATAATTAACCATAATATTATCTAGGAGTTTGGTAGCTTCTCCTAAGGTGGTTTCCATGAAAGTGCCTCCGGCAGCCGAATCTAAAAGATTTCTAGAAGAAAAATTCAAGCCAGCATAAAAGTTCTGAATAATCATCCATAGATTCAAACCATGTGTAGGGCAATTACGTAGCATCAATTTCATTCTCTCCCAAGCTTGTGCAACATGCTCATGATCTAGTTGCTTAAAATTCATAATATCGTTTCTAAGAGAGATGATCTTAGCAGGAGGGAAATACTTAGAGATAAAAGCATCTTTGCACTTATTCCACGAATCAATACTATTTCTAGGCAAAGAGGAAAACCAAGTTTTAGCATGATCTCTAAGAGAAAACGGAAATAACTTCAATTTAACAATATCGTTATCTGTATCCCTTTTCTTTTGCATATCACACAGATCAACAAAGTTGTTTAGATGGGTAGCGGCATCTTCACTACGAAGGCTGGAGAATTGATCTTTCATGACAAGATCAACAAAGCAGCTTTGATCTCACAAGATTCAGCATCGGTAATAGGAGCAATCGGAGTGCTAATAAAGTCATTGTTGTTGGTATTGGAGAAGTCATACAATTTGGTATTGCTCTGAGCCATAGTGACAAGCAAGCAATCCAACACACACAAGCAAACAAAAAGCAAGCGAACGATAAACACACGGCGGAAGAAGGGCAAATAAAACAGCAAGGGTGATGTGGGGGAGAGGAAAACGAGAGGCAAAAAATGTAATGCGAAGGATAAGGGTTTGTGATAGGTACTTGGTATATGAATTTTGCGTAAGCCTCCCCGGCAACGGCGCAAGAAATTCTTCTTGCTACCTCTTTAGCTTGCGTTGTATTCCCTCGAAGAGGAAAGAGAGATGCAGCACAATAGTGTAAGTATTTCCCTCAGTTTTTGAGAACCAAGGTATCAATCCAGTAGGAGACCACGCGCGAGTCCCTCACACCTGCACAAACAAATAAGAACTTCGCAGCCAACGCGATAAGGGGTTGTCAACCCCTTTACGGTCACTTACGAGAGTGAGATATGATAGAGATGATAGTTTATATTTTTGGTTTAATAAAATAGCAAATAAAAGCGGTAAAAGGAAAGTGGATGTAGATTGATATGTTGAGAATAGACCCGGGGGCCATAGTTTTCTCTAGTGGCTTCTCTCATGATAGCGATATTCTATGGCAAGTAAACAAATTACTGTCGAGCAATTGATAGAAAAGCAAATAATTATGAGACTATCTAGGCATGATCATTGTATATAGGCATCATGTCCGAGACAACTAGACCGACTCCTGCCAGCATCTACTACTATTACTCCACACATCGACCGCTATCCAGCATGCATCTAGTGTATTGAGTTCATACGAACAGAGTAACGCCTTAAGAAAGATGACATGATGTATAGGGATAAACTCAAGCAATGTGATGTAAACCCCAGCTTTTTATCCTCGATGGCAACAATACAATACGTGCCTTGCTGCCCCTACTGTCACTGGGAAAGGACACCGCAAGATTGAACCCAAAGCCAAGCACTTCTCCCATTGCAAGAACTATAGATCTAGTAGGCCAAACCAAACCAATAATTTGAAGAGACTTGCAAGGATATTATGAGAACACATAAAAAGTTCAGAGAAAGAACCAAATATCTTTCGTAGATAACCTTGATCATAAACTCACAATTCATCGGATCTCGACAAACACACCGCAAAAAGAGATTACATCGAATAGATCTCCTCGAAGACCGATGAGAACTTTGTATTGAGATCCGGAGAGAGAGAAGAAGCCATCTAGATACTAGCTATGGACCCGAAGGTTTGTGGTAAACTACTAACTCATGGTGAGGGCGATGATGACGATGATGAAGGCCTCTGTGATGGATCCCCCTCCGGTGGAGCTCCGGAACAGGCTCCAAGATGGGATCTCCAAGGGAACAGAAGCTACGGCGGTGGAATTAGGGTTTTCTCTCTGTTCACAGAGTTTCTGGGGTACGTGGACTTATATAGGAAGAAGGAGGGCACCGAGGGCCACTCGAGGAGGCCTCGAGGCAGGGGGCGCGCCCTAGGAAGGGGGGCACGCTCCCCACCCTTGAGGGCGGCTCCTCGATCCTCTGACGTGGTTCTCAAGCTTCCTGGGCGTGATTTTCTCCAAAAATATCTCTCACGAAGGTTTCATTCCGTTTGGACTCCGTTTGATATTCTTTTTCTGCAAAACCCTGAAATAGGCAAAAAAACAGCAATCTAGACAGGGCCTTTGGGTTAGTAGGTTAGTCCCAAAAATGATATAAAAGTGAATGATAAAGCCCATTAAGCATCCAAGACTTCATAAATAATAGCATGGAACAATAAAAAATTATAGATACATTGGAGAAGTATCATCGGTTTCCGTGCTGGCATCTTCGCCGGGGTACTTCCTCCCATCTTTAGCCCGATCACATCTATCGGGCAAAACATAAAGCTCGGCTACATCTCTAACATTGTTCATCGCCAGCTCCTCACGCATCTTGCGGTTGCACACATTCTCATGGAATGCACTGATGTCGGCCACGGGGTGAACATCTGGGATGTTGTACTGCACACGGCTGAACTTTTGTATGCACTTGCGCAGGGTTTCGCAGTCCTTCTGGGGGATGACATGCAAATCACTAGACTGGACAAGAGCTTGGTGGCCCCCGGTAAAGGCGCCAACAAACTCGTGGCACAGATTCGAACAAGAGGAAATGGAATCCACGGGCAGGTGCATCAACCATGACATAATGTTGGGCTTAAGCGCCAACGGGAAGTAGTTGACAAGCACCTTGTCGTCGCGAGCCCCGGCGGCCTGCATCGCAATAGTGTAGATGATGAGGAACTCCGATGGGTGAGTCTTGCAGTTGTACTTGTCTCCGACCTTAGGCTTGAATGTGCTGTGGGTGGGCCACTGGAATTGCCGCAGATCACGGGTAAAGGCTGGACGACCCGCCTCGTAAGGTAAGTCACCAGAACCCCCGGATGCTGGGTGGTCCATAGTGGGCCCCGCACGCCTGTCTGACTGATGGTGCACTTCCCGCTGCCGCTTGATAGTAGTCCGAGCGTCTTCCTGGGCTCTGTCTCGACGAACTTGAACTTGACGTTGGTCGTAGCGGGCTCACGGGTCGGACGACACTATGGAAACATTGTCACGAGCGTCGTCCCGACGAGCCGGCGGCTGCAGTTGTTGGCGTGGTGGAGGAGAGTGCACAGTGGTTGCTGCAGCTCTGGTCCTTCCATCACTGGCGTGCGCCAGCTCGACAGAGCGCTGTCACGAGGGTCCCGATGGTCGCAGTTCCTCTTTATTGGCGAAGCTAATGAGGCTCCGGATGGTGGCTATCAATACAAAAAAATACACTTCCGTGATGATACGTGTTTGTCACAGTTGGTCACGTTTTCTGTCATCCATGTACATCCATGACGAATTTATGAGAGAATCAAGATAGTCATACAGGTGCTGCCGTAGAAGTGTTCCATGACATTACCAAAACTATCATCATGGAAGTGTCCACTTCCATGACGATAAATCGCGCGTCACAGAACTGCTTTCGTCAAGGGTGACCGACACGCGGCATCCACCGTAACGGAACGCCGTTAAGCTATCGGGTCTGGTTTTGGATTCGATAACCCGTTAACAGCCCCGACCAATGGGGATTTTCCACGTGTAAAATCAACATTTGCTGGAGGAAACATATGTCAGCTCACTGTTGGGACTATGTCGTCCTCTCATTGGACACAAAGCGCCTATGATACATCGACACGTAGCACGGGCCAACAGAGGCCCATTCATGTGAAAAGGCCGGCCCGTTTGACTTGGTCAAAAGGTGGCGGGCCGGCCCACGGAAAGCCTGTTAACGGCTTGTTCGCATATAGCCCATTTATAGCCCGCTAACCCAGGGCCCGTTACGACCTATCCGAATTAGGCCCAGTAGCGTCATCTGGGCCGTCCAATATGATTCTAGCCCATTTTAAGTTCCGACCCATGTATGACCCATGACGTCTTTCGGCCCATATGAGGCCCTTTTGTAACTCTTGGCCCATTAATGGCCCATGGTGAAACTGGCCCGTAATGAACAGTGTATCACTTTATACCCATTAACGGCCCATTAATCCATTGGGCCATTTGCAGCCCATGTTATCTTTCGGCCTTCTCAGGGCCCATTTATTCTTGGCCCATTAACGGCCCGTGGTGAAACTGGCCCGTATGAACAGTGTATCACTTCATACCCATTAGCGGCCCATTAATCCATTGGGCCGTTTGCATCCCATGTTATCTTTCGGCCTTCTCAGGGCCCATTTATTCTTGGGCTCATTTCCAGCATTCGATTACTTACGGCCTGTTACTGCCATTTTCTGCTTGTGGGCCAAATTCAGCCCGTGGTTACAGTCGGCCCGTTTCTGGCCCGTTAATAAGTTGGGCCGTTTTCATAGCGTCATCAAATACGGCCTATTAACGACGACCATTATGGTCGGCCCATGAACGGACGACTCCAACTCTAGCCCATTTACGGCCATAATGCAGTCTGTTTTTGGCCCATGTTGGGCCAATCGATCGTTCTGCCCGTCTAAGGCCCATTGATGATACGGCCCGTAGTAGGCCCATTGTCTCTACGGCCCATAGAAGGCCCATTGTCTCTACGACCCGTAGAAGGCCAATTTTCTCTACGGCCCGTAGAAGGCCCATTGTTTCTACGAACCGTAGAAGGCCCATTGATTCTACAGCCCGTAGGAAGCCTAGTGTCACTACAGTAAATATGTAGCCCAGAGCCTGTTAAAGGCGGGAAACTACTATAGGTTAAGACCTGCTAATGGCCCAAGATGATTATAGGCCCATATGAGTAATGGGCCGGCATGAAGACCGACAACACTGAGATCCACTGAACCTTCCGGCCTAAATTACAGCATACCGAGCAAAGAATAAACCTAGACTATACAACAAAGAAATTACGGCATATTACATCCACTGGGAATCAAAGTTCACTACTAGTGATAATAAAGCACAATATGGCCGCGGATTTCATACACTGGGCATCAAAGGTCGCCACCAGTTCATATAAATGCGTCGACAAAAGAATATACATGTAGCGACCACGATCCGAATGGATCGAAGTCTCTGTGTTTCAGTGTCATCCCTGGATCGGTAATGCTGACACACACATAGTACTTGAAGGATTTATAACAGAGTGGCAATCACACACTTATTACATCGAATGTCTCCAACGAGAACTTATTACATAAGTCTATGGCTTAAGGCCATCTAACAAAATAACAGCGGAAGGCTTGGAAGATAAGTGAGTCCATCAACTCCAAGGGCATAGCTGAGTGCATGACAAACGACCTAGAACGTCTTAATCCTCGTCTGAAAAGTCTGCAACGTAATATGTTGCAGCCCGAAACGGGTCAGCACATGGAATATGCTGGCAAGATAACACGGGAGAATGCAAGTAACAGAAGTAAGGCTATACTATATGCATATTTGGCTGGTTGGGGCTCTAAGGTTAAAGTTTTTGCGTAAAGCCAATTTTTCCCTACAACAAAGGAATAAATTTTTATTTAACTATCATGGTAGTTGAAACATCATTGGGAAGGTACCTCCAGCTCAATCCCAAATTAAAGTAATCATTAACCCAACAAATTTAACTTTAGAGTGATGAGATCAACCAATAATTCAAGTACCAGATACTCAGGATTGTCCATAACCGGGGACACGGCTAATCATGATCAGTGTGTACACTCTGCAGAGGTTTGTGCACTTTTCCCACAAGACTTCATCTCCTCCATTGGATTTCTCGCACTGCATGGTGTTTGAGAAACGAATGACCGAGACACAGCCTTTCAGAAGCATTTACTCTTTACCCCGGGTGAATTCGTACACCTACTTTCCCCTACATATGCTAGTCCAGCACTGAAAGAGCTCACACAACTTACTCATAATATGCCAGAGCCCATATTGGCATTATGGCTGCACACAGAAGTTTCTATCATGAATAGTTTTATGATCCCTTTGAGCCTGGGTGGCATTCCATAGGATAATCACACGGAACCCCGGGATTTCCTAGGACAACACTGGATTCTCCAAGTGCCCTGCAACCAATCCACCCAGATGTGTATTCAAGTAGCCACCTTAAGTTGAACCATTAATTAACAACTCACATCTGTCATGGATTTCACTCAAACCCAAACCACGTCTACGACCATGGCACGACAACCTAAGCATAACGTAGAAGTAACTCCCAAGGGTTTGAAAAATAATGCAGGTAATAGGTTCTACCTCAATCTACTTCCCAGTCCCACAAATTATCAGATCCTACTCATGCAATGTGTGAGGGTTTTATCTAATGCATAAAAACTGGGTAATGAAAGGGTATGATCGACGTGTTACTTGCCTTGCTGACGATTCGCAAAACCTAGAGACTCGTAGTAGCACGCTTCACAGTCCGGGTATTCTATCGCAAGAAACCAATAGCATACATAAGTAAACAAGCATTGATGCACAAACAAAACTCCAAAAGACTAGATCTAACTAGAAAGTTCAACTTAAGAACTCCGGTTTGCACAAAGAAACAAATCGAAAGAAGCAACGAAACTCAAACTGCGAAAGAAACGAGATTCGTTTAATAGTTTGATCTAAAGTCAAATTTTACAGTAGCCAAAACTTTGTTCAAGTTGGTTAAATAGAAAGAGGGCGTCGAGACGAAGATCTGGGATTTTGAGTCACCTGATTCCGACTCTCGAGCGAAAAGAAAAACGAAAAACAAGATCAGGGCAGAAATCACGATCGAAAATAATCGTGGAACAAACGAACGAACGTTCGCTGTCTGCGGCTAACGGGCGAACCACGTTCGTTAAAACGAACGTACGGACGAACGTCCGCTAAATAGCTAAACCGGGGAAAAACGATCTAATCTAAAAAAAGGATCTAGGATTTCTAAAAAAAACCGACCGGCTTTTAAAGTAAAACCGACGGCGGCAGCGGCTTCCTCGAAAAAGACGGCGGCGGCGGCGGCTACTCCGGCGGGCAAGGCGGCGGGGTGCGGCGGCGGCTTAGGTGGCAGTGGTGCTAGGGCAAGGGCGGGGCACGGGGCGGGCTGCTGGGGTGTGGCGGCTGGGTCCTCGGCGGCTTTTAAAGGCCCTAGGCCAGAGGTGTCCTGGCTAAACACGGCCCAAAGCCGGTTTCGTTTTTTTTAAACGAGTCCTGACGTAGTAAAACAAACAAAAGAAATACTAAACGGACTCCAAAAATCCCGAAATAAATTTTCACCGTCCTCTAATATTATTTAGGACAAAGTGAACATTTTTCCCGGACCTAAATGCAATTTTGAAAAACGCATATTTTTCCTATGCAAATAAAATCGCAAATAAAATCCAGAAAAATACCAAAAGTGATTTTATTTCCTCCATTATTTCTGTTATTTTTGAGAAGTCATATTATCTCCGCTCATATATTTTGTTTAGAAATATTTTTAGGAGAGAAAAATAATTAAAACCAACACTATCCTCGCACCGGTATTCGAGTAAACTCGAATACGAAAATGGTGGAATTCCCAACTCTCTTCGTAGGTCCTTGAGTTGCTTAGAATTTCGAGGATCGCCACAACAAAATGCAAAGAATTATGCAATGCAATATGATCTATGTATAACATTCCAAATTGAAAATTTGGGATGTTAAAAACCTAACCCCTTAGAATGAATCTCGCCCTCGAGATTCGACTTGGCTAGAGAACAGGTGTGGGTGTTTTCCTTGCGTAGATCATCTTCTCGTTCCCAGGTGGCTTCTTCCTCAGTGTGGTGACTCCACTGAACTTTGCAAAACTTGATAACCTTACTGCGGGTGACCCTGCTCAAAAATTCGAGAATCTTAACAGGCTTCTCCTCATAGGTCAGATCACTATTTAACTGAATTGCATCCAGGGGTACTGTGTCTCTAAGCGGGATATCGGCCATCTCCGCATGGCACTTCTTAAGCTGCGAAACGTGAAACACGTCGTGCACTCCTGACAATCCTTTGGGCAACCCCAACTTATAGGCAACCTCTCCCATGCGTTCCAAAACACGGTAATGTCCCACAAATCTTGGGGCTAGCTTTCCCTTAACTCCGAAACGTTTAACTCCTCGCAGAGGCGATACTCTCAGGTATGCTCTGTCTCCGAATTCATAAGCTATCTCCTTGCGCTTCCAGTCTGCGTAACTCTTCTGTTTGGACTGAGCTACCTTCAGTCTATCTCGAATCAACTTAACCTTCTCTTCAGATTCTTTGATCAAGTCCGGTCCAAACAACTGCCGGTCTCCAACTTCATCCCACATTAACGGTGTTCGGCATCTCCTTCCATACAACGCTTCGAACGGTGCCATCTTCAAACTGGCCTGGTAACTGTTGTTGTACGAGAACTCAGCGTAGGGCAAATTATCATCCCAACTAGATCCATAATCTAGCGCACACGCTCTCAACATGTCCTCCAGAATCTGGTTGACTCTCTGGGTCTGTCCATCTGTCTGTGGGTGAAACATTATGCTGAATTCCAGCCTTGTTCCCAAAGTTTGGTGTAGTTGATGCCAAAACTTTGAGGTGAACTGTGTTCCTCTATCTGATACAATGGTCCTCGGAACTCCGTGCAGACATACGATCCTGGTCATGTATATCTTGGCCAACTTCGCACTGGTATACATGGTCTTCACGGGGATAAAGTGGGCTACTTTGGTCAAACGATCCACTACTACCCAGCTTGAATCATATCCTGATTTGGTCCTGGGCAATCCGGTGATAAAGTCCATGCCAAGCTTCTCCCACTTCCATTCGGGTATCGGCATAGGCTGTAGCAATCCTGCTGGCTTCTGATGCTCTGCCTTTACTCTCTGGCATACATAACATACGGCTACATACTCGGCAATATCCTTCTTCATTCTCGTCCAGCAAAAACGTTCCTTCAAATCCAAATACATCTTGGTGTTTCCGGGGTGTATCGAGTATGGCGAATCATGTGCTTCCTGCAGTATCAACTTCCTGATCTCCGGGTTGTTGGGCACATAGATTCGATCCTCAAACCACAAGGTGTCGTGCTCATCCTCACGAAATCCCTTGGCTTTTTCTTCACTCATCCTCTTCTTTATCTCAGCAATCTCTTTGGCATCCTTCTGGGCTTCACGTATCTTTCCCAGCAATGTAGACTGAACTTCCAACGCTGCGACAAAACCTCTAGGAACTATCTCCAATCGAAGCTCCCTGAGATCTTCCGCTAACTCCTGTGACAATCCCCCTTTTACTAGGGTGTTCGCATAACTCTTCCGGCTTAGAGCGTCTGCAACAACATTGGCCTTTCCGGGGTGATAGTGTAGCTTCATATCATAATCCTTTATAAGCTCCAACCATCTCCTTTGTCTGAGGTTCAACTCCTTCTGAGTGAAAATGTACTTCAAACTCTTGTGGTCCGTGTACACATCACAACAATTTCCAATCAGAAAGTGTCTCCAGGTTTTGAGTGCGTGCACTACAGCTGCTAATTCCAGATCATGCGTCGCGTAATTCAACTCGTGCGGTCGCAGTTGACGAGATGCATAAGAAACAACTCTTCCTTCCTGCATAAGTACTCCTCCAAGTCCTAAGCGTGAAGCATCACAGTATACTTGGAAATCCTTGCGTATATCTGGCAATATCAACACTGGGGTTGTCGTCAACCGTTTCTTCAACTCCTGGAAACTTTCTTCACACTCTTCAGTCCAATCGAACTTTGTCTCCTTCTTCAACAATGTCGTCATTGGCTTAGCAATCTTGGAGACATTTTCTATGAATCTCCGTTAGTATCCCGCGAGTCCAAGAAAACTACGGATCTCTCCAACTGAAGTGGGTGCCAACCACTCAGTGACTGCCTGCACTTTGACGGGGTCCACTTCTATACCTTCTCCCGATATAACATTCCCTAGGAATCCAACTTCCTTCAACCAAAACTCATATTTGCTAAACTTGGCATACAGCTGATGTTCTCTGAGCTTCTCCAATACCAAACGCAAATGCTCTGCATGTTCCTCTTCATCCTTCGAGTATACCAAAATATCATCATTTAATACCACGACGAACTTATCCAAGAACTCCAGGAACACCTTGTTCATCATACTCATGAAATAGGCAGGGGCGTTAGTCAACCCAAATGACATAACTGTATACTCATATAGCCCGTACCTTGTGGTGAAGGCTGTCTTAGGTATATCCTTCTCTTGGATCTTTAACTGGTGGTATCCACATCGTAGATCGATCTTGGAGAATACTTTCGCTCCCTTGAGTTGGTCGAACAAATCATTGATCATCGGTAGCGGGTACTTATTTTTAATAGTCACTTCATTCAGTGCACGATAATCAACGACCATTCTAAAAGATCCATCCTTCTTCTCGACCAAAAGCACTGGGGCTCCCCAAGGTGATGAACTTCGACGAATAAAGCCTTTCTCCAATAAATCCTTAATCTACTTCTTGATCTCCTCCAGATCATTCGCTGGCATCCGGTACCGTCTCTTTGATATTGGTCCGGTGCCAGGCAACAACTCATTTAAAAACTCAATATCCCTATCTGGTGGCATGCCTGGTAACTCCTCTGGAAACACATCCGGGTAATCCTTTACTATCGGCACTTCCTCCTGAATAACTCCCGTGAGAGAATGTACTTGTGTCCTTATAGGCGAATGCCTAGATACATACTTAATCATTTTTCCCTCCGGGGTGGTAAGCAAAATAGACTTGATGGCACAATCGATGTTCCCTCCATACATCGATAGCCACTCCATACCTAATATCATATCCAATCCTTGCGACTCCAAAATTATTAGGTTTGAGGGGAAAACATGTCATCCAATGGCCAATGGCATCTGAAAACATCCTTGATTTGCCATATATTCCGCTCCGGGTGAACTTACTAACATGGGGGCCATAAGGACTCTGGTGGACAACTTATGTCTATTGACGAATCCCCTTGAAATGCATGAATGCGATGCACCAGTATCGAAAAGAACTACTGCGGTAAATGACTTAACCAAAAACATACCGATCACCGCATCTGGTTGTTCTTCAAACTCCTCCACGGTCACGTGGTTCACTTGTCCTTTGTATAACGGGTTGGGCTTCTTCCCGGCGCTTCCATTGTAGTTCCCATTCTTAGCTTCAGGGCAGTCCATGGCATAGTGTCCATTCTTCCCGCACTTGAAACAGGTGACGTGGCTCAAATCCCTCTTGGCGGTTGTGGATGGAGTTGAGCGGTTCTGATTATTGTTTGCTCCATTCCCATTCCCATTCTTGGAGCCATTGTGGTTGTGGGAACTTCCTCCAGTGTTGATGTGGATTCCATGGTTATGGGTGTATCCTCCCGAATTCGGAGTGAATCGGGGCTTCTGCTGGGCTCCAGAATTATTCCTTCCTTGTCCATACTTCCTCTTTCGACTTTCAATCTGCTGCTGCTTCCCTTCAATCATAAGAGCTTTATCTACCAACTCGTGGTAGTTGTTGAAGGTTGCCACCATCAACTGTACGCTCATCTCATCATTCAGCCCTTCCATAAATCTCTCCTGCTTAGCGGCATCTATGGCCACATCATCTGGGGCATAATGAGATAGGGTACTAAACTCATCTACGTACTGAGCCACAGTACGATTTCCTTGGCGCAAGTCGCGAAACTCCCGCTTCTTCATGCTCATTGCTCCAGTCGAGACATGGGCAGTACGGCAAGCTTGCTAAAACTGCTCCCAAGTGACGTTGGCTATAGGGAAGGTGGCTGTGTAATTCTCCCACCATGCGGCGGCTGGTCCAAACAACTGGTGTGTGGCAAATCGCACTTTCTCAGCATCCAAGCAATTGGCGGTGGTCAAATCCCTTCCAATCTTGCGCAGCCAATCATCAGCAACGATTGGTTCAATGCTGCTAGCAAACACCGGTGGTTGCAACCTTATGAAACGTGTCAGGTTGTCCACGGGTGGTGGTGGTGGGTTGTTGTTGTTGTTGTTGTTGTTGTACTAGTTGTTCTGAGTGTTCTGGACAAGAAGTTGCATCAAAGTGTTCTGCTACTGGGTCAACTGAGTGAGCTTAGGGGGAAACTCAAATCCGGGCTCACGTCTTGGAGGCATCTGATGGGTGTAGAGGGAAGAGATTAGAATAGAATTGAGGTCTAAGAGAAAATCACTACCCATATGCACATGAGAAAAACACAATCATATCACACCAATCAATTTCAAACAAGGTCTTACAAGATCTAACTAACGTTACAAAGTGCTCTAAATACTACTTTGTGGGGGAAAACTACTAGTCATAGGGTGGTCATCTAAAAAAAATTGATCAGTGGAAGACTCCATGATGTCTGCTCCAGCTTCATCTTCATAGTCTTCGTCTTCACTATCATTGGGGTCTGAATCCGTGTCGTCGATGATGATGTAATCTTCAGAACGAATCTCCTTGGGTTCTTCTTCCTCTTCTTCTCCTCCTGGTGCTGGATCTCCAATGAAAACTCCTAGCTTCCTTGTCAAATCATCATTCTTCTTCACTAGTATCAACATCTCCTCCTCATATCCGTCACGAGTAGACTTGAGTTCCTCTTCTAGCTCCAAATTCCTGTTTAGTGCCTTCTTCAAATCTATCATCCCAGCGCACATCTGGTGCGCCTGTCGTCGAATGTGCTGGTTTAACTCCTGGATGAACGCTGCAATGGACCTATCCTTCCGGGTGCTGATCATATCCCAACGCTCATCTCGGCGTCCACAAATCTGGTAGATGGTGTCCTTCAGCTCCTGCTTGTAGACTTCTCTCATCCTTCCCATAGTGATGTGGGTTGCCATACTCTTGCCTAGGCTCCAGATTGGTCCATCAAAAGAAAACTCTATTGGCTCAGTAGATGGTGCGAAGGTTCTCCCGGGAATTTGAACTTGGATGATCCATCTCTCCTCTTCTGTTAAAGTGGCGGTGTAGGTTCCGGTAAAGCTTGGTATTCCTATGTTCAGGTACCTAGTGACTTCCTTCAAGTGTCGTCCAAAAGGTGTGTCTTCATCCGGTTGAGTGAACTTGTTCCTTGGGTCCACCATCCTAAAGAAGTAGAAAATGGAGAGAAGTCAGAAATGAGTAGAGAGGAGTGACCTAGGGTTTATCTTAGTGGTCGTGTCCTACATTCAGCGTGTGCTCTGATACCATCTTGTAGCGACCACGATCCGAATGGATCGAAGTCTCTGTGTTTCAGTGTCATCCCTGGATCGGTAATGCTGACACACACAGTACTTGAAGGATTTATAACAGAGTGGCAATCACACACTTATTACATCGAATGTCTCCAACGAGAACTTATTACATAAGTCTATGGCTTAAGGCCATCTAACAAAATAACAGCGGAAGGCTTGGAAGATAAGTGAGTCCATCAACTCCAACGGCATAGCTGAGTGCATGACAAACGACCTAGAACGTCTTAATCCTCGTCTGAAAAGTCTGCAACGTAATATGTTGCAGCCCGAAACGGGTCAGCACATGGAATATGCTGGCAAGATAACACGGGAGAATACAAGTAACAGAAGTAAGGCTATACTATATGCATATTTGGCTGGTGGAGGCTCTAAAGTTAAAGTTTTTGCGTAAAGCCAATTTTTCCCTACAACAAAGGAATAAATTTTTATTTAACTATCATGGTAGTTGAAACATCATTGGGAAGGTACCTCCAGCTCAATCCCAAATTAAAGTAATCATTAACCCAACAAATTTAACTTTAGAGTGATGAGATCAACCAATAATTCAAGTACCAGATACTCAGGATTGTCCATAACCGGGGACACCGCTAATCATGATCAGCTTGTACACTCTGCAGAGGTTTGTGCACTTTTCCCACAAGACTCGATCTCCTCCATTGGATTTCTCGCACTGCATGGTGTTTGAGAAACGAATGACCGAGACACAGCCTTTCAGAAGCATTTACTCTTTACCCCGGGTGAATTCGTACACCTACTTTCCCCTACATCTGCTAGTCCACCACTGAAAGAGCTCACACAACTTACTCATACTATGCCAGAGCCCATATTGGCATTGTGGCTGCACACAGAAGTTTCAAGCATGAATAGTTTTATGATCCCTTTGAGCCTGGGTGGCATTCCATAGGATAATCACACGGAACCCCGGGATTTCCTAGGACAAAACTGGATTCTCCAGGTGCCCTGCAACCAATCCACCCAAATGTGTATTAAAGTAGCCACCTTAAGTTGAACCATTAATTAACAACTCACATCTGTCATGGATTTCACTCAAACCCAAACCACGTCTACGAGCAAGGCACGACAACCTAAGCATAACGTAGAAGTAACTCCCAAGGGTTTGAAAAATAATGCAGGTAATAGGTTCTACCTCAATCTACTTCCCACTCCCACAAATTATCAGATCCTACTCATGCAATGTGTGAGGCTTTGATCTAATGCATAAAAACTGGGTAATAAAAGGGTATGATCGACGTCTTACTTGCCTTGCTGACGATTCGCAAAACCTAGAGACTCGTAGTAGCACGCTTCACAGTCCGAGTATTCTATCGCAAGCAAACAAGCATTGATACACAAACAAAACTCCAAAAGACTAGATCTAACCAGAAAGTTCAACTTAAGAACTCCGGTTTGCACAAAGAAACAAATCGAAAGAAGCAACGAAACTCAAACTGTGAAAGAAACGAGATTCGTTTACTAGTTTGATCTAAAGTCAAATTTTACAGTAGCCAAAACTTTGTTCAAGTTGGTTAAACGGAAAGAGGGCGTTGAGACGAAGATCTGGGATTTTGAATCACCTGATTCCGACTCTCGAGCGAAAAGAAAAACGAAAAACAAGATCAGGGCAGAAAACGTGATCGAAAATAATCGTGGATAAATACCCCATAAAAGAAAACTAACGAACAGGCTAACGAACGAACGTTCGCTGTCTGCGGCTAACGTGCGAACCACGTTCATTAAAACAAACGTACGGACGAATGTCCGCTAAATAGCTAAACCGGGGAAAAAACGATCTAATCTAAAAAAAAGGATCTAGGATTTCTAAAAAAACCGATCGGCTTTTGAAGTAAAACCGACGGCGGCGGCGGCTACCTCAAAAAAGACGGCGGCGGCGCCTCCGGCGAAGATCCGGCGGCGGCGGCGGCGGCTACTCCGGCGGGCAAGGCGGCGGGGTGCGGCGGCGGCAAGGCGGCGGCGACGGGGGCTTAGGCGGAGGCGCTAGGGCAAGGGCGGGGCATGGGGCGGGCTGCTGGGGTGCGGTGGCTGGGTCCTCGGCGGCTTTTAAAGGCCCTAGGCCAGAGGTGTCCTGGCCGAACACGGCCCAAAGCCGGTTTCGTTTTTTTAAACGAGTCCTGACGTAGTAAAACTAACAAAAGTAATACTAAACGGACGCCAAATATCCCGTAATAAATTTTCACCGTCCTCTAATAATATTTAGGACAAAGTGAACATTTTTCCTAGACCTAAATGCAATTTTGAAAAACGCATATTTTTCCTATGCAAATAAAATCGCAAATAAAATCCAGAAAAATACCAAAAGTGATTTTAATATTTTTCCTACAATATTTCTGTTATTTTGTAGAAGACATATTATCTTCGCTCATATATTTTGTTTAGTATTATTTTTAGGAGAGAAAAATAAGTAAAACCAACACTATCCTCGCACCGGTATTCGAGTAAACTCAAATACGAAAACGGTGGAATTCCCAACTCTCTCCGTAGGTCCTTGAGTTGCTTAGAATTTCGAGGATCGCCACAACAAAATGCAAAGAATTATGCAATGCAATATGATCTATGTATAACATTCCAAATTGAAAATTTGGGATGTTACAATACAAAACTGAGAGCACTTCAGAAGGTACTAGACCTGGCAAGCTCGGGCCCCGCAAGCAGCCGAACAAGCTGATGAGACCTCAGTTGTGTCAACGATAGTTGCTTCATCCCTAGCTGTATGGCACCACATTGCGCAAGGCAGTCCCCTGACATCTTCATTACATCTTTGACTTCAAGTCGGAGCTAAACTGAAGCAAGCCTTTCCGCTTTAAGTTGAGACTGAAGAAGTCGAACTGATTGAGGCAGCGACTTCACAGAGGTTGTCTCACACCTGCTGGTGAGTAGCTTCAACTCACTGTCTTCATCAAGACAGGACCGTGGGGTCATCTCGCTGTCCTCAAGATGGTTTGGCTCACTATCTTTTCTAAAGTTCTGTCTGGCATAAGAGATACAACTCTGAAAGATAAACAAGGGGACACGTAACATGTTTCACAATTGTATAAGAAAATAAATTGATTTGTTCTGCATAAGGAACATGTTTCTACAACTACAATTTAAAACCGGTAGTTGTTGCAAACATCCAATCAGATGTAAATAGCAGTGGAGGAAATGATGCCTATCCAAATCTATGCTAGAACAAAGTTCGAAGGCATGAGAAGGATGAACTTACATTACATGTTAACACGAGCTAGACAAAGCCCTTCTCCATGTTGATGGAAAGACAATTCAAATAATTCCCCAGAGAAAATTCTTTATAAGCATTGCCATTATTCTACGTTTTGCAAAGAGTAAATATAGATCAAATATTATTGGAAGAAACCAAGGATAATGAAGCTCAGGTGCAGACTGATGGTACATAATCAAATAGCAATTAATTAAGTATAGCGTTACAAGGCAAAGGGTACTGACAAGAGGAATGCAGACATCAATGTGTGAAGTGGCATTGGCTTTATTCAACATTTTGTTAAGAGTAAATGTGGATATGATAATTTGAAGAAAGTGGAGGGCAGGACAGATAAGATGCAGAGTAATGCTAGACAATCAACTATCTCGCGATGCATGTACAATAATACCACCACCGTCCGTTATTAGTTGTCACTCAAATGGATGTATCTAGCACTATTAAGTTCTAAAATACATCCAATTGATTTACAATTAATTCGATACAGAGGGAGTACATGACAACAGGTACTTACATGAGCAATCCAAAACTTCATAACCATTGTCTTAATTCTACATTTCTCTAAGAGTAAATATAGATCTTATAATTTCAAGCAAAGGGAGGATAAAGAAGCGAACATTTACAGTGATGCTACATAATGAAACAGCAATGAGTGTAAGTATGCTGACAAAGGGCAAGAGGTACTAACAAGAGCAATGCAGAGCCCAGTATTGTCGTGAGATCCTATGATCCTTTGAGCAAGGAGATTCATGTGAAATTAGTTTTCATACAAGAGAGAAGGTAAGGCACATGCAGAAATTTAGGAGTTCAAAATTTGTATTGATATCATAGACAGTACCTGACGCTGGGCTGTCAGCAGTTCTAATAGGGATTTGGCCACTAGAGTAGGGGTAAAGTCTGTTATAGTTGGGCCTGTGTTTTCTATGGCTGTTAATCTATCTGATTTAACAGGTATCACTACCTTTTCCAAATACCTAGTTTGTACTCCTTGAGGATCTGCAATCACCCTCTTCCTTTTGGACATCTATTACGAAAGAACAACATTTGACTGGAAAAACATAATATGACGACACATGGAATAGGTACAGAAAATGGATAGGTATGTCATATACTCATATATGATGCTTAAACTAAGCAGATGGTGTAACAAAGTAGAAGTAATGTAAGAGGTCAGAGGCAAAATATGTGCGACCAATACAACCTTGCCAAGTTAGAGCATGCACCTTGATGGGTGAATAAGATAGGCCATCCTCCACCATGCCAAGTTTGTTTGCCAGTGGGTTGTTCCGCAATATTCCTCTCATGCGCCCATTCTCATATTCATTTTGATAATGTTCAATACCTGACATGCATGAAAACATAAAAACAAGTGAGATTATCTTTGTAATGCAGAAGTGATTCTAATCCAATACGTCCTCCCTGTAAACCCCTTTGTGCTATCTCTGCAATTATTCTAAGAGGTGCCATGCATGGTGTAATTTGGTGTGTGCATTAATATAATGTGGCCTACTACTCAAAATATGAGAGCTCCAGAAGTGATGATACTTCGCAGATGACAACTTCAACTTATAGTAAAGAAGAACAAGTCGACCTGACCTGACAGATTCAAAATATACTAAGGAAGAATAACTCGACATGACTAGTCGACCGCAAGAGAAGAGGGTCGTCTTAAAGAAGAGCAGAAGAGCAAGCAGATTGAAGATATTGCAAGTCTTTCTATACAATGTCGGTTGGCCACCCATAATGAACCAGAGCGCACAGAGAAATACTATTCCTTCCAGTCTCTCCATATGTGGCTCACATGCATTTCGAAACTAAAGTAGGAACATTTAGATGACCAATTAAACATCTCCCAGTTTTACTAACATCAGCATAATATCATATTTGAATTTGTACAACTAAGCTTGTTTAGCTCGATCGGTGAGCAGTGCTATTACGACACGAACCACGTAGGCTGATCGTGGTCATCATAAAATGGGGAATCATATTTGAATTTGTACAACTAAGCTTGTTTAGCTCGATGGGTGAGCAGCGCTATTACGACACGACCACGTAGGTTGATCGTGGTCATCATAAAATGGGAAACCGTAAGCATGATGTGTATAGTGTTGACTGTGGCAGTGGGATGGCAGATCTAAAGCTGCAAACTGCGCAAAGGGTAGTTAGCAACCGATATTTGCTTTGAAATAACAACTAAGATTTGGTATTGACAAGAAAGTACAGTCAACAAGTGACAAAGAAATGCAATTCTGTTGTCTCTCTATATGTCACGACATGCATTTGGAAACTCAAGTGGGACCTTTAGCTAACCAACTAAATGTGTCTGTTAACTAATATCAGTATCATATCACAATCATATTTGAACAACTAAGCTTTGGGATTTTGAGTGTTGTGTTGTTTAGATTGAAGGGTGGAGTAATGCTAGTATGACAGAAAGCACCTATGCAGATAATAGTAGAGAAGATAAAAGGGGAAAACCCTAAGCATAAAGAGTAAAATCAGGAAAGTGGAATTAGCTGGACCAGTGGGTGGCGCACATGCTTTTCGAAATGAATATAGGAACATTAGGTGACCAATTAAATGTTCTCTATTTTAGTAATATGAGCATCATATCAGATTCGTATTTCAACACGTAAGCTTTGGAATTATGAGTGGCATGTTGCTTCGCTTGATGGGTTGAGGTCTTGAGGAGCAGTGCTAGCACGACACGAAGCAGTGAAGCACCTACGATGATGGTAGTGAATATAAAGGAGGGAAATCATAAGCTTTACGAGTATAGTGACCGTGACATGGCGGATCTGAAGGTGCAAACCGGACAAAGCTACTTCACAACCAATGTTTGCATTCAACTAGCCACCACGATTTGGTACGGACAAGAAAAGTACAGTAAACAATTTAAGATCTATTTTCCGGGTGAGATCAATAATTTAAGCACATATGGAAGAGTACCACCTCTCTTGCAACACCGTATAGGCCCCTGCTGATACTTTGAGGGTGCTGCCGGTGCGATGGCTGTCGGCGGCGGGGAAGAAGAATTTAGATGGCAGACGGCAGGGTTGGGGGATAAATCATGTTGCCGTGGACAAGGCGGTCATAGGAGCGGCAACGGCAAAGTGGACGACGGCGCCGATGAAGCGAGACAAAGCGATGAAAGGATCCTAGTCCGGCGCCGTGGATGAGAGACGTCCATCTCTTGCAGTGGATGACGGGGTAGGGGTAGCGGTTCCGGCAAGGTGGAGGATGGGGTGGCGGACGGAGGAGGTTGGCCGCAGTGGGAAGGTTGTCGTGGCACCGACGGTTCATGAATGGGGAAATGGAGGGGGGATCTCAAACTTTGGGACGCGCTTGTCTGAAATGTGGCAAAGTTACGAACTTATCCCCCGTTTAAAATTTCGGACATCACGTCGGTTGGGGATGGGACGGTAATCTCGCATCTCCCAAATATTTGCCGGTAACGATTTTGGGCGAGGAGAGGGTGTTTTGCCGCCCACGGTTGGCGCCCAAGGTGTATGAACGGGGCTGACAGGTAGGGCGGTTGTGTCACGTCTGAGGGAAGTTACACATCTGTCCCTATGTAAAATATTAGCCTACATCGATTTCGGACGAGGAGAGCTTGTTTTGCCGCCCACCGTGGATGAATGGGGAAATGGAGGGAGAGACACATGCCTTTCGAACGAGCTTGAATCAAATGTGTTTTGCCGCTCACGTTTGGTGCCCACCGTGCCTGAATGGGCTCAGAGGCCATTGTGTCATGTCTGATTGAAGTTACTAGTCTACCCCTATCGACAACAATGTAAATCCGGTCAATAAGGATGTCAAGTGGCAGGGTAGACAGTAATTTCCATCTCGCAAACACTTGCTTCGGGCAGCCCACAAATTACAGTGGGTGTTTAGCCGCTTCGTTCAAAACTTGGGAGAATTAGCATCCACCTTTGCCATGGCAACTAAATCCAAATCCAATTTTTATTCGATTACGAATATCCACAGATAATTCTACGTTTTGTTATTTATTTCTTCAAAACCACAACAAAGATTTATTCCACCTTTATATATGATTATGATTTAGAAATGTCGTGATCTTCGAATTCAGTAGGTTGGATACACTTTGAGTCAAATAGTTATTTCATCCAATACAATATGCTCACACGAAAAACAGTTCACATTATGTCAATCATACAAGTACTAAGGATTACCTCGCCTAAAAAATTCAGATCATTACAACACATGGACAACATAGGGGGTCTTACAACATAATCCATTCAGAGACATGACACAACATGAAAGTACAATAATCTACTGAAAATTTCAACTGCTATCTAAAGAAGAACTGGGATTACCTTGGGATTCAGATAGCAGAAGCAGCAGGACCTCCTTCGTCTTCAAATGCAACATTCTTACTTCCTCCAATTCTTGGGTTGCTTGCATAATGCGTGCAGCTAATTGTGTAATTTCCAGCTTCAAGATCAAAATTACCTCATTCATGGCAGCCACACCATCTATTTCTGACTCTAGTAGAGCCTCAAGAACTATAATATCTGTGCTCAGACTGCTCTCCGGTGGTGTTGCCTCTGAACAACTACCATCTGGTAACATGGATGGCGCATTGCTTCCACAAATAGATTCTGGGGTTGTACATTATGTCCTAGTGTGAACGGCATCCTGAAAGGTTTCCGCTGGACATAAGTAAGAGATAGTTATCGCATGATCCAGGCAGTAAGCTTACATGGTAAACGACATACGAATTAGTGCCGAGCATGGCAAGCTATATTTAAATGGTTCGAAGCAGCATCAGCCGAAAAGAAATTAAAATGGTAAGATGAAAACTTGTAAGGGAGTGTACCACCGCTATATTTAAGTTGCCAAGGCATCTAAGCAGTTGAAATAATCAGATAAAGCACTTAACAGTGTGGCCTCATATAAACTATGAAGACAGTCTTGTGATGAAGTTCAAAGGAAAAGTTAAGGACTCAAATGAACTAGGCATGCATTTCTTTACGATGGTACAGCAGGCACTGCTGACATATTGGCCAACTCAGGTATAGCGTAACAAGCAACAAACAAGCATTCGAATCAAGCAATACAGCAAAGCAGACAACTGAACTATTTGTTATTCTGTAGGATTACAGGTAGAGGGCACAAGCCAAGAAAGCAGCCCACATGCATTATCTGACAGCCTGATTTTTGCCCTCTTTTATTTGCCAGAGCTTTATTTGAATTTATTTCAAACCTTGGTATTTTTGAATCATTTCATATGGACTTAAACACTTGGGTACACTCGACTTTCACCCAAGTGCCTCCTATCCATCTCAAACTATCTTTTCCCTCTGGTCCACCCCAATATACTTCATGGAATATTTTTCTTATTTGAAAAATATTCACTTTACTCCCCAAAACCCTAGTTAAATTCTTTGTGCTCCAAAGGAACCCCTATTTTTCTGGCTCACAAAGTTCTCAGGAAAATCCTAAATATTCTTTGGACCTAAGACACATTCGTGAGCAAAAATATTGCACTACTTTTTGGAATATTTTTGCTACAGAAAATCTTTTCTATTTTGGACAGAAATGGTAGTTTCTACAGCAACTACCATTTTACTTGCTCCACTTCTTCTGAAACTCATTGTGCATCTTCACCTTAGTAACTCTTGACTAGCCTCCAAAGCACAGCCTCCAACTATTAACCATTTTACCTCAGTAAGCTCTCAAAGTTTCTGTCCAGAAACTTACCAAGCGTGTTACTTTCTTTCTACTACGTCTGGAAATAAACCAACCACGGGTAACTCTCCTATCTACCACGAACAACATGCCAGCCAAGGTTTTTGGCACCAAGTCAGCCAGTAGGCATAGTTCGTGCGGTGACCACGCGTGTACACCATGCCATGGCAGTCAGTCGGCGCGCTCTGGGTGCTGCCGAGCGCTCTGCAGAGCGCGTGCTCGCTTCCGCGCCTGCCCAAGCGCGCCAAACCGCGCCACCATCACCGTGTTCAACTCCACAGTCCACCTCTGGTGCTCGCCGACGCCGGAACTCGCCGCAGTGAGCACGTGCGCGGTTCGGCCAAGGCATAGTGCGGTGCGCACTGTGCTCGTCGCCACCCCAGCGCCCATGTGGTCGTCCCTGTTCGGGCACAGCTCTCGCATGACTCCGTCGTCTTCTCCCCCCTCTCACTGACGCCAATTCATCGCCGGGCACAGCCAGGTGTCACGGGTGGAACCCCGTTTCACCCCCCCTCTCGCTCGCCTAAATATAGGCCCTCTCCCAGCCGCTTCGAGCACCCAGCTCCACTCCCACACGACCATAGATCGAGTAGAACCCCGTGGCCCGGCCGGGCATGTCTCAGGCCACCATTGCCGAGCTCGAGCTCACCGGCGATCCTCCTTGGGTCGTCGAGGTAGCTCCAAGCCCTCTTCGCCCAAGGCGACCTCACCAGAGCCTCCTCCACTCTCTGGTGGAGCCTCTTCACCTAGCTGGAGCTGCTGGAGGCGTCATTGCTCGCCGTCTTCTTCAACTCCGGTGAACCCTCTGTTCTGCCTCCGCCTCCAAGCTCCGTTCCGACGCCGTCCGTCAACCTCTAGCTACCCTACGGGTACGGGCAGGTGCACCTCGACCCCCTCCATCGATCTATCCTTTTCATTTGAGCCAAGGGGCAGCGTCGCCGGCGTACGCTCCGGCGAAGCAACGGCCGCCTCTGCTCATCCCCCTCTCTCCCTCTCACCTGACTAGCGGGGCCCGCTAGTCAGCCTCCCCATACCCGCGTGAAGCGGTATGAGTGGTGGCGCTCTGGGCTTTTACGCCTTCGACGTCACCCCCTATTCTATTTATTTAAATGGGTTTTTATCATTTATGCCACCTGTTGTATCCCACTACTCAGTTTTGCCACTATGAATTTCAACTGCTCAAAAATGCCATCACTTCATTACACACATGCTCAAAAATGCCACTAGACATCATTATTGTGATCTCAAATCTCTTTTGACATGTTATAATGACATAAATACCTATGGACCAACATGCCATCTCTCCCTCTATCTCACTACAATAAAGTGTGGGGCTCACTTGATCCCAACATCATTCTTATTTTCTTGTAAAATTATTCACTTGGTTACTCCTAACAAGTGGGGCCACACTTATCATTGTGAGATAGAGAGAACTAACATGTGGGTCTAGGATTATTTTTGTCATATAACATGGTCAACGTATTTGACGTGAAAATAACAATGTCTAATGGCATTTTGAGCAAACATCTAACAGAACGATGTCATTTTTGGAGATATGTAATTGCATTTTTGAGCAAGCATCTCATGGGTCGATGGCATTTTTGAGTAGTTGTAACTTCTAATGGCAAAACCGAGTAGTGAGACACAACCGGTGGCATAAATGATAAAAACCCTATTTAAATTTCTAAATTTGAATATATTTCAGAGAACTTCAAACTGCAATAACTTTTTAACCATAAGTCCAAATGAATTGATTCTTTTTGCATTGTGTTCCTAGTAAAGAAATCTTGCAACACACCAAAAATGAAACTATTTGGTGCTGTGTAGATTTTCTGGTGAATTTTTGAATGTATCTTGATAGTTTGTTTTTGAACTTTTATTTATTTTCAGAAGAGGAAACTTGTCTTGAGGATCACCAGGAGGCTTGTGAGCCTCATTTGAACTAAGGAAAACCACAACAACATTTTCATAGTGCCATTTCAATATTGGTGATTTTTCCAACTTGAAAAAATGATTTATATTATGCATGTTAATTATTTTGTTAAATAATTTATTTTGGTTGGTGTAGTTATTGGTTTCATTCAATTTACATCAAGTTGGAGTTTGGTTTAAGTTATTCAGATAGTTAAAATAAAGTTGGGATATTGAGAATGATTATGGACATGCATATGTGAAGTTACTTTCTTTTACGTAAGTAATTATGATAAAATTTTGCTAAGATAAAATTTTGTTTTGAATTGAAAGTAAAGCATAACCAGAATAATAGTGAAGTTAGGATGATGAAAGTAAAGTTGGCCCAGTTATACTTTTATATGGCATTGTATTTCTTTATGTGTTGCATTTTGGTTTATTGCACGACGTTGTATGACACCGGTTATTTATTTCTTCTTTAAGTTGAAACTATTAATAACTTAACTTGAATAAATTGTTGACCGGGTCATGGCGCCACTGAATCGAGTCTTTCCCAGTGCAACCACATTTACCTTTATGGGAAGGTCTTGATTCTGTCCATTGACATGCCTCATATCGGTACCTCCAGATAGGGAAGGTTATGGGCATGCAGTACCCTGGCCCGGTAAGCAGACATAACCTTGTGTGCCCATTGTAAATTTTATGGTACCGAGTTCCCGTTTGGGACAATTTTTGTTTTGGCCACGACGGTGGTCGGTGTGCCATTGGTAGGCACAGGGCCACCCAGGACTGTTCCAGCGGGAAACGAGTCGGAGTGGCCGGAGGAGTGTCATGGCAATGGATGGGTTTCATCGGAACACCGTTGGTCCACCCGAATGGGAGAACGAGGCCATGGGTTCTGTGGTGTGGGTACAGTGCACTACCTCCGCAGAGTGTAATTAATCTATCGATAGCCGAGTCCATGGTCACGGACACGCTCGAAATTAGGTCACACCATGGGTCAACAGATAATTAATTTTTGCTCACTAAGTTCTACAATTTTGGTACTATAATAAATTGGTGGGAGAGCCACCGAGATGTTTTGAGACCCAGTATGGACAGATTTGTGATCACCAGAAAGGTCATGATCTATATCTTGATGAAATAAATAAGTTCGTAGTTATAATAAATTATTATGAGTGAGACGGACCGAGGTTTATTTATGCAAAGACATGAGCACAGCATGTTAGTGAATATCCATCTAAGGTTGTTGCTGCATATTTAATATTGAGTAATTATCATGATATTGTGTGTCATTATGATTTTGCTTGCTATAAGCTTGCAAGTACATTCGATGTACTAACCTGGCGTGTCATGCCAGATTTCAGGAAAGTTTCGCTGGAAAGGAGTGCCATCTGAGTCTAGACCGTGTCCACACCGGTGTCCCTGTGAGATGGAGTTCCGCTACAACGTCATTCCGATGCTGCGTAGTTTATGCCCGAGGCCTTTTATGTTCATTAAATAATTTACATATTGTCTAGCCACACCATGTGTGCCGCTCGGCCTCGCTATCTATTGTAATGTGAAACTATGGTCCGCTAGTATCAATAAAGCGGTTGTTTTCTGTACCAAGAAGTTGTGTGTTGCCAGAAGACAAGGTCTTTGGGCTGGCAATGCAAGCTAAACCGGTCGCTCTGATCTGCGGTGCCACAACACTTGGTATCAGAGCAGCGCTGACTGTAGGATGCGTTAGACTAAGACGTGCTGTTTAAACGCTAGATACACGCTTAAGTTGAGTGCTGGTAGTCTGTCTAGTTGGATATTACTTTACATATACTTTTATTATTTTATGCTAACCCAATAATGGTTGTGAGTGTAGATGGCTCCGGTGCCATATCCGTGCCAGTTGCAGCTGATGCCGTACACGTCACCGCACCTCCTTCGCAATGTGTGGCGTCGGCTGTACCCTCATGGAGACGACCCAGTTTATCGTGTGTACCGGGCGCGTCTAGCTGACTCAATATATGAATATCAGGCAGTGGTGACTTTGCGCGTCCGTTCTGACTCCAGCTCCTATACTCGTACCTCTCGAAGCGGTCACGCTTCTACCGCTTCGCTAGCCGTCCAATTTGCTGCATTCGAGATCCTTGTTGAGCTCCGTCACAGCGAAGTCCGCATGCAGGACCACCCAAGTTTCCAATACTATCCTTCTTTGCACGACAATGGTCGTATTCATTTCCCAAAAATTGATCCGGAGTCTGATAGCGTTGCTAGCCATCTCTCCCATTATATCACTACTAGTTACATCATGATCCACGAGCTAGCACGCGAGTTGACTCACGCTCGTATTGCTTTAGCCACTACTAGGTCTGTCACCATCCCCGCTTCCTTGGGATTCACCTCTTATGTCACCAGTTCCGTTTCCCCTACTTCACCAGTAACCCCTCCAAGTAGCTCGGGCACCTCGACCATAACTCCTCTTAGTGCCCCTACTTAGTGGATCTCACTCCTCACTACCCCTGTAGCTCCTATGATCCACCCTACTCCTGCCCCAGAAGGAGAGCCTCCGAGGCAGCGTCGCCGTGTTACCTTTAACCCTAAGGTTTCCGTTAATCTCGTCAGTTCTGGATCCGAGTCAACTTCAGGAGAGAACCCCGCAGCAACCGCAGAGCAGTAGTGCTCCAGAGTATTAGCATTTGTCAGACTGATGTACGATGTACGAGTCGTGATGTTTTATGTATGGGAGTAGTGTAACCGGGCATGTTGATTTTCTTTTCATGTATGCGTCCTTGTATAATTATGCTAAAGTTGTGTATCTTCTACTCTCTGTTTTCTTCGCAATTCTGTTTTTTCCACGAATTTTGTTGCTGGATTCCCCACACATTTTGTTTTTGAATGCTTCTCATCTCGATTGCGTTGTCTTGGAAAAAAATCATAATAGGATTACGCGGGGAGGCAACAGTAACAGCGCTCACGAGGATGTTCATGTTCGTCGCTCCGCCCGACAGGCGGGACAATCCCCCGAGCCATCCATACCACTGCCTCCACTGCCACATCCGCCTACCACTGAACAAATCCAGCGTATGTTTGAGGAAAGAAGAAATAATGATCTGCTGGAAGTATTAAAAAGTGTTCAAGCTATGATTGGCCAGAATGGACAGCAGAATGGTCATTACTCCAAGCTATCAGATTTTCGGCGAACTCAACCTCCCAGTTTCAGTCAGGCAGTTGACCCGTTGGATGCCGATGATTGGTTGCGAACCATTGAGAGGAAGCTTGAGATTGCCTGTACAGCCAAAGATGACAAAGTCCCATATGCAACCCACTATCTTGAAGGCGCTGCTGCCGTATGGTGGGAAAGTACAAAAGCCATGTGGTCTGCTGATGATGCACTCACCTGGACCAAATTCAAGGATCAGTTCCGAAAATATTACATCCCTACTAGAGTAATGAAGACCAAGTAGCGTGAGTTTCTTGCCCTCGCCCAGGGAAATCTATCTGTGGGAGAATATTTGCAACAATTTAACCATCTGGCCCGTTATTTCATGTATGACGTGGCCACGGAAGAGAGAAAGATTGATAGGTTTCTTGGAGGATTAAACTCGCAACTCAGGTGCACTCTCAGCATGCTTGATTTTCCAGATTTCCAAACTTTGGTAAATAAAGCTTTCATTGCGGAAAGAGAACACAAGCTCGTACTGGACAACCGGCCCACTAATAACGAGCACAAAAGCAAGTTTGAACCGAGAAAAGAAGGACCACCGGTTCAGAAGGCTCGAACCTGGCAGTAAACTCGAGTAGACTACAAGCCCAATTGGCAACAAAATGTTAACAAGACTACTACCCAAGTCAAGAATGTTGTTACCAACCCAGTGCATGAGGAGCGTCAGCGCAATAATTCTTGCTTCAGTTGCGGGCAAAGTGGACATTATGCCCATCAATGTCCCAAGAACAGCAAGGCGAATGCCTTATTCCGGCCACAAGTCAACTTCATGGGGTCATACCCGGACCGGCAAAACATCTCCGGGCACGTCAATCACCTCTCCACAGATGAAACCCAGGAAAACCCTGAAGTAGTCATCGGTATGTTTTCTATTAATAGCATACATGCAGTAATTTTATTTGACTCGGGGGCTTCCCACTCTTTTATTTCTCGGAGTTTTGTTGCCCAAAACAATTTTTCTTGTTCTATCTTGGCCAAAAATCTGCAGGTACAAACCCCGGGATCTTTAATCAAGAGCAGTCTGGTCTGCCGTGACTTGGAAATCAATATCAACGGAATAAGCTTTCCAACTTCCTTGATACTCATCAAGTCAGCACATCTGGATGTTATTTTGGGCATGAATTGGCTGACTCAATACCAAGTATGCATAAACTGTGCAACCCGAGAAGTCACTTTGATCAGTCAAGAAGGGCAAGTTACAAAGTTCTACTCACGCAAAAGCATACCAAAGAAGGGGATGATATTCACCGCCGTGGCTGAGTTGGAATTAATTCCTGTGGTCTGTGAATTTCCTGATGTATTTCCGGAAGAACTACCAGGCATGCCGCCAGACCGAGAACTTGAGTTTGCAATAGATCTAGTACCCGGAACCGCACCGTTATTCAAGAAGTATTACCGGATTCCCTCATCAGAGTTAGTGTAATTAAAGAAGCAGCTCGATGAAATGCTCTAGAAAGGGTATATCCGTCCCAGTTCCTCACCATGGGGATCGCCTGCACTCTTTGTAAGCAAAAAGGATGGCAGCCTCCGCATGTGTGTAGATTATCGGCAGCTGAATGATGTCACCATCAAAAATAAATACCCGCTTCCAAGGATTGACGATTTGTTCAATCGGCTCAATGGTTTCAAGGTATTCTCCAAAATTGACTTACGGACCGGATATCATCAGCTCAAGATTAAAAAGGAAGATATTCCTAAGACCGCATTCACCACTCGATACAGTCTTTACGAATATACAGTTATGTCCTTCGGTCTAACCAATGCCCCTGCCTTCTTCATGCACATGATGAATAAAGTGTTCATGGACTTCCTCGATAAATTCATGGTGGTCTTTATCGATGACATACCTCTGAGCAGTGTTGCAGCGACTCCGAGACCATCAGCTTTACGCCAAGTTCAGCAAATGTGAGTTTTGGCTTAAACAAGTCGGCTTTCTTGGACACGTGCTATCCGCCGAAGGTATAGCCGTAGACCCCAGCAAGGTAAAAGATGTGCTCAATTGGTTGCCACCCACAACCGTGTCTTAGATCCGAAACTTCCTTGGACTGGCGAGATATTACCGTCGTTTCACCGAAGGATTCTTCAAGCTTGCCAAGCCCATGACCGAGCTACTCAAAAAGGACAAGAAGTTTGAATGGACACAAGACTGTGATCAAAGTTTCAGTGAGCTAAAGAAACGTCTGACCACCGTACCCATGTTAACTCTTCCAGACATCTATCAGAGTTTTGATGTCTACTGTGACGCATTCAGACAAGGAATTGGCTGCGTACTCATGCAAGACGGCAAGGTGGTGGCATATGCATCACGACAGTTGCGACCGCACGAAGGAAATTACCCTATGCATGATCTGGAATTGGGCGCGGTAGTGCATGCTCTCAAAATATGGAGGCATTATCTCATTGGGAAGAAGTGCCAAATTTTTACAGATCACAAAAGTCTCAAGTATATATTCACTCAGCCCGATTTGAATCTCCGACAGCGGAGGTGGCTTGAGCTAGCTAAAGATTATGATTTGGGAATAAACTACCACCCGGGTAAAGCCAACGTGGTAGCTAACGCACTCAGTCGAAAGCCGGTCAGTTTAACTGCCATATTAAATTCTTTGGCCGTTGAACTTCAAGAGGAGATTGCTCAACTCCACCTGAACATCGTCGAGGCTGGTCTCGCTAACACAATGGAAGTTACCCCCACACTTGAAGAATAAATCCGCAAGGCCCAGCCAGATGATCCTATCCTACAAAAGCATGCCCTGAATATGCAGGTAGAGCGTGCACCGGACTTCTCAAGAGATCTCCTTGGGACTCTCCGATTCCGCGGAAGGATTTGTGTACCAAATCAGTCAGACCTAAAAAGGAAAATCTTGTCAGAAGCCCATGAGTCCTCATATTCTATTCACCCAGGGGGAACAAAAATGTATGAAGACCTTCGTCAAATATTCTGGTGGGATGGAATGAAGAAGGATATTGCCTATTTTGTGGCTTGTTGCGACATATGCAACAAGGTAAAGGCAGAACATTAGAAGCCAGCCGGACTTCTTCAACCGTTGCCAGTTTCATAATGGAAGTGGGATGATGTTTGCATGGATTTCATCACGGGATTACCCAAGACTCAGCGAGGCAATAATGCAATAAGGGTCATCGTGGACACTCTAACCAAGGTAGCCCATTTAATTCCGGTCAGGACCACCTATCGAGAAGACCAACTTGCACAACTATATGTGTCCAAAATAGTCAGTCTGCATGGAGTACCTCGAACCATCACTTCTAACCGAGGTTCACTCTTTACCTCCACTTTCTGGACACGTCTCCTTCAAGCTTTGGGGACAGCCCTAAAGTATAGTACAACCTATCACCCTCAAACAGATGGACAGACAGAGCGGGTGAACCAAATACTAGAAGATATGTTGCGAGCTTGCATCTTGGCCCAAGGATCTAAATGGGAAGATTGTCTACCTTACGCCGAGTTTTCCTACAACAACAGCTTCCAAACTAGCCTAAAGATGTCACCATACGAGGCTTTATATGGCCGCAAATGCCGTACCACGCTAAACTGGTCTCAGGCGGGAGATAGCCATATTTTCGGGATGGACCTCATGATGGAAGTTGATAAACAAGTCAAGGAAATCAGAGACAGATTACAATTGGCCAAGTCTCGACAAAAGAGTTATTACGATGCGAAGCACCGACAGATCAGTTTTGAACCTGGAGAGCACGTATACCTCCGAGTCAACCCCCTATGAAAGGAGTCAAGAGATTCCAAACTCGCGGGAAGTTGGCACGCAGATTTATTGGCCACTTTCCAATTATTTCTCGAGTGGGCACAGTTGCTTATCAGTTAGAATTACCCCCGGAATTGTTGGATGTGCACAACGTGTTCCACGTCTCACAGTTGAGGCGATGCATATCCCCGCCTGAGAAAAAGACTGCCGTAACCGACATAGAATTGGCAGAGGATTTAATGTATGAAGAAAGGCCGTTCAAAATTACAGATCAGATGGAAAGAGTCACCCGCAATAAAGTACAGAAGTTTTATAAAGTCCAGTGGGAACATCACACCGAGTCAGAATCAACATGGGAACAAGAAGAGTTCCTACAGACATATTATCCGGAATGGTTTTCCCAAGCAACCAAATCTCGAGGACGATATTCATTCTAAGTGGGGGAGGTTTGTGACTGCCTGATTTTTGCCCTCTTTTATTTGCGAGAGCTTTATTTGAATTTATTTCAAACCTTGGGATTTTTGAATCATTTCATATGGACTTAAACACTTGGGTACCCTTGACTTTCACCCAAGTGCCTCCTATCCATCTCAAACTATCTTTTCCCTCTGGACCACACCAATACACTTCATGGAATATTTTTCTTATTTGAAAAATATTCATTTTACTCCCCAAAACCCTAGCTAAATTCTTTGTGCTCCAAAGCAACCCCTATTTTTCTGGCTCACAAAATTCTGAGGAAAATCCTAAATATTCTTTGGACCCTAAGACACATTCCTCAGCAAAAATATTGCACTACTTTTTGGACTATTTTTGCTACAGAAAATCTTTTCTATTCTGGACAGAAATGGTAGTTTATACAACAACTACCATTTTACTTGCTCCACTTCTTCTCAAACTCCTTGTGCATCTTCACCTTAGTAACTCTTGACTAGCCTCCAAAGCACAGCCTCCAACTATTAACCATTTTACCTCAGTAAGCTCTCAAAGTTTCTGTCCAGAAACTTACCAGGCGTGTTACTTTCTTTCTACTGTATCTGGATATAAACCAACCACGGGTAACTCTCCTATCTACCACGAACAACACGCCTGACATGGTTTTTGGCACCAAGTCAGCAAGTAGGCGTAGTTCGTGCGGTGACCACGCGTGTACACCATGCCATGGCAGTCAGTCGGCGCGCTTTGGATGCCGCCGAGCGCTCTGTAGAGCGCGTGCTCGCTTCCGTGCCTGCCCAGGCACGCCAAACCGCGCCACCATCACCGTCTTCACCTCCATAGTCCACCTCTGGCGCTCGCCGACGCCGGAGCTCGCCGCAGCGAGCACGGGCGCAGTCTGGCCAAGGCACAGTGCGGTGCGCACTGTGCTCGTCGCCACCCCAACGCCCCTGTGCTCGTCCCCGTTTGGCCATAGCTCCCGTGTGACTCCGTCGTCTTATCCCCCCTCTCACTGACGCCAATTCGTCGCCGGGCGCAGCCAGGTGTCATCGGTGGAACCCCGTTTCCCCCCTCTCTCGCTCGCCTATATATAGGCCCTCTCCCAGTCGCTCCGAGCACCCAGCTCCAGTCCCACACGACCACAGATCGAGTAGAACCCTGTGGCCCGGCCGGGCAGGCCTCAAGCCACCATTCCCGAGCTCGAGCTCACCGGCGATCCCCCTCGGGTCGTTGAGGTAGCTCCAAGCCCTCTCCGTCCAAGGCGACCTCACCAGAGCCTCCGCCACTCTCTGGTGGAGCCTCTTCACCTAGCTGGAGCTGCATGAGGCGCCGTTGCTCGCCATCTTCTTCAACTCTGGCGAACCCTCTGTTCTGCCTCCGCCTTTGAGCTCTGTTCCGATGTCGTCCGTGCACCTCCAGCTACCCTACGGGTACGGGCAGGTGCGCCTCGACCCCCTCCGTCGATCTATCCTTTTCATTTGAGCCAAGGGGCAGCGTCGCCGGCGTGCGATCCGGCGAAGCAACGGCCACCTCTGCTCATCCCCCTCTCTCCTTCTCACCTGACTAGCGGGGCCCGCTAGTCAGCCTCTCCATACCCGCGCGAAGCGGTATGAGTGGTGGCGCTCTGGGCTTTTACGCCTTCGACGTCACCCCCCCCCATATCCTATTTATTTAAATTTCTAAATTTTAATATATTCCAGAGAACTTCAAACTGCAATAACTTTTTAACCATAAGTCCAAATGAACTGATTCTTTTTGCATTGTGTTCCTGGTAAAGAAATCTTGCAGCACACCAAAAATGAAACTATTTGGTGCTGTGTAGATTTTCTGGTGAATTTTTGAATGTATCTTGATAGTTTCTTTTTGAACTTTTATTTTTTTCAAAAGAGGAAACTTGTCTTGAGGATCACCAGGAGGCTTGTGAGCCTCATTTGAACTAAGGCAAGCCATAGCAACATTTTCATAGTGCCATTTCAATATTTGTGATTTTTCCAACTTGAAGAAATGATTTATATTATGCATGTTAATTATTTTGTTAAATAATTTCTTTTGGTTGCTGTAGTTATTGGTTTCATTCACTTTACAGCAAGTTGGAGTTTGGTTTAAGTTATTCAGATAGTTAAAATAAAGTTGGGATATTGAGAATGATTATGGACATGCATATGTGAAGTTACTTTCTTTTACGTAAGTAATTATGATAAAATTTTGCTAAGATAAAATTTTGTTTTGAATTGAAAGTAAAGCATAACCAGAATAATAGTGAAGTTATGATAATGAAAGTAAAGTTGGCCCAGTTATACTTTTGTATGGCATTGTATTTGTTTATGTGCTGCATTTTGGTTTATTGCATGGCATTGTATGACACCGATTCTTTATTTCTTCTTTAAGTTGAAACTTTTAATAACTTAACTTGAATAAATTTTTGACCGGGTCATGGTTCCACTGAATCGAGTCTTTCCCAGTACAACCACATTTACCTTTATGGAAAGGTCTTGATTATGTCCATTGACATGCCTGCTGTCGGTACCTCCAGATAGGGAAGGTTAAGGGCATGCAGTACGCTGGCCTGGTAAGCAGACATAACCTTGTGTGCCCGTTGTAAATTTTATGGTATCGAGTTCCCGTTTGGGACAATTTTTGTTTTGGCCACGACGGTGGTCGGTGTGCCTTTCGTAGGCACAGAGCCACCGAGGCTTGTTCCAGTGGGAAACGAGTCGGAGTGGCCGGAGGAGTGCCATGGCAATGGACGGGTTTCATCGGAACGCCGTTGGTCCACCCTAATGGGAGAACGAGGCCATGGGTTCCGTGGTGTGGGTACAGTGCACTACCTCTGCAGAGTGTAATTCTATCGATAGCCGAGTCCATGGTTACGGACACGCTCGAAAGTAGGTCACACCATGGGTCAACAGATAATAAAATTTTGCTCACTAAGTGCTATAATTTTGGTACTATAATAAATTGGTGGGAGAGCCACCGAGATGTTTTGAGACCCAGTATGGACAGTTTTGTGATCACCGGAAAGGTCACGATCTATATCTTGATGAAATAAATAAGTTCGTATTTATAATAAATTATTATGAGTAAGACAGACCGAGGTTTATTTATGCAAAGACATGAGCACAGCATGTTAGTGAATATCCATCTAAGTTTGTTGCTGCATATTAAATATTGAGTAGTTATCATGATATTGTTTGTCATTATGATTTTGTTTGCTGTAAGCTTGCAAGTACATTCGATGTACTGACCTAGCGTGTCATGCCATATTTCACGAAAATTTTGCTAGAAAGGAGTGCCGTCTGAGTCTAGACTGTGTCCACACCGGTGTCCCTGTGAGATGGAGTTCCGCTACAACATCGTTCCGCTGCTGCGTAGTTTATGCACGAGGCCTTTTATGTTCATTAAATAATGTCTAGTCGCACTGTGTGTGCCGCTCGGCCTCGCTACCTGTTGTAATGTGAAACTATGGTCCGCTAGTATCAATAAAGTGGTTGATTTCTGTACCAAGAAGTTGTGTGTTGCCAGAAGACAAGGTCTCTAGGCTGGCAATGCAAGGTAAACCGGTCGCTCTGATCTGGGGTGCCACACTTTACATTTCACATGTACTAAAACACACTGGCTTACCATATGTTGCTGTGAAGCCTCGCTGCTGTCGCAATGTTCTTTGAAGATATTGTCAGCATCCCGTGGTTGCAAATCTACTTGTTGTAGTTTATTCTGCACCCTCTATTTAGGTAAATTTAATTTTAATCGCATGCATTGGTTCGAATTGATCATCAATGGTTCATCTAAACTAATGAAAGAAGGGTGTGTGCATACACGACAATATATCTGCTTCCCTCTATTTTTATGCTTGTTCAAGGTGCCAGCCCCAAAAGAACAAATATTTTTCTTGATGGGGTTGGCAGCTCCATAATTAATAGAAGCATCAAATTAGTCATGCAACTTGGGAAGATCAAGAACACACAAAAAAGTAATGAATAGAGGCTCGTAGTAGTGATGTAATAGCTAGCATCAGAAAATGTACGGTAAAACAAACAAAAACCAGCGGAACCACATGCTAGTTTCCTAATGTGTAATTAAGCATAGAGAACATGAAGCAGTCTGATGGAACCAACAGGTGGCATCAGAACAACACCATTATCATAAATATAGCATGCAAGAAGTAAAATAGTAGGCAGTGATATCTAGGAAGTATAGTAATACTTAGGACAAAACTAAAGCATATTAACTATATGTGCACTTGTATGTAATTTAGCACATGTAACATGTTCACTGCCAGAAGTATGGCCTTACAGGTGCAAGCAGAATAACGCGTCTCATGAAAATCTGAATGATGCCCTGGAGAAATTCAAAGGTGCGGTGCTTATGCTAAGAAAGCGAACGTAGGCGCCGGCCGTTGGATAATAGTATCTGATTCTCGGTGGCGTACGAGCATCGTTGTCATACTTGATAGCTAAGGATCGTCGATGGTGCTTGTGTTGCAGTTGAGTTTGGGCCGGCTGTCGCCATCGCTGAAGCGGCTCCGGTGGTAAGGTTGCGGCGGTTGTCGACATACAAGAAAGCTCATCTGTGGTAAGTGAACAGTTGCATGATAAAGAGAAAAATCGAAGGAGTACAGATCGAAATAACCCGATGAGGCTGTAGCGTTAGTAAAGCAGGGCCGGTCGAGTTGAATATGGCGTCCGTGGAGCGGGTCCGGCGCAGTGGACGAAGGCTTCGGCAGGCGCGTTGTATAGTGCTTTCGGTGAGGCGGATCTGTTGCGGTGGACGAGGGCTTGTATGAAGGGCCAGTGAAGGGACGGACGAGGGAGTCAGTGAAGGGCCTACACTGTGGTGGACAACGGCGCCGGTTAAGCAGATCCGGTGCGGTGGAGCATGATGGCGGTCAAGGAGATCTTGAGCGGTGTACAAGCCAGTCGCTGAAGCGGCTCCGGTGAAGTGGTGAGTTGCCAGTTGGGGGTTCCAAGGTGCGGAAGGTAGATCCGTCGGGGTGTGAGGTCGACTGCTGCGGCGGAGGACTAGATTCGGCGGCTTGCCGTGGTTGGGGGGTCGGGGAGGGGAAGGAGAGGAGCTCTGGGGAAGAATGTTGGGGGCCAAGAGGGGAAAACAATGGATTTACCAAAGCAACCCTTTTCCTTTCATGTCGCAGGGGTAAAACAGGAATATCGCTGGGCTAAACTTTCGGGCGTGAGATATTTCGTTGTGAGCAGGAAGTTTGAAAGCTTTTGGTGACTGAAATTATATTCTGCTCTTGTATGGCCGACTATGATATCATGGCCGAGAATTTGTTTGTTTTGCATGCAAAAAAAAGTAAAAGTTTTGAAAATCAATGTCTCCAACTCGAAACTTAGATTGTCCATTCAATTCAAATATGGATCATTGAGCTACTACAAGCAAATACCATCATATGGTCCAATTCAAATGAAATTCCAAATGTGTTTATCCTAAATATGATGACAAAAGCAAAAATGTGTATGTGTATGAATAAAGTGGATGATTATAAAGTTTGAACATGCCCGTATGTGTATATCTCTAGGTTTGATATATGAATTTGAAATCACGAAATCCTGGCTTAAAAATGTACCTCCTTTTAAATGAATTACAACAACTAATGATGGAGTCAAATTCCAAAATTCCAATCTTAGGTTTGTAATTCTGGTACATCAAAGTATATCATGCATGTTCAAAAGTATCTTTATCTCATAGTCCAAACTGTGAAACAAATTGATCAACCTTGAGTGCACACACTATTGACCATGTATATCTCAATTACGCTAAAGTCCCTCAAATATAAACACCTCACTCTTTATC
>LR738712.1:187602227-187689205 GCA_902687465.1 Secale cereale | reverse complement strand
ACCAACACACGAGCACATTAACACCCCTCTCTCTTCTAAAGTCCGGACCCTAATATAGGTCTCTATCACTTTGTCTCCTGGGCATGCACACATCTCTTCCCCCACTCTCTAGCTAGGTCACCCGGCATCTCTCTTTCCCAAGCACATGCACTATGTAGAGTGTATCTTTCCCATACACACAAAACGTCGCCCCCAAACACCTATCTCCCTAGTTATGTGGTTCTCGCACACTCACCTCACACACAACCCCCACTTCAAAACAAGCACACTTTGTCTCCTTGTGCACCACTCTCCTCTTCCTATCTCTCCCACATGAGGACCCGCCCCGGCTCCTCCCTATATACATATATGTCGTGACTCTTTCCATAGCTCCCTAATGTATCATCGTTCTCGATCTCACACATTGTTCTCTACACCATCTATTCTAGATCTCTCATGAAGTCCCTATCACGCACACGGTGACTCGCTTCCCTTGCGTCTCCGTACATAGGCCAATTTCAAACAACATCAACATTGTCTCCCTATCTATACACCATTTATGGACACAAACGCCCCCTCTCTCGCCCCTCTCTCTCTCTATCTATCTCTCTCTCTCTCTCTTTCTCTCTCTCTCTCTTGCCCCCTCTCTTTCTCTCTATCTCACCATTGCTAGCTCTCTCTCTCTCTCGCTCGCTCTCACACCCCTCTCCCACACACAATCGATGTCTCTTCCAAATAGCCTGCTCCCCTGCCCGCACCCATGCTATCCCGCTACTACACATGTCACACCATTCCCCCTTCCCTTATACTAGGTTGACATCATTAGTGGTCTCTCTACTCCACATACACACACTCCCTCTTACACACAAACACGTGCACAAACACACACAGACATGCACAAACACCCATTAATTTGGATCCTCGTCTCTCCCCGTGTCTTCATGTGTATCTCGCACACTCACTCTCTAATTATGTATATGTGTCTCCACGTTACACAACACAAAGCACCATGTACATGTCTCTCTCTATCCTCCACACACATAGACACAAAGAATCTGTTATCATTGCCACAGTCTCTAGACATATCACACATGCACACTGTCTCTCTCTCTCTCTTGTAAACACGCTCAACAAGGGTTTCCTCGTGAATAACTTACCGTCTATTCATCAATAGTCGTGGAAGTACGGCGAACACGAGACGTGAAAAAGAATAAATCTACACGTGCTTAGACCACCTAGTATGACTACTAGGACTATAGCAAGCCAATAAGCGCGCTGCCTTCAACCCCTCCTTATCGGAGATGGGAAAACATTTGTTTTACACAGTCGAGAAGTATTGTGCTAAGGCCTCACATGTTGAGGCGTTGAATAAAATGTAGATGCTAGTTTACGGAAACATGTATCGATAATACGTTTGTATCTCCATACTTATATTTCTTCTCTTATAAAAAAACCGAGTTGGTGATGATGGTACGCGTGCTATCTTGCAATATAGACAGTCCGATCTATATCTGACTGATGGAAATTAAACTAAAAGATACCCGCGCACCTCTCCACATTTGTAGACAAGGCCTTCCCTCGTTCATCCTTGTCTCCAACAACCTCATTATTGAGTAATTAAGAACGGAAGCCTCTGGAACAAACTGGCCGGGTGGCCGCTGCCGGCGTAGTCAATCCCCATGCCTCCGCTCAGTCCGACCACCAATCACCACCACGCCCCACTCCTCTTCACCTTATCTCCTAGTTCTCGAGATATCATTAGTTTTTACACATGGGATTAATCCCGCCTGGGTCAATCACAACGAGTGTTTTAATAAATAAAAATGCATCTTGATGTTCCATGCAATGCACGGATCTTGCTAGTACTCCTACAGAAGACTAAGTTGGTGATGATGGTGTGTCTGCCATCCATCGTTTGAGACCATTAGATCTACATCTAACAACTGTGAGGTAAGTTGTTGCCTTTTCTCACAAACAACCCACTTGTCTACCAATTTGCATAAAAACCCATAATTAGTATCTTAAAACCAACCACATCCCTCCCTGACCTCACCAAAACAGCCCAAGGAATATATTCTAATTGAAACATAGTATATCTCTAGTTATATATGTATATCAAAATTAGAGTGTTTTGTCTCAAGTTTGTGAATAAGTATTATTCTAATTATGATTCGTTGCAACGCACATGAACATTGCTAGTATTTCCAACCATGCAAAAAAAATTCCCTAGTATTCCATAGTTTCGAGTTTTCCATCAAGATATTAGTCACTCATGGTTGATATGTACTATCAATCATGTAGACATATGCAGTATGTACACATATGCACTATGTAACTAGCCTTGCTTACTGGGTTCCAAAGCTTTACTTTCACTCATACGTACAATATGTAGAGTATTTAACAAAAAAACTACCACTTTCAACCAGCCCTAGGAAGAATCTATTGTACAAAAAATAGCAAAAACATACCAAAAATTTCTTAATCCACGCCAAAAACTACTACCTACTGATTCGGTTAGTTTAAACCCATTTATGACAGGGTTGGCCCACACGTCCATGCTGACGAGGCAGCTTAAACCAACACATTTTGTTTGATCGTTGACATGAGGGACCCACATCTGACCTTCTATCATGTTATTCCCCCTCAAATCATTATTTTTCCTAAACATTACTTCAAACAGTAGTGATGCGTGTTCGTCGGTGGCGCCGGTGAGGAGCGAGTTGGCCGCCGCTCCACCGGACAGGCCGGACGCCGCGCTGGCCTCCGCATGGGTTGCCAGGCTGGCTCGAGCATGACTCACGAGCGAGCAAGCCGCCGCGCTGGCCTTCGCTCGAGCCAGACGGCTGGCTTTAGCGCGGCGCGCGCGGGCAAGCCGCTGCACCGCCGCGCCAATCTAGCTAGCAAACCTTGTAGACAAGCAGCTAAACGGAGCTATCTTGGCTAGCTAGCGGCCGCGAGCGCCGGACGGAGCTGGCATCTGGGCTGCCGCAAGATGGGCTCTGCACCGCCAGCGGTTTTGACCTCGCGTTCTACCGGCGGCAGTAGCTGCGTCCCATGGCCGAGGATTACTAGGTGGACGGGCCGGAGGTAGGAGGTCACTCGGGGATTTTTGTGCAGACTACCATGTAGGTCCCACAAGTCATAACGCCCGGTCGAATAGAAGGCGTTGACTTAATGGGCGACGTGGGCCCTGTTTGGATACTCTAAGTCAGAGGTTAGATTATAACCCTGAACTAACTCTAACCATGGTGTTTGGATGGCACTTTGTAGAGTAGTCGTTTCTTGGTAGGGCTGGTTGGTAAGAGCATGTACAATGGTTGATAAGGTAGTCTTTTCTTAAGTCTGCCACGTATGCAAGTGGTAGTGGTTTCTTGGCATTATTAGTGGTTTCTTGCATTATTAGGGGTTACTTGTAAGGAACAATGTACTACTAGCGACAAAAGGCGATTCTAGGTTGCGTTGTACTCCAACGAGTACTACTAGTGGTCGCAGGAGTGTATACCTCATTTTGTGGGTTCGATCCCGACCAAACGCACGGCGGCCTTTTTTTAATAGTAACTTCGCTGCGAGCCAATATTTTACATGGGTAGTTTGTGTTTTGAAGTCAAACGGACGTGCGGCACCACATTCTGGGTGCACTGGCTAGCCTAGCCACGTGAATGGGTTTTCCTTCCCAGCATCTCGTGGCTCGCGTGCTCGCCCTAGCAGCACCTTGCTTGCAGCTTCCACATCAGCTAGTAGCATATTTAAACTAGAACCTCTCAATTAAGCCCGAGGAGCCGGAAAAGCCTGGGGGCATTGGGAACTGTGCAATATGGCTCTGTACGTAAAGTGCTCTACTACTACTCCGTAGCTTGTGGCGCCGCACGCATGGACTTCACTCCATTATCGGCTCTACTATAAAAGAAATTCCTCTTGACGTGTTTTTTTCTAAACGGAGGCAAAAGCTTTGCTTCATCTCATTCATAAAGAAGAAACTACTAACAAAGTTTGACGAGATCCATTACACCTCCACAAATGGAAGCGAAAAGCCTAGTCTCGCTGTATCAAATAACTCAAATGTTCTGCCCCCGCAGTAACCGTCGCTGATAAACAGGCTGCTAGTGTGTGTGTGAGAGAAGCGGTTGAGGCCCTCCACTATGTGTTCGGTGCCAGAAATCTAAAAAGTTTGCCACATACACTTCGATGCCAAATGAAAAATATTTAGCACCGGCACCACAACGTGAAGGATTTCGCATCCATCCACCTCTGGCCCACCTAGCTATAAACTAGTAATATATCAGCTCAAATCAGTGGCTGCTTCGCATGCAAAAGTACAGTGGCTGCTTTGTTTATTGCCTGAATGAAATATGGCGTCGGAGCAAGTAGAAGCATCGATGCCGTGAAATTTTTATATGGCATCGGCTGGGCAATGTAGGACACCGGTGCCAAATGTTCAAAAGGTGAATTTGGCACCAGTTTTGGCCTACATATGGCATCGGCTGGGCAATCACCGGTAGTAGTGGAGGGCCTGGGTAGGCCAGCTACGTGAGAGGAGCGGCTAAATAGAGCACCGAGAGTACCCACTAGGCCACTACGCAGGTGTACTTTCCCTGCATTGATAGTACAGCGATGGGTTCTAGAGAACAGTAGTACCCTCCACTTCCAACTGTAGCTCCTTGGCCCTGAGATTCAAGAGTTCAAAACTGGTGCACTATATTGTACAGTACATAGCACTAGTAGTACCCTCGCACTACTAGTTGAGAAAGCAGTACTAGTACTGCTACAGTACGAGTACGTACTCCTCTGTCACATAATGTAAGACGTTTTTTGACACTAGTTGGCGTGTACAAAAAATAGCAAAAACATACCCAAAATTTCTTAATCCACGACAAAAACTTCTAGCTAGTGCCAATTTTTTTTACTAGTGCTACTATTTACAGTATAATGCAATCCCATAACGTCCCATAATGCTAGTACTAGTAGTAAATAATGGCCTCACCCCTTCGCTACAGTTGGAAGGGACGAGGCCCTGCGGTTACTACGCTCTTATCTCCTCCTCGCCAGTTCCCCTTCCCCCCCCCCCAGTTCGTCACTGCTCCCATGGATTCACCAGGCGGTTCTCCTCCTCGTCTGGGCTGGGAGACCTTTGACGACGATCCTCTGGGAGAAATTGCACGCCGCTCTGACGTCCTCACCGTCGCAAGACGCGGTGCTTCCTGCACCAACTTTTTCAAGACGATGCTTAAAATGGCTTGGGAAAAGGCCATGCTTGTTGGTCTTCCATGCGTCCTCGAGGAGAAGGTTCTTCTATGGGACAATCCTTCGAACAGTCCACCGCTCCCTGGCCATGGTTGCACGTTGACTCCGCTAGAGTTGCCGACGTTGAGAGGTAGTCGGATTTTGTCCGATGAGCAGGTCAGTAATGGAGTTTGATCATGTAGTACTTAGTTATTCCATTTCCATCCCGTAATTTCTTCGCTGCCCACCGTCTTATATATAGGTCTAGGTCGGTGCCAACGAAGATTGTCTTGCATACCTCCGGCTGGATACCACCATCATTTTGCACAACATCCACAGCAGTGTGGCCGTTCCGGTGGACCCCTTCTCCACCATTGGGATCGGCCCTCCGGACTAGCTGGGCTTGAATATGTATGATGATGCCTACATGAGATTGAAGAAGATAGCAATTGCGAACCCGCCAACAAAGCGACGCGGCTACGACGATTACTATCTCATCGCAGTGTTCGACATAAGGATTGCCATCAATGCAAGAGGCACTAACGGCAGAGGCTGGCGCATGTGGGCGGCGGCAAATTTGTACCCCCTACACGTTCGAAGCCGCCGTGCGCCATCTAGGCCGCATCTTCGCAGTGACAAGCCAGGGGACTTGTTTCAGCTGGTTGCCATCCTACGGTATGGGATATTACAAACTGAATGCACAAACCATCATTTGCATCCCTAACGGTACTCCATTCTTTTGGAGGGACCAGTCATCCCGCGATCAAAATAAGATCGCCAATCCTGGATGTGCATTTGCATCCGTGATTCGGTCTAACCTGGAATCTTGTAGCTGATTATGGCATATTGGGATCAACTATCTTAGCAGTCGTTACCCATGGTACCACTGATGTGCAACATGGTCACACAATCTACCACGATCGGACCGTCACCTTCTACCCAGGTATTCCATTTTTAACCCTCTCGCCTTCTCTTTCATTGTTGTACTAGTACTCTACTTACGTACTAGTAGGAGTAATTTTTACCTTGGAGGACGCGTATAGCTAGCTAGGCCCTTGAAGACTTGAACCCACTAGCTGCCACCATTTTTGCTTTTCCATGTCTTACTATCTCATCCATGTAGCCGAGAGTGGCTATATATAATAAGCCGGTTATTTTACTTCCTCTATACCGGAGTATTATTGACCGCTATATTTGAGCACAACATTATTATGCATGGACCTTGACTATGTATGTCACCATGTGTCCAGATCTGATATGCCACGTGTACCAGATGAACGGCGCCGAGTTCGACCCCCGTGATGCTACGTGGGTGCCGAGGAACACTCTTGGAGAGTACTCGCTTGTCATTGGGGATAGCTACCCCATTCTGAAGCGAATGCCACCTTCCATGCACGACACGGAAGGCCTGCGGTTCATGAAGCATGGTTGTGTCTTCAGTGCACACCGCCGGATGCACGACATGCTGGGACACGCTATCCCTGATTTATGCCGCTTCAGCTTGGATGAGTCTCCATCGTGTGGAACTGGACTAGAAAGCTGCGAAAATGATTCCCGTTGCCCACCGCTATGGATCGTGCCATCCATGAAGAACACCTGGGACTGGAACCTGGAGGAGGACATGTAGCCCATCTATAATGTGCAAGTGGAGTATGGTAAATTGTGAACGGTAGCGCTGTGAATATATGTAGACTAGTCGTGCACAAATTTATCACATGAATTGGAGATGAAATTGTGTGGCATACTGGCATTTCTCCTTTAGAATTTATTACTAGTAAATGTGTTATGTGTACGTGCAACTTGTGTGGTTGTTGCACGGGCTCCAACACGCTCTTTGAGAAAAAAAGGTGGCACAGCTTTGGATATACGTGACGTGGCGGCATCATACAGTAGCATCGTTCGCTATAGTTGTACCCCGTGTAGTACGCTCCTACTAGGACGACAACTCCTATAAAACCTTGCGCTTGGCTCTTTGCCTCTTCGGGAGGTTCAACATTTCGTACTCGTGTGAACCTTGCACTTGGCTCTTTGCTTCTTCGGAAGGTCCAACAATGATGATACTACAGTACACATTATGCTTCTGGCAATCTGACACTGATTGAACTGTTGCACGTCCACCACGAGGGAGAGGGAGAGGGAGAGGGCGTTGTAGTCAAAACCCTCTCCTCGTCCTGCGAACCACCGAGCGCATGGGCGAGGGAGAGGCATAGTAAGCAAGCTTCTCCTCATTCAGCGAGTTGACGGGACACATCAAAGCAGTACTGGTACTAGTCCATACTGCGTCCTTTCCGGTTAATATGGCTTAATTTGAAACGAGAAAAATACATTGGCGGTCAACGTATGTAACAATACGCTCTTTACGGTCACTATATATAGTTTTGAAGTGATTATACGATCACTAGCTCATCGTAGAGCACCGTATTACACCCTACTGACCGGCCACATAGTCGACGTGGCACTTTGTTGACTGGTTAAATTGTCACCTGGTTTCTGGGTCCCAGCTGTCAGTTGGCAGAGCAAAGAAATCAGCTAAAAAACAAAGAGTGCAGTACATCTACACTTCCAATGCATTTAGCCTTTAATCTAAATCGATATTGATTGACTAATGCACCAACTTGTGCTCTAGGTATAGGTTACATGTCTATCCTTAATTACAGCATGCAACGACCTTCATTTAATCTTATTCTCTCAGTGGTCGCATGCACACATAAGTCTGCTACTTTTGGGCGTTAATTATGCCCTGGTCAATGTGTAAATCTCTAAATGTACAATCTTTCACGGACGTAGTGAGTAGGTTGAGCACTTGAGTGTGAGCGTGTGTGTTGCATCGTGTGCTGTGTGCCGCATGGTTGCGTGAGTGTTGTGTGTGTCCATGTGTACGTGTGAGTGTTGCATGTTGCATGCATGCATGCATGCATGGGGCTTACTCCCTCCCATTGACATGTTCATATTTCAAGCTTCCTCTGTTCCCTCCATATGGTGATACTCCCTCTGTTCCCAAATACGGAGTAAAATCCTGCCTCTGTTCCCAAATATGGAGTAAAATCCTCCCTCTGTTCCCAAATACGGAGTATTTGTCTTTCTAGAGATTTCAACAAATGACTATGTACGGAGCAAAATGAGTGAAGTGAGCGTAGAGGCATCGGAAAGGAAGTCTTCGCGATCCATTATTCCCAATCTCGGTCAGAGATAACTATTCAACTAGTATTCACAGTGAAGTGACAATACACGTTGCAGCAGATGGGACACTTAATTAATAAGCTGAACCAGCGTGTTGGTGTTACTAAATCAGCCTTACCCAGTACTACCATCATGTTTGCCAGTAGAGCACGCTTCTATCCTCCATTAACTGACGTATGGGCCCTCTTGTGGTAGACACATATGTCATCGGTGTAACTATTCACACTCCAAAGGACAGTATATCCTGGTAGTAGTAGTAGAATTGAGATTTAATGCACTTTCTTCCCCGTCTTCCACTCTTCTTCCTCCTCTCTTCTTCTTCCTCCTCTCTTCGCCATCGTCGGCCGCACACCATTTCCCCCTGCTCTCTGCTCGCCCACCCGCGCTATCTTCCTTGGTAGCTCATGCGTACCATATCCCACCGCTCACTGCTCGGCCACGCGAGGAGAAGCTTCTTCGCTGACCCGCCCGAATCCACTTCCGCGCTGGCTAACAGGAACCAAAAACCCGAATGGCAGAACCGACTGACACGCAGAGCCGCGATTGGAATTCCCTCCCCGATGTTCTCTTGGAGAAGATCTGTAATCGTATGGACCTACTCAGCACCGTCTGTCTGGCCGCATGCTCGGTGTCTTGGTACCGCCTACTCGTCTACAATCAGCCGGCTCTTTTCAAGACACCCTGCTTGTGGGGACCCCGACTCATAAGTCGTGATCACCGAATGCACGTGTACAGTGATCCCAGAGATCAATGCTCACTGAACACACAGAAGCTGAATAACAAGAGTCTTACATCCATACATACCGTATTACACAAATAGGACCATAATGGTCAAGTCTTGAGTATATCATCGCAGCGGAAATCTTCAAAGACAACTGGGACCCATGCCATCTGCCTTAACCCTACAGGCATTCTGACTGGGAAGCGTCCTAGCTCGCATGCTCGTTGCCAAGAGATCTTCATCATAACCTGTTCTCTCATGCATGGCCAATAAAATAACCAGTGGCAAGCCAATGAGTACATTGAATGTACTCGCAAGCAACCCAAGTGTTATAACATAATATTTATGCAAGGCTCTACTGCTAGTTTGGCAGTTTTGCGGAAAGCTAGTTTTTCATATGCACTTATGATCAACATATAACAAGGGCATGCATGTGTCTGTAACAAGTATCAGGAGGTCACAGACATCAATATCGAGAAAGAGTTGTAATCAGCACATGCACAAGCTCATTGTGACTTCCTCACAATCACATCATCAATATCTCTGAATCGTGTTGTTTCCCAGAAACTTATGGACATAGTCTAAGTAGCACCACCCAACTGTCCTTGATCGCGGACATGGCTATTCGAATAGTTTGACACTCTGCAGAGGTTGCACACTTTACCCACAAGATCCGGGGAACTTTCGTGTCATCCACGACCCGTGGTACCTCAAGTACCCGGGGTAAGCACCCGATCACTACCTTTCCCTAGGCGACACTAATATGGAGTCCACTCGATTGGTAACAGCCCCGTGCCAAACATTTCACATCTCAAGGTTTGTGGAGACTCGCTCCGTATTCATCACATATCACAAGCACGGGGTACCAACGGTGTGTCCGGTGCCCTGTAAAGACAGTCATGGCCGCCTATCCAAGCGCGACCCCGTCCCGAGAGTGACCTCATGTCACCCTCGTCACTAGTAATGCGGGCACCATGCTAGTATCGACCTAGGTAATCAATAATGCCCTTTCCCATATTAGGGTAGAGTGGTTGCGCATGTTTGGTTGGGACGGTAGTCATACATAAATCTAATCCATCTCTGTTAACAACACTTCCGTCGAGCCTCGGCACACTACTTCTTCACCAAGTAGTGCCCTAGCTCCTCATCAACTCCCAGGGGCATTAGTGGCACCCACTGGGTCATTTGCAAGTATGTCAGACCACACTTGTTTCACTCAATGGATAACCCCGACCCATTTTGCGTAGCCAACTACTATAGCATACATCTATCAATTCCCACCCACATAACCCTCATAGGAAGGCAGGGTCATGTTTGATGCAAGTATCAATAGTAAGCAACAAAGGTAGCAACCAAAGTGGTTTCCACCTCATCATGATTCCGATGCATTGAATAATAAGGTGCTATGAGACATGCATAAAAGGGTTTCTTGAACATGCTCAAAGGGCTGCTTGCCTTATTCTTCCGAGTCTTCAATCCTTCTGGTCCATCTCCGAGTATTCCGTTTATTTCGTCAACTAACGATGGAAACAATCGTAATAAGCAACACAATCAAAGCAATCAATAAAAGTGCTCTAAAAATAGGAGTTGGACTTTTCTAGGATACCTCTGGTCATATTAGAAATGACCAAGGTGGTTTAATAGGTATTGGATCAATGGGTGATTTGGAACATTCCAATATGATGGAACCAAAGGGTTTATGGATTTGGAAGAAGTATACAGAAATATTTCCTTGAATGATGAGCAAAGGTACCCATCATCAAGTCATGATTTTAGAAGCATTTAGGAGTTGGTTTCACTGGATTTGGATTTGAAATGAATTTCCTAGGATTTTGCAAAGCTGATAAATATGAAGAAATGGCTCAATATTAGGTGGGGTACAGAAACTATTATTAAAAATGTTCCAAAACTAAGTTTGGACATGACAAGCATCTAGGAACTTGAATCACTGCATTTGGGTCAAAAATGAGCTCTCTGTGATTTTCTAAAGTTCATCACAGAAAATGAAATATGGGTATTTGATAAATATGTGTGAAGGAAAAGTTTCTGGAATAATGTGCATGTAGCACCAACAGATAGAGAATGATTTATGGAGCCATAGGAAATTTGAATCATGCAATTTGGAGTTCATTTGAATTATCTAGGCATTTTTGAAGTTGGCAGAATAAAGAAAAGAAAAAGAATAAGGGGCTTTACCCTTGCGCGCAGGGCGAAGAATAGCTGCACCGTGACTGGGCCGGCCCATTAGCTCGGCCGCGTGCACAGGAGCCTGGCCACGTCGAAGACGCCCGCCAGGAAGGGCGCCACCGCGCGGGGGAGGCGGCCGAGGCCAGACCCGCCTCCACTTAAACGGAGGGCCCAGCCTCCAGGTCGCTGACGCGCGGGCCCCCGTGGCAGGTTCATCCCCTTCCTCCCGCGCAACGCGGCGGGGAGGAATAGAGGCGATGCCCGCCGGCGGCTTGCCGGCGCTGCAGGGCATCTCCGGCGATGCTCTGCCCACCGTTGTGCTCAGGAGGGCACGCCGCATCCATCTGTGTGCTTAACGCACGCCGGGGAGGGCTGGAGCGGCGACGGCTCGGAAGACCGCGGAGGCGACCATCGGTGAAGTTCAGCACAGCGGGGAAGAGTCGGGGGAAGGAAGAGCTGGAGCTTGGGGGAGCCTGGGGCGATGCTGGGGCAGCGCTGGAGCGGCTAGGTGGAGGAGGAAGGGCCTGAGGTGCCCGTATTCGAGCGGCGGCCGGCGGATCTGCTCCGGCCAGGGAGGAGGCTGTAGGACACGGGGAGAGCAACGGAACGGCTCGGGAGTCGCACGGGAGTGGGAGAGTGCGGAAGGAGGTGCAAGGGGGGCTCGGGGTGCCCTATTTATAGGTGGGCGCCGGTCCACCGAGGCGCCGTGCGCCGGCGAGGTCGTGGCCGTCGCTGCAGGCCAACCGGGCTCTCCTGAGCATGTCTAGGGCGCTCGTGGACGAGGTCCAGTCCAAGGGAAAAGCAGAGGAGGAGCGGGGAGGCGTCAGAGAGGCCTCGCGTGCGAGGTCGCCCACTGGTGCACAGGGTCGGCCGGTGCGCGTGCGAGCAGGGGCGAGGGAGGAGGAGAGAGGAGGGGGCAGACCGCCCGGCGTGTTGCGGACGTCGAGGCCTCCTCGGGGGACACGAGGGGGAGGCCCTAGGTGGTCGGGGCTGGCGATTGGAGGGCGGCTGCAGTGCTCCAGAGCACTGTAGCGCACTCCAGAGCGTGCTTTTGGCCGGCATGGCCGTGCCTTTAGCTCCTCAGCCGTGTCCTCTTGTGTCCAGCAGTGTTAGGGAGTAGTAAAAAAGTGGCTTGTGGCTTTGGATGCTCCAGGGAACCATTGGGATGAGGAGGGAGGTGAAGGAGAGGGTGACAATTGCTGTCCAGCAGAGTGAATTGGGGTTTTACCCTCCTCCAATAATTGAGCTGAGGCCATAGAGAGTTACTGGGGGTAGATGATGAACAGGGGGGCTGTGGTAAGAATTTGGGGTAAAGGGAAATGGTGAAAGAGGTTCAAACACTGGTTTTGGTAAATGACCAGAAGGTGTTTGATCAGGTTTTGGGGAGGCAAATGACTTCCACTTGGCATGGGACTTAACAGGATCAAATGTCACATATAATTAGGCCCCTACACCAAATTTGAGCTCATTTGGGCAAAGTGGCCAATGTAACTTTGGTGAACCCTAGAAATCAACAGAAATGGTTTCACCATGTTTGAGTCAAGCAATTCATCTCCCCTTGATGCACCACTTGGTGTAGCATCATCATTTGGGGTTATGAACATGCCCACAAAGTTTGAGGCTCCAGGTAAAAAGTTCACAATGTAAAGTTGTTCAAATTTGCATTTGACCAGAAAGGGTTTTGGGGTGATCTGATCAAGTTGCTCTATTCCAAATCTTGTGCCATTTGGTCTAGATGCCTTATTAGGCCATTCTAGCATGTGCACCAAATTTTAGAGCATTTGGACAAGTTTGTCAATGTAGAGTTGCTCAAACTTCAAATATGGACAGAATGGTTTTGAGGGGATTAGAGGATGTTTCCTTGATCTTCAAGGCATGAGGCTTTGCAAGATCATCAAATATGTCATATATGACATGATAGAATTTCCCTGGAATTTTTGGAGAATATTTCCTTTGTAAATATTTCAAAAGCTTGAAACATCCAGAAAGGGTTTTGGAAGAATTTGCCCAATATTTTAAACATGACCATGTGCTGAAACTCTTATATATGGACAATATATGTCCTATGAGTCTCCCTGAATTTTGGCAAATATTTTTGAAATGATTAAATAATTTTTCCCTATTAAAGACCATTTCTGGCCTTAAGAAAAAGCTTTTAAATAAAATATAAAAATAACTTTTAAAATTATACTTTTGTGGTTTCTGGGAGTCCTATACCTAATAGGATTCAAATAAACTTTTTGAAAGATTTTTCACACCCTAAATAAGGTACTTGCAGTGCAAACCTCAATTCAGGGGTTTTTGGAAAACTAATTTTTGAAAATACCATTTGGCCAAAATATTTTTATAAGAAAATTCTATACTGGTCTATACACATGGCATGATCATTGGGAAAAGGTTTTGGGTCAAGGAGATGAAGTATAAGAGTTGGAGGATTTATATGATTTTTAGAGCACTAGCAAACAGCAAACAAAAGTCAAATCAATCAAAGTCAAAAACACTCAAAAGTTTTTTGCAAATCCACATTTTTAACATGAAAATTAGCTTAAGCAATGTGACATGAAAATCAGGGTGTGACAGACCTACCCCCCTTACAAGAATCTCGTCCCCGAGATTCCCAGACTAGGCGTGGAAAGAAAAGCGGAGTCTTGGATACGGGGTAGTCTTCACTTCTTCTTGTTGGTTCTGCTTCTGAGCTGTGCTCCTTGGAATCCTGAAGTGCTTGATGGTATGGCTTCTTGCTTGATGCCTTCCTTGATGGAGGTTGCTGAGGGGTCTCTTGCATAGGTTAGGTTGGGTTAGCTGCCAAAGGCTCGGTGATCGATGTCCTTGCGGGCATCGGGCTAGCTAGGAGGTAAGAAGTACTTCCAGAGTGGGGGCTCGTGAAAGATTTGGTGCACGGAGGGTATCTCAGGTGGTAGATCTAGCTGGGGAGCCGTCTACCACATGACTTGCAGTGATCTCAAAAGGGTCCAATGAACCTTAGTGCGAGCTTCCCCTTGACGTGGAAACGCTTGGTTCCCTTTAGAGGAGTTACCCGCAGGTACACGTGGTCCCTGATATGGAAACTCATGTTCCGACGGTGAGTGTCAGCATAGCTCTTGCCTTGACTTGGCTGCCTCCAAACGTTCTCTGACTAGTTGTACTTGCTCTTCCGCTGCGCGGAGAATATCCGGTCCAAAGGACTAGCCCTTCTCCAGTCTCTGACCAGTTGAGGGGTGTGCGACATCAGCGTCCGTACAACACCTCAAATGGTGCCATCTGAAGGCTCGACTGGTATCTGTTGTTATAGGAGAACTCGGCAAAAAGGGAGACAATCCTCCCACTTGGCTCCATATGCCAAGACACAGGCTCCGAGTATGTCTCCGAGAATCTGATTGACTCGCTCAGTCTGACCTCCGGTCTGGGGGTGGAAAGTCGTGCTGAAAGACAACTTGGTTCCTGAGGCTTCTCGGAACTCCTTCCAGAACCTTGAGGTGAACTGGGTTCCTCGATCTGACACAATCTCCTTGGGAATGCCGTGAAGACTTACGATTCGGTCGATGTAGAGAGCTGCCAGCTGGTTGCCATCATAAGGGGTCTTGACAGGAATGAAATGGGCCACCTTTGTCAAATGATCGACTATGACCCAAACAGAGTCATGTCCTCTATTCGACCTTGGTAATCCAGTGACGAAGTTCATTCCGACTTCATCCCACTTCCGCTCAGGAACCTTGAGTGGTTGAAGCAATCCAGCGGGTTGCTGATGTTCAGCTTGACCCTTTGGCACACATCACACTTTGCAACGTAGGTTGCAATCTCTCTTTTCATCTCGTGCCACCAGAATCATGCCTTCAAGTCTTGATACAACTTGGTGTGAGCGTTCCCTTGAGAGGAGTGGTTTGCAGATACGCCCGGTCTTCGACGCGGAAGTTTACTTCTTGATGACGGTGGTCGGTGTAGATCTTCCTTCTTGACAGGGTGGTCTTCAAACGTCTTCTATCCAGCTATGCGTCGCTTCTTCGTCTCCGGGCAGACAAGTAGGCCATCAAATAATGATGTTACCCATCTTGTCCAATTACTCCATGAGGTCTAAGGGGTACGCAAGGTAAGCTGGGGTATTGGTGGTGGTCTCGGTTGAGTATTGCAGAGGCCTTCCTAACTCTGAGTCAAGGCCCATGGTCAGAATCTGACCAGGTGGTGGCTCGGTGGGGCTTAAGGGTTTCAAGGATTCTAGTGAGTGAATGAACTTATATCATCTTATCCTTAAGCACAGTTTCTGAGATGCCAATAGCTCTATCTAGTACTCCGAATGGAAAAGCGGCCTCTCGCATAGACCAACTTTAATCACCACTCATGCCATGCATATCCTCATGACTCTCAAGAGACGGTCTAACAAAACTATACTGTATATGATCCCCAAATCCATGTGTATGTCTACCCCTAAAATCCAAGGGTAGATCATACATGCTGCTGAGCTTAACTTAATCTTCACAATCCAAGCACTCAACCTAGTCTTGCAAGGCTCAAGATAATGCATCTCTAATCTAAGGAAACACGTCATATGCCACTCCAAGATTTGTTTCCTTCCTATAGATCAACTCCAATAGCCCGGTAATTCCATCAATCACCACATAATCTAACAATTCTACAAATCCGATGTCTACTGTGTTCCACAAGATCTCAATACCCAAATACCTGGAAGGACTATGCATCACGATAGTATGTCCACCAAATTCTCATCATCCGGGTCAAGTAAACTCCAAGATCACGATTATATAGATCCCCAAATCATCTCCGACAAATAATCCAATCTCCTAGGTTATTGACCACCGGGAAGCATGATATCATAATCAGGATCATAGGCCTAAATCCAATCTTACTCCGAACCATGCAGACATATCCAACATCTATTCCAACCAGAGTCACCTACATAAATCCAAATCTCATGTCCATCGGGCACTTCTACATACTTTCCCAAAGTCATGATCCCACCAATATGAAAACCTCACAATCCATCAAGGTCTCAGATAATTCCTCGAAGTCACTGATATAAACCACCAAGTCATCTGTCCAATATCCTCGAACTGGTCTATCTATGGCATCGTCAGACCTCGTGCTATATTAGGATGAAAAATGTGCTCACTCATCGTGTCCACTAGCTCCTTCATGAACCCAGTGTCGTGCATGGTTACAAAGGCTTAACAGGCTCTCCCGCTTTACCATGAGTTAGGCACAGGGTTAAGGATTCGTGCTGGAGTGTCTCGTGAAGTCTCAAAGGGTCTAGGAAGAGGGTTACTGGTCTGGAGGGTTAAACATAACTCTACGGGGATGCAATTGATCGTGGAGGTTGTAGCAGAAGTCTTTAGTGCCAGTTGGCTGTCGAGGTAGAATCCTTGGTGCATCTTGTCTTGTGGGTCTTCAATTGGGAGGAGAGAGAATAGAGGGAAGAAGCAGCGTAGAGGAGGGAAATGCCTAAAGGGGGTTCTATAGTGCAGGTGCGACAAACAGGTGCAAAAAGGCCGAAACAAAAGAAACAAGGCAAGGAAGGTGATATAGCCATGCACTTGTTGCCTGGGGCAAAAGTGCGACTTATATCAAAGCACAAACGAATAAAAGCAAACAACACACAATCATGGTTCTATTCGAACCATCATATGGACTCGACTGCGCATAGGGGGTACACGACTCATCCTACCCTAGGGGTTCTCGGACTCTGTGCCGTGACTTGTGCCTCGTGCAGTCTTCTGAGCTTCCTCGGATGTTGCTATGCCCCTTGTAGTTGCTTGATGAATGACCCGGGTTGAGCCTGAAGAATCTTCAACATCTTCTCGCCTGATGAGGTGATGGGGTGAAGGTGCCTCCTTGTAGCTGGCGTTGACTTGGTCTTCTCTTGTCTCTTTAATCATGACGATCCCTTGTGCCTCCTGGGACGTCGAGGGTACCAGGTAGGCAATCCATATGTAATAACAAGGCATAATAGAGGTCCAACATGTCGGTTTCGTTGATGAAAACATCGACACCAAGAGCGGGGGATGAAGAGAACCGTTTTCCTGCTCACCATAGTGAGGCGGACCAAATGGCAAGGTTCTCATCCACCGGTGGTTGTCGATACAACAACGGTAGTGACAGGACTACTCTATTAGCGATGCATATCATGACTTTGCACATCTCATGCCATGGTCATCGTAGGCTAGGGTTGCACCATCTTCTGGGTCTTCATGTCCTTACTCATCGAGGATGGATTTTCTGTTGGTATCATCTTGTCGTGGTGTCTCCAATCTTGCGTGCAAAAGTGGTGGGTGAGTGTTTGGCAAGGTGCACTCCACGAGGATTACAGAAAATCCAGTGGTCAGGGGCATAGGGGTTCTAGCGACCAAGGTTTTGAAGGGGAAGAGATCAAGTATAGCCTAGTTTTCGAAAAACTGAGAAGGGAAGAGAAGTATAGATAGTTTTGAAATCTACTAATAGTTTTGGAAATAGTTTTACCCTAACTAACGACCATGCTAACTAAGGCTTCTTACAGTCAGGATGGCTCTGATACCAGCTTTGTGGGGACCCCGACTCATAAGTCGTGATCACCGAATGCACGTGTACAGTGATCCCAGAGATCAATGCTCACTGAACACACAGAAGCTGAATAACAAGAGTCTTACATCCATACATACCGTATTACACAAATAGGACCATAATGGTCAAGTCTTGAGTATATCATCGCAGCGGAAATCTTCAAAGACAACTGGGACCCATGCCATCTGCCTTAACCCTACAGGCATTCTGACTGTGAAGCGTCCTAGCTCGCATGCTCGTTGCCAAGAGATCTTCATCATAACCTGTTCTCTCATGCCTGGCCAATAAAATAACCAGTGGCAAGCCAATGAGTACATTGAATGTACTCGCAATCAACCCAAGTGTGATAACATAATATTTATGCAAGGCTCTACTGCTAGGTTGGCAGTTTTGCGGAAAGCTAGTTTTTCATATGCACTTATGATCAACATATAACAAGGGCATGCATGTGTCTGTAACAAGTATCAGGAGGTCACAGACATCAATATCGAGAAAGAGTTGTAATCAGCACATGCACAAGCTCATTGTGACTTCCTCACAATCACATCATCAATATCTCTGAATCGTGTTGTTTCCCAGAAACTTATGGACATAGTCTAAGTAGCACCACCCAACTGTCCTTGACCGCGGACACGGCTATTCGAATAGTTTGACACTCTGCAGAGGTTGCACACTTTACCCACAAGATCCGGGGAACTTTCGTGTCATCCACGACCCGCGGTACCTCAAGTACCCGGGGTAAGCACCCGATCACTACCTTTCCCTAGGCGACACTAATATGGAGTCCACTCGATTGGTAACAGCCCCGTGCCAAACATTTCACATCTCAAGGTTTGTGGAGACTCGCTCCGTATTCATCACATATCACAAGCACGGGGTACCAACGGTGTGTCCGGTGCCCTGTAAAGACAGTCATGGCCGCCTATCCAAGCGCGACCCCGTCCCGAGAGTGACCTCATGTCACCCCCGTCACTAGTAATGCGGGCACCATGCTAGTATCGACCTAGGTAATCAATAATGCCCTTTCCCATATAAGGGTAGAGTGGTTGCGCATGTTTGGTTGGGACGGTAGTCATACATAAATCTAATCCATCTCTGTTAACAGCACTTCCGTCGAGCCTCGGCACACTACTTCTTCACCAAGTAGTGCCCTAGCTCCTCATCAACTCCCAGGGGCATTAGTGGCACCCACCGGGTCATTTGCAAGTATGTCAGACCACACTTGTTTCACTCAATGCATAACCCCGACCCATTTTGCGTAGCCAACTACTATAGCATACATCTATCAATTCCCACCCACATAACCCTCATAGGAAGGCAGGGTCATGTTTGATGCAAGTATCAATAGTAAGCAACAAAGGTAGCAACCAAAGTGGTTTCCACCTCATCATGATTCCGATGCATTGAATAATAAGGTGCTATGAGACATGCATAAAAGGGTTTCTTGAACATGCTCAAAGGGCTGCTTGCCTTATTCTTCCGAGTCTTCAATCCTTCTGGTCCATCTCCGAGTATTCCGTTTATTTCGTCAACTAACGATGGAAACAATCGTAATAAGCAACACAATCAAAGCAATCAATAAAAGTGCTCTAAAAATAGGAGTTGGACTTTTCTAGGATACCTCTGGTCATATTAGAAATGACCAAGGTGGTTTCATAGGTATTGGATCAATGGGTGATTTGGAACATTCCAATATGATGGAACCAAAGGGTTTATGGATTTGGAAGAAGTATACAGAAATATTTCCTTGAATGATGAGCAAAGGTACCCATCATCAAGTCATGATTTTAGAAGCATTTAGGAGTTGGTTTCACTGGATTTGGATTTGAAATGAATTTCCTAGGATTTTGCAAAGCTGATAAATATGAAGAAATGGCTCAATATTAGGTGGGGTACAGAAACTATTATTAAAAATGTTCCAAAACTAAGTTTGGACATGACAAGCATCTAGGAACTTGAATCACTGCATTTGGGTCAAAAATGAGCTCTCTGTGATTTTCTAAAGTTCATCACAAAAAATGAAATATGGGTATTTGATAAATATGTGTGAAGGAAAAGTTTCTGGAATAATGTGCATGTAGCACCAACAGATAGAGAATGATTTATGGAGCCATAGGAAATTTGAATCATGCAATTTGGAGTTCATTTGAATTATCTAGGCATTTTTGAAGTTGGCAGAATAAAGAAAAGAAAAAGAATAAGGGGCTTTACCCTTGCGCGCAGGGCGAAGAATAGCTGCACCGTGACTGGGCCGGCCCATCAGCTCGGCCGCGTGCACAGGAGCCTGGCCACGTCGAAGACGCCCGCCAGGAAGGGCGCCACCGCGCGGGGGAGGCGGCCGAGGCCAGACCCGCCTCCACTTAAACGGAGGGTCCAGCCTCCAGGTTGCTGACGCGCGGGCCCCCGTGGCAGGTTCATCCCCTTCCTCCCGCGCAACGCGGCGGGGAGGAATAGAGGTGATGCCCGCCGACGGCTTTCCGGCGCTGCAGGGCATCTCCGGCGATGCTCTGCCCACCGTTGTGCTCAGGAGGGCACGCTGCATCCATCTGTGTGCTTAACGCACGCCGGGGAGGGCTGGAGCGGCGACGGCTCGGAAGACCGCGGAGGCGACCGTCGGTGAAGTTCAGCACAGCGGGGAAGAGGCGGGGGAAGGAAGAGCTGGAGCTTGGGGGGAGCCTGGGGCGATGCTGGGGCAGCGCTGGAGCGGCTAGGTGGAGGAGGAAGGGCCTGAGGTGCCCGTATTCGAGCGGCGGCCGGCGGCTCTGCTCCGGCCAGGGAGGAGGCTGTAGGACACGGGGAGAGCAACGGAACGGCTCGGGAGTCGCGCGGGAGTGGGAGAGTGCGTAAGGAGGTGCAAGGGGGGCTCGGGGTGCCCTATTTATAGGTGGGCGCCGGTCCACCGAGGCGCCGTGCGCCGGCGAGGTCGTGGCCGTCGCTGCAGGCCAACCGGGCTCTCCTGAGCATGTCTTGGGCGCTCATGGACGAGGTCCAGTCTAAGGGAAAAGCAGAGGAGGAGCGGGGAGGCGTCAGAGAGGCCGCGCGTGCGAGGTCGCCCACTGGTGCACAGGGTCGGCCGGTGCGCGTGCGAGCAGGGGCGAGGGAGGAGGAGAGAGTAGGGGGCCGACCGCCCGGCGTGTTGCGGACGTCGAGGCCTCCTCGGGGGACACGAGGGGGAGGCCCTAGGTGGTCGGGGCTGGCGATTGGAGGGCGGCTGCAGTGCTCCAGAGCACTGTAGCGCGCTCCAGAGCGTGCTTTTGGCCGGCATGGCCATGCCTTTAGCTCCTTGGTCGTGTCCTCTTGTGTCCAGCAGTGTTAGGGAGTAGTAAAAAAGTGGCTTGTGGCTTTGGATGCTCCCGGGAACCACTGGGATGAGGAGGGAGGTGAAGGAGAGGGTGACAATTGCTGTCCAGCAGAGTGAATTGGGGTTTTACCCTCCTCCAATAATTGAGCTGAGGCCATAGAGAGTTACTGGGGGTAGATGATGATCAGGGGGCTGTGGTAAGAATTTGGGGTAAAGGGAAATGGTGAAAGAGGTTCAAACACTGGTTTTGGTAAATGACCAGAAGGTGTTTGATCAGGTTTTGGGGAGGCAGATGACTTCCACTTGGCATGGGACTTAACAGGATCAAATGTCACATATAATTAGGCCCCTACACCAAATTTGAGCTCATTTGGGCAAAGTGGCGAATGTAACTTTGGTGAACCCTATAAATCAACAGAAATGGTTTCACCATGTTTGAGTCAAGCAATTCATCTCCCCTTGATGCACCACTTGGTGTAGCATCATCATTTGGGGTTATGAACATGCCCACAAAGTTTGAGGCTCCAGGTAAAAAGTTGACAATGTAAAGTTGTTCAAATTTGCATTTGAACAGAAAGGGTTTTGGGGTGATCTGATCAAGTTGCTCTATTCCAAATCTTGTGCCATTTGGTCTAGATGCCTTATTAGGCTATTCTAGCATGTGCACCAAATTTGAGAGCATTTGGACAAGTTTGGCAATGTAGAGTTGCTCAAACTTCAAATATGGACAGAATGGTTTTGAGGGGATTAGAGGATGTTTCCTTGATCTTCAAGGCATGAGGCTTTGCAAGATCATCAAATATGTCATATATGACATGATAGAATTTCCCTGGATTTTTTGGAGAATATTTCCTTTGTAAATATTTTAAAAGCTTGAAACATCCAGAAAGGGTTTTGGAAGGATTTGCCCAATATTTTAAACATGACCATGTGCTGAAACTCTTATATATGGACAATATATGTCCTATGAGTCTCCCTGAATTTTGGCAAATATTTTTGAAATGATTAAATAATTTTTCCCTATTAAAGACCATTTCTGGCCTTAAGAAAAAGCTTTTAAATAAAATATAAAAATAACTTTTAAAATTATACTTTTGAGGTTTCTGGGAGTCCTATACCTAATAGGATTCAAATAAACTTTTTGAAAGTTTTTTCACACCCTAAATAAGGTACTTGCAGTGCAAACCTCAATTCAGGGGTTTTTGGAAAACTAATTTTTGAAAATACCATTTGGCCAAAATATTTTTATAAGAAAATTATATACTGGTCTATACACATGGCATGATCATTGGGAAAAGGTTTTGGGTCAAGGAGATGAAGTATAAGAGTTGGAGGATTTATATGATTTTTAGAGCACTAGCAAACAGCAAACAAAAGTCAAATCAATCAAAGTCAAAAACACTCAAAAGTTTTTTGCAAATCCACATTTTTAACATGAAAATTAGCTTAAGTAATGTGACATGAAAATCAGGGTGTGACACTGCTTGTTGATGCCCGATCCCCGCAGGTGGCCCAGACACCGACTTGACGATCCTATGGAGGTTGCCGTGGTGCCCCTCGACATGCTACCACTACCCGTCCACATGTCCTTTATGTGCGGCCACTACTGGGCGGGCATGAAGGCCAACTGGATCATTCTCATCCACCAATCCGGTAATCTGTGGCGTCTCGTGGATATCTACACCCAGCGAGAGATCACCCTTCCATCTTTGGATACCGCCGCCATCAAGCCTCGCGGCCCGCCGGGCGCTGCTACCTACTACCACGAGACGCGTCGAGCTTTTGGCTCGACCTCTGTTTGCTGAAGGTTGTAAACTACGAAGTGCCCACACCATCAGAAGACTACATGGATTACAAGCTCATTGTCGTGTTCAACATGGGATTAGTCTATCTGGAATCTGGTCGCCATACATGGTTATGGTTACCTAACACTTTTGTCTGATGTTATAGTGCACGATGGCATCGTTTATGCGGTCGACACACAGCTTGGCTGCCTATACTGGTGGAATCTATCGTCGTGTAATTGTTCTATCTCATCTCATCTTTACCTTAAGAATACGACTGCCTGTTCATTGTCACAAATTTAGAATATATAGTATGTCTATAACCACATCATTGCTATATGTTCCTCTTATTTCCTTGATTTTTATGACTACACATGTTATTGTTATAGTTGATATGAGAATAATTGGTATCTAATGATTGTTAGAATAGATATTATGAGTATAACCTCATGATTGCTATATGTTACTCTCATTTCTAGGATTTTTATAACAACGCATGTTATTGCTTAGAGTTGATATGATAACTGTAGTAAGTGCTATGGTAGAATATGAGTAGGCCCTGTCATATATGTTTTCCTCTCATTGTTACATGATGTTTGAACCATGATATATTCCTAGAATATGAAAGCCATTGGCTTATTTATTTTTAACTTCGGGTATGATTATGACCACGGCATTTCAATTCTCTGTCTATGATATGTGTCACTGTTATAATAATCTTAATTCCACACATACTTTGAACATGATTGTTTATTTTTGTCCTTTTGGTCTCCAATTTGAATTGTTGTAGTAGATGCAAATGCGCTGGTCTTCATGATTTCAGGACCTGGAATCATACCAGCCGATGGGTGGTGGTTTACCGCTCATTCAGCTGACGATGGTCATTTGATGCTCATTTGCACGTACCAAATTGACCAAACCATTTCATCAAACAGCATGCAGTCCAATGCCTGGGGCGTTCGTGACATTGATGGCTATGGCTACTTCGTGTTCGAGAAAGATCCCAGCTCCATTGGGCCAGGCGTATTCAACTGGAGGCGGGTTTACAACCTCGGCAACCACTCCATGTTCCTCGGGCTCAATTATCTGATCATCCAACCAATCATCGATCATATCACGGGCGATGATTACCGTGCTATGTAACTTCCATTCGCCAGGGGGGCTGTGTTTACACATCATACCATGGGTTTCATGAATCACCATATCCAGAGATTCGTCGACACAGCTTGTTGCTAAATAATCTTCAGTGTGTGAAAGGCATCAAGCTTCCATGCGATGGGTGCCTTTTGAAAACCCGACATGTGGCGATGTGGTTCATGCCAAAAGCAAATATGCACAATTTGATTTGTACTGATATGTAGACTGAGCCATGTATTCTGCTTTTGGCATGGCTCAGTCTACATATCAGTACAAATCAAATTGTGCATATTTGCTTTTGGCATGAACCACATCGCCGCATGTCGGGTTTTCAATAGCCACCCATCGCATGGAAGCTTGATGACTTTCACACACTGAAGATTATCTAGCAACAAGTTGTGTCGACGAATCTCTGGATATGGTGATTCATGAAACCCATGGTATGATGTGTAAACATAGCCCCCCTGGCGAATGGAAGTTACATAGCACGGTAATCATCGCCGGTGATATGATCGATGATTGGTTGGATGATCAGATAATTGAGCCCGAGGAACATGGAGTGGTTGCCGAGGTTGTAAACCCGCTTCTAGTTGAATACGCCTGGCCCAATGGAGCTGGGATCTTTCTCGAACACGAAGTAGCCATAGCCATCAATGTCACGAACGCCCCAGGCATTGGACTGCATGCTGTTTGATGAAATGGTTTGGTCAATTTGGTACGTGCAAATGAGCATCAAATGACCATCATCAGCTGAACGAGCGGTAAACCACCACCCATCGGCTGGTATGATTCCAGGTCCTGGAATCATGAAGGCCAGTGCATTTGCATCTGCTACAACAATTCAAATTGGAGACCAAAAGGACAAAAAAAAACAATCATGTTCAAAGTATGTGTGGAATTAAGATTATTATAACAGTGACACATATCATAGACAGAGAATTGCAATGCCGTGGTCATAATCATACCCGAAGTTAAAAAAATAAGCCAATGGCTTTCATATTCTAGGAATATATCATGGTTCAAACATCATGTAACAATGAGAGGAAAACAGATATGACAGGGCCTACTCATATTCTACCATAGCACTTACTACAGTTATCATATCAACTCTAAGCAATAACATGCGTTGTTATAAAAATCTTGGAAATGAGAGTAACATATAGCAATCATGAGATTATACTCATAATATCTATTCTAACAATCATTAGATACCAATTATTCTCATATCAACTATAACAATAACATGTGTGGTCATAAAAATCAAGGAAATAAGAGGAACATATAGCAATGATGTGGTTATAGACATACTATATATTCTAAATTTGTGACAATGAACAGGCAGTCGTATTCTTAAGGTAAAGATGAGATGAGATAGAACAATTACACGACGATAGATTCCACCAGTATAGGCAGCCAAGCTGTGCGTCGACCGCGTAAACGATGCCATCGTGCACTATAACATCAGACAAAAGTGTTAGGTAACCATAACCATGTATGGCGACCAGATTCCAGATAGACTAATCCCATGTTGAACACGACAATGAGCTTGTAATCCATGTAGTCTTCTGATGGTGTGGGCACTTCGTAGATTACAACCTTTAGCAAACAGAGGTCGAGCCAAAAGCTCGACGCGTCTCGTGGTAGTAGGTAGGAGCGCCCGGCGGGCCGCGAGGCTTGATGGCGGCGGTATCCAAAGATGGAAGGGTGATCTCTCGCTGGGTGTAGATATCCACGAGACGCCACAGATTACCGGATTGGTGGATGAGAACGATCCAGTTGGCCTTCATGCCCGCCCAGTAGTGGCCGCACATAAAAGACATGTGGACGGGTAGTGGTAGCATGTCGAGGGGCACCACGGCAACCTCCGTAGGATCGTCAAGTCGGTGTCTGGGCCACCTGCGGGGATCGGGCATCAACAAGCAGGGTGGCTTGAAAAGAGCCGGCTGATTGCAGACGAGTAGGCGGTACCAAGACACCGAGCATGCGGCCAGACAGACGGTGCTGAGTAGGTCCATACGGTTACAGATCTGCTCCAAGAGAACATCGGGGAGGGAATTCCAATCGCGGCTCTGCGTGTCAGTCGGTTCTGCCATTTGGGTTCTTGGTTCCTGTTAGCCAGCGCGGAAGTGGATTCGGGCGGGTGAGCGAAGAAGCTTCTCCTCGTGTGGCCGAGCAGTGAGCGGTGGGATATGGTACGCGCGAGCTACCAAGGAAGATAGCGCGGGTGGGCGAGCAGAGAGCGGGGGTAAATGGTGTGCGGCTGACGATGGCGACCTGGTGAAGCAATTACAATTTGACAGTTAATAAAAAGTGAAACAAGTGACTGCAACATGCCAAAGATGTTATAAAAATGCCAACTACATACACTAAAACATGTATTCAACAATACTGCAGGTATCACACTGAGTGGCCTAAGCAAGCATTTCTTCCAACGCAATTCCAGGGCGTTCAAAAGGGGCACGTGGACGCATGGCAAGATACAGTCGGAGTGCGGCATGCACGCGATGTGGGTATTGCCGGTGATGGTCAACGGCCGGCAGACGGGCAGCAAAAAGGTTCTAGTGCTGCACACCAACAAGAACTTCGACCAGTAGAGGACCAACTGGGTGATGCACCAGTACCACCTCGGGGACCTGGAGCTAGAGAAGGAGCGGGAGCTGGTCCTCTGCAAGATTTTCTACCAGACGAACACTAGGGCCAGGAGTAAGAAGATTATAAGTTAGTTTTGTATTGGTACTTGTACTACCTTGTCGTTCGCAAGTTGGTATTGTTGTTAACGATCTTTTGGTATGAACTTGGCATTTGCTTCAAACCATCATGCCGAGGGTCAATGTGGATATAAAGTTGAATCATTTGTTTCGAAACAAATTTTCAGGCACCTGATTTTTATTTGATGGGTAGCATAAGCACCTGCCGTTCGAATTCCCAGTTCTCCAAATTTCTCGAAACAAGTTCATGCCCTTATTATCACGATGAAAAAACAATATCTCTGCTGCATCCCAGTTATCAGTCTGTACTTGTAGAATTATCTCATTTATTGAGCACGTATATTGTTTTTTCAGGTTGAGCAAGTTTCAACTGGGCTATAGACTGCCCAGGCTTGGTTTTCTTTTTAACGGGCCTAGCCCATGACGACAACGCGGCACAAAGATCCAGCAGGTATCTACTGGCCTCTGGCCCGCCAACGTTAGTTATATTTTGTCTTACAACATCCGCAGGCACTTCTTTACTGAATCAAACACACAGCCCAGTTCTATTTTCCTCTTGAAACGCATGTCCTACATCCGTTTTCTAAACTCTACCTATAGTTTTACTAGTTCATATACACGTATCATTATATTTAAAATACATAAAATTCACTTTTCATATTTACATCCTTATTTTTGTTGTTGTTTTCCCTCCCAGCGCTGATTTTTTTACCACTGGTTTTCCCTTAAACCAACTCAATTGTCCCACGTCTTATTAGCTTACAAAAACAAAACGATTTTTTTGGCAAATCAACAAGTTCTTAAAAAATGTTTATCATTCCGGGATTACAAAAGTTCGGACTCCACCGAAATATGCAAAATAAGGTTGAACTTTTTGACCGTGGTCCTAGGCAGAAAATGGGCTGTAATAAATTACTTAAGACTTAGCAAATGGGCTGCAAATTATTAAAAAATAGCAAATGGGCTCTATGTTGTCTGCCACAGATTTGGAGGCTGACTTGTGGGCCTACTAAGTTCATCCGTACACAAGGTTTATCAAAAAAGAAACTTAGTCAACAATCGACTCTACCAGCGTCAGACCGTTAGATGTCAATCTAACGGCAATCGTGCTTCTTCAGTCTCTGATCTTCTTGCCCCAGTCACCCAAACTAGCGCCGTCGGAACCGCCTGCTCCCACTGCCTGTGGCCGGCTATGCTGCCGGCAGGCCTCACAGCCCCATCATATACTCGCATCCCTGGCCTGTCTATCCCTCTACTCACCCACACCTCCTGTTATTTTCCAGCGACGGCAGCCGAACCAGTCAACCCTCGTACTCTCTACCGCGTGGGCAGCCACTGCCGTGTCTTCCCCGGCTCCGTGTCGTTCCCTTCGTAGGCCTCGCCATCGTCCACCGCCCTGGTGCTCTCGGCGCGACATGGTCAACATGGTCAACGAACGACATCGATCGGAAGTGGACTGTACGTGGAGAGGTTGACAGCTGAGTCCACGGCCACACATAGGGAAATGCCTCCTTATTACGCGCAAAATAATGATTCCTCCACCTAACATCTGGGACCCGCCAGAAGGTCCTCTGTGTTTTGCGAAAAAAATGTTCCCTCCGCTGACAGGTAGGACCCACCAACTATATTTTCGCACGCAAGGAAAAGCCTCCTTATTGCACAAAAAATGAATACCCCCCTGCCAGCTGGGACCCACCACGGTGGGAGGTTGACTTGTGGGCCTAGTAAGTTCACGGGGACGGAGGGCTTTGTCAACATAGTCAATATGAACGATTCTAGCTCCAGTGACTGTACGATGTCCATCCAACGGCCTTAATGCTTCTTCAACCTCTGGTCTTCTTGCTCCACCCGCCCAAAGCAGCGCCAGTCGTGCCGCCTGCTCCTGCTTCCCGTGGCCGGTTGTCCTGTCGTGGAGGCCTCACCGCCCCCATACTACTCCCACCGCTGGCCAGGCCAGCCCTCTACTCACCCACACCCCTGTTATTCTGCGGCGACGGCAGCCTCACACCGTAGTCAAACCAGTGAACCCTCGTACTCCTCTCCGCGTGGGCATCCACTACTGCGTCTTCTCCGGCATCGCGTCGTCCCCTTCCTAGGTCTCGCTGTCGTCCACCTCCTTGGTGCTCTCGTCGCGGCATGGTCAATGTGGTCAACGACTGACTTCCATCGGAAGAGTACTGTACGTGGAGAGGCTGACAGCTGGGTCCACGGCCACAGCCCAGTTTTTTTTGTGATTTCCCAAGTAATTCGCTTTCTCAGGACTGTTGGGATGCAAATATTTTAAGACGAGGAGAGCTTCATTCGGCTGGCCGAGAAAATGGCCTATCAATAATGAGAAATGGGTTGTACATTTTTGAAACACATCGAACCGGCAATTAGTTTCAAATTTCTTTTTTTCATTTCGAGATTTCAAATTGCATTGATTTTTATGCGTGCACAATTTGTTGGATTTTATATTGATGTACATTTATTTTTAAAATCAGTTTGAATGTGACTCGAAATTTCGGGATCAAAAACAGTTCGGACCGCACTGAAATATGCAAAATTTCGTATATTTTTTTAACCGTGGCCACAATATGGGCTGTAATGCTAACAAAAAGAATATGGGCTCCAAAAAAACCTTAAGAATTAGCAATTGGGATGTAAATTATTAGAAATAATGGTAGATGGGATGTATGATGTTTTCCACAGATTTGAGGCTTTCCTAAAAAAACGTTCACGAACAAGCAGTGACTATTGGATGTCCATCCAACAGCCATTGTGCTTCTTCAATCTCTGCTCTTCCTGCTCCAGCCGCTCAAACAAGTGCCGACGGGACTGCCTGCTCCCTCCTCCCCGAGTCCGTCTCTGCTGCCGCATAGGCCTCACCGCCCCACCGTACTCCCATCGCTAGCCTAGCCATCCCTCTACTCACCCACACCTGCTGTTATTCTCCGGCGACGGCAGATGAACCAGTGAACCCTCGTACAGTCGTACTCCCCTCCGCGTGGGAAACAACTGCTGAGTCTTCCCTGCCTCCATGTCGTTCCCTTCCTAGGCCTCACCGTCATCCACCGCCCTGGTGCTCTCGGCGCGGCCTGGTCAACGTGGTCAACGACCAACATGCATCTGAAGTGGACTGTACATGGAGAGGCTGATAGCTGGGTCCACGGCCGCACGCAAGGAAATGCCTCCTTATTACACGCAAAATAATGATTCCTCCACCTGACATATGGGACCCACCGAAAGGGCCTCTATATTTCGTGAAAAAAGGTTACCGCCGCTGACAGCTCGGACCCACCATCTATATGTTCACACGCAAGGAAGTGCCTCCTTATTACGCACAAAAAAATTAATACTCCCCCTGCTAGCTGGGATCCAGTATAGTGGCAAGCTGACTTGTGGGCCTACAAAGTTGACGGGGACGGAGGGCTTTGTCAACTTAGTCAATATGCATGATTCTAGCTCCAGTGACCGTACGATGTCCATCCAACGGCCGTAGTGCTTCTTCAACCTCTGGTCTTCTTGCTCCAGCCGCCCAAACCAGCGCCGGTCATGCCTCATGCTCCTGCCTCCCGTGACCGGCTGCAATGCGGCGGAGGCCTCACCGCCCCATACTACTCCCACCGCTGGCCAGGCCATCCCTCTACTCACCCACACCCCCTATTATTCTGCGGCGACGGCAGCCTCACACCGTAGTGAACCAGTGAACTCACATACTCCTCTACGCGTGGGCATCCACTGCCGCGTCTTCCCCGGCTCCGTGTCGTCCCCTTCCTAGGCCTCGCCGTCGTCCACCGCCTTGGTGCTCTCGGCGCGGCGTGGTCAACGTGGTCAAGGAATGACTTCCATCGGAAGATTACTGTACGTGGAGAGGCTCACAGTTGGGTCCACGGCAGCCGCAAGGAAGTGCCTCCTTATTACGCGGAAAATAATTATTCCTCCACCTGACAGCAGGGACCCACCGGACGGGCCATCGTATTTGGCGAAAAAAAATGTTTCCCCCTGACTACTGGGACCCATCGGACGGGCCACCGTATTTCGCGAAAAAAACGTTCCCCCCACTGTCAGCTCGGACCCACCGGAAGTGCCGCCTTATTACGCACAAAAAAATGAATACTCCCCTACTAGTTGGGACCCACCTTGGTGGGTGGCTGACTTGTGGGCCTACTAAGTTGATGGGGACGGAATGCTTTGTCAACTTAGTCAATATGAACGATTCTAGCTCCAGTGACCGTACGATGTCCATCCAACCGTCGTAATGCTTCTTCAACCTCTGGTCTTCTTGCTCCAGCCGCCCAAAGCAGCGCCGGTCGTGCTGCATGCTCCCGCCTCCCGTGGCCGGCTGTGCTACCCCGGAGGCCTCACCGTCCCCTACTATTGCCACCACTGGCAAGGCCCTGCGGCGACGGCAGCCTCACATCACAGCCGAACCAGTGAATCCTCGTACTCCTCTGCGCACGGACTTCCTCTACCGCGTCTTCCTCGGCTCCACGTCGTCCCATTCCTAGGCCTCGCCGTCATCCACCGGCCTGGTGCTCTCGGCGCGGCGTGGTCAACGTGGTCAAGGAACGACTTCCATCGGAAGAGTACTGTACGTGGAGAGGCTGACAGCTAGGTCCACGGCCACAACAAGGAAGTGCCTCCTTATTACACGCAATATAATTATTCCTCCACCTGACATCGGGGACCCACTGGACGGGCCACCGTATTTCGCAAAAAAAACGTTTCCCCCTAACTGTCGGGACCCACCAGCTACATCTTCGCACGCAAGGAAGTGCGTCCGGGAAAAAAATGATTCACCCCCCTGACTGCTGGGACCCACCAGCTAGATCTTCGCAGGCAAGGAAGTGCCTGACAGTCGAGACCCACCTGGTCGAAGCGTACGTAGCGTTGTCATTCTGGTCGCAAACATGTACGTACATACTGGTCGATGTAGAGGCGCGTGCGTGTCGTAATAGAGGCGCGCACGTAACATGTACACGTACATACAGCGGCCAGGGTGCAAGAAAGAAAATACGGCCACGTACGTACATACGAGCGGGGTCTCGAGCACCTACTCGCGCGTACGTACGGCCAGGGCTCATGTACATGGCTGTGTCGGAACGGAGAAACAGCGTTGTCGTCGTGTTCATGGGGAGCCAACCGACTGGGTCGGAACGGAATGCGTCGGCGTGTTCATCGGGAGGGCTTGGACAGAACAGCAGATGGAAACGAGGCGTGGCGTACCGCAGAATGGAGGAAACGGCCATGTGTTCGACCGGCCATGTTCGAAATAGGATCATGTTCATTGGAAGGTGTCTGGCGTACCACAAAACGGAGGAAACGGACCCCCTACGGTCGAAATGGGGGTCCTGTTGATCGGGAGGGGTGTGGCGTGCCGCAAAACGGAGGAAACGGACTTGTGTTGGAGCGCTACGGTTGAATCGGGGGTCCTGTTAATCGGGAGGGGTGTGGCGTACCGCAAAACGGAGGGAACAGACTTGTGTTAGAGCGCTACGGTCGAAACGAGGGGTCCTGTTCATCGGGTGGGGTGTGGCGTACCGCAAAACGAGACTCCACGGGATACTTTTCATCACCACCGTCGACCCCCTCCAGCCTCCACGGGCTACTGTTCATCCACCGTCGACCTCCTCCAGCCTCCACCTGCGACTGTTCAGCCTCCACCGCGCGCTCCTCCACCGGCTACTATTCAACCAGCCCTCTCCACGGGCTCCTGTTCAACCACCCCTCCATGGGCTACTGTTCATCCAGCCCTCCACCGTCTACTGTTCATGCAGCCCTCCACGGGGTGGTCCTGTTCATGCAGCCCTCCACAGGGTCCTGTTCATGCAACCCCAACCGGCTCGATCGAACGGGGTCATGTTCATGTAGAGGCAACACCACGGGGTCCTGTTCAGCCACCCCCACCGGGAAGTGTTCATCCAAACCCCCCAGCAACACTCACTGTTCATGCAGAGGAAGCATCGATCGGCTTCAGTTAGCAGCAGTAGCGAAGGAATCGCTCGATCGGGTTCTGTCGTGGAAATAACACGGCAGATGTCCGGTTTAACGGACTTGATGATGGAACCATCGCACAGGTTAGCTCGAAGGGGTTAAAAGCACACAAAGGACACCGAGGGTTTATACTAGTTCGGCCACTTTGATGAAGGTAAAAGCCTACGTCTAGTTTGGTTTGGTATTGCTTGGGTGTCGATGAACAGGGAGCGGATCGCTTGCCTGTGTCTCGACGGGTTGTTTCTTGCTTCTCCCTGAACCGTCGCCGGGTCGTCCCTTTATATAGAGGCGACGCTCGGTCCGGTTGACAGAGTCCCGAGGCCGGCTCATACTCGTGTCCGCCTCGGTCTCTGCTCTTTCTTCCTTATCTCTCAAGTTACATCATCGGGCGGTTTACAAACTATAACTCTATACATGGGCCTAAGATCTCATGTGCCGTAGCCTTTACTAAATATTACAACCACACAAACATATTATAATAATCCGGTTTACACTAGCCGGTCTATACCTGCTAGTAATATCCCTGACATTAGGCCCCAGAATGATTTGAACTTGTTCACATCAATCTTCCCTGTCTTGCATAATTTTCCTTCTTGTGTCTTCGCATTTTTGTAAACCGGCCCTGACGTCATTCTCGAAAATCGCTTGATCTGACCGTGACATCACCTCCGCATTTAACGCGCCCAGCTGTCCATCGGCTTTGTTTAATGGTCGTCCCGAGAATCGAGGTGACAGAGGATCTTTATCCAATCTTTTGCCTCCTCGAATCTCGCGCCTGTCGTTTCAACTTTGCCCTTCTATAAATACCGCTGCCCTTGTTCTTTATTTCCTTCCATTTCGTTCTTCTTCTTCCGTCGCCCGAACAATATACTCCGTCGCCGCCCGTCGAGCTCAAGCCGCCGCCGTCGACCTGAATCCGAGACTTCGCCGGCCGCTGCATCAACCTGAGCGCGACCAGAGAACCTCCGCCGTTGCCTCTTGTCGTTCCAGGTATGCCATTTTCCTCACTGCAGATCCGTAGCTTTAGGGTTCCTTCTCGCATCTCCGCCATTAAACCTTCGCGGTAGCTTCGTTCGTTCTTCGTAGGTGCCAAGTTTGCAGAACTTTTTGACCTTTAAATCTTGCCTCTACCCCGCTGCTATATGCCTTAAATCCCGTCATTTATGTTTAACCTGTAGATTTATCCACTCTGTATAGGACCCTTGTAGTTCTTCCCGTAATATCCTTGTATTTACTTTTCTTTTCCTGGATGCTCAGATCTGTTTTACTTTAGCTGTCTGTGAAAACCTGTTTCTTCTCCTTTGTAGATCTGTTAAGTATGCTCCGGTTTAAACAGTCATATGCTACTTCTGTAAAAAAATCACAACGAACGCGACGGTTTAACTTTTCCCCCTTTGTGGTCATGAACCGATAGTAATACAGTTTCCTGTTTATCGCCGGGTTATCCATATCATTAGTCCCTTGCTTAAACCATTGCGTAATCCTTTCATATATCTTCCGGTTTATGACACTGTACTTGAGTAATCCGGATTTATATTTTTTACCCTTTCAGCACTTGCTCTTCTATTGCTATGGCCAAATAGTTTGTCTCATGCAATTGGGTTCCTTCCGTTATTACGGAACAAGATTTAGTCAATGCTGCTGCAATCGGCACCTTAGGCCCTCAATCCATTTTAAAATGGCGGGCCCCAGGAGATGAATGCCCTCCTACTCCCAAAGAGGGGGAGGTTATTGTCTTCTTTGACCATATTGCTCGGGGCTTTACTCCTCCCGGTTCGAAGTTTTTCCGGAATGTACTTGCCGCTTTCCAGCTTCATCCTCAGGACATAGGTCCCAACTCTGTTTCCAACATCTGTGATTTTCAAGTGTTTTCTGAGGTGTATTTGCAAGAAGAACCGTCAGTTGACTTGTTCCGGGATTTCTTCCACCTAAACCGGCGTACTGAATTTACTAGTGGACCGCATCAAGAGCTAGGCGGGGTCAGTATTCAGAAAAGAAAAGATGCAGTCTTTCCTCATGCCGCTCTCCACACACATCCCAAGGACTGGAATAAATCTTGGTTTTACTGTATTGATACTTCACCTGAGGGGAAAACCCATTGCCGGGTTATCACGAGCGCCGTCTTCCGGAGGACCACCCTTTGCCGCAGCGCATCAGCTCCTCAGAGCGGCCCCGGTTTGCCTCTCAACTTTCCAAGTTAAAGGCTTTTATGGCCAATGGTTTAACCGGCGTGGATTTCATGCGCTGCTGGCTCTCTTGGAGTATCCTTCCTCTGAGCCCACGACCCAGCTTGATGTATCAATACTCTGGTAAACCGGATGATCCTCAACGTTTCTCTAAGGATAAACTTTCTGAGTCGGAAGTCACTGAGTCTGCCAAGAAGATGCTTAACATCACTTTAGAAGAATGTAGCCAAACCGTACTGGCTCCATACTACAAGAAAAACAAGCTGCCTGCGGTATGTCTTACTTTCTTTCATATGCTTGTAATCCGTTCCTTTAAATGGTTCTTTCAATTTATCTTTTACCTTTTGAACAGGCTAATGATCCTTTCTGGAAGAGGAAACCTCAGGAGAAAACCGGAAAAGAGGCACGCCGGAAAGCCTTTGCTACCAAGAAGAGAAAAGCGGCTGGTGGCTCCAGTTCTCATGCTGAGGATCACGATCCGGACTCTGAGGTATGAATTAATCCGGTTTTAACTTGCTTACTTTTACCCATATCTGTATCTAATAACAACTTTTCACAGGAGCTGGCTGAAGGAGATAAATCGGCCGAAATTGAGGTAACTATCCTTTCTTCCGATTCAGAACCACTTCCTCAAAAAAGTCGTCGGACAGTCCGGAAATATCAGTTTTCTCACCCTTATGCTCAATTGGATCCTAATTTTCTTTTGAAGAAACAACAACATGAAGCCCTTCACCGGACCACTCGCCATAGCGGTCTTGCAGTGGAATCATCCGGAATATCTCTTACTCCGGCTCGGAGGCGCCACTCTGAGGTTATACTCTCTCCAACCCTCCTTCATCCCAAGGCCGGGCTTATACACAAACCTCTTAAACCGTCTAACCCTGATTATCAAGAGACTCCGTTATCTTCTTCCGGTGAATCAACTGCCACACAATTTCCACCCCTAAAAACTGTCCCAGAGTAAGTCTTTTTAATTTATCCGGTTTATGATTGCACTTTGTCTTATAGTTCTAACTTGTTTTTCCAACCTCCTTCAGCAAGCCAAAACCTAGCAAAAAACCGAAAGCCAACCAACCAACTGCTGAGACTGCCGTTGATGATCCGGCGGCTGATCCGGACTCAACTATCCCTCCGGAAGGTGAACCCACAATTCCACTTGAAGATCCTGCTCCTACAGATCATACTACTATGCCTGAGAACCCCAATGCTGAAAATGTTCATGAACCGGCTAGTCCTGCCCGGGCCAATTCTCCTCAGACCAATCCGGCTCCTTCTAGTCCGGTTCATACCGCAACCCCACCACCAACAACTGCTTCTCCGGAGGTGGAAATAACTCACACGGCTTATACCGCTCCTGCTGAGCCCACTGTCTTAGCCAAACATACGGCTAAAGCGGAGAAGCTGCACAAAGAAAAGGGAAAATGGAGTACCAAACTGTCCAACTTTGCTGACATGAGTGCCCAGGAGCTCTATTCCGGGTACTTGAACCGGCTCCACACTGGCCGAGACTATGAAGCAGGCTTGATTAACATGATGAAGGACAAGTATGAGGTAATCCTTTGCATCTTCTTTTGACTTGCAATGTACTTCTGTCCATACCGTATTAGCCCCCAAGTTCCGGTTTAGCTATGTTTAGAAGGTGAACCGGTACTTCCTGATTAATCAAATGATCTTACATTAGCCCCCAAGTGCCAGGGGCATAACTCGATTTATGTGCCTGGCACTTGCCTGACTTTTCCTTTGATACTTCAATTATCCATTAGTCCCCAAGTGTCAAGTAGACAACTTGTTTGTGTGCTTGAGACTTTGTGTTTGAATTGCTACTGCTTACTGCTTCAACTGCCCATTAGCCCCCAAGTGTCAAGTAGACAACTTGTTTGTGTGCTTGAAACTTATCTGACTTTTGCTGCTTACCACTTGATTTTCCTTGCAGGCTGATTTAAACCGGAGGGCTGAAGAAATCAGTGAACTCCGGAGTAGACTTGCTGAAACGGAGTCTGCTGCTTCTAAGGCCAAAAAAGACTTGAAGCTGAGTTTATAGACTGCTGAACAGCTGAAGAAATTCTTTGAAGAAGAACGGGCCGCCTTTGAGGTCCAGAAAAAAGATCTGGAAAAAAGGGCTAAGGATGCTGAAGAAGCTCTTAATCCCGTTACTGAAGAGTTAACCGGTTTAAAGCGGCAAATAGAGATGATGACTTCTGCAGTCTTCGGTAAGTATTTAATCTGTATTCCTGCTTTCATCCTTGTAATCTTCCATCTGTGCCGGTTTAACTGTGATACTCATATGCAGGGCGCCGTGTCTCCCATCTTGGGGATGACTTGCGGAAAAAACTCAAGGCGTGTTATACTTTGGTCGAGCAGCTGTATTCCGGCGCTCAAAGGATCATAAGTGCAACATCTTTTAATAAACCGGCCCCAACCACTATCCAAGGCACATTAGAGAAGTTGTATGTCTTTCCCGTGCGCTTAGAAGAAGTGAAAAAATCGGCTGCTCGAGCCGGTTCTCTCTTGGCGCTTACCAGAGCTAAAGCTTGGGTCCCAGATTTTTATCCGGAGGAAGCCTTGAGTGGGTATCCTGACACTAAGGAAGACGGATCAGCTTTTACTGCAAAGGATCTCCATGTCTTGACGAAGGAGATGCGCCCTCTCGCCAGCAAACTTGCTGCCGAATCAGACTTATCCAGGTATTATCCGGGGTATGATTTGCAGAACGAGCGGGTGGAGCGGCCGGTTTATGATACCGTCAATCTAATCCCACCAGTACGCCCTCATACCTTCGCTCCAGATATCGAACCGTCTGAACTCATCAATGAAGAGATGTACTTTCGTGCTTTAACAAAAATCGACTGGCGCGTCCCTGACTTCCAGCCGCTTCAAGAAGAGGAGGAGACTCTGGACCAAGTCGATGCTCAGCCGTCGCAGCAGGAGGGAGCGTAGCTGGTAGCATATCTTTGTAGTCGCAGTCTTACTTTACCAAACAATTTTTAATCCGTCCGTCTTGCTATGCCTTGTAATAGGGTAGCTGGAAACATTGTTCGCTTTGATCCGGATATTCTGACTTCTTGTTTTAACGTTTGCCAATTTAAATTTAGTCTGATATGTTCCTGCATAAATAACACTGAAAATATGTCCTAGCGGTTTACCGCTGGACGAATTAAATTGTTCTCAGAATATATCAAACAAGCGTATACTTATATCAGAAATAACTTTATACCTGAGATCAAGTATGCTTGATACTCTTAATCCGGCGAATTTTGCCTCTTTGAAGGGAGTCTTTTGATAGACCCATTAATAATCCCGGGTCTTATAAAAGTTGCCGGTTTAGATCATGATGATTGTTCCGGGTGATGATGAACACCGGATTGACTCTTGCTAGTGTTTTATAACCCAGACTTTTAACTCATGCTGGTATTCATGACCCAGACTTTTAACTATATATATCTGTGGTCAACTTTTGGAGCTGTTCCACTCCGGTTTAGAGAATCATAAAACCTAAACATCAGAAAAAGCAAGTTTTGCAAATAAGACCATGTAGTCGAGGCTTTTTACGAGCTGCCAGGCTCAAAGCAAGGTTCAGCCAATCAATGGAATGGGCTTACCATCCAGAGGGCCGGTCGATGGATGTGGGTACCATCCATAGGAACCATAAGAAAAACTTTAGCCAATCACTGGATGGCTGTCGCCTGTCCAGAGGGCCTCCATGGTTCCATAGAACCATGGGTAAATCTTTAGCCAATCATTGGATGGCTGTCGCCTGTCCAGAGGGCCTCCATGGTTCCATAGAACCATGGGTAAATCTTTAGCCAATCACTGGATGGCTGTCGCCTGTCCAGAGGGCCTCCATGAAGCGTTCTCTTTGGGCCGGATATGACCTTACGCTCTTCAGGGAGTCTATTGCTTCTGGGTGCATATATTCTGCAAAATCAGTTTTAAACCGATCGATATGTTTGAAATATGATAATATATGTATGGTTGTCCGCATAAGGTATTTGTATTGGAAAAAAGGTTGAGCCCCCGGTTTACCGAGGGTGCCGGTTTATTCATTAATCATAATATATACATAGGATACAGTGGAGCTCATGGCTCGGGTATAGTAGGGCCGTAAGAGGGCGATGTTCCACGGCCTCTTTGTCTCCTCTTCTGATGTTCGCAAGTCCTTGTGTTCTCGAATGTCCACCAGGTAGTATGAACCGTTGTGCAGATTCTTACTGACCACAAAGGGTCCTTCCCAAGGCGGGGATAACTTGTGCATATCTGTTTGATCTTGGATGAGCCGGAGTACTAAGTCACCCTCCTGAAACGTCCTTGTCTTGATCCGGCGGCTGTGATATTTGCGCAAGTCTTGTTGATAGATCGCACACCATGCGGCTGCTATATCACGCTCTTCATCCAACCGGTCCAAACTGTCTTGTCTCGCCTGCTCATTGGCCGCTTCAACATAGGCTATCACCCTTGGTGAATCATGACGAATATCGCTTGGAAGGACCACTTCAGCACCATATACCATAAAGAAAGGTGTATAACTCGTGGACCGGTTTGGTGTAGTGTTGATATTCCAAAGGACAGACGGTAACTCCTCGACCCAACACCCTGGGGTTCTTTGCAAGGGAGTCATAAGCCGGGGCTTGATACCTCGCAAAATCTCCTGGTTTGCTCTTTCCGCTTGACCATTTGTTTGAGGGTGGGCCACAGAAGATACGTCTAGGCGAATATGTTCTCGTTGACAAAATTCTTCCATCTCACCCTTAGATAAATTGGTGCCGTTGTCTGTGATGATGCTGTGTGGAAAGCCAAACCGGAAAATTACCTTTTTGATGAACTTGACTGCTGTGGCGGCATCACACTTGCTCACAGGCTCTGCCTCAATCCACTTTGTAAACTTATCCACCGCCACAAGTAGATGAGTTTTCTGATCTTGGGATCGCTTAAAGGGTCCAACCATATCAAGCCCCCAAGTCGCAAACGGCCAGGTTATTGGTATCATCCGGAGCTCCTGTGCCGGAACAAGAGCACGTCGCGAAAACTTCTGACAAGCATCACACTTCCGGACTAGATCCGCCGCATCAGCATGAGCTGTTAACCAATAGAACCCATGTCGAAAAGCTTTAGCCACCAATGATTTTGAACCGGCATGATGACCACAATCCCCTTCATGGATCTCGCGAAGAATCTCACAACCTTCCTCAGCTGACACACACCGCTGAAATGCTCCAGACACGCTACGATGATGAAGTTCCCCGTTTGCAATTGTCATGGATTTAGAATGCCGGACTATCTGTCGTGCCTCTATCTCATCGTCCGGTAGCTCTCCTCGGCTCAGATATGCCAAATAGGGCAGCGTCCAATCCGGAATAATATGAAGTGCCGCAACTAGCTGTGCCTCCGGATCAGGAACAGCCAGGTCTTCCTCCAATGGTATTTGTACGGATGGACTATGCAGCTCATCCAAAAAAGTATTTGGTGGTACCGGTTTACGTTGAGAACCCAGCCGGCTTAAAGCATTAGTCGCTTCATTCCTTCGCTGGTCTATGTGGTCCACTTGATACCCTTTGAAATATCCAGCCACTTCCTCTACTTCTCGTCTGTAAGCTGCCATGAGAGGATCTCTCGAATCCCACTTGCCTGAAACTTGTTGTGCCACCAAATATGAATCGCCAAAGCACTTGACCCAACTCAAGTTCATCTCCCTTGCCATCCGTAAGCCATGAAGTAACGCTTCATACTCCGCTGCATTATTAGTACAAGGAAACAATAAACAGAGGACGTAACAAAACTCATCACCTCGCGGGGACGTTAAAACAACTCCAGCCCCCGAGCCTTCTAACTGTCTTGAACCGTCAAAGTGAATCGTCCAATATGTAAGATCCGGCTTCTCCTCTAGTGTTTGCAGTTCTGTCCAATCATTGATGAAATCCACGAATGCCTGAGATTTTATAGCGGTGCGTGGCACATATTTCAACTCATGTGGGCTGAGCTCAATGGCCCACTTCGCCACTAGGCCCGTAGCTTCCCTATTCTGGATTATGTCCCCCAATGGTGCTGAGTTAACAACAGTTATTGGATGACCTTGGAAATAGTGCTTCAACTTCCGGTTTGGCATGAACACTCCATACACCAGCTTCTGCCAATGTGGGTACCTCTGCTTAGACTCAATGAGTACCTCACTCACGTAATAAACCGGACGCTGAACCGGATATTCCTTCCCTGCTTCCTTGCGTTCAACCACGATCGCCACACTAACTGCCCGTGCGTTGGCGGCGACATATAACAGTAAAGGTTCATTATCAACAGGGGCAGACAGGACTGGTGGCCTTGCTAACTGCCGCTTCAAATCCTCAAACGCAGCATTTGCCTCCTCACTCCATATAAACCGATCCGTCTTTCTCAGCATCTGATAAAGCGGAATCGCCTTCTCCCCCAAACAGCTAATGAACCGGCTCAATGCTGTAATCCGGCCAGCGATACGCTGAACATCATCGATGCAAGGCGGTTTGGTTAAAGATGTGATTGCCTTGATTTTCTCCGGATTAGCTTCTATTCCTCTGTTTGACACCAAAAATCTCAGGAGCTTGCCTACTGGAACACCAAAAGCACATTTCTCCGGATTGAGCATCATTTTATAGGCCCGAAGATTGTCAAGGGTCTCCTTGAGATCCTCTATCAGTGTCTCTTCTTTCCTTGACTTCACCACGATATCATCCTCATAGGCATGAACATTTCTTCCTATCTGCCCCTTAAGACAGTTCTGTACGCAACGCTGATAAGTTGCTTGGGCACTCTTGAGCCCAAAAGGCATAGATACATAGCAAAAAGCACCAAAAGGAGTTATGAAAGCTGTCTTCTCTTGGTCCTTAACTGCCATCTTGATCTGGTGATATCCCGAGTATGCATCCAAAAAACTTAGCCGCTCACATCCCGCTGTAGCATCGATGATCTGATCAATGCGAGGGAGAGCAAAAGGATCTGTTGGACAAGCTTTATTGAGGTCTGTGTAGTCTACACACATTCTCCATTTTCCATTCTTCTTTAGCACTAGCACCGGATTAGCTAACCACTCTGGGTGAAAAACTTCCACTATGAACCCTGCAGCCAAAAGCCTGGCCACTTCTTCTCCTATAGCCTTGCGTCTTTCTTCATTGAAGCGGCACAGATATTGTTTGACCGGTTTAAACTTCGGATCAATATTAAGACTGTGCTCAGCGAGTTCCCTCGGTATACCTGGCATGTCAGAAGGTTTCCATGCAAAGATATCCCGGTTCTCACGGATGAACTCGATGAGCGCGTTTTCCTATTTGGGATCAAGGTTAGCACTGATCGTGAACTGCTTGGACGAGTCGCCTGGCACAAAATCAACTTGCTTGGTCTCCTCTGCCGATTTAAATTTCAACGCCGGATCATGCTCTGTAGTTGGCTTCTTCAACGGGGTCATATCTGCCGGATCAACATTATCCTTATAAAACTTCAACTCTTCTGTGGCACATACTGCCTCCGCGTAAGCAGCGTCTCCCTCTTCACATTCCACTGCTATCTTGCGACTCCCGTGAACCGTGATCGTGCCTTTGTGACCCGGCATCTTGAGCTGCAGATAAACATAACATGGTCTGGCCATAAACTTGGCATAAACCGTCCTCCCGAACAGAGCGTGATAAGGGCTCCGGATTTTGACGACTTCGAAAGTTATCATCTCTGACCTGGAATCATGCTCATCTCCAAAGGTAACTTCTAAGTCAATTTTCCCAACTGGATAAGCTGACTTACCTGGAACCACCCCATGGAACACCGTGTTTGACTGCCTTAGCTTCTTATCCGTCAGGCCCATACGACGGAAGGTCTCATAGTACAAGATATTGATGCTGCTACCGCCGTCCATAAGCACTTTAGTGAACTTGTAGCCACCCACCTGTGGTGCTACCACCAGGGCCAAGTGGCCCGGATTATCCACCCGCATCGGGTGATCCTCCCTACTCCAGACAATGGGCTGCTCTGACCAGCGCAGGAATTGTGGTGTCGCCGGTTCAACCGCGTGGACTGCCCGCTTTAAAACCTTTTGATCTCGTTTACACAAACTCGTGGTGAATACATGATATTGCCCACTACTTAGCTCCTTCGGATTGCTCTGATATCCGGATTGCTGCTGCTGTTGCTGACGCTGCTGATTACCTTGGTTGTTGTGATTACTTGGGCCCGGATGTTGGCTGCCTTGGTTATTGTAACCGCCCTGACTATGCGGCTGATTGCCTTGGTTATTATAACCACCTTGACCGTATTGATTGCTGGCCCGGCCATGATAACCACTGTTATTGCCCCGATACCCTGATCCGGAGCTGTTCCCCTGATGACCCGGACCATAGAACCCCGGGCCTGAACCACCATTTGGAGGCCTGTCATTAGAATTGAAGCGGCCCATTATGGCTTCCATCAAGGGCCTGCATTCTCCTATAGTGTGTTTCGCTGGTCGTCCCCTTGTGCTATGCTTCGGACAAGGCTGACTTAACTCCTGGTTCCAACTAACATCTCCTCCGCCGGTTTGTGGGGGTGGTTTGCCTCTATTGCGCTGGAAACCCTCTTGAGCTTGGGTATTGGCCACGAAATCAGAGCCACCTTCCGCCTTCCGCTTACCTAAGAAGCTTGCCGAAGCTGGATTAACCTGCGCCGGTTTACCAGGCTTGTTAACCTTTCCTGCTTTGTCTCCCTCAGCTTCTGGATACTTAGTGTTATCAGAGTCCCCGTACTTCACCAGAGCGCTCATGAGAGTTCCCATATCATTACAATCCCGTTTAAGCTGTCCTAGTTTTAACTTTAGAGACTCAAACCGGCAATTGTTTTCCAAAGTCACTATTGCCGTACTGGGATTGATACCGTTCGAAGAGTGTAAAATTTCTGACACTCGCCTCACCCATGCGCTTGTAGACTCCTGTTCTCCTTGTACACAGGCTGCTAGATCTACTACTGACATTGGCTGCTTGCACGTATCCTTGAAATTTTTGATAAACTGGTGACGTAGCTCTCCCCATGACCCGATGGAGTTAGGGGGTAAACCTTTTAGCCAGGTCCGTGCCGTACCTTCAAGCATCATAGTAAAATACTTTGCACAAGCCGCTTCATCTACATCCAGCATCTCCATGGCCATCTCGTAACTCTCAACCCAAGCTTCCGGAGCCAAATCTGCTGTGTAATTAGGCACTTTACGCGGACCTTTGAAATCTTTGGGCAGCTTCACGCTCCGTAAAGCGGGGATAAGACACTGCACCCCAAAGGAACTCGTTGTGACTCCTGTCTCTGATGTGGTTGTGTGAACCGGCGTCGTTTGACGGACCTCCTCCCGGGCTACTGATCTAACCCGTTTGCGTCCTGAGCCTGTGCGTCCACTCCTGTCGGGTTATCTCGTCTGTGACGGTGCCGCCTACGTTCACTGCTAGATACTTCCGGTTCCTCCCAATGCCTAGTGTAACTCCGGCTGGGACGTGGTGTTGAATGCAGCCTCTCCCTGCTATGAGAATATGCTTGATGTTGTATTAACGCTGTATTAAGCAGATCCTTGACCCTGCGTGCCTCCAACGCCACCAGAGATGTCCCCTCAACGGGTAAAGCGGCTAAGCGCGAAGCAGCGGCAATGATATTGTCCAAAGGATTCGAATAATGACCCGGAGGAGTAGGAACGTGAGGCGCAGATGTAATCCATCGATCTTGTTCTGTGGGAGGTTGTTGAACCGGCTCCTCCCTTGGGGGCGCCCTCCGGTTTAGCGCCGGATCATTGCTGGCCCCAGCCCCAGGCGTCCTGAACAGATCCGTCGCTTCGTAAACCGACGGTAGACGAGATTGATATTTCCGACCCCTTACTCCCTGTATAGAGGCCTGCTCCATCCTTAGATGAAAAGCCTGCTCATTCAATTCCTCCTGCCTTATCGCTATCATAGCCTTCTCTGTTTTCAGATCATCCCTTGCTTGATCAATCCGGCCCTTTAGCTGAAGGAGCTCTGCATCATGTTGCGCCTTGTCTGCTGGAGCTACCTCTGCCATGGCTCGGGCCGTGAACTCCTCGACTAAGGTGGATAGAACGTCAGTGGGTGAGAGGGCCTGGCCACTCCCCCCTACACCAGCTTCCGCTGTTGCCCCGTTCACCGTAGACTGTAGCGAAGGTTGTGAACCGGCCATAAAGACAGCCACCCGGTTTGGCGGGTCAAAGGGGCCCGGAATACTGTTTCCATCGGACTCACCCTCAGACCGGCCGTCCTGCAACTGATACAAAGACTCAGTCTCTCCGGATGAGAATTCATCATCGGAGCAAACAACTGTTTCGCCACCGGATTCCGATCCGTCCTCGGTTTGGACCCCGTGGACTGCTCCAATGAAAACGTGCTTCATGGCGGGCTGAATCCGGGCCGATCTCGCACGCTGAGCCGGCTCGATGATGTTGGGGAAGATGTCCGGCTCAGGTCCCGGTTCGCCGATCTTGCCGATGAAGACATGGATGCCACCGAAGGGAACCCGGTACCCGTATTCGATTGAATCGGCCTCCGGTCCCCAACCTGCGTCATTGATGTAGATCCGGCCGCGGCGACTCTTGGTCATCCGGCCGACAACGTAGCCCTTGAGCCCTTCAAAGCTGCCCTTCAAGAACTCGAAACCATTGTGCGGAGGCCCCACGGTGGGCGCCAACTGTCGTGGAAATAACACGGCAGATGTCCGGTTTAACGGACTTGATGATGGAACCATCGCACAGGTTAGCTCGAAGGGGTTAAAAGCACACAAAGGACACAGAGGGTTTATACTAGTTCGGCCCCTTCGATGAAGGTAAAAGCCTACGTCTAGTTTGGTTTGGTATTGCTTGGGTGTCGATGAACAGGGAGCGGATTGCTTGCCTGTGTCTCGACGGGTTGTTTCTTGCTTCTCCCTGAACCGTCGCCGGGTCGTCCCTTTATATAGAGGCGACGCCCGGTCCGGTTTACATAGTCCCAAGGCCGGCTCATACTCGTGTCCGCCTCGGTCTCTGCTCTTTCTTCCTTATCTCTCAAGTTACATCATCGTGCGGTTTACAAACTATAACTCTATACATGGGCCTAAGATCTCATGGGCCGTAGCCTTTACTAAATATTACAACCACACAAACATATTATAATAATCCGGTTTACACTAGCCGGTTTATACCTGCTAGTAATATCCCTGACAGGTTCAGTTAACACCCATCGATCGATCGCTCGGGTTCAGTAATGTGTAGCCTGCAGTGCAATCGCTCGGGTTCAGTTAGAGCCCAATGCCTCCCTGAGGTTAAGTTAGAGCCCAACGCCTCGCACCCACGCGCGTGCGTGTACGAGATAAACGCGCATCGCTCGGCCCCGACCACCCACCGTAACCGGGAACACCCCGATATTTTCCTCGCCCTCGCGTCTACCACGGTTTTTTTCCGTCATGGACGGCCCAAAGAATGTCATGCAGCTGCGTCTCCGGACCGCCCAGGACAAAAAGCCCATTTTCTGTCATGATTTTTTGTCATAGAAGTAGGACCCCACCACATCTATGATGATACCGTGTTTTGTCATAATTATTGTCATAGAAGTGTCATAAGTATGACAGAAAAAAGTTTTGTTCGGACCAAAATGTCATGGATGTGTATTTTTTTTAGTGTCTCCACTCGTCGAGCTTCTTCGCGGCAGGAGGAAAGTCAAGGAGGAGTTGCACGCGCGCCAACGCTTCTGCTGGCGTAAGTGGCGGCGAAAGCTGCGCGGACCGTGACGCGCTCTGACTTCTAACCACGTTAGAAGGAGCTCTATCACAGTCTCGCGGTCGCGCGCCGCTTCCGCCAGCGTCTGGGCACGCATGCTGGCCCGGTGCATCTCGAGAGTGACGCAAAGGGCTCTTCCCACGGCGGCGCCCGGGAGCACCGACGTCGCGGCGTTGCTTGTCATGCGCGAGCTGGGAAGACCACGGCACGGGAGCCAGCTGGGGAGTCCTGGAGGTCACCGCACCGCCTGTGGGCAGCACGGTGATGCCCCCGGACCCAGCGGCGTGCGGCTCGTCGTCCTGGGCACGAACGACGCCGCTCGCCTGGCTCCGATGGCCAAAGTGTCGAGGATGCTCGCGGGCCACACCTCCGCCACCATCCGCGGCCGCCCCATTTCCTGCCCGCACTGGTACGGGCGGTTTGGCTCCAGACGAAGCGACAGCCATGATCCCCTTCTTCTTGGGAGCCATGGCAATGACGAAGTCGATGCGCTAACTTCTAGACCCGATTTTCATAGCCTAGCGCCCCCTGCCTGGCGCGCCAAAGGTGTCGGGGAAAACGAACACCTATGGGATCCCGAGGACCCCTACTACGGTTGGCGGGGGCGAAGAGCTGCGCAAAGAGTAGGACTAGCGATCAGCGCATGGGGATTCGTACCCAGGTTCGGGCCACAAATGATGCGTAAAACCCTAGTCCTGCTTGTCTGTGTTTATCTTGTGTTCTTCAGTTCTTGAACTAGCTACTACAAGTGATTAGTCTAAAAAGTCTAAATCCTTCCACAGTACGCCTCAGGCCTCCTTTTATATGGCAAAGGGGTTGCCACAGTGGCACACAGGAGGTGGAAAGTATCTAAAGTGTACACGTTTATCGCCTGACATCGTAGGACAAACACATTTAATGCACTGCCTACGTGCCCTCTTGCTTTATCGGGGATGGCAATAGAGCTCGTCCCGTCCGTCGCCGCCTCGCCTTGCTTCGACACGCGTCCTAGCTGACGAGGCATGCAGCGCCATACTGGCTGGCTGGTCGCTGTGCTGGTGCGGTGATAGGGTCTTCACGAAGATCTGCATGCCACCACGCAGGTGCTTGACTAGTTGGCCTAGAAGCTGCATGCTGCAACGCAGGCGCTTGTGTAGTTGACGGGCTGGTTGCCGCGTCGGAACGGCCGCGGGGCAGTAAAACTTTTGGCAGGTGCGGGCCTAGCCATGGCCCCGTAGATGCCCCGGGCAAGGGTCTTGTTGCGGTCTCGTGGCCGTCCCCAGCAAGTTTCGGGTCCTTATCAAGATTCGCAAGCCTTTGGTATCCACAAAGACCTGCATACCACCATGCAGGCGCCCCTAAGTCTTGGTCTCGACATTGTCGATGGTGTCAGAGCCCTCAGGCTCAAGGGTGGCGTCCTTGTTGGTGTTGGGCAAGTCGCCCTGGCAAGACTCTTGATGGGGCTATGTAGGTCGTCCCGGCAAGGGTGTTTCCCGGGGGAGCCCATTTTGCCCCTTTGCTCTTCATGCCTCTGGCTTGAGTGTTGCCTTGGCAGTCTCGTACCTTTCCTTCCTCTGCCCCGCCAAGCATGGCCGCAGGTGTTGCTACGACTGCTCATGCACAAGTAAAGGGGTACAGAAAGGCCCCTACTTTTGTACACCGACAGGAGCCCCTGAGCCCGGGCCACACATAAGCGCGAAGCATTGTTGGGCCAGGCCCAGAACGGTGCGCGAGAACAAGTGGCATAGTTTTAACCGTAGTAATTTCTCACCAGTTGCGCTTCCCCATGACTCGCATTGAGTGCGTAACGTGGGGGTCGTGCATGGAACGGTCACGGCATGCTTGCGTCACCCCATGGTGGACAGTAAAGAGGCGGCCCGCGTCTTCCTCATAAAAAAGAGGAAGCCGCAGGGGTGCTGCTCATTTACAAAGTGGACTCGGGTCGTGGTCTTCATGGTGCCCACGCCCCACGGTCATGGGGCAGGGAACGGTCGTTCCACGTGTCTTATTAGTTCCGGCTCGCCCGTCATGTGTCCCCCATGCCTCAGGGAGGGTAAATGGCGGATACGGAGGGCACGGGCATTAACGCCGAGGTGGGAAGCCGGGCGTTGCTGATTGGAGCACGGGTTGATCCTGATTCCATGCGCCTCTGGCGGCCGGATTGGTCGAGTGGGGCGGCTGCCTTAGGTTGGGGGGCCGAGCCCCGGCCCTACCCCTCTGTAAAAAGGGGAGAGGTACAACGTCCTTCTGCATTCATCTCCTTCCTGCTTGATCCTTTTCTTCCACTCGCCATGTTTAGAGGTGCTCCAACGGTGGAGACGAGGGCTTCTGCTCGACTGCATGTCCCCCCTTCTCTGGAACTCATGGCAGCGGAGCCCGATGTGAGAGGAAGAGGGAGGGGCGAGGCCAAGGCCGCCGTGGTGCTCGGGGAGAGGAGGACGGGGCGGCGCATCGGCTGCGCTTCCGGCAGCGGCTCTTCCCCCAATGGAGGGCCATGTCGGAGACCAGCCCTGCGAGTTCTTCATCAAGTTGTACAAGCCAGTGTGCGGCCACCTCCACATCCCCACCCCGTTTGCTCGGGTAATGGAGCTTGACCCTCCGCAGGCCTTGAGGCTGCATATGAGGGGTTGTGGGAACAGCGACATGTGGGTCGACATCGACTTCCCCGCCCCTCACGTCATGTACCTCCGCTGTGAGTGGAAGACCTTTGCCCGTGCCCGTAGCCTGTCAGAGGGGCACGTTCTCCAGTTCAAATTAATGGAGAACGGCCTGCTCTCCGTCAAGGTATTTGGGCGCTCGGGAACCTTCTTAGGGTGCTGCGTGGAGAGCTCCACCGACAACGAAACCTCCTCCTTGAGCAATAGTGACGAGGAGGATAGCGACAGCGACGTAGATGGTAGCGGGCGGGAGGACGCCGATTCTGACTCCGGGTGACCATCGATGGCAGCACCATCATCTGCATCATCCTCCTCCCTCGGCCATGCGTCTTGCCGAGGGTCATCCCCACCATGCTCTCCATCGGCGTGTTCCACGTCGCCTCTTCTTTGCCTTCACCTGCCGCACCTGGGAGGAAAGGGGAAAGAACGGAGATTGCGAGGCGCTTATCTTTCTTTTAGCTTGTAGGCACTTGCCAATCTTAATTTATAAATAATGTAATCTCTCGAGCCCATGCATGTGTCCTGTAACATTCGTACTTGTATCATCATGACAATGAAAGAGACCAGCCTTGCCGGGGACACGTGCATGTATACGTCCATGCAGAGGCGAAATGCCTCTTTAATGCAAATAAACGAGTTCTCCCGGCAAGCCATCCTGTCGGCGCCCTCTGTGCCTGCCAGAGAATCACATCTGCCGGGTTACAGACAAAGGGTCCAGTTCCTCGTCAATCTTCTTTTATAAAGACTACTGCGACCATTCTGACCGAAGCAGCGTTTGGGTCAGGATCAGGGATGGGACTTTTGTACACTGACAAATAGTTCACCCAATGGCACAGTCTTATCAAGCAAGGTACTAACATCATCATAAGCATCATTCATAGCAGGAGTAGCATCATCAATAACTTGCGACATATTAAGATTAATAGCAGAGTGTGGTGCAGCAAGCTTACTTATAATTGAAGGAGAATCAGGTGCAGAGTGTGATGGCAATTCCTTACCTCCCCTCGTAGTTGAGGGAAACATCTTAGTTCTATCGTCCTTTAGATTCTTCATAGTGATAAATAGACAATAATCCCAAGTGACTCAACAAATATAGCTATGATCCACGGAAACTGTGCCAGAAAAAGGTCTTGATAACCCACAAGTATAGGGGATCGCAACAGTTTTCGAGGGTAGAGTATTCAACCCAAATTTATAGGTTTGACACAAGGGGAGCCAAAGAATATTTGCAAGTATTAGCAACTTTTTTGTCAATTCAGCCACACATGGATTAATTATCTGCAGCAAAGTGATCAGTAGCATAGTAGTATGATAGTTTTGATAGTAGTAGTAGTGGCAATAGTAATGGTAACAGTGATAGCAGTGGTTTTGTAGCAGTAGCAATAGTAACAGCAACAGTAGTAACTTAGCAAGATCAATATGTAGGAAAATCATAGGCGTTGGATCGGCAATTTGTTGGATGACATTCATCATGTAACAGCCATAGCCTTGGGCGATACGACAATAGCTCTAGTTCATAAATGTAATGTAGGCATGCATTCCATAAATAGTCATACGTGCTTATGGAAAGAACTTGTATGACATCTTTTGTCCTACCCTCCCGTGGCAGCGGGGTCCATAAGGAAAGTAAGCGATATTAAGGCCTCCTTTTAATAGAGTACCGGAACAAAGCATTAGCACATAGTTAATACATGAACTCCTCAAACTACGGTCATCACCGGAAAGTATCCCTCATATTGTCGCTACAGGGTTGACGGATCATAACACGTAATAGGTGACTATGACTTGCAAGATCGGATGTAGAACATAGATATAATGGTGATAACATAAACGGTTCAGATCTGAAATGATGGCACCCGGGCCCAAAGTGTCAATCATTAAACATATCAAAGTCATAACATCATCAATCTCATAACATAGTGCATACTAGGGATCAAGCCCAAACAAAACTAACTCGATTACATGATGAATCTCATCCAACTCCTCACTGACCAGCAAGCCTATGAAGGAATTACTCACTCCCGATGAAGAGCATCATGGAATTGGCGATGGAGGAGGGTTGGTGATGACCAATACCGAAGATTCCCCTCTCTGGAGCCCCAAACGGACTCTAGATCTGGCCTTCCCGATGAAGCACATGAGGTGGCGGTGGCTCCATATCGTGAAACAATATAAATCTTCCTCCCTGATTTTTTTCTCTGAAAATGTGATTTTGTAGTGTCAGGGTTGGAGTCTGCGGGGCCACCACGTGGGGACAACCCACCTGGGCGCGCCAGCAGGGGGCGCGCCCTGGTGGGTTGTGCCCACCTAGGTGCCCCCTTCTAATGGTTCTTGGTTCCAGTAATTTTCTTTTATTAAATAAAAATCCTCGCAAAGTTTTGTTCTAATCCGAGAACTTCTATTTCTGCACAAAAACAACACCATGGTAGTTCTGCTGAAAATAGCATCAGTCCGGGTCAGTTTCATTCAAATCATTCAAATTAGAGTCCAAAACAAGAGGAAAAGCATTAGGAAAAGTAGATATGATGGAGACGTATCAACTCCCCCAAGCTTAAACATTTTCTTGTCCTCAAGCAATTCAGTTGATAAACTGAAAGTGAAAAATAAAAACTTTTACGAACTCTTTTGCTCTTGTTTATAGAAATAAGCTTAAGTAGCACCCATGTTTTTAGCAAAGATCATGACTAACCATGTCAACAATAACTCTTAGAAATTATATTAACTCATATCAATAGCATAAACAACTAGAGAGCAATAATAGGATATCTCAAATGTCAACACTTTGTCAAAACAACGATGATATAATATGACAACATTGGTATCTCTCTAGCTCTTTCTGAGACCGCAAAACATAAATGCAAAGCACCTCCAAAGTTCAAGCAGCGACTAAACATTGTAATTCATGGTAGAGAAGATCCGGTCATGCTAACACCCAACGTTCACTACACACAATGCATGAGGATGACAACATTGCTCTGAGATCCAGCGCTTATTCAAGAAGGTGATGACTCAACATAAAAGTAAATAAATAGTCCCTTCGCAAAGGGAAGCAGTGATTTGTAGAGGTGCTAGAGCTCAAAGTTTTAAAATAGAGATAAATGTAATTTTGAGAGATGCACCCTTCGTATTTACTTCGCGACCGTCATTTATCAATATCTTTCATGCTAAACACATTAGTAGCGGTTCCCAAGTGATAAAGTAAAGGTTATTACTCCGTAGGAGTTTTTGTTTGATTATTTGTAAGTCTTTTTCTTTTTGAATTTGGGTCTGGGAATCCCTATTACCGCCCTCTCGTGCAAGGACTAGTGAATACACACTCGTCATGAGAATAACCCACTTAGCATGGAAGATACTAACTACCTCCTGTCACTCTATGAACATTCCAGGCACCCCAAAAGGATGTTTGTTTGAAGTTTTAGAGGCGGCACATGCAAATTTACTTAGGACGGTAGGGTAATAACGCATATAGGTAGGTGTGGTGGACTCATCTGGAATAAGTTTGATTTTTTTGAATTTGATGCACAAGCAGTATTTCCGCTTAGTATAGGCGAAGGCTAGGAAGTAGGTTGGGAAGCGGCCAGCTAGAGAGCAACAATGGTCATGAACATACATTATGCATAATAGACATTGGATATCAGCATGAGTAGGATATGGACACCATGAACGGAAATATCATAGATGCTATGTTGGTTTTGATTCAACTACATGCATGAACATGCGCCAAGTCAAGCCACTTGAAACATTCGGAGGAGGATACCATATCATCATACTACATCACAATCATTTTAACACAATGTTAACCTCCAAGATAAATCATTATCAACTCCTAGCTATTTAAACATGGCATGAGAAACTATAATTTCTAATTGTCATTGCAAACATGATTGATCATAATAGGCTGAAGCATGGATACTAGGTTAAACATATTTACAAAAACAAAAACTAGTTGAGTTCATACCCGTTTCTCTCTGTCCCGACCAGTTCACCAAGTATCGTCACTATTGTCTTTCACTTGCACGACCGAATGATAAAATAATAATAGTGCAAGAGTGCTGTGGACTAAGATGATATCTGCAAATATTTTATTCAAAAAGGAGAAGACAAGGTAATATGGGTTTTTTATTTGATCAAAAGTATTGCAAATGACAGCCACTCAACATTTTCATCGCGGTCTTCTCCTTGATACAACTCAAAAACTAGAAAAAAAATTCAGAGAAACACACGGAAATATTTTTGGAGTTTTTGTATTTTCTCAAAGAAGGCAAAATAAGGAAAGAAAACAATAAAAATGAGAAAAACTATTTACACAGGAGAGCTCCCAACAGACAAAAGAAGAATCAAGAAATCTTTTTCGGTTTTATTTTAAACACTATAGCTAACTAAACTAGAAAGAAAAAATGAAAAGAAAAAGGAAATATTTTTGGATTTTCTCAAAGTTTTCCAAACACACAAGAAGAAAGTGAGAAAATAAGTCTAGCATGGATGATACAATGAAAAATTATGAACACTGACAACTGGAATGAAATGTGTGAACATGAATGTAATGTCGGTGGAAATACGTACTCCCCCAAGCTTAGGCTTTTGGCATAGCTCGGTAATCGCCATCAATGGCCTACATAGTAGTCAGCATGGTAGCTCACAGAGGCTCTTGCTGCCACCATCTCAGCCCGCCGAGCAGCCACAACCTTTGCGTTGTGTGCACGAGCCTCGCTCTCAGAAACATAGTATCTTCCTTTGCTGTGAAAATCAAAGAGAGCAGGAGCAGTCCAAAAGGTATCTATAGTCTAAGTTTTATTAAACCTAAGGTTATAAGTATAGTTATCAATTTTACCCTGAAGAAACTTATGGCGCTTCATGGCCTCAAAGTCTAAATACTGAGTGGGTAATATAGGATCACTAGGCCAAGTGGATACACACAGCTCCCTTACTAAACGCGAGGCATAAATCCCACCATAAAAGTGACCACTACCAGAGTTGTGCTGCAATCTACATGCAACAATGGCTCCAAGATTATATCATTGAGTAGCGGTGAGGGCAGTGTAAATGAGGCTCAAGTCAGGAGCACAAAGTGTGCTAGAGTCATGTTTGCCTACAATACATTTGCCATTAAACAGTGCAAAATAGTGAATCGATGGAAAGTGGATGCTCTTTATTCTGCCTTGTGTCACTCCTCTACCCTCTCCATAACAAGGACTAGTCAGAAATAACTCATACTCATGCCTAGATGGTTCATCCAGCAAACCCCAAAATGGAATTTTGCAGATATTAGAAAATGTCTCTAGAGGCAAGGTGAATGGGTTGTCATATAATTTAAATGAGACTCTAGATTCATGAGAATGAAATTTAAACTCCTTGGTAAATGTTTCAGTGAGGATGAGGTGTTGGTCGCAATTATCTATGATGTAGGAACCGAGCTTGGCATTGTGAACATATTGCTAAAATTCTTCCTAAATACCTGCGTTCACCATAAACTCATTACACGACCACAAGCAAGATTTTGTGATGCCTTCTCGGATTGAGCTTGGGCTTGGTTCAACATAAGACTAACGTATCGAGCCACTACTGGATGATGCTTCCGAGGACCTTCTCCTTGAAGAACTCCTTCCAAATAAGTACATTTTATCTGCGTACAATTTCTGAAATTTTTGGTCCACAAAATTTTGTCAGCAAAACTTCACAAGAATGATAGCAGCTACTCATAGGAATGCCTAGAGGCCATATTGAGCATTCAAACTACTTAGAACTCTAAGAATTTAACATGCAAGCTCATCTACAGCAGCACCAAGAGTAGCTAATTATTCAAAATATAAACCACTAAAGTAAAAACTAATTGGAGCAATGGGAGAGTCACATACCAAGTAGCAATCCCCCAAAACAATTTCGGGAATGGAGCTTCGAGCAAAGAGATCAAAATCCGTGGGTTTGAGAGCAAGAACACAAAAGAGCATGCAATGGTGATTTTTTCTGGAGGTAGGGGACGAAGTGGAGTAAAGAGATAAGTGAGGGGGGCCACGTGGGGACTAGAACCCATCAGGGCGTGCCTGGGGCTGCTGGCGCGCTCAATTGGGTTGTACCCACCTAGTGCACTCCCCTCTGATGTTATTTGCACTAAAAATTCTAAAATAATCACAAAAAATTGTGTTAAATTTTCAGGGCATTCTGAGCACTTTTATTTTTGGGCCATTTTTTATTGCACGGAAAAACAGTAAACAAGAAAAATATGGCATTTTATTTTTATTAAACTAAGAAAAACAAAAAATAAAAGGTAGGGATAGAAATTTGTGCTCACTAGATTCCTCAACTTCATACCTCTTGAAAATGAATAATTAATAAGGTTGATCAAGTCTTATTAACAACCACTTCCAATTAGCATGAGACCGAAGAATTTTCGTAAAACACTAAGTTACCTCAACGGGGATATGCACAACCCCAATAATAAGTATTCATATTTCTTTTTTGCAGTAGGTAGAGGGATGTGGAAACTCCCAATAGCAAGTGTTGGAGAATTTTCAATAACATTAATACCATTCACTTGGAATTGTTTCTTCGGAAAGTGCACTGTGTGCTCATTACCATTGATATGAAACGTGACTTTGCTTTTATTGCAATCAATAACAGCCCCTACAATATTTAAAAAAAGGGTCTACCAAGAATAATAGACATATTGTCGTCCTCGGGCATCTCAAGTATAACAAAGTCAGTTAAATAGTAGCATTGGCAACAACAACGGGCGCATCCTCACAAATACTGATAGGTATAGCACTTGATTTGTCAGCCATTTGCAAAAATATCTCAGTAGGTGTGAGCTTGTTCCAATCAAGTCTTTTATATAGAGAGAAAGGCATAACACTAACACCAGCTCCCAAGTCACACAAATCAGTTTTCACATAATTTCTTTTTATGGACCAAGGTATAGTTGGTATTCCCGGATCTCCAAGTTTTTTAGGAACTCTATCCTTAAAAGAGTAATTAGCCAGCATGGTGGAGATTTCAGCTTTCGGTATTTTTCTTTTATTAGTGATGATGTATTTCATATACTTTGCATTAGGAGCCATCTTTAGGATATCCATCAAGCGGGTAAGCAAAAAGACTGGCCTAAGCATTTCAGCAAAGCGTTCAAATTCTTCATCATCTTTCTTCTTAGTTGGTTTAGGTGGAAAGGGCATGGGTTTTCATACCCATGGTTCCGTTTCCTTTCCATGTTTCCTGGGAACAAAATCTCTTTTATCATATCTTTTATTTTTAGGTTGTAGATTATCATGGTCAACAGCAGGTTCTATCTCAACATCATTATCTAGTTGTTTATCATTGTCTGGTTGAGTGTCTTTATGAACAACATCATTGTCTTTTTCATTATCACTAGATGAATGTTCATTACCAGATTGAGTTTCAACATCAGAGATAGAGACATCATTACTAATTTCAGGAGGTTTTTCAGGTTCTCTAGAGGTGTGCAAAGTCCTACTATTTTTCTTCTTCTTTTTTACTTCTAGAAGGACTATGTGCATCAGTGTTAGGTCTTTGTGAGTCTTGTTCAATTCTCTTAGGGTGTCCCTCAGGATAAAGTGGTTCCTGAGTCATTCTACCTCCTCTAGTCACTACTCTTATAGCATGATCATTCATATTATTATTCATTTCATCAAGTAATTCTTTTTGAGTTTTAGCAACTTGTTCTAACTGAGTTTCAACCATAGAAGCATGTAATACCACACCCCTAACATCATTAGAGATTCTAAATAACAAGTCACTCAAGCAAGAAATCATATCAGAGTTATATTTCAATTGTTTCATGACATTGGCATTCAAGAGATCTTATTTCATAATATAGTTATCAAACTCATAAATGCATTGACTAGGATGCTTATTGTAAGGGATATCACCTTCATCAAGATTTAACAAAGAATTTACCTCAACCACCTTGGGTGGTGGTATGTTAAGTCCATGTATTTCTTCAATACGTGGTAAATTCTTAACATCCTCGGCTTTAATACATTTTTCCTTCATACTTTTCTTTGCCTCCTGCATATCTTCGGGACTAAGATATAAGATTCCTCTCTTCTTCCGAGTTGCTTTAGGTGATGGTTCAACAAGAGTCCAATCATCATAATTTTTCAATATATTATTCAATAATTCTTCAGCTTGTTCAACAGTCCTTTCCCTGAAAACACGACTAGCACAACTATCTAGGAAATCCCTAGAAGCATTAGTTAGTCCATTGTAGAAGATATCAAGTATTAAATTTTTCTTAATTGGATGATCAAGCAAAGCATTTAGCAATTGGAGAAGCTCCCCTAATCTTGTGGGAGACTCTCTTCTTCAATTTGCACAAATTTAAATATTTCCTGCAAGGCAACTTGTTTCTTATGAGAAGGGAAATATTTCTTATAGAAGTAATAAATCATGTCCTAGGGACTACGCACACAACTAGGATTAAGAGTATTGTACCAAGATTTAGCATCACCCTTTAATGAGAAAGGAAATAACCTGAGAATATAATAGTAGAGAATTTTCTCATCATGAGCAAATAGGGTGGCTATCTCATTCAATTTAGTAAGATGTGCCACTACAGTTTCAGTTTCGTAACCATGGAAAGGATCAGATTCTACCAAAGTAATTAACTCTGGGTTGACAAAGAACTCATAATCCTTATCATCAACAAATATAGGTGAGGTAGCAAACTTAGTATCATATTTCATTCTAGCATAGTAATTTCTTAAGGTCATCTCTATCATTGCAAACAAGAAAGTTTCTAGTTGTCTCCTCATGCATAACATAATCTTCATGTAGTTTTGGCAATTCATATCTAGGATGGCTAGATCTAAATGGTGTTCTAAAATTTCCAGTCTCAAGCACTTCATCAGTTTCAACAGTCTCATCAATTGGAGCATTCTCAACATCATTAAATCTAGCAAGTTGTTCATCAAGTAGTTCACCCAATGGCACAATCTTATCAAGAAAGGTACTAGCATCATCATAGGCATCATTCATAGCAGAAGTAGCATCATCAATAACTTGCGACATATTAGGATTAATAGCAAAGTGTGGTGTAGCAAGCTTACTTATAACTGAAGGAGAATCAAGTGCAGAGTGTGATGGCAATTTCTTACCTCCACTCATAGTTGAGGGAAAGATCTTAGTTCTATCGTCCTTCAGATTCTTCATAGTGATAAATAGACAATAATCCCAAGTGACTCAACAAATATAGCTATGCTCCACGACAACTGCGCCAGAAAAAGGTCTTGATAACCCACAAGTATAGGGGATCGCAGCAGTTTTCGAGGGTAGAGTATTTAACCCAAATTTATAGATTCGACACAAGGGGAGCCAAAGAATATTTGCAAGTATTAGAAACTAAGTTGTCAATTCAGCCACACCTGGAGATTAATTATCTGCAGCAAAGTGATCGGTAGCACAGTAGTATGATAGCTTTGATAGTAGTAGTAGCGGCAATAGTAACGGTAACGGTGATAGCAGTGGTTTTGTAGCAGTAGCAATAGTAACCGCAGCAATAGTAACTTAGCAAGATTAATATGTAGGTAAATCGTAGGCATTGGATCGGCAATTTGTTGGATGATATTCATCATGTAACATGCATAATCTAGGGCGATACGGCACTAGCTCTAGCTCACAAATGTAATGTAGGCATGCATTCCATAAATAGGCATATGTGCTTATGGAAAGAACTTGTATGACATCTTTTGTCCTACCCTCCCGTAGTAGCGGGGTCCATAAGGAAACTAAGGGATATTAAGTCCTCCTTTTAATAGAGTACCAGAACAAAGCATTAGCACATAGTGAATACATGCACTCCTCAAACTACGGTCATCACCGGAAAGTATCCCACATATTGTCACTACAGTGTTTACAGATCATAACACGTAATAGGTGACTATGACTTGCAAGATCGGATCTAGAACATAGATATAATGGTGATAATATAAATGGTTCAGATCTGAAATCATGGCACCTGGGCCCAAAGTGTCAAGCATTAAGCATAGCAAAGTCATAACAACATCAATTTCAGAACATAGTGGATACTAGGGATCAAGCCCTAACAAAGCTAACTCGATTACGTGATGAATCTCATCCAACTCCTCACCGACCAGCGAGCCTACGAAGGATTTACTCACTTCCCGTGGAGAGCATCATGGAATTGGCCATGGAGGAGGGTTGGTGATGACGAAGATCGAAGACTCCCCTCTCCAGATCCCCAAACGGACTCCAGATCTGGCCTCCCGATGAAGAACAGGAGGTGGCGGCGGCTCTGTATCGGGAAATGAGATAATTCTTCCTCCTTGATTTTTCTCTCCGAAAATGTGATTTTATAGTGTCGGGGTTGGAGTCTACGGGGCCACCAGGTGGGGACAACCGACATGGGCGCGCCAGGAGGGGGGCACCCTGGTGGGTGGTTCCCACCTAGTTGCCCCCCTCCGATGGTTCTTTGCTCTAGTAATTTTATTTTATTGAGTAAAAGATCCTCAAAAAGTTTCGTTCCAATCCGAGAACTTTTATTTCTGCACAAAAACAACACCATGGTAGTTCTGCTGAAAATAGCGCCAGTCCAGGTTAGTTTCATTCAAATCATGCAAATTAGAGTCCAAAACAATAGGAAAAGTGATGTCTACTACATAACTTTCTTCTTTTAGACGTTGTTGGGCCTCCAAGTGCAGAGGATTGTAGGATAGTTGCAAATTTCCCTCAAGTGGATGACCTAAGGTTTATCAATCCGCGGGAGGCGTAGGATGAAGATGGTCTCTCTCAAACAACCCTGCAACCTAATAACAAAGAGTCTCTTGTGTCCCCAACACACCCAATACAATGGCAAATTGTATAGGTGCACTAGTTCGGTGAAGAGATGGTGATAAAAGTGCAATATGGATGGTAGTTATAGGTTTTTGTAAACTGAAAATATAAAAACAGCAAGGTAACTAATGATAAAAGTGAGCATAAACGGTGTTGCAATGATAGTAGACAAGGCCTAGGGTTCATACTTTCACTAGTGCAAGTTATCTCAACAAGGATAACATAATTGGATCATATTACTAGCCCTCAACATGCAACAAAGAGTCACTCCAAAGTCACTAATAGAGGAGAACAAACGAGGAGATTTTGGTAGGGTACGAAATCACCTCAAACTTATTCTTTCTGATCGATCTATTCAAGAGTCCGTAGTAACGTTCAATCTATCATAGAGTTTGTACTAGAATAACACCTTAAGACACAAATCAACCAAAACCCTAATGTCACCTAGATACTCCATTGTCACCTCAAGTATCCGTGGGCATGATGATTATACGATATGCATCACACAATCTCAGAAACATCTATTCAACCAACACATAGAACTTCAAAGAGTGCCCCAAAGTTTCTACCTGAAAGTCAAGACGAAAACGTGTGGCAACCCCTATGCATAGATTCCCAAGGTCACGGAACCCGCAAGTTGATCACCAAAACATACATCAAGTGGATCACATGATATCCCATTGTCACCATAGATAAACACGTGCAAGACATACATCAAGTGTTCTCAAATCCTTAAAAACTCAGTCCGATAAGATAACTTCAAAGGGAAAACTCAATCCATTACAAGAGAGTAGAAGGGGTGAAGCATCATAAGATCCAGCTAGAATAGCAAAGCTCGTGATACATCAAGATCGTGCCATCTCAAGAACACGAGAGAGAGAGAGAGAGAGAGAGAGAGAGAGGAGAGAGAGAGAGAGATCAAACGCATAGCTATTGATACATACCCTCAGCCCTGAGGGTGGACTACTCCCTCCTCGTCATGGAGAGCGCCGAGATGATGAAGATAGCCACCGGAGAGGGTTTCCCCCTCCGGCAGGGTCTCGGAACAGGGTCTAGATTGGTTTTTTGGTGGCTACAGAGGCTTTCGGCGGCGGAACTCCTGATCTAGATTAATTTCCGGAGGTTTCTGTATTTATAGGAATTTTTGGCATAGGTCTCACGTCAGGGGGGTCTCCGGGCTGTCCACGAGACACGGGCACACGCCCACCTGGAGTGGGCGCGCCCCCACCGTCATGGGCAGCCCATGGCTCTCTTGGCCCAACCCTTTTACTTCGGGGGCTTCTTTTGGTCCAGAAAAAATCACCAAAAATTGGCACATCAATTGGACTCCGTTTGATATTCCTTTTCTGTGAAACCATAAAACAGGAGAAAACATAAACTAGCACTGGGCTCTAGGTTAATAAGTTAGTCCCAAAAATAATATAAAAGTGTATAATAAAGCCCATAAAACATCCTAGAAGGATAATATAATAGCATGGAACAATAAAAAATTATAGGTACATTGGAGACGTATCAGCATCCCCAAGCTTAATTCCTGCTCGTCCTCGAGTAGGTAAATGATAAAAACAGAATTTTTGATGTGGAATGCTACCTAACATAATTTTCAATGTAGTTCTCTTATGGTAGCATGAATGTTCAGATCTGAGAGATTCAAGACAAAAGTCTATATCGACATAAGAATAATAACACTTCAAGCATTCTAACAAAGCAATCATGTCTTCTCAAAATACTATGGCTAAAGAAAGTTATCCCTACAAAATCATATAGTCTAGCTATGCTCCCTCTTCATCACACAAAATATTCATATCATGCACAACCCCAGTTTCAGCCAAGCACTTGTTTTCATACTCTATTCTTTCAAACCTTTCAACTTTCACGCAATACATGAGCGTGAGCCATGGACATAGCACTATGTGGAATAGAGTGGTGGTTGTGGAGAAGACAAAAAGGAGGGAGATAGTCTCACATCGACTAGGCGTATCAACGGGCTATGGAGATGCCCATCAATAGATATCAATGTGAGTGAGTAGGGATTGCCATGCAACGGATGCACTAGAGCTAAGAATGTATGAAAGCTCAACCAAAGAAACTAGTGGGTGTGCATCCAACTTGCTTGCTCACGAAGACCTAGGGCATTTGAGGAAGCCCATCGTAGGAATATACAAGCCAAGTTCTATAATGAAAATTCCCACTAGTATATGAAAGTGACTAAACATGAGACTCTCTATCATGAAGAACATGGTGCTACTTTGAAGCACAAGTGTGGAAAAAGATAGTAACAATTGTCCCTTTTTTGGGCCTTTCTTTTTTTTTGGCCTTTCTCCTTTTTTTGGAGGGGCTTTCTTTATTTAGCCTTTCCTCACATGGGACAATGCTCTAATAATGATGATCATCACACTTATGTTGATTTACAACTCGATATTACAACTCGATACTAGAACAAAGTATGACTCTATATGAATGACTCCGGCGGTGTACCGGGATGTGGAATGAATCAAGAGTGACATGTATGAAGAATTATGCATGGTGGCCTAGCCACAAATACGATGTCAACTACATGATCATGCATGGCAATATGACAATATGAAGCGTGTCATATGAACGGGACGGTGGAAAGTTGCATGGCAATATATCTCGGAATGGCTATGGAAATGCCATGATAGGTAGGTATGGTGGCTGTTTTGAGGAAGATATATAGTGGGTGTATGGTAACGGCGAAAGTTGCGCGGTACAAGAGAGGCTAGCAATGGTGGAAGGGTGATAGTGCGTAATATCCTTGGACTCAACATTAGTCATAAGAACTCATATACTTATTGCAAAAATTTACGAGTCATCAAAACAAAGCAATCAACGCATGCTCCTAGGGGGGAGGTTGGTAGGAGTTAACCATCGCGCGCCCCCGACCTCCACACAAAGGATGACACTCTACAAATACCTCATGCTCTAACTTCGTCACATAGCGGTTCACCATACGTGCATGCTACGGGAATCACTAACTTTAACACAAGTATTTCTCAATTTCATAACAACTCCACTAGCATGACTCTAATATCACTATCCTCATATCTCAAAACAATTATCATGCATCCAACTTCTCATCATATTCAATGCACTTAGTATGAAAGTTTTTACTACATTGATCTTGGATGCCTATCATGTGAAGGCTAGTTTTATAGCCAAAGCACATTACCATGCTGTTCTAATAGACTCTCAAAAGGATATAAGTGAAGCATGAGAGTTCATCTATTTCTTCAAAATAAAACCACCGCCGTGCTCTAAAAGATATGAGTGAAGCACTAGAGCAAATGACAAACTACTCCAAAAGATACAAGTGAAGAACAACGAGTAGTTGTATAATTATGTAACTATGTGAAGACTCTCTAAAATTTAAGAACTTCAAATCTTGGGATATTATTCAAACAGCAAGCAAAACAAAATAAACTAAATTGACGCTCCAAGCAAAACACATATCATGTGGTGAATAAAAATATAGCTCCGAGTATAGTTACCGATACATGAAGACGAAAGAGGGGATGCCTTCCGGGGCATCCCCAAGCTTAAGCTTTTGGTTGTCCTTGAATTTTACCTTGGGGTTCCTTGGGCATCCCCAATCTTAGGCTCTTGCCACTATTTGTTCCATAGTCCATCAAAGCAATACTCAAAACTTGAAAACTTCACAACACAAAACTTAGACAAAAATCTCGTGAGCTCCGTTAGTATAAGAAAACAAACCACTACTCAAAGGTACTCCAATGAACTCATTCTTTGTTTATATTGGTGTTAAAACTATTGTATTCCAACTTCTCTATGATTCATACTTCCCAATACTACTCATAGATGCATTCAAATAAGCAAACAACACACGAAAAACAGAATCTGTCAAAAACAGAACAGTCTGTAGTAATCTGTAACTTTCACATACTTCTGTAACTCCAAAAAAATTGAAAAAAATTGGTAAACGTGAGGAATTTGTCTATTTATCATCTGCAAAAAGAATCAACTAAATAGCACACTCCAGTAAAATCGGGTGACCATTCTAGCGAGCGCTAACGATTCTGTTTTTCACAGCAAGATCATATAAAATTCACACAAGTCTTCCCAAAGGTTCTACTTGGCACAAACACTAATTAAAACACAAAACAACATCTAAACAAAAGCTAGATGCAATATTTATTCCTAAACAAAAGAAAAAATAAAGAATATAAAATTGGGTTGCCTCCCAACAAGCGCTATCGTTTTACGCCCCTAGCTAGGCATAGTGATGCTCACATAAAAGATAAGAATTGAAACATAACGGGAGCATCATGAAGCATATGAATAGCACATTTAAGTCTAACCCACTTCCTATGCATAGGGGTTTTGTGAGCAAACAACTTATGGGAACGATAATCAACTAGCATAGGAAGGGAAAACAAGCATAACTTCAAAACTTTAAGCACATAGAAAGGAAACTTGATATTATTGCAGTATGTAGAAGCATATGATCCTCTCTCATAATAATTTTCAGTAGCATCATGAATGAATTCAACAATATAACCAGCACATAAAGCATTCTTTTCATGATCTACTTGCATAGAAACTTTACTACTCCCCACATAAGCAAAATTCTTCTCATTCATAGTAGTGGGAGCAAACTCAACAAAATAACTATCATGTGAAGCATAATCCAATTGAAAACTAAAATCATGATGACAAGTTTCATGGTCATCATTATTCTTAATAGCATACAAGTCACCACAATAATCATCATAGATAGCAACTTTGTTCACATAATCAATTGAAACATGTTCCAAAATAGTGGATTCATCACTAAATAAAGTCATGACCTCTCCAAATCCACTTACATCAATATAATCATCATAAATAGGAGGCATGCTTTCATCATAATAAATTTGCTCATCGGGACTTGGGGGACTAAACATATCATCTTCATCAAACATAGCATCCCCAAGCTTGTGGCTTTGCATATCATTAGCATCATGGGTATTCAAAGAATTCATACTAACAACATTGCAATCATGCTCATCAGGCACATATTTTATGCCAAGCATTCTATGTAATTCTTCCTCTAGTACATGAGCACAAATTTCCTTCCCATCATTTTCAAGAAAGATATTAAAAAGATGAAGCATATGAGGTAACCTCAATTCCATTTTTTTGTAGTTTTCTTTTATAAACTAAACTAGTGATAAAACAAGAAATTAAAAGATTCGATTGCAAGATCTAAAGATATACCTTCAAGCACTCACCTCCCCGGCAACGGCGCCAGAAAATAGCTTGATGTCTACTACACAACCTTCTTCTTTTAGACGTTGTTGGGCCTCCAAGTGCAGAGGTTTGTAGGACAGTAGCAAATTTCCCTCAAGTGGATGACCTAATGTTTATCAATCCGCGGGAGGCGTAGGATGAAGATGGTCTCTCTCAAACAACCCTGCTACCAAATAACAAAGAGTCTCTTGTGTCCCCAACACACCCAATACAATGGTAAATTGTAAAGGTGCACTAGTTCGGCGAAGAGATGGTGATACAAGTGCAATATGGATGGTAGATATAGGTTTTTGTAAACTGAAAATATAAAAGCAGTAAGGTAACTAATGATAAAAGTGAGCATAAACGGTGTTGCAATGATAGTAGACAAGGCCTGGGGTTCATACTTTCACTAGTGCAAGTTATCTCAACAAGGATAACATAATTGGATCATATTACTAGCCCTCAACATGCAACAAAGAGTCATTCCAAAGTCACTAATAGCGAAACAAACGAGGAGATTATGGTAGGGTACGAAACCACCTCAAAGTTACTCTTTCTGATCGATCTATTCAAGAGTCCGTAGTAACGTTCAATGTATCATAGAGTTCGTACTAAACTAACACCTTAAAACACAAATCAACCAAAACCCTAATGTCACCTAGATACTCCATTGTCACCTCAAGTATCCGTGGGCATGATTATACGATATGCATCACACAATCTCAGAAACATCTATTCAACCAACACATAGAACTTCAAAGAGTGCCCCAAAGTTTCTACCTAAAAGTCAAGACGAAAACGTGTGCCAACCCCTATGCATAGATTCCCAAGGTCACGGTACCCGCAAGTTGATCACCAAAACATACATCAAGTGGATCACATGATATCCCATTGTCACCACAGATAAACACGTGCAAGACATACATCAAGTGTTCTCAAATCCTTAAAGACTCAATCCGATAAGATAACTTCAAAGGGAAAACTCAATCCATTACAAGAGAGTAGAGGGGAAGAAGCATCATAAGATCCAACTAGAATAGCAAAGCTCGCGATACATCAAGATCGTGTCATCTCAAGAACACGAGAGAGAGAGAGAGAGATCAAACACATAGCTACTGATACATACCCTCAGCCCCGAGGGTGGACTACTCCCACCTTGTCATGGAGAGCGCCGGGATGATGAAGATAGACACCAGAGAGGGATTTCCCCTCCGGCAGGGTGCCGGAACAGGGTCTAGATTGTTTTTGGTGGCTATAGAGGCTTTCGGCGGCGGAACTCCTGATCTAGATTAATTTCCGGAGGTTTCTGTATTTATTGGAATTTTTTGCGTAGGTCTCACATCAGGGGGGGTCTCCGGGCTGTCCACGAGACAGGGGCACACACCCACCTGGAGTGGGCGCGCCCCCCACCCTCATGGGCAGCCTGTAGCTCTCCTGGCCAAACCCTTTTACTTCGGAGGCTTCTTTTGGTCCTTAAAAAATCACCAAAAATTGGCACGTCAATTGGACTCCATTTGATGTTCCTTTTCTATGAAAACCTAAAACAGGAGAAAAACTAAAACTGGCACTGGGCTCTAGGTTAATAGGTTAGTCCCAAAAATAATATAAAAGTGTATAATAAAGCCCATAAAACATCCTAGAAGGAAAATATAATAGCATGGAACAATCAAGAATTATAGATACATTCGAGACGTATCAAAAAAGCGTTAGGAAAAGTAGATACAATGGAGACGTATCACGCTACTGCTCTGCTCTTGCTCTCCAGTCCCCTGCCTGGTCTGCTCTTGCTCTTCGTTGCGATGCTGCTCTTGCTCTTGCTCTTGCTTGAGTTGCTGCTCTAGTCTTGCTCGCATTGTTGATGCACGAGTGGCAGATCTTGCTCTCGCTCGAGCCCCTGCAGCTGCTACCCGAGATGCTGCTGCACGACCAGCTGCCCCGGCTCTCGCACGTGCTGCTGCCGCTACTACTTTTCGGCTACTAGTGCGTTCAGTTTCGACAATAATTCAGTATGAGCGGCTGATGTATTTTACATCTAGCACTTTGTGTTTATGTATTTTACATCATCTATTGGCGATGCTATTAGAATTCCACTCAGGTTAATGTTGTCTCTCTTGTCCTGCTTCAGCCTCGCCATTCTACAACTCACCGAGGCTGCTCCAGCGACGAAACCCTCCATCCCAGCCGAGCAGTACCCTTGGCTCCATCTCCAGGTGCCTAAGATCTTCCCCTCCTCCAACTGCCACATTAGTCGCATCATCCTTAGCGACCAACCCAATGATGCTGAGATAGGCATGGCTTCGCCAAAGATGTTGTACACTTGCTGCATCGCTTTTTTACTCTACATGTTATATATATTGTCCACTGAGCACACGTAGTAACGTGAAATGCGATTAGTTTCTCCTATATAGCAAGCAGTGAGGTACCAGGCAACCTAGCTATATGTGGTGGACTCTCTCGAAAGCCATCATTATTTATGTCTGCGTGTTTGAGTTGTGCACTTCTAGATGGGCCTGGGAGTTCAGCTAGTAGGGCAGTGGCCTGGGTCCAATGTAGTATCAGTAGCACAAAACATTTTTGGATTGTAGGCTTTTCCCTGTTCACGCCTGCCTACAAGAATCGCCAGTGCTTGAAAGGAAAAATGAAGGAAAACATAGGAATTGGAAAGTTTCATATGGTACTACTATTAATGCATTTGGTTCAAAGGAATTGAGCAAAGAAAAACTGTAGAATTTGTTCCTTTAGTATCTCCTTGGTAGAAAAACCGTAGGAATTTAAATATCCACTTGGCCTCCTTTTCAAATTCCTATTTATGAAGCACAAGACTATGAGATAGTAGCATAATAGCATTATAAATGTACATTTTCTAGTGGTTTGACTTGATTTCACCATGCTTCTTTGCATTCCTGTGATTTTCCAATTCTTGTGAACCAAACACCCAGATTGACATAAATCATGTGTTTTTAAATTCTCTGTTTTGCACGTCCATTCCTATCCTATTCCTATGTATATCATATCCATGCATTGTTAGAATCCTCCAATTCAAATAAGCCCTTACAGAATTACTTTTGTTACAGATATGTGTCAAAGAAAATCTTGTGTGGTTTGTCCCGCTCCTGCTGCGCTATGGTCCACCCCAGCTTAGCTGCTCCAACGATGGAAGGGTTCACCACAGCAGGGATCCGCCCTCCAGACTGTCTTTCGCCGCCCCAGATCTTCTTCCCCGCCACCGGCAGCCACGACAATTGCATTACCATCATCAACTGAGCAGATGGCCTTGAGGACTACACGGGTCCGCAAGATAGGTCGCACTCTTTAGTGTCTGCTTACGTTATGCATCGCTTAACATGATGACATGCTACTTTATCATCCTGTTCATCGATTAGATTCCGAGTCAGGTCCAAAGTAATGTTCAAACTTGAGTTTTTAAATGGTTGTGGGGTACATATTGGGGCAGCAATCAATGCTATCTATCTACTATATGGTTAATCTTGGGTGTCTATTGTGAGTTTCATGTTGGGTGGAAACAAACATTAAAGGAGCCATTATCTGTATTTTTTAACTGAACCTATTATCTGCCTGCTATCATTGGTTGGTCTATCCACAATATGCACTCCTTACATAATCTCACTATGTTTTAGTCCTATGCATGTCAGTTATTGTACACAATGGTACTGAACATGTAGAGCAAAAGAGACGAGCCTTGCGTGGCAATAAAATTTCATTCAAACGTCACTCCATGGTGGGTGCAAAAGCAACCCCCCTCCCCCCATTCGAGACTATACTCAAGAGGAAGATAAATGTTCAGAGGGGGATTTAGAGGGAGCATACCACTCCTATTTAACCCCTCGGGTCTTTTGCTCTAACTTGGCATGCTGATGTTGGTCATATCATGCATATGGTGCCTTGCATTGCTTACTTCACACATAAAATATGGCATATGCTTAGTTCAGACATGTATTGTGTGAATGCCATCTCTTTAGTTTCTATATCATATATGTGAATCATGCAATGCCATCTTGTTTAGCCAGGCATCATATATGTGAATTTTGCAGTGCCATCCTAGTTAGCCAGTCATCTTATATGTGAATTATATCATACCGTCTTTTTTTATTACGTATTAAATTTGTCAACAATGTTAGTACATTCAATTACTCTTCTTGTGCATCAGCCATTCGACACGCTCATGGAAAATTCTGGAATGAAAACAAGGTCTTCAGAGCAGACAATGCTATCTGACGAATCGCATGTCTTGTTGGTTACGGATAGCTCCTCGGAGGAGGATTCAGAGACAGATGACCAGTCCTATTCCCCCTCCCCCGAGGTGAATGCTATAACTTGGCAGGGTTATATTGCTCATATCGTGCATATGGTGTCTTGCATTGCCATCTTATTTGCTTAGTTTAGACATGCTTTGTGTGAACGCCACCTGTTTACTGTCTAGTTACCATACATGTGAATTATGCAATACCATCTTATTGCAAGACATTATATATGTGAATTATGCAATGATATCTTGTTGCAAGGCATTATATATGTGAATTATGCAATGCCATGTTGTTTAGCCAAGCATCATATATGTGAATTATATCATGACATCCTTTTTTGTATTACGTGTTCCATTTGCTGACAATGTTTGTATATTCAACTACTCTTCCTGTGAATCGGCCATTTGAAATGATGATGTGTCACACCCTGATTTTCATATCACATTGCTTAAGCTAATTTTCATGTTAAAAATGTGGATTTGCAAAAACTTTTGAGTGCTTTTGACTTTGATTGATTTGACTCTTGTCTGTTGTTTGCTAGTGCTCAAAAAATCAAATAAATCCTCCAACTCTTATACTTCATCTCCTTGACCCAAAACCTTTTCCCAATGATCATGCCATGTGTATAGACCAGTATAGAATTTTCTTATAAAAATATTTTGGCCAAATGGTATTTTCTAAAAATAGTTTTCCAAAACCCCCTGAATTAAGGTTTGCACTGCAAGTACCTTATTTAGGGTGTGAAAAAAATCTTTCAAAAAGTTTATTTGAATCCTATTAGATATAGGACTTCCAGAAACCACAAAAGTATAATTTTAAAAGTTATTTTTATATTTTATTTAAAAGCTTTTTCTTAAGGCCAGAAATGGTCTTTAATAGGAAAAAATTATTAAATCATTTCAAAAATATTTGCCAAAATTCAGGGAGACTCATAGGACCTATATTGTCCATATATAAGAGTTTCAGCACATGGTCATGTTCAAAATATTGGACAAATCCTTCCAAAACCCTTTCTGGATATTTCAAGCTTTTGAAATATTTACAAAGGAAATATTCTCCAAAAATTCCAGGGAAATTCTATCATGTCATATATGACATATTTGATGATCTTGCAAAGCCTCATGCCTTGAAGATCAAGGAAACATCCTCAAACCCCTTCATAACCATTCTGTCCATATTTGAAGTTGGAGCAACTTTACATTTCCAAACTTTTCTAAATGCTCTCAAACTTGGTGCACATGCTAGAATGGCCTAATAAGGCATCTAGACCAAATGGCACAAGATTTGAAATAGAGCAACTTGATCAGATCACCCCAAAACCCATTCTGTTCAAATGCAAATTTGAACAACTTTACATTGTCAACTTTTTATCTGGAGCCTCAAACTTTGTGGGCATGTTCATAGCCCCAAATGATGATGCTACACCAAGTGGTGCATCAAGGGGAGATGATTTGCTTAACTCCAACATGGTGAAACCATTTCTGTTCATTTCTAGGGTTCACCAAGGTTACATTGGCCACTTTGCCCAAATGAGCTCACATTTGGTGTAGGGGCCTAATTATATGTGACATTTGATCATGTTAAGTCCCATGTCAAGTGGATGTCATTTGCTTGACCAAACACTGATCAAACACCTTCTGTTCATTTACCAAAACCTGTGTTTGGACCCCTTTTACTATTTCCCTTTGCCCCAAATTCTTACCACAGCCTATTCTGATCATCATCTACCCCCAATAACCTTCCCATGGCCTCGGCTCAATTATTGGAGTGTAAAAACCCCATTTTTACTCTTGTGGACAGCCACCTTCTTCTCCTCCTTCACCTCTCTCCTCACTCCAGTGGCTCCCAGAGCATCCAAGACTGCCTCCCCCATTCTTTACTACTCCCTCTACCCACTGGACACGGCTGGACACAAGAGGACACGGCCAGGAAAGCACAGGCATGACCATGCCGGCCAAAGGCGTGCTCTGGAGCACGCTACAGTGCACCGAGGCACTGTAACTCGGTCCTCCCGAGGCTTCCAGACGGCCTTGGGCAGAGAGACCGTGTCCCCCGAGGTCCCCTCGACGTCCTCAACACGCTGGGCTGTCGGCCCCCTCCTCTCTCCTCCTCCCTCACCCCTGCCCGCACGCGCACCGGCCGACCCCGAGCTCCAGTGAAAAACCTCGCACGTGCGGCCTCTCTGGCGCCTCCCCGCTCCTCCTCTCTCTCCCTCTAAGCGTGGACTAACACCACGAACGCCCCGGACACCCTGCGGCAGGCTCGTGTGGCCCGTGGCAGCGGCAACACGCTCGCCGGCGCATGGCGCCTCGGTGGACCGATGCCCCCCTACTTAAAGGGCACCCCGAGCCCCCCTTGCACCTCCTTTCGCTCCATCCCTCTCCCGTGCGTCTTCCGAGTCATTCCATCGCCCTTCTCGTGCCCTGTGGTGCCCGCTCCACCATCGTCCGACGAGGCCGCCGCCATGGCCAGGTGCGGGAGGTGCTCCGGCTTCTCCCCTGCCGCCCCAAGGGTCCTCCTGGTGCGCCGCTCCCCGGGGATCCCTCCGATGGCCGCGCCCTGGCCGGAGGTGGCCTGTGCCGCCGGGGACGGGCGCCGGCGTCGCGCGGCTCGGGCCTCCCCTCCCCTCTGTTGCGGGAGCGGGAGGAAGGAGACGACCCTGCAGAGGGGGCCCACCTGGCAACGACCCGGCCAGCCGGGCCCAACTGTTTAAGTGGAAACGGCAACGGCGCAGCCCGCCTTCCCAGCGCGGAAGCGCACCGCCGAAAGGCGCCTCCGACGTCACCGCTCCCCCCTGTGCACGCGGCCGAGCCATGGGCCGGCCCAGTTTCTATGCGGCTATCCTCCGCCCAGTGTGCAGCATAAGGGTATAACCCCTATTCTTTTCCTTTTTCTTTATTCTGCCAACTTCAAAAATGCCTAGAATATTCATATGAACTCCAAATTGCATGATTCAAAATTCCTATGACTCCATAAATCATGCTCTACCTGTTGGTGCTACATGCACATTATTCCAGAGACTTTTCCTTCACACATATTTATCAAATGCCCATTTTCCACTTTCTGTGATTAACTTTAGAAAATCACAGAGAGCTCAATATTGATCCAAATGCAGTGATTCAAATTCCTAGATGCTTGTCATGTCCAAACTTAGTTTTGGAACATTTTTAATAATAGTTTCTGTACCCCACCAAATATTGAGCCATTTCTTCCTATTTATCAGCTTTGGAAAATCCTAGGAAATTCATTTGAATTCCAAATCCAGTCAAACCAACTCCTAAATGCTTCTAAAATCATGACTTGATGATGGGTACCTTTGCTCATCATTCAAGGAATTATTTCTGTATACTTCTTCCAAATCCATAAACCCTTTGGTTCCATCATATTGAAATGTTCCCAACTACCTATTGATCCAACACCTATGAAACCACCTTGGTCATTTCTAATATGACCAGAGGTATCCTAGAAAAGTCCAACTCCTATTTTTAGAGCACTTTTATTTTTGCTTTGATTGTGTTGCTTATTATGATTGTTTCCATCGTTACTTAACGTAATAAACGGAGTATTCGGAGATGGACCAGAAGATTTGAAGACTCTGAAGAATAAGGCAAGCAGCCCTTTGACCATGTTCAAGAAACCTTTTTATGCATGTCTCATAGCACCTTTATATTTTCAATGCATCGGAATCATGTTGAGGTGGAAACCACTTTGGTTGCTACCCCTGTTACTTTACTGTTGAAACTTGCATCAAACATGACCCTACCTTCCTATGAGGGTTATGTGGGTGGGAGTAGATATATGTGTGCTATAGTGGTTGGCTACGCAAATTGGGTTGGGGTTATGCATCGAGTGAAACAAGTGTGGTCTGACATACTTGCAAATGACCCAGTAGGTGCCACTAATGCCCCTGGGAGTTGATGAGGAGCTAGGGCACTACTTGGTGAAGAAGTAGTGTGCCGAGGCTTGACGAAAGTGTTGTTTACAGAGATGGATTAGATTTATGTGTGACTACCGTCCCAACCAAACATGTGCAACCACACTACTCCTTATGGGACGGGGCTTTATTGATTACTTAGGTCGATACTAGCATGGTGCCCGCATTACTAGTGACAGGAAGACTTGAGGTCTTTCCCGGGACGGGGTCGTGCTTGGATAGACGACCATGACTGTTTTCACAGGGCACCGGACACACCGTTGGTCCCTTCGGGTACGCGTGAACATTGAAATTAGGGCAAGTCCCGTGATCTATTGTTTGTACCCGAGGGCCGTGTACCAACGAGTGGACTCTATGTTAGTGTCGTCTAAGGAAAGGTAATGACCGGGTGCTTACCCCGGGTACTTGAGGTACCGCGGGTCGTGGATGACACGGAAGTTCCCCGGATCTTGTGGGTAAAGTGCGCAACCTCTGCAGAGTGTCAAACTATTCGAATAGTCGTGTCCACGGTCATGGACAGTTGGGTGGTGCTACTTAGACTATGTCCATAAGTTTCTGGGAAACAACACGATTCAGAGACATTGATGATGTGATTGTGAGAAAGTTACATGAGCTTGAGCATGAGTTGATTTCAACTCCTTCTCGATAATGAAGTCTGTGACCTCCTGATACTTGTTACAGACACATGCATATCCATGTTATATGTTGATCATAATTGCATATGAAAAACTAGCTTTCCGCAAAACTGCCAACCTAGCAGTAGAGCCTTGCATAATTATTCTGTTATCACACTTGGGTTGCTTGCGAGTACATTCAATGTACTCATTGGCTTGCCACTGGTTATTTTATTGGCCAGGCAGGAGAGAATAGGTTATGATGAAGATTTCTCGGTGACGAGCATGCGAGCTAGGACGCTTCCCAGTCAGAATGCCTGTAGGGTTAAAGGCAGATGGCAAGGGTCCATGTTGTCGTTGAAGATTTCCGCTGCGATAATATATTCAAGACTTGACCATTATGGTCCTATTTGTGTAATACGGTATGTAAGGATGTAAGACTCTTGTTATTCAGCTTCTGTGTGTTCAGTGAGCATTGATCTCTGGGATCACTGTACACGTGCATTCGGTGATCACGACTTATGAGTCGGGGTCCCCACAGAGCTGGTATCAGAGCCATCCTGACTGTAGGAAGCCTTAGTTAGCATGGTCATTAGTTAGGGTAAAACTATTTTCAAAACTATTAGTAGTTTTCAAAACTATCTATACTCCTCTTCCCTCCTCAGTTTTTCGAAAACTAGGCTATACTTGACCTCTTCCCCTTCAAAACCTTGGTCGCTAGAACCCTTATGCCCCAGACCACCAGATTTTCTGTAATCCTCGTGGAGTGCACCTTGCCAAACACTCACCCACCACTTTTGCACACAAGATTGGTGACACCACGACAAGACGATACCAACGGAAGTTACATCCTCGATGGATAAGGACATGAAGACCCAGAAGATGGGGGACACCCTTGACAAGAGCCCCCAAGATGGTGCAACCCTGGCCTACAAATGACCAGGGTATAGGTCTTGCAAAAATCATGATATGCATCGCTAATAGAGTAATCCTGTCACTACCGTTGTTGTATCGGCAACCACCGGTGGATGAGAACCTCGCCATTTGGTCCGCCTCACTATAGTGAGCAGGAAATCAGTTCTCTTCATCCCCCGCTCTTGGTGTCGATGTTTTCGTCAACGAAGCTGACATGTGGACCTCTATTATGCCTTGTTATTGTCATTGCATATGGATTGCCTACCTGGTACCCTCGACGCCCCAGAAGGCACAAGGGATCGTCATGATTAAAGAGACAAGAGAAGACAAGTCAACGCCAGCTACAAGGAGGCACCTTCACCACCTCACCTCATCAGGCGAGAAGTTGTTGAAGATTCTTCAGGCTCAACCCGGATCATTCACCAAGCAACTACAAGGGGCATAGCAACATCCGAGGAAGCTCAGAAGACTGCACGAGGCACAAGTCACGACACAGAGTCCGAGAACCCCTAGGGTAGGATGAGTCATGTACCCCCTATGCGCAGTCAAGTCCATATGATGGTTCGAATAGAACCATGATTGTGTGTTGTTTGCTTTTATTTGCTTGTGTTTTGATATAAGTCGCACTTTTGCCCCAGGCAATAAGTGCATGGCTATATCACCTTCCTTGCCTTGTTTCTTTGTTCTGCCTTTTTGCACCTGTTTGTTGCACCTGCACTATAGAACCCCCTTTAGGCATTTCCCGCCTCTACGCCGCTTCTTCCCTCTAGTCTCTCTCTCCCCAATTGAAGACCCGCAAGACAAGATGCACCAAGGATTCTACCTCGACGGCCAACTGGCACTGAAGACTTCTGCTACAACCTCCACGATCAATTGCAACCCCGTAGAGTTATGTTTAACCCTCCAGACCAGTAACCCCATTCCTAGACCCTTTGAGACTTCCCGAGACACTCCAGCACGAATCCTTAACCATGTGCCTAACCCATGGTAAGGCGAGAGAACCCGTTAAGCCTTTGTAACCATGCACAACACTGGGTTCGTAAAGGAGCTAGTGGACACGATGAGTGAGCACATTTTCATCCTGATATAGCACAAGGTCTGACGATGCCATAGATAAACCAGTTCGAGGATATTGGACAGATGACTTGGTGGTTTATATCAGAGACTTCGAGGAATTATCTGAGACCTTGATGGATTGTGAGGTTTTCATATTGGTGGGATCATGACTTTGGGGAAGTATGTAGGAGTGCCCGTTGGACATGAGACTTGGATTTATGTAGGTGATTCTGGTTGGTATAGATGCTGGATATGTTTGCATGGTTCGGAGTAAGATTGGATTTAGACCGATGATCCTGATTATGATATCATGCTTCTCAGTGGACGATAACCTAGGAGATTGGATTATTTGTCGGAGTTGATTTAGGGATCTATTTAGTCGTGATCTTGGAGTTTACTTGACCCGGATGATGGGAATTTGGTGGATTTACTAACGTGATGCTTAGTCCTTCCGAGTATTTGGGGATTATAGGGATTTGAGATCTTGTGGATCACCGTAGACATTGGGTTTGTAGAATTGTTGGGTTATGTGGTGATTGATGGAATTACCGGGCTATTGGAGTTGATCCATAGGAAGGAAACAAATCTTGGAGTGGCATATGACGTGTTTCCTTAGAATAGAGGTGCATTATCGTGAGCCTTGCAAGAATAGGTTGAGTGCTTGGATTGTGGAGTTTAATTTCAGCTCAGCAGCATGTATGATCTACCTTTGGATTTTAGAGGCAGGCATACATATAGATTTGGAGATCTTATGCAGTATAGTTTTGTTAGACCGTCTCTTGAGAGTCATGAGGATATGCATGGCATGAGTGGTGATTAAAGTTGGTCTCTGCGAGAAGATGCTTTTCCGTTCGGAGTACTAGATAGAGCTATTGGCATCTCAGAAACTGTGCTTAAGGATAAGACGATATAAGTTCACTCACTCACTAGAATCCTTGAAACCCTTAAGCCCCACCGAGCCACAACCTGGTCAGATTCTGACCATGGGCCTTAACTCAGAGTCAGGAAGGCCTCTGCAATACTCAACCGAGACCACCACCAATACCTCAGCTTACCTTGCGTACCCCCTTAGACCTCATGGAGTGATTGGACAAGTTAGGTAACATCATCATTTGATGGCCTACTTGTCTGCCCGAAGACAAAGAAGAGACGGATAGCTGGATGGAAGACAATTGAAGACCGCCCTGTCAAGAAGGAAGATCTACACCGACCACCGTCATCAAGAAGAAACTTCCACGTTGAAGACCGGGCGTATCTGCAACCACTCCTCTCAAGGAGCCGAGCAATTCCGTGTCGAAGGAACGCTCACACCAAGATTGTATCAAGACTTGAAGGCACGATTCTGGTGGCACGAGATGAAAAGAGAGATTGCAACCTATGTTGCAAAGTGTGTTGTGTGCCAAAAGGTCAAAGCTGAATATCAGCGACCCGCTGGATTGCTTCAACCACTCAAGGTTCCTGAGTGGAAGTGGGATAAAGACGGAATGAACTTCGTCACTGATTTACCAAGGTCGGATAGAGGACATGACTCTGTTTAGGTCATAGTCGATCATTTGACCAAGGTGGTCTATTTAATTCCTGTCAAGACCACTTATGATGGCAACCGGCTGGCAGCTCTCTACATCGACCGAATCGCAAGTCTTCACGGCGTTCCCAAGGAGATTGTGTCAGATCGAGGAACCCAGTTCACCTCAAGGTTCTGGAAGAAGTTCCGAGAAGCCTTGGGAACCAAGTATCTTTCAGCACGGCTTTCCACCCACAGACCGGAGGTCAGACAGAACGAGTCAATCAGATTCTCGAAGTCATGACTCCGAGCCTGTGTCTTGGCATATGGAGCCAAGTGGGAGGATTGTCTCCTTTTTGCCGAGTTCTCCTATAACAACCGTTACCAGCCGAGCCTTCAGATGCCACCATTTGAGGTGTTGTACGGACACAGATGTCGCACACCCCTCAACTGGTCAGAGACTGGAGTGGGACTAGTCTTCGGACCGGATGTTCTCCGCGCAGCGGAAGAGCAAGTCCAACTAGTCAGAGAACGTTTGAAGGCAGCCAAGTCAAGGCAAAAGAGTTATGCTGACACTCACCGTCGGAACATGAGTTTCCATATCAGGGACCACGTGTACCTGCGAGTAACTCCTCTGAAGGGAACCAAGCGTTTCCACGTTAAGGGGAAGCTCGCACCAAGGTTCATTGGACCCTTTGAGATCATTGTAAGTCATGTAGTAGACGGCTCCCCAGCTAGATCTACCACCTGAGATACCCTCCGTGCACCAAATCTTCCATGAGCCCCCACTCTGGAAGTACTTCTTACCTCCTAGCTAGCCCGATGCCCGCAAGGACATCGGTCACCGAGCCTTTGACAGCTAACCCAACCTAACCTATGCAAGAGACCCCTCAGCAACCTCCATCAAGGACGACATCAAGCAAGAAGCCAAACCATCAAGCACTTCAGATTCCAAGGAGCACCGTTCGGAATCAGAACCAACAAGAAGAAGTGAAGACTACCCCGTACCCAAGACTCCGCTTTTCTTTCCACGCCTAGTCTGGGAATCTCGGGGACGAGATTCTTGTAAGGGGGGTAGGTCTGTCACACCCTGATTTTCATATCACATTGCTTAAGCTAATTTTCATGTTAAAAATGTGGATTTGCAAAAACTTTTGAGTGCTTTTGACTTTGATTGATTTGACTCTTGTCTGCTGTTTGCTAGTGCTCAAAAAATCAAATAAATCCTCCAACTATTATACTTCATCTCCTTGACCCAAAACCTTTTCCCAATGATCATTCCATGTGTATAGACCAGTATAGAATTTTCTTATAAAAATATTTTGGCCAAATGGTATTTTCTAAAAATAGTTTTCCAAAAACCCCTGAATTAAGGTTTGCACTGCAAGTACCTTATTTAGGGTGTGAAAAATCTTTCAAAAAGTTTATTTGAATCCTATTAGATATAGGACTTCCAGAAATCACAAAAGTATAATTTTAAAAGTTATTTTTATATTTTATTTAAAAGCTTTTTCTTAAGGCGAGAAATGGTCTTTAATAGGAAAAAATTATTTAATCATTTCAAAAATATCTGCCAAAATTCAGGGAGACTCATAGGACCTATATTGTCCATATATAAGAGTTTCAGCACATGGTCATGTTCAAAATATTGGACAAATCCTTCCAAAACCCTTTCTGGATATTTCAAGCTTTTGAAATATTTACAAAGGAAATATTCTCCAAAAATTCCAGGGAAATTCTATCATGTCATATATGACATATTTGATGATCTTGCAAAGCCTCATGCCTTGAAGATCAAGGAAACATCCTCAAACCCCTTCATAACCATTCTGTCCATATTTGAAGTTGGAGCAACTTTACATTTCCCAAACTTTTCCAAATGCTCTCAAACTTGGTGCACATGCTAGAATGGCCTAATAAGGCATCTAGACCAAATGGCACAAGATTTGGAATAGAGCAACTTGATCAGATCACCCCAAAACCCATTCTGTTCAAATGCAAATTTGAACAACTTTACATTGTCAACTTTTTATCTGGAGCCTCAAACTTTGTGGGCATGTTCATAACCCAAAATGATGATGCTACACCAAGTGGTGCATCAAGGGGAGATGATTTGCTTAACTCCAACATGGTGAAACCATTTCTGTTCATTTCTAGGGTTCACCAAAGTTACATTGGCCACTTTGCCCAAATGAGCTCAAATTTGGTGTAGGGGCCTAATTATATGTGACATTTGATCCTGTAAAGTCCCATGTCAAGTGGATGTCATTTGCTTGACCAAACACTGATCAAACACCTTCTGTTCATTTACCAAAACCTGTGTTTGGACCCCTTTTACTATTTCCCTTTGCCCCAAATTCTTACCACAGCCTATTCTGATCATCATCTACCCCCAGTAACCTTCCCATGGCCTCGGCTCAATTATTTGAGGGTAAAAACTCCATTTTTACTCTTGTGGACAGCCACCTTCTTCTCCTCCTTCACCTCTCTCCTCACTCCAGTGGCTCCCAGAACATCCAAGACTGCCTCCCCCATTCTTTACTACTCCCTCTACCCACTGGACACGGCTGGACACAAGAGGACACGGCCAGGAAAGCACAGGCACGACCATGCCGGCCAAAGGCGTGCTCTGGAGCACGCTACAGTGCACCGAGGCACTGTAGCTCGGCCCTCCCGAGGCTTCCAGACGGCCTTGGGCAGAGAGACCGTGTCCCCCGAGGTCCCCTCGACGTCCTCAACACGCTGGGCTGTCGGCCCCCTCCTCTCTCCTCCTCCCTCACCCCTGCCCGCACGCGCACCGGCCGACCCCGAGCTCTAGTGAAAAACCTCGCACGCGCGGCCTCTCTGGCACCTCCCCGCTCCTCCTCTCTCTCCCTCTAAGCGTGGACTAACCCCACGAACGCCCCGGACACCCTGCGGCAGGCTCGTGTGGCCCGTGGCAGCGGCAACACGCTCGCCGGCGCACGGCGCCTCGGTGGACCGACGCCCCCTACTTAAAGGGCACCCCGAGCCCCCCTTGCACCTCCTTTCGCTCCATCCCTCTCCCGTGCGTCTTCCGAGTCATTCCATCGCCCTTCTCGTGCCCTGTGGTGCCCGCTCCACCATCGTCCGACGAGGCCGCCGCCATGGCCAGGTGCGGGAGGTGCTCCGGCTTCTCCCCTGCCGCCCCAAGGGTCCTCCTGGATGCGCCGCTCCCCGGGGATCCCTCCGGTGGCCGCGCCCTGGCCGGAGGTGGCCTGTGCCGCCGGGGACGGGCGCCGGTGTCGCGCGGCTCGGGCCTCCCCTCCCCTCTATTGCGGGAGCGGGAGGAAGGAGACGACCCTACAGAGGGGGCCCACCTGGCAGCGACCCGGCCAGCCGGGCCCAGCCGTTTAAGTGGAAACGGCAACGGCGCAGCCCGCCTTCCCAGCGCGGAAGCGCATCGCCGAAAGGCGCCTCCGACGTCACCGCTCCCCCCTGTGCACGCGGCCGAGCCATGGGCCGGCCCAGTTTCTATGCGGCTATCCTCCGCCCAGTGTGCAGCATAAGGGTATAACCCCTATTCTTTTCCTTTTTCTTTATTCTGCCAACTTCAAAAATGCCTAGAATATTCATATGAACTCCAAATTGCATGATTCAAAATTCCTATGACTCCATAAATCATGCTCTACCTGTTGGTGCTACATGCACATTATTCCAGAGACTTTTCCTTCACACATATTTATCAAATGCCCATTTTCCACTTTTTGTGATTAACTTTAGAAAAACACAGAGAGCTCAATATTGATCCAAATGCAGTGATTCAAATTCCTAGATGCTTGTCATGTCCAAACTTAGTTTTGGAACATTTTTAATAATAGTTTCTGTACCCCACCAAATATTGAGCCATTTCTTCCTATTTATCAGCTTTGGAAAATCCTAGGAAATTCATTTGAATTCCAAATCTAGTGAAACCAACTCCTAAATGCTTCTAAAATCATGACTTGATGATGGGTAACTTTGCTCATCATTCAAGGAATTATTTCTGTATACTTCTTCCAAATCCATAAACCCTTTGGTTCCATCATATTGAAATGTTCCCAACTACCTATTGATCCAACACCTATGAAACCACCTTGGTCATTTCTAATATGACCAGAGGTATCCTAGAAAAGTCCAACTCCTATTTTTAGAGCACTTTTATTTTTGCTTTGATTGTGTTGCTTATTATGATTGTTTCCATCGTTAGTTAACGTAATAAACGGAGTATTCGGAGATGGACCAGAAGATTTGAAGACTCTGAAGAATAAGGCAAGCAGCCCTTTGACCATGTTCAAGAAACCTTTTTATGCATGTCTCATAGCACCTTTATATTTTCAATGCATCGGAATCATGTTGAGGTGGAAACCACTTTGGTTGCTACCCCTGTTACTTTACTGTTGAAACTTGCATCAAACATGACCCTACCTTCCAATGAGGGTTATGTGGGTGGGAGTAGATAGATGTGTGCTATAGTGGTTGGCTACGCAAAGTGGGTTGGGGTTATGCATCGAGTGAAACAAGTGTGGTCTGACATACTTGCAAATGACCCAGTGGGTGCCACTAATGCCCCTGGGAGTTGATGAGGAGCTAGGGCACTACTTGGTGAAGAAGTAGTGTGTCGAGGCTTGACGAAAGTGTTGTTTACAGAGATGGATTAGATTTATGTGTGACTACCGTCCCAACCAAACATGTGCAACCACACTACCCCTTATGGGACGGGGCTTTATTGATTACTTAGGTCGATACTAGCATGGTGCCCGCATTACTAGTGACGGGAAGACTTGAGGTCTCTCCCGGGACGGGGTCGTGCTTGGATAGACGACCATGACTGTTTTCACAGGGCACCGGACACACCGTTGGTCCCTTCGGGTACGCGTGAACATTGAAATTAGGGCAAGTCCCGTGATCTATTGTTTGTACCCGAGGGCCGTGTACCAACGAGTGGACTCTATGTTAGTGTCGTCTAAGGAAAGGTAATGACCGGGTGCTTACCCCGGGTACTTGAGGTACCGCGGGTCGTGGATGACACGGAAGTTCCCTGGATCTTGTGGGTAAAGTGCGCAACCTCTGCAGAGTGTCAAACTATTCGAATAGTCGTGTCCACGGTCATGGACAGTTGGGTGGTGCTACTTAGACTATGTCCATAAGTTTCTGGGAAACAACACGATTCAGAGACATTGATGATGTGATTGTGAGAAAGTTACATGAGCTTGAGCATGAGTTGATTTCAACTCCTTCTCGATAATGAAGTCTGTGACCTCCTGATACTTGTTACACACACATGCATATCCATGTTATATGTTGATCATAATTGCATATGAAAAACTAGCTTTCCGCAAAACTGCCAACCTAGCAGTACAGCCTTGCTTAATTATTCTATTATCACACTTGGGTTGCTTGCGAGTACATTCAATGTACTCATTGGCTTGCCACTGGTTATTTTATTGGCCAGGCAGGAGAGAACGGGTTATGATGAAGATTTCTCGTTGACGAGCATGCGAGCTAGGACGCTTCCCAGTCAGAATGCCTGTAGGGTTAAAGGCAGATGGCAAGGGTCCATGTTGTCGTTGAAGATTTCCGCTGCGATGATATATTCAAGACTTGACCATTATGGTCCTATTTGTGTAATACGGTATGTAAGGATGTAAGACTCTTGTTATTCAGCTTCTGTGTGTTCAGTGAGCATTGATCTCTGGGATCACTGTACACGTGCATTCGGTGATCACGACATATGAGTCGGGGTCCCCACATGATGCAAAAATCTGGAGTGAAAACAAGGTCTTCAGAGCAGACAATGCTACCTACTAAAGCAGATATCTTGCTGGTTACAGATAGCTCCTCAGAGGAGGATTCAGAGATAGATGACCAATCCTATTTTCCCCCTGAGGTGTATGCTCAAACTTCACAGGGTTATATTACTCATATCATGCATGTGTTGTCTTGCAATGCTTAGCTTTTACATCATATACACAATATTGAATGCCATCTGCTTAGTTGACACATCATATATGCGATTGCCCTCTGCTCACTTTCTCAGTATATAAATCATATATTTGAATTATATCATATCATGATATTTACATATGTCTGATTCAGGGCTCCGCAGACCCAAGAAAGGTTCGAACTCTAGGGCGTGTGTGAAGAACTCAACCTCTCCAGCCTACTAACTCGTCGATCTCATGGCATAGCTCGATGAATGGGAAAGGAAAGAGACTCGACAGCTTACCCAGGTCCGGGCCACCTTGCGGTGTAAGATCATACTCCTGCTTTGGGGTGGATTAGCCTCACGGGGGGCTGAGGATGAACTAGTACAAAGGAAGAACATCCTTAGGAGGCGTGTTCTTGGGTGAGTGTGAGATAGCTAGGGTTCCAATCCGGGTACCTTTGCTATGGTGGTGGCTAGCCTATGTATAGCGGCCTGGGTCCTCTTCCTCCGAAAATGAAGGCGGAAAGGGATCCCACAACAGCCAATTTGAAAGGGGACAAGAAGTACATCTTATCCTGATGAATGGTGGTCTTCGCCTGCAAAGCTTCTGGTCGTGACGTCATGGTGGGATTGATGATGACATCCGTCCTACCGTCCTGACGGTCTTGGTCTCGTTGCACAGGAATGGAAACCTTTGGCTGATTCCTCGGGACTCCACGACTGCGCTTGCCTCCTTAGCACCAAAGAGGAAATCTGTTGCTCTGCGCCCGCTAGCACCCGCCTGGCCTTGGTCTTAACGGCTTACGTCACTTGATTCTCATGAGATGGGTGCTTGCATAGGAAACTCCGCTCCTCAGGAGGCCACCTGAGGAGGCCGCTCCCTTCGAAGGTCATGGCGTCATCTGCCTTGCGAGGCTTGGCCCCTCTCAAGTATCTTGTCTGGTCGATGGTGAAGATGGGTTGTCCCAGGTCGTTGATGGAGCCACGCGGTGGGCCGCAAGCATGCAAGTCTGGGTACCCTGATTCTGAGAACGCCAACAACATAGACATCATGTATCTTAATTATGGCATGCCGACCCATTTTATAAAGAAATAATATAGTTATATCATCTCATCCTGTTTACATAGTCATCATATTTTGAATTATGTCATTCTATCAGTGAATTTTATCATGCCATCATATTTCCATCGACGGCATGTATGTGAATTATGGCATGCCAACCACTTTAATAGACACGTCGTATAGTTATATCATGTCATCCTTTTACATAGTCATCATTTTTTGAAGTATGTCATTCTATCATGTTTAGTTAGCCATCATATATGTGAATTTGTGGCATGCCATTCGGTTTAATTAGCTATCATATATGTGAAATTGTGTCATGCTATCCTGTTTGGTTAGACAACATAAATGTGAATTATTTCATGCCTTATTTTCTTCCCTACTATCCATTGCACCCATCTATCATACAATGTATGTACATTCAATTACTTTTCTTGTTCATCAGCCATTTGAATTGGATAGGGTGATGGTAGTATCTATGGGAGTAAAAACACGGTCTTCAGAAAAGACCATGCTACCCGTCGATGCAGATAGAACCATGGTTGTACTTGCTCAAGAACCAGCCCCACCACACATAACCCAGACTCACGCAGATTGTACCCCTACTCAGTTGGACACAGAAGCAGATACACCCCTTCTAACCCCAACCCTAGTAGTAGTAACCAAGTTCCAGTTGACACATCACCGTCTCCACCATAGAGCACCCAAACACGAGCAGTTAGTAAGGCAAGTGTAGTGCCTATAGCACGAGGACCACCACTCCGAACCCCAAGTCAACACTTAAAGCAGAAGAAGAATTGTTATCAGGTTTGGTTCCGTAGCTATGGTTCATACTCCTTTGCTCTTGCATCACTGTATTTACTCATACCAACTAATTTCAAATTTGAAGGATGCAATTGAAACTCCAATAGTGCAATAGGTATGTTTTAAACCTATTGAGGGAGTCCGGGATTAAGGGGCCCTCAGGTGGCCGGATCGTTCATTATGGGCCGGACTGGTGGGCCGCGAATATTATCGATGAAGACTATCTCCCGTATCTGGATAGGACTCCTCATGTGTAAAATAGCAAGTTTAGAGTACGGGTGTAAAGCTTTCCTTCCTCTACAAGGTGATCATGTACAAACCCTAGGTCTCTCCGGTGCATATATGAACCGGAGGGTTTAGTTCGTAGAGACGACAACTGAGTCATAGCAATCACATAGGCTAGGCTTTTAGGGTTTAGCCATTATGATCTCGAGGTAGATCAACTCTTGTAACCCATAGTCATCAAGATCAATCAAGCAGGAAGTAGGGTATTACCTCGATAGAGAGGGTCCGAACCTGGGTAAACATCGTGCCCCCAATCTCCTGTTTCCATCTATCCTCAGACGCATAGTTCGGGACCCCCTACCCGAGATATGCCCGTTCTGACACCAACATTGGTGCTTTCATTGAGAGTTCCACTGTGTCGTCGGCTAAAGGGTCAATGGCTCGCTTTGTCACCAATGACGGCGACACCGCCGAGGGAGTTTTTCTCCATGGCCAGCTTTTCGTGTTCAGCGACTTCATGCTTCGTGCCAACACGGAAGGCCATCTCGAGCAGGTTGACAGCTATGCCCCTGGTCACCAGATCAGATTTGGAAGCCTAAACTATATTGCTGACATCCGCGGAGACTTCATCTTCGACGGATTCGCACCCATGGCAGCAGCTCCCTGCCACCATGATGGGCATGACCTAGATCTATCATCAGACCCCGTCCAGGGGATAACACTTGTAGCGGCTCTGGCCTTAGATCCAGAGCAGATTGCCTCATTCGAGGACAGGAAGATCAACCCCGCCAAGAAGATTGCAGACTTAGCGGCGCTTGAGCCGCACACACACCCAGCCTTGAGCGGGATTCCCTCTACCGGAACTCCGGACTCGTCTCCGACCACGAGTTCCGAACTCTCAGGATCTGCATCTTTCGGGCTCGATCGAGCGGCTGTTACCGAACTCAGCCTCGCAAATATCCGAACACTTGTCCAGCGCTTGCCCTTAGACGAAGCACTAGACTTACTAAAATCTCTCTCCCTAGTGGAGGATTCCCAGCCGAATTATGCCCAGTTCGAACTGGGGGCTCAGGACAAGGAATTTGGCTTCCCACCCACCACCCACTTGGTAGCCACAGTCGAGGACTTAACTGATCTATTAGATTACGCTTCCGAAGAAATCGACAGGATGGACCACGATGTCGAAGCCGATCTAAATACAAACCTGCCCGCAACCGGGCAATGGACGGCTACTTTTACATACGACGTATACATGGTGGACACACCCAACGAAAAGGAGGGCGGCGGCGATATCAATCTGGAACAGGACAAACCCGTCGGCGAACCCCCCCCC